>JAPJYX010000024.1:11200000-12400000 GCA_030503985.1 Himalopsyche tibetana
GTTAGTATCTATCGGAAAAATAAAAAATATTTTTATAGAGATTTTGACTAATTAAGTAAATGCCTTCAATTTGGATAGCTAGACGGAAATTACATATATTTTTTTAAAAAGTGAAGTTTCTGAAGCACTCATACGAATGCCACTGTTCATTGATATTAATAGCGCAATAAAATGAAAATTCATAAAACAGTTTATATTTTATTCAGTTGTTGTCACGGAAACAAATATACACGTATAATAATTATTTAACACTGAAACAAATAACAAAGTAAACTGACTTTTAAAACGGTTTAATGCGTCAATTACAGAATGTATTATTTGTTTTTTAAAAATATATTTTTCTTATAACAACAAAATGTTGCTAATTTTTGACATTAATGATACCCATTTACAATAAAAAATGGCGCTACAACAATGAGATTAAACATGTTAGATAAAACAGGTTAAAAATGCCTAATGAAAGAAATGTTAATATGTATGTAATAGTATATAAAGATGTTACTTGAGTAAGTGCATAAAAGAGTTATTAAATATTTAAATAGACTATATCGATTACTCGATTTTCGCCTCTTTAAGAAACATCGACAGACAGAACATTGCGAAGCTTAAAAATAATAAAAAATGATTCTAAGTCTTAAATTATGATTACAAATATATATGTCATAAATATATAAGTCATTAAGTCTTGGTAGTTGGCTTACCATTGTTGAATTTATTTCCATCGAGATTTACCGGACTTTACGATATTAATGTAAGTGGTACAATACTATCAATGTTTGTATCTTACATCCCTGCATTCAATAAAAAAGGGAAAAATACTACAACTATTATTACTTAAAAATTAGAATCAATTTTTACTTTATTCGTAAACTTTGCGGTGTTCTGTCTGATGATGCTTCTTAAAGAAGGGCAAAACACTTGTCACAGTTTGTAAAAAAGCACGCTTAGTAACTAAGTAATCAAATTTAATTTTAAATTATAAATATAAGGAAATATGTTTAATACTAAAATTATCTTAGACGTATTGTAAAAGATTAGAACTGCCCAAAATCTTGTTTCATAATTATCTCAAAACTATGCTTATGAGTTTTTATATTTTGATACCAAGTAATCGATATGAAAAGTATTTATTTATCGAAAGATTGTTTCGGAAAAATATTTATGCAGTTATTCTTAGAATGTCAATATTTCTTTTGCTAACAACCGAGTATTCAAGTAGAAGGCGTGCTACCAAAATTCCTAGAATGTGAACCGATATGAATATATATCAATCAAATATAACCCTTATGCATGCGTGGCGTTAGGCTCACATTGATGTGAAAATGTAAGCCGGGAGCCGGCGGGCATTTTGGGGTGGTTGTTACTGGCCCGTCGCCATAGAAACGAAGCGACGCCGCGACGTCCCTTCAATTCGCCGTCCCGACGCTTTTGCCTCCCGCGTAGCCTCCACTCCCGCAGCGGTTTGAACCTGTGTTTGAATTTACCTGGAAGGTTTGAAAACTGGCAGCGAATTATTATACTGACTAATGTGACGTCGCAAAAGAATTTTTGCTTTTAATATTTACATATTTGCGTATTCAATGAAATTTACATAATATTAATTAGTGGTATTTATTTGAGATTTGGATCTATGACTTACCTCATTCATGCGTTTGTTTAATATTTCTTCCTCTAAATCAGGGTTTCTCAACCTGTTTTGACTCGCATACCACTCGGTAGTACATTACGCTAAATTGTACCACACATATATATTTTCTTCAAATTACTATTTATTTTTATTTGTAAATCATTCATTCTTGCATGTCTGCTATTATACTGATTTTTTTTCTTGTGTCAATGAACCATCAACCACGTACCACCGGTTGGGAAACCCTGATATAGATCGTTACACTATCTGATTAATAAAAAGGGTATACAAACGATAAACTATTCTTGAACTATTCTAGCAACAAGGTAATAATGATTACTAGCAAATATCAAATTTTTTAATTTGAACACTTAATAAACTCTTAAAATAGTCCCGATCATAAGTATTCAACAAAAATATTTCTTAAAATAAAATGCAACATACAAACAATGAGAGCGTTAGAAAATTTATGATTATTTATTTTTTTATCGTTTGTATTTTGAAGTTGTTATTAAGGCTAAAGAAATATTTTTTTACTGGTGACAAGTTTCGTGATTACTTATACTATTTAAAATTCTTTGTTTATGGATGTCAATCGTTCCCTCATCGTCTTATTGCGTTATAAAACCTTCATTAACTTAGATAATTACAAAATTCTATGTCGATTTAATCAATTACATAAAAAAAATATTTCATATTATTCTATTTGTTAGATGTCACTGTCACTAAAAGGGGCTTTTGTCTAATACATTAAACCAGTGGTTCTTAACGGGGGCGGTACCGCTCCCTGGTAGGCGTTTAAAAGTCTGAGGCGGCGTTTTTCATTTTTCAGAATTTGGGGGCCGCTGCAGGAATGCGAGGGGGCGATGCACTTAGTCAAGGGGACCCACTGAGACTAAATTATTATAATATGTGTTTTATTTTTAGTTGGAAATCCATTGCATGAAATAATAGTACATACATAGATAATTGTGTAATTTTATAATTTCGTTTTTGGAAGGGGGCGTTAGATAAGTTTGGATAATTTATTTCTGCTAAAGGGGGCGCTTCTTTCGAATGGGTTTGAAACACTGCTTTAAACTAACTCTGATTAACAACTATCTACTAAATGATCCTTTGCGATTATTGCGTATTTGGTTATTATAATAAAAGTTGGTTTCCGGCCATCACCCGGAGTCTATATGGCTGTCTTTCACAAGGCCTGCGACAGAAAAAAGAGTCTACCCCTTACATTCATGGTACGAGAAGAGCTGCACGAGACTAACTTTGAATCGTGCAGTAGAGTGCTTGAAAAAAAGTATTAAAAAGTGTTCCGTATACTGAAAACCAGTCGTTTTGGCGGAGTTTTTTGCAAATAAATTAGCAATTTTTTCAAATGTCACGAAGCGTGGCTTTATGAACGCGTGTGAGGACGAACCGCAGCAAACAGTTCTGTTTTTTCGAATTTCATCTCATGGCAGTCTTTTAGAACATGATTAACGTCCTGTTTTACATACCCACAAATACAATCTATAGTTCTGCGTTAAAAATTTAGAAACTCATAAATCCTTTGATATGGTGTTAGTTACTCTTTATTTTTACCAAGAAATAACTTAGGTATAATTGTATAATATATTATATAAAAAATGACGTCACGCTAAGTCACATTGTAATTGTTAACCAGCTCGGTTGATGTATTGAAAAAGAAACATGTCGTGTATTGAATAGGAATAATGTTCAACCATTTTGACATGTTTCCCTTTTTTATCAAACATCGTGAAATTGTTAGACTATACCAAAAATAGAGAAAGCACGCACGGAAAAATTGATATTATCGAACATGTAAAAAATATCAGTTTATTTTAATAAATTTTCGAACACACAATACCATTGAACATACCGCTGACCATATTCCAAGTGATGAATCGACTAGATATCTTAATAGCCCATTACTATCGATTTATTAAAAATATAACGTATTTTATAAACCATAAAAAAAACAAAATTCATTGTACTTATTTCAACGGACCAGTTTCATGAAGCAAGAGAGCATTTTCAATTCATACCTTTTTTTTTAAACAGTTATAAAAAGGCCTGCTTGTATGAACATCAGTTTTTCTCGTATAAAAAATATAATGAGAACAACATGATACATCAGCATACATATGTTATTCCAATACGAACTATTTAATACATTTTTATCCATGTCCGCGCCTAATGTGGAGCATATGGCATGATAATGGAGGTTTCTCTGCAGAAGGTTTTTTTACGAAAACCGTTTTCAGTCAGTCTCTCTTTTTCATAGAAAGTTCGGATAGAAGGATATAATTAGGACAAGACTAGTGGTAAGTTAATCGCTGTCGCTACGCCCGTTTTTATGATAGAAAATCGATTGAAAAATTTATAAAAACTGTCCGTACTGGGATTTGGACCCCGTGTTCTAAGTCAACGACGTTGACATTCGACCATGCAGCCGGCATTTAATCAACACACAAGTAATATATGTAAAGTTAAAATTGATATTTTTGATTCTGTACTGGCTGCAGAACAAGGCTTTTCGAGATATTTCTTTTGTGAAATTATGTGTTGTTATTATTTAAGACATATATGGGCAACCAGTGGCCCGCCGAGCTATTTTGTCCGGCCCCGATTCATCTCGGCGAAGTAATAGAGGAAGAAACTATGAGGTTTGCTGACTTCCAAAACAAAGACTCCGCATTCGCTATATTTTCTCGTCCGATAGATGCTGATGTAAATAATGTGCCAGCAAATTTACAGATGGAACTTATTGAGCTTCAGGGGGATTTAGTGCTAAAATCACAATTTAACAACATTGCTTTGACGGATTTTTATAAATTATATTTGGTGGAAGAAAAATATACAAATTTACGCGCATTTGCAAGAAAAATCATTTGTCTCTTTGGCAGCACATATACGTGTGAACAGTTTTTTTCGAGGATGAAACACACTAAATCGAAAATTCTAACGAGGATAACAGATGAAAATCTCGAAAATTCTATGCCATTATCCTTAAGCAATACCAATGCCAATATTGTTAGTCTCGTAATTCAATTTCAAGGCCCAATCTTCACACTAAATTTTGTAATCAGTATATAATATTAATATTATGTCGTTCATTATATAAATAAAAAATATATTAGAAGTAGCAACGTGTTTTATTTAAATTAATACTACTTTATTATATTTATTAATTTGGTCCGGCCCTTGCCTCGGAGACAAAATGATAATTTGGCCCCTGGCCTAGGAAAGGTTGCCCATGCCTGATTTAAGATAACAATCAAGAATGCTTGAAAAATTTTGACATCAAATTTAATTGTTAAAATTTGCTACATTTCCATATATTTTTACTAATTATTTCAATATTTTCAGGCATTCAATTGATGGATACATTGTTTTATTTTGTTACATCTTGTCAAAATTATGACACCTTGGTATTTAGCATTCAAAAAGTTAAAAGGATCGCCCTTCAAATACAATTTTCATGTTGTTGGGTTAAAACAAGATTTATTTGTAAAATAATTAATGTGACTTCAACCAGGTTCAATCAATATCGGCAAAGGCTTTGCGACAATTTTACCCTTAACATGCGACCACGGTTTTCATTAATTAGTGAGCTTTATTACGGAAAAGTATATGTGTGCTTTTTTTGACCCGTGATAACCTTCACATTGTACCGACACGACAAGCTATTTTCGCAAATTTTGACTGTTGATAATGTTGCCTCCACACTTGATGCAATATGGTTGATTGCATTGCTTGAATGAACAAAATATTTTTTTTTAAATTTAAGATTTCGACTGAAGGTGCTTGGTGGAATTTCAATATTAAATTTGAATCGTTCAAACTATGTACATTTTCACAATCAGGAGCAAGGGATAAAAATGTTACACTCAAATACGGACAGTCATAAGCTCTTTTTCCAGGAAATTTTGGAAATAAATAGAGCACAGCTGCATAGTCTTCCGATTTTAAATGAAATGTTAAACCTTTCGGCATCTCCACTTCTATACCATATATAATCATAAAATCATATAATCATAAAACCTTTGCCGACAAACAAATAATATAATTCTTGAAACTACTTACTACTTAAATCTGTTGGCATTCCCATGAGCTTATCCTTTTCGCCAGTAATGGCTTTGGACTCAGTGATGCATTTATTTTTTATATAAACATGAAACTTTCATTTACTAAGCGTCAGTTCAAGTTCATCCGTGCACTTGAATGCCTGATGATGCCGAAAGGCGAAACCTGGCTCGTTAGTGACAAAATCTGTGAGAATGTACATATTTTGAACGATTCAAATTTAAAATATTTTTTTTTATGATTTATAATTTCTCTTCTCGTTGAGCATTTTCCTTACTAAATCATGGTAAAATTAAGATGGGAGAAGGGAAACACATAATTTTATATTTAATTTTCAATTGCATAAGCTTGATTTAGACAACTTTTTGAATAGTACATCATTATAAGATATTTGTAAGTGATACGGCTAAAAATAAGCAAAGTATGGTTTAGTTCTGCGTTTTTAAAAAAAAAAATCAGTTTTAATGATGATTTAACTGATGTTCTGATGAAGGTATACGCCGAAATAGCTATCAACTGATTTTTTAAAAAATGAAAAACTAAATACTTTGCTGTTTTTTTACCGTAACACAATGCAGTTTTACCAAGTTAATCCCAATTCAATCAATAATATTTGATTTTTTTTTTAACCTTAAATAAACTACTCACATATGGTAGTATATTTAAGCAATCCTGATTGTTGGATCACACATAATTTAATAAAATTACATTCATTTCAGAAAAGGGAAAAAATAAACATCCACTAGCAGTTAACCTCACTTTATCCCAATTGGGACTTAGGCTCACTGTCGCTGTGGCAAAAGTGTAGTTTTTTTAAGTTTGATATTTTTTTTTTTTTTTACAAAGTATAATATAAAAATGTTTCACATCATTTGTTGTTACCGTTATTGAAATCATTATTATAAAAATGCCAATTATTACAATTAATAGACAATTTTTTATTCGATTAATTGATGCGGTGGTAAACTGCTAGCGATTATCTGCTGGCAATCAATTGCGGGTGGCAAGTTTCCGGACCAAAAAATATTGTATAACACGTCTGACAATATTTCATGTCGTTTGGCACAACACTATCCATACTTCATTGCCGCTATTGCCGGAAAAGATTTATGAGCGCGTTGAAAATAAAGAATTTCGTGGCAAATTTAATACCCCATTTATATTATGATTTTATTGAAAATAATAAAAAGAAAATAGTTTTGAGGGAGACTAAAAAATGAGCGCATGCTACCCCTTTTATTTATTCGTGTTGCCATAAAAATAATATGGAAATATTTTTTACGACTGTTTTCGGTTAAAAATCATTATATATCATTTATTGGATAAGAGGTTTTATCTGCTCATAAAGAAAATCAAAATAATTATTAACTTTTGATATCAACCCGATCTATCATTTTCCGATATACCATATTATTTTCCTTAGCGTATTAATATTTACACATAAATTAAACTTCTTGCAAGATTTTTGTTTTGTGTTTTTATATAAAATAAGAAAGTAACTATATATAATATAAACATATCAACAGTAAACTCATTTAAAAAAAAAAACACTTGTCTTACTCACTACCGGAGATTTTTTTTTAAATCGGATTAGTATTTACTTGGTTGAACTGCATTGGAATAATATAAAAATGTAAAAAAAATGAAGGACAACATTGATAGCTGTCTTGCCTTCACGCCATTGAAAGAAATATATCAAATATATGTTAATACTTTTATTTATTAATACAATTGATTTTTTTTCATACCGTTTATCTTATCAAATAAAACTTGAAAGGATAATATGATGATTTTATTAATATTACTGACACCTCTGAAATATAAAGCACACAAATCCATACATGCATATTATGTTGTAGCCCAGATTTCAAAAAAGTGGAACAGATTACATAGCATAAAATGACATAATATTAAAATGTCATTCGTTTTGAAGTTACGTGATCACAATAAAGTAACAACGCCCTTCTCATATCTACGTTTAGGAACGTATCGTATCACGTGTGTTTCGTGCACGAATATGGTTGAAATAAGGTCAAATGAACAATTTTTCAAATCGGGGCTGATACCCCGTTTTATATTGTCGAATGGGTGGTGAGTGGTGACACAGAAACACCATTTCTAAACTATACACTTGTAAAATTAATCAATACATTCGACTTGTATACGAAAAAATAATCATTAAGGTAATTTTATATTCAGTGAATTGAATAAGACAAGTTTGTGGAATATTTTCCGATGAAATACATTTCAGAATTATACCTGTAAGTTCCATTGTACTCAATAACCCTATTTATGGAAATTATTTTTTGACGTGAATTTGATAACGTTCATATTGCCTTTTTCGTTACTAAGTTTCTTTTAATTAAATGTAAATAATTATTATTTCTCTCAATTATATATTGTACATCGATACTCTAATTCCAGAGTGCACTATTTCAAAATTTGGAAGTATTGAGTTAAGTATAAACAGTAATTCAGACTACATACATATATCACTTCCAAAGAGCGACCATGACGTTATTAATTATTATGCTGCATTAGAATCTCATGTATGTATCACAATATGTATTTGATTGTCTCATAAGCCTTTGCGTATTTTGCGCGTAACTTTAAAAGAGGTAAAAATAAAAAAAGATTTTTTAAAAGTGAAAATATATTTTATTATATGACACATCGAGTGTTGCAAAAAAACGGCTCGCGGGCTGTGAGTTCCTGTTATAAAGAATCAATAATGCAAATATTTAACAGTTCTATATTAGTTTTTTAAATAAAATAAAATATAATTATAAAATCACAAATTCTAATAATATAAATTGTATCATTATGTCAAATTTGAAGAATTGTAGTTTCCAATTTAAACCACAGAGACCGCTGCGTGTTGCGGTAATGAAACAGTACTTTCCAGTCGTCAAAAATGAGGCTAAAAATCGATTTGTTACAAAAAAAACTTTGGTGCTAGAATTAAATTTATTTTTATACGCCGAAGAAAGTAAACAAAGTCAGAATAAGTGAGAATTATTTACTTAATTGTGGGTAATGTAAGGTAAAAAATCAATAAAATATGTACATATGTAACCAAATTAATTGATGTATTACGAATTAAATATACGTAGCCTGTGATTGACAACAATATTCAACGAATCGTTTTACTTAAAGCAGTGATGGGCAAGGAGTACTTTGTGTGCCACTTGTGAATTTTTTGAAAGTTAAAAAAATAATATTTTAAGCAATTTATTGATTAGAATCATAGCGAAACAATAAATTATTCTCGAAAGAAACTACAATATTTCCTTCTACCATGTACATTTACTACAAACATTGACATTTTTATGAAGTGACCCGCACTAAATTAAGTCTAATTTTCGAGCTCGCTGTGACAAGTCATTCGGATCCTAAACATTGTTACTGTTTATTATTTTTTATTTGTAGTTTATTGAACATTTTTTTATGACATTAAATACGCATTGTGGTTTATTTTTGCTTATATTGTTGAACTTTTTGTACAATATAACTATTCTATTGGAAAATTTTCTCTTGGTTTAAAAATGGTGTGCACCACTGACTTAATTGCTTTCAGATTGAATGCTTTTTTTCTGACGGAAAGCAGTATTTATAAATAAAATTGAACACCATTATAAAATAAATATGTTTAAGTACTTCTGTTTGTAAAAAGTCACATGCAATAAAAACATTTCAAGATTTTCCCTGAACAAACGCTATCCATTATATTTAATTGTGTAATAAACGTTACGACTTTCGGCTATAAGCATAATTGAAAATTTTCCATCTCTTGATTGTGTTCATTTGTTTTGATTGTATCTCATGAAAGCCTATAAAATTGAAATATTGTATAGTCTATACCATGTATAAAATAATATAGAAATAGCTATCCCAGTATATGGGATAATTTAAAAACAGTGACACCATACGGCTGGGAATGTTATTAAATTCGTTTACAAAATACTACACATAAAAAAATGAACGACGTTTTTTCAAAACAATTTTCGTTCAAATCATCTAATAATTCATGGAAAAAACAAAATTACATTTAATAACTAAAGAAAAAAAACAAAGTTAGCTTAGTATTTAGTGACATTAATCTATACTAGCTGTAAGCCCGTTGCCCAGCAACGTGAGATTTTTGTTGCAAAGTATTTAATTTAATTTAATTTTATGTTATTTTATGTTATTTTATTTTATTTTATTTTATTTTATTTTATTTTATTTTATTTTATTTTATTTTATTTTATTTTATTTTATTTTATTTTATTTTATTTTATTTTATTTTATTTAATTTAATTTAATTTTATTTTATTTTATTTTATTTTATTTTATTTAATTTAATTTAATTTAATTTAATTTTAATTTATTTTATTGTATTTTATTTTTATTTATTTTATTTTTATTAGAAATTTCGTAAATTATTTAATTTTTGGAATAATGTTTAAGTTTGCTAACAACCATTTTTCGTAGTAGCCGAAATTTCGTTTATATTTAATTTTTGGAATAATGTTCAAGTTTGCTAACAACCATTTTTCGTAGGAGCAAATATTTCGTAAATTATTTAATATTTAGAATAATGTTCAAGTTTGCTAACAACCATTTTTCGTAGTAGCAGAAATTTCGTAAATTATTTAATTTTTGAAATAATGTTTAAGTTTGCTAACAACCATTTTTCGTAGTAGCCGAAATGTCTTAAATTATTTAATTTTTGAAATAATGTTCAAGTTTGCTAACAACCATTTTTCGTAGTAGCAGAAATTTCGTAAATTATTTAATTTTTGAAATAATGTTAAAGTTTGCTAACAACCATTTTTCGTAGGAGCAGAAATTTCGTAAATTATTTAATATTTGGAATAATGTTCAAGTTTGCTAACAACCATTTTTCGTAGGAGCAGAAATTTCGTAAATGATTTAATATTTGGAATAATGTTCAAGTTTGCTAACAACCATTTTTCGTAGGAGCAGAAATTTCGTAAATTATTTAATTTTTGAAATAATGTTCAAGTTTGCTAACAACCATTTTTCGTAGGAGCAGAAATTTCGTAAATTATTTAATATTTGGAATAATGTCCAAGTTTGCTAACAATCATTTTTCGTAGTAGCAGAAATTTCGTAAATTATTTAATATTTGGAATAATGTTCAAGTTTGCTAACAATCATTTTTCGTAGTAGCAGAAATATCGTAAATTATTATATTTTGGAATAATGTTTAAGTTTGCTAACAACCATTTTTCGTAGTAGCAGAAATTTCGTAAATTATTAAATCTTTGGAATAATGTTGAAGTTTGCTAACAACCATTTTTCGTGGTAGCAGAAATTTCGTAAATTATTATATCTTGGAATAATGTTTAAGTTTGCTAACAACCATTTTTCGTAAATTATTAAATCTTTGGAATAATGTTCAAGTTTGCTAACAATCATTTTTCGTAGTACCATAAATCGACCTCGGCGCATATATCGACAGCCCTGCAAAGGTTTCAAGTGTGCAAACAAATATATTTCGTAGAAAAAGAAAAATATCTTGGAATCATTTTTTTTGAATTGGCCACACTAAGTATTTGACATATTCTATTTTTGAATTCTCAATACAAACAAACAATCAAAGTCAAGTTTGAAATAGTTCTTTTTTCGAATGCTTAATATATATAATCTAATTTTGTCGCACCTGAAAGTTTGCCCTTTACCTCAGCGGTAAGACGTTCCGTTCATATTGCAAAGTTCCACGTTTCGAATCCGACCCGCGGCAGAAATAAAATGTGAAATAAAGTTTAGCGTTTTTTCACATTTAAAACTATGCGCTTCTTCAGCGTAATGAAAAAATACTTCTAGTATGAATAAAAAAAATGTCGACAGTCGGGCTGGGGATGAGGAGGGGGAGGGGAAATCGGTGACAATCATATAGAAGATGGATGACACTGAACAAAATCTGTCCCAGGAAATTTGAATTTTGAATATAAAAAGACGTCCATTCCAATTGGCCGAAAAATGTGATGTTCAAAATATGTTCAAAATAAATCGCTATCATTGGGCGAAGTGGACATCAGTACGCACACATTTGTGAAAAGTAAAAAGTGAAAAGTAAAAAGTGAAAAGTGAAAAGTAAAAAGTGAAAACTTATTTTATCGGCTATTAATATATAGATATTAATAGCCGATAAAATAAGTTTTCACTTTTCACTTTTCACAAATGTGTGCGTACTGATGTCCACTTCGCCCAATGATAGCGATTTATTTTGAACATATTTTGAACATCACATTTTTCGGCCAATTGGAATGGACGTCTTTTTATATTCAAAATTCAAATTTCCTGGCTTAGAACTAAAGCATCGTAATTAATATTGAGAGAACTTTATTTCAAAATTTGCATGGCTACGAAGTTTTTTAAATAATCAAATGAACTGATTCGATTTTTTAAAGCTATAATTATAGGGCTAGGAGCTGATTTGACAGATTTTGTTCAGTGTCATCCATCTTCTATATGATTGTCACCGATTTCCCCTCCCCCTCCTCATCCCCAGCCCGACTGTCGACATTTTTTTTATTCATACTAGAAGTATTTTTTCATTACGCTGAAGAAGCACATAGTTTTAAATGTGAAAAAACGCTAAACTTTATTTCACATTTTATTTCTGCCGCGGGTCGGATTCGAAACGTGGAACTTTGCAATATGAACGGAACGTCTTACCGCTGAGGTAAAGGGCAAACTTTCAAGTGCGACAAAATTAGATTATATATATTAAGCATTCGAAAAAAGAACTATTTCAAACTTGACTTTGATTGTTTGTTTGTATTGAAAATTCAAAAATAGAATATGTCAAATACTTAGTGTGGCCAATTCAAAAAAAATGATTCCAAGATATTTTTATTTTTCTACGAAATATATTTGTTTGCACACTTGAAACCTTTGCAGGGCTGTCGATATATGCGCCGAGGTCGATTTATGGTACTACGAAAAATGATTGTTAGCAAACTTGAACATTATTCCAAAGATTTAATAATTTACGAAAAATGGTTGTTAGCAAACTTAAACATTATTCCAAGATATAATAATTTACGAAATTTCTGCTACCACGAAAAATGGTTGTTAGCAAACTTCAACATTATTCCAAAGATTTAATAATTTACGAAATTTCTGCTACTACGAAAAATGGTTGTTAGCAAACTTAAACATTATTCCAAAATATAATAATTTACGATATTTCTGCTACTACGAAAAATGATTGTTAGCAAACTTGAACATTATTCCAAATATTAAATAATTTACGAAATTTCTGCTACTACGAAAAATGATTGTTAGCAAACTTGGACATTATTCCAAATATTAAATAATTTACGAAATTTCTGCTCCTACGAAAAATGGTTGTTAGCAAACTTGAACATTATTTCAAAAATTAAATAATTTACGAAATTTCTGCTCCTACGAAAAATGGTTGTTAGCAAACTTGAACATTATTCCAAATATTAAATCATTTACGAAATTTCTGCTCCTACGAAAAATGGTTGTTAGCAAACTTGAACATTATTCTAAATATTAAATAATTTACGAAATTTCTGCTCCTACGAAAAATGGTTGTTAGCAAACTTGAACATTATTCCAAATATTAAATAATTTACGAAATTTCTGCTCCTACGAAAAATGGTTGTTAGCAAACTTGAACATTATTTCAAAAATTAAATAATTTACGAAATTTCTGCTACTACGAAAAATGGTTGTTAGCAAACTTGAACATTATTTCAAAAATTAAATAATTTAAGACATTTCGGCTACTACGAAAAATGGTTGTTAGCAAACTTGAACATTATTTCAAAAATTAAATAATTTACGAAATTTCTGCTACTACGAAAAATGGTTGTTAGCAAACTTGAACATTATTCTAAATATTAAATAATTTACGAAATTTCTGCTCCTACGAAAAATGGTTGTTAGCAAACTTGAACATTATTCCAAATATTAAATAATTTACTAAATTTCTGCTCCTACGAAAAATGGTTGTTAGCAAACTTGAACTTTATTCCGATAATTCAATAATTTACGATATTTCGGCTATTACGAAAAATGGTTGTTAGCAAACTTAAACTTTATTCCAAAAATTCAATAATTTACGATATTTCGGCTACTACGAAAAATGGTTGTTAGCAAACTTGAACATTATTTCAAAAATTAAATAATTTAAGACATTTCGGCTACTACGAAAAATGGTTGTTAGCAAACTTGAACATTATTCTAAATATTAAATAATTTACGAAATTTCTGCTCCTACGAAAAATGGTTGTTAGCAAACTTGAACATTATTCCAAATATTAAATAATTTACTAAATTTCTGCTCCTACGAAAAATGGTTGTTAGCAAACTTGAACTTTATTCCGAAAATTCAATAATTTACGATATTTCGGCTATTACGAAAAATGGTTGTTAGCAAACTTAAACTTTATTCCAAAAATTCAATAATTTACGATATTTCGGCTACTACGAAAAATGGTTGTTAGCAAACTTGAACATTATTTCAAAAATTAAATAATTTAAGACATTTCGGCTACTACGAAAAATGGTTGTTAGCAAACTTGAACATTATTTCAAAAATTAAATAATTTACGAAATTTCTGCTACTACGAAAAATGGTTGTTAGCAAACTTGAACATTATTCTAAATATTAAATAATTTACGAAATTTCTGCTCCTACGAAAAATGGTTGTTAGCAAACTTGAACATTATTCCAAATATTAAATAATTTACTAAATTTCTGCTCCTACGAAAAATGGTTGTTAGCAAACTTGAACTTTATTCCGATAATTCAATAATTTACGATATTTCGGCTATTACGAAAAATGGTTGTTAGCAAACTTAAACTTTATTCCAAAAATTCAATAATTTACGATATTTCGGCTACTACGAAAAATGGTTGTTAGCAAACTTGAACATTATTTCAAAAATTAAATAATTTAAGACATTTCGGCTACTACGAAAAATGGTTGTTAGCAAACTTGAACATTATTCTAAATATTAAATAATTTACGAAATTTCTGCTCCTACGAAAAATGGTTGTTAGCAAACTTGAACATTATTCCAAATATTAAATAATTTACTAAATTTCTGCTCCTACGAAAAATGGTTGTTAGCAAACTTGAACTTTATTCCGAAAATTCAATAATTTACGATATTTCGGCTATTACGAAAAATGGTTGTTAGCAAACTTAAACTTTATTCCAAAAATTCAATAATTTACGATATTTCGGCTACTACGAAAAATGGTTGTTAGCAAACTTGAACATTATTTCAAAAATTAAATAATTTACGAAATTTCTGCTCCTACGAAAAATGGTTGTTAGCAAACTTGAACATTATTCCAAATATTAAATCATTTACAAAATTTCTGCTCCTACGAAAAATGGTTGTTAGCAAACTTGAACATTATTCCAAATATTAAATAATTTACGAAATTTCTGCTCCTACGAAAAATGGTTGTTAGCAAACTTGAACATTATTCCAAATATTAAATAATTTACGAAATTTCTGCTCCTACGAAAAATGGTTGTTAGCAAACTTGAACATTATTTCAAAAATTAAATAATTTACGAAATTTCTGCTCCTACGAAAAATGGTTGTTAGCAAACTTGAACATTATTCCAAATATTAAATCATTTACGAAATTTCTGCTCCTACGAAAAATGGTTGTTAGCAAACTTGAACATTATTCTAAATATTAAATAATTTACGAAATTTCTGCTCCTACGAAAAATGGTTGTTAGCAAACTTGAACATTATTCCAAATATTAAATAATTTACGAAATTTCTGCTCCTACGAAAAATGGTTGTTAGCAAACTTGAACATTATTTCAAAAATTAAATAATTTACGAAATTTCTGCTACTACGAAAAATGGTTGTTAGCAAACTTGAACATTATTTCAAAAATTAAATAATTTAAGACATTTCGGCTACTACGAAAAATGGTTGTTAGCAAACTTGAACATTATTTCAAAAATTAAATAATTTACGAAATTTCTGCTACTACGAAAAATGGTTGTTAGCAAACTTGAACATTATTCTAAATATTAAATAATTTACGAAATTTCTGCTCCTACGAAAAATGGTTGTTAGCAAACTTGAACATTATTCCAAATATTAAATAATTTACTAAATTTCTGCTCCTACGAAAAATGGTTGTTAGCAAACTTGAACTTTATTCCGATAATTCAATAATTTACGATATTTCGGCTATTACGAAAAATGGTTGTTAGCAAACTTAAACTTTATTCCAAAAATTCAATAATTTACGATATTTCGGCTACTACGAAAAATGGTTGTTAGCAAACTTGAACATTATTTCAAAAATTAAATAATTTAAGACATTTCGGCTACTACGAAAAATGGTTGTTAGCAAACTTGAACATTATTCTAAATATTAAATAATTTACGAAATTTCTGCTCCTACGAAAAATGGTTGTTAGCAAACTTGAACATTATTCCAAATATTAAATAATTTACTAAATTTCTGCTCCTACGAAAAATGGTTGTTAGCAAACTTGAACTTTATTCCGAAAATTCAATAATTTACGATATTTCGGCTATTACGAAAAATGGTTGTTAGCAAACTTAAACTTTATTCCAAAAATTCAATAATTTACGATATTTCGGCTACTACGAAAAATGGTTGTTAGCAAACTTGAACATTATTTCAAAAATTAAATAATTTACGAAATTTCTGCTCCTACGAAAAATGGTTGTTAGCAAACTTGAACATTATTCCAAATATTAAATCATTTACAAAATTTCTGCTCCTACGAAAAATGGTTGTTAGCAAACTTGAACATTATTCCAAATATTAAATAATTTACGAAATTTCTGCTCCTACGAAAAATGGTTGTTAGCAAACTTGAACATTATTCCAAATATTAAATAATTTACGAAATTTCTGCTCCTACGAAAAATGGTTGTTAGCAAACTTGAACATTATTCCAAATATTAAATAATTTACGAAATTTCTGCTCCTACGAAAAATGGTTGTTAGCAAACTTAAACATTATTCCAAATATTAAATAATTTACTAAATTTCTGCTCCTACGAAAAATGGTTGTTAGCAAACTTGAACTTTATTCCGAAAATTCAATAATTTACGATATTTCGGCTATTACGAAAAATGGTTGTTAGCAAACTTAAACTTTATTCCAAAAATTCAATAATTTACGATATTTCGGCTACTACGAAAAATGGTTGTTAGCAAACTTGAACATTATTTCAAAAATTAAATAATTTAAGACATTTCGGCTACTACGAAAAATGGTTGTTAGCAAACTTGAACATTATTCTAAATATTAAATAATTTACGAAATTTCTGCTCCTACGAAAAATGGTTGTTAGCAAACTTGAACATTATTCCAAATATTAAATAATTTACTAAATTTCTGCTCCTACGAAAAATGGTTGTTAGCAAACTTGAACTTTATTCCGAAAATTCAATAATTTACGATATTTCGGCTATTACGAAAAATGGTTGTTAGCAAACTTAAACTTTATTCCAAAAATTCAATAATTTACGATATTTCGGCTACTACGAAAAATGGTTGTTAGCAAACTTGAACATTATTTCAAAAATTAAATAATTTACGAAATTTCTGCTCCTACGAAAAATGGTTGTTAGCAAACTTGAACATTATTCCAAATATTAAATCATTTACAAAATTTCTGCTCCTACGAAAAATGGTTGTTAGCAAACTTGAACATTATTCCAAATATTAAATAATTTACGAAATTTCTGCTCCTACGAAAAATGGTTGTTAGCAAACTTGAACATTATTCCAAATATTAAATAATTTACGAAATTTCTGCTCCTACGAAAAATGGTTGTTAGCAAACTTGAACATTATTCCAAATATTAAATAATTTACGAAATTTCTGCTCCTACGAAAAATGGTTGTTAGCAAACTTAAACATTATTTCAAAAATTAAATAATTTACGAAATTTCTGCTCCTACGAAAAATGGTTGTTAGCAAACTTGAACATTATTTCAAAAATTAAATAATTTAAGACATTTCGGCTACTACGAAAAATGGTTGTTAGCAAACTTAAACATTGTTTCAAAAATTAAATAATTTAAGACATTTCGGCTACTACGAAAAATGGTTGTTAGCAAACTTGAACATTATTTCAAAAATTAAATAATTTACGAAATTTCTGCTACTACGAAAAATGGTTGTTAGCAAACTTGAACATTATTCTAAATATTAAATAATTTACGAAATTTCTGCTCCTACGAAAAATGGTTGTTAGCAAACTTGGACATTATTCCAAATATTAAATAATTTACTAAATTTCTGCTCCTACGAAAAATGGTTGTTAGCAAACTTGAACATTATTCTAAATATTAAATAATTTACGAAATTTCTGCTCCTACGAAAAATGGTTGTTAGCAAACTTGAACATTATTTCAAAAATTAAATAATTTAAGACATTTCGGCTACTACGAAAAATGGTTGTTAGCAAACTTGAACATTATTCTAAATATTAAATAATTTACGAAATTTCTGCTCCTACGAAAAATGGTTGTTAGCAAACTTGAACATTATTCCAAATATTAAATAATTTACTAAATTTCTGCTCCTACGAAAAATGGTTGTTAGCAAACTTGAACTTTATTCCGAAAATTCAATAATTTACGATATTTCGGCTATTACGAAAAATGGTTGTTAGCAAACTTAAACTTTATTCCAAAAATTCAATAATTTACGATATTTCGGCTACTACGAAAAATGGTTGTTAGCAAACTTGAACATTATTTCAAAAATTAAATAATTTACGAAATTTCTGCTCCTACGAAAAATGGTTGTTAGCAAACTTGAACATTATTCCAAATATTAAATCATTTACAAAATTTCTGCTCCTACGAAAAATGGTTGTTAGCAAACTTGAACATTATTCCAAATATTAAATAATTTACGAAATTTCTGCTCCTACGAAAAATGGTTGTTAGCAAACTTGAACATTATTCCAAATATTAAATAATTTACGAAATTTCTGCTCCTACGAAAAATGGTTGTTAGCAAACTTAAACATTATTTCAAAAATTAAATAATTTACGAAATTTCTGCTCCTACGAAAAATGGTTGTTAGCAAACTTGAACATTATTTCAAAAATTAAATAATTTAAGACATTTCGGCTACTACGAAAAATGGTTGTTAGCAAACTTAAACATTATTTCAAAAATTAAATAATTTACGAAATTTCTGCTACTACGAAAAATGGTTGTTAGCAAACTTGAACATTATTCCAAAAATTAAATAATTTACGAAATTTCTAATAAAAATAAAATAAATAAAAATAAAATAAAATAAAATAAAATAAAATAAAATAAAATAAAATAAAATAAAATAAAATAAAATAAAATAAAATAAAATAAAATAAAATAAAATAAAATAAAATAAAATAAAATAAAATAAAATAAAATAAAATAAAATAAAATAAAATAAAATAAAATAAAATAAAATAAAATAAAATAAAATAAAATAAAATAACATAAAATAATATAAAATTAAATTAAATACTTTGCAACAAAAATCTCACGTTGCTGGGCAACGGGCTTACAGCTAGTATCTTTTAGTGTCTTATATTGTGAACAGTGGCGGATTAAGCGTATGGGAGGCCACAGGCGCCTAATTCGGATTATAGGGTTATCTGCCACTGATTGATGAATGACGAACAGACGCTAGTTTCCATGTTCTCTTTGTCTGCGTGACATTGGTGATGAAGTGGTGTCATCTTGAGGATGGTTATAACGGTCGATGATTCAATAATTACGAGTTTTTCACCCACTTTATAATCTTTATATTTCTTTAATAGTTCTCATAAGAAATTGTCGGCGTCATAAGAAAAGTGAGTAGACATAAACTCATAAAAGCTTTTCGATTCTCTATAGGGACTTATTTTCTACACACCTGAGTGCACGCCTCTAAGTCTTGGGTAGTTGCTTTCAGACAAAAAAAGAAAAACTGTAGATAATGCCGTATAAAATTAACGGATGGAAAGCAGTGGTAGGTGAAGTAGGGCAAGTAAGTTGTTTATTAGTACTTAGGGGAAGTCTTGCAGAGGCACTATAAAACATGTTTTTGGAAAATTCATTCCCTTACATACAATGAAGATACGTGAACTATTCCTAGCATGGAAAAGTAGTAAAATAATCATTATCAACCATATATAATATTTTTATCTGCTTGATAACATTAAATTCTTAATTTTAAAAATCTTCCCATCGCACAACAGTCAAAACTATTAGTTAGTTTCATACCTCGCCGTTGTATGTTTTTTCGTAATAAAAAAACATCGCTGTCTTTTTATTGCGTATTACTTTTAATACAATATTTGTTTTCGGTGTAAGCATATTGGTGGTTTGATGGGGGGTACGGTATACGCCCCTATTTATAAATGTCACAAAATATTGTCCACGTGTAATCGGCTTTTCGTCGATAGAATCATACGTTTGCTTCATTGCCCTGTGATTATACCGAAAGATATAAAACGAAAGTGCTTCAGAGCACGCAACCTTACGCCACAAAACTCATTTTGTCGAATGTATAACACAGCGGTTCTCAAATTCTTATAAGCCTACGGGTAAACTTTGCGTATGTTTATCCATTTTTCAGCATTAAGATGAACAAACTGTCAATTGATGGCAGGAAGACCTCTATTGTTATCCGATTTTAATAATTTGGATCAAAGTTGTTGAAAGAGACCCCCTTTTAATAGTGTCTATATAACCATAAATTTCAGAATAACCCCTCGCTGGACCAGTTGTAGTTGTAAATAGCCACTAAATAATGTATTGAATAATATTTTCATTGTTTAATGAACTTATTTCTTTCATTTATTCGTGTCATTTCAAGGTAAGAGTTTTTAGAGAATTATTACGTTTTTTCTAGAAGAATCTTTTGAATTGAAAAAAAGAATATGAAATATTCGATTAACGATTTTCAATTAGCATGGCAGGATATATTCATTTTTTATTGGTATAAATGGTATGTATTATCCAAAATTCAATTCAATAAACTTTTCCGGTCCTAAGCTCAAGAAATGCGACCCCAATACCCACATTTTCTTAAATATCCATTTTAAAATGGGTGATACAATTTTTATAATTAAGGTATTCTTATATCATAGTTTTTTGGACCTTTTGTAATTTATATAAATACGCGATAAGGCGATAAGCGATCGTTCGTAAGATAGCTGGGCTAAATTCGTCAGTTGCAATTTCATATGTGTGCTGGGATGACTTATTTTTTACGCGCATGTTAAAATATGATTATTTATAAAAAAAACTACAGATTTTTATAAAAAAATGTATGAGGAATGATGCAGAAAAATATTTTAAAGCCATTAGACTATTTTTTTTTGAAATTCATAAGAATAAGGCCAATAATGAGGAAACCACTGGGGTCCCTAAACGACCCCCATCGGCAAAGAAGTATTTTTCTAGTCTCCGAGTTGCGAGAGTTAAAGTTAAGAAAATATTATGTGATTTTTTTTGCCTTTACGTTGAGACAAAGATCTAAGAAAATTTGGTAAAACTTTGAAAAAACACAGAGGGAGGTAGCCATAAGATTAAAATAATAATATTTGGGGTAATATTCAGGTTTTGGTTAACTGCCTATTTATCGAAACGATTGTTGGCGTGGTGAAAATATGCAAATAGGGGATATTGTCAACGAATAAATAATAAATACGTATTAACTTTGATACTGAAACCTATGATTTTAGGCAATAAATTAACATAAATACGTCTTTTATTCGTTTAAAATATACTTAACTATGCTACGAATACAGCGGCAAGATTTTTTTGTAACTGAATTAATTAAATTTTAAATATTCTTGAAACTTTTCTTAAGAAGGTTAAAAATCTTACGTTTACTGAATAATTCTAAAATAACAAAGTATGTTAGTCCACAAAAAATATTAAATACATTTGATATATCTAAAAACATCACATCATATTTAGAATATAAAAATTGTACTGTAGATACCGTGATCCCAAAAATGCTTACTATATATGTTTACATTTACTTGATCTGTCGTTAATTTATATTACGGATTTTACAGATTAGAATTCCAAGGTGGATGGTTTCATAAATTGATTTTTCAGTTGGTTTATGGAGTTGTGCTTAGTGACATGGATGTCCATAATGTCCTTCATATGCGATCGTACAAACGGAGTGAGGCGAGAATGATTATTTAATCACTCGTTTTATCATATCCCTATCATTATATCCTTACTCCCTGAAAAAAAAAACGCTGAAAGAATTAGTAACAACCAGGTCTTGTATAAAAAAATCTTTCAAAATAAACTCAATTGGAAGCTCACACACTGCACATTGGAAGTGAACATAAAATATTTCTTGGGGCCGTAAATAATTTAATCAGTAATATTCCCTACTTATTGATAAATTGATTAAACTGAGATTAATTACTTGGTAGAACACCATTGTTAAAAGGTGAAATAATTTAATAGTATTTTAGCTCTAAAAGTTAATTTACTATTTTATATATTATGGCTGTTAGCTATTTCGGCTTCCGCCTTCTTCAGTTAAAACGTTGATTGACTTAGATGGCTGAGAAGCAGTGGTGGATTAAGCTTATGGGAGACCCCAGGCGCAATCAAATTTGGAGGCTCTTTTTTTCGGATAACATAAAAATGTGTAGAATAATAAATATATATTAAAATCTGAACAAAAACTATATGGGCAATATAACATAAGCTATTTTTGAGACCCGTAGGATTCCTCATTTGTTTATAGGGTCACTGCTTAGAAGAGATAATAAATACGTATTCTAACTTGTATTGAAAAAATATATTATTAAATATAATAGATTGACTTTAGCGTTTCCCGGAACGATAATATTCCCTATGTTACGCTAGACAGATCGTGAGTTATTTTTTAAAAAATATTTTGTAACAGAATACGTAGTTTACAATATACATACAATAAATAAGGTTTTTTTTTCTCATTTTTTACACACTCATAGCCAGCAGTTTCTAAAAATGTTTCAACTTTTTTTTCTTACCTGGTGCTAACGCTAGTTTGTAAACGATCTCATTAACAATGCATCGGCAGCGGTCTCTTGAAAAGAAATCAACTCATATTTCATGACACCGTATTATGTCTGACATAGACTGTCGCGGAATAGGTAACGAGTCAGTGTCTCGAGTAGATGGAAGAAAAAAGGAACTTGTTACAGAATAAAGAGAACCGGTACGTACACAGTAATACAATGTACGGTGGAAATGAAATGCGGTTATACTTTGCGTAGTTCAGTGGACACATGAAACTGATATACATAGGACATAGTAATGAAACAAATACGACACGCTGCTTGACAATACAACGGCGATAACGAAATTTCCGCTCAGCAACAGGTTTTGTCACGCTCCGCTTGCAATAAATGACTACAGCTGATTATTTCGTTTCATATTTTTGTGTTCAACGTACCTATTACCTATTTCATGTTTTGTCTAGTTTTTTTTTGTTGTTGATGGGGTATATCAACTGCCTGTAAGCCGGTTAACTCTACTTGGGCCAAGTTTTCAGGATATGGATTGAGCTAAATTATTTAAGATAGATTTTTTAAATTTAACCTCAAGAGAAATTTTAAAACTTTGTTAAAATATTTTTTTTTTCAATGCTTTGTGTTTTGAATACACTGCTTATTTGGTTAAAAAGCTATGCATTTTTTGTAAGTAAATGCTGTTTTATAGAGAACCGTTTTTTTGTTCCATCGTATTGGCCATGATATTGGCTTTATTAGAAACAAATTTTTATACCATCAGTGTTTAAATATAATTTCGAGCATAGCCAACTCAGATATCACCACAAAAAATAATCTAAAAGTGTTCAATCACACGATCTTGGAGGCCAATTCACAGGTCCATTAAACGAAATATTGCAATTATCGAATATTTTCTTCAATATATTTGTTGTAACGCCCACTGTGTAGCAAGTTGCGTCACCACAGCTCTTTCACATTAAGTTTCGCTAACTGAAGCACGGTTTTAAAAATAAATTTGTACAATTTGCAATGGTTGCTATGGTGTGCCTATTCATTGAGAAATGGCAAACCAAACTGAGCACAAAAAAGTTTTCAGCTCTCAAATTGGATATCGCTGGAAAAAACTTATTTTAAAAATAAAACTCTAAAAAAGCACTACTTTACATCTTTGCATCTTTTTGAAATTTCTATTTTTTCATTATTCCCAACCCCTATTTTTTCTATAAACGTTTTGAAAAAGTAATCTTTAATAATCATCGAATGAATAATAAGAGGTCTTTTTATAAAGACATAATCTTTAATAAGAAAAAATCGAAAAAATTTTACTCATCTTTTTATCAGAAGAGATTGAATTTTTAGATTTAATCTTTGAAGAGCTTTTTTCCAATAGTTACGTGTAATGGATATGTGCCGTTTTTTCGCCGTGTAATATGTAACGTGACAATACGGTTGCACAGAGAAATACGTCATATAGTTTGAAACTCACGTTTTAATTCCATGCGAAGCCGTGATGGCGGCGCGGCAACAGCTGATGGCGTGAAAAATGGCGGATACGTGATTCGAAATTTGATTTGCCCGGACCGACAACGCCAGCGAATTCGCTAAACTTCTCATGTGAAATTCTGCACTTACAAATTTTGTATATAAAAAAAAAGTTTCTCGTGTTTTTGTGGTTTCACTAAGTTAAACTAAACAGTAGTGCTTAAATTCAGAAATGTTGCAGAACTTCTCGACTTTTACTGCAATAAGGTAATTAAATTCATTATAAGACTATTTGATGCGTTCATTTTTGAACACCATATAAAAAAGAAAGGTTGAGCAACTGAGTAACAAGCAGTTCTCGTAGAAACACTTCTGTTGAGATAAACTCCATTAGGAGTCCATATGCTCCACATTGGGAGCGGACATGGTTTAAAAAATATAAATCCATTGGTAGCTTTTTCGAAATTTATATAAAAGAAGGCGAAACACCATAGTTTATTATTTTTTATTAATTATGTCATAAAAGTAATTTGATTTCAATGAAGCACATCAATTTATTTTACGCGGGAGATATGACCCCTCGAGAGGTAAAGTGAGCTAACTAGTAAAATGGTGAAACTTTTTTCTTGGACTTTTAAGTATGTACAATCACGTCTTTACTTGATGTTTTGGTGGAATGCATATTTTTATTTTACGGAGATAATACTATTACAATGTGTATTAACTGAGGTTACTTCACTTTTACGATACTTTATGACGTGTAGAGAGAGAGTATTACAACGCATCTAACTTGTCTTTTTTTTCTAAAATACCACTTGGCTCATTTCACCTCTAATGGGCCCATATGGTACTGTGGCGTTAATGAATAAAGCCTCCTCGCCAATAATGATATATGTTACATTAGGACGTTTTCAGATAATCAGATAAAACTATTTTGTTGAGAAGAAATTATTAATGATAATATTTTTATGTCGTGTGTTTTGTTTTCGCCTTTTACTATTTTTTATATTCACATGTGATTCACAAAAAATCTTTGTCGTTCTTAATTTTGAAAGTGCACGAGTTTTATTGCATGGATATCATAAATGATTAAAAACAAGCGACTTAATCTTGCTAGATCAAAGAATTAAATATACCAAAACAGAGGCAATGTGATGTAGATCATTGTTGCATAATTGATTGACAACTGTCAAATGCAGCATAGATCCTTATTGGTGGGAAAGCGCTTCAATAATTGAACACATAGAACATGAATTATTGTATAATCTTTCGCCTATTCGTTTCGTCCAAACTGTTTATAATTTTGTTTATCCATTGGTATAACGATGATTTTTATACACACGCTATAAAAGTATTTTACTGAAAGGGGTAAAAAACAAACACGAATTTGGATAATGTACTATGCAAAAATGGTAGGGAAATATTTTCGCTGCATTTTTATCTAGCAACGTTTAGTCAACACGGTGAGTTTAAATAATGCTTCACAGATGTCACCCGAATCGTGAATCGGTTGTAAAAAAATACCAAAAATGTTTGCCAAAAATATTTAACAATTTATCGCTATAAAATAAGATCACTGGTTTTAAAACTGGTATACAAATAATATCGCATATGTTTTTAAAAATGATCAGAAATTATTTAAATATTTATACCACATTGGCTTTTGCCGAAGAACGCAGCGGAAAACGTTTCCAGAGGCAATGTCGCATTTAATAAATGCAGAAAATCGGTCAATACTTGTTTCTATATAATACGATCCCTCGAATATTTATTGAGATTTCTTATGAGTTTAGTTTCCGACTAGAAAACAATCTTATATTCGAGATCGTCAAATTTAATCAATACTTACTATACAATATACAATTTATTGATAGAAAAGATTTGAAGTTATAAAAAAAAACAACAAGACAATTGAAAGTAGAAAAAAATAGATACAAACAATTGATGACTACAAAACATTTGAAATATTTATAAAAAAGAAAAAAAAAACAATAAATTTCTTAAAAATAATGAAAAACATAGATTCAAAAATAAAATTATGAAAATTAATTATAACTTATATAGACAATGTTTCAATATATGATTGATTTAGCTAGATTAAATCAATTACACGAATACTTGTACAAAAGTCTCTTAACAATTGTTCTCCGTAGATGTTTCACTCACCCTTAACATCGGAGACAAAACTTTTTTACAAATAGTGGACAAAGAAATTTTCTTTAATAATACAATCAATCATCTTATACGTACTGTTATATGCATTATTAAAAAAGATGCAGACTGATTTTATTTACTGAGTAATCGTTAATGCGCTACTAAAATATTATTCCGAGACGAAAATAGGGTTGTAAATGTTTTTTGGGTTGCATTGATGTAACAATGACAAACGGCATAACAGCATTAAAGTGAAACAGGCTTTCATTCCAAGGCTTTGACGTTAAGGCATCGTGGCGCGCCGGACGGTAGGATATCCTGGCAGCCTCCCTGCGGACCGGAAGTGCCTCAGTGCGCCGCGTTCACCGCCATTTCCGGTGGATTTGTACTCTCACAAATTATTGTGTTACTCAGTCAGATCTCATCCCCCGAGGGTCAGTCAGGCAGGATATTCCAGCAAAATTATAATGTGGTAAATATTTGCGTTTGTAAAGCAGATTACAATCCGTATGCATTGGGGTAAGACGTATCATTGGGAAAATATGAAATGCGTCTGGAAAGATTTATAAATAAATACATTTTTTATTTTATATCTTTCTTTAATTCATATAGAAAATGATTATATATTAGATTTAACACGATTCTGTAGTCGAGTGGTAAAAGCTCTTAGACTTGCGTCCGACTCAGTTCGACGTTTAATCTTTGTCATAGAATTATTCATTTGTAACGTATTGATTACTACAGTCCACTCAGATCCAATTTGAGCCTGAAAACGAAACAAAAAAAAAGCAGTTATTTTAATATTAATCCATTATAAACATTGACTCTCTACTAGAGTAGTCATTAAAGACAGAATTTGATTGATTGACTTACGACCAGACCGAAAAATAATTTCTATTGCCATGCTACGTTATGTTTCAAGCATAACCCATTTTGCATTATCAGGACTTAATGAATTAGTGGTGTTATATGTGTTTCTAATGATATTGATTGCTATTTTTACCATTACATAAATAACGAATTTTCACATAAGCATATTTGGTCATATAATAGAAGATAATCAGACAGTAAAGTGTTGGAATATTAAAAATATTTTCTTTATTTATATCAAAGGTACTGAAGTAGCGTGGTGAGCAAGCAATCAAAGGGTTGATAATTAGTTAGGGGAGTTTGAACCTTAAAATCCAATTATCTTACAATACCATTTTTGACTTGATTGTAGCTTAAAGCTGAGGGTGCGATATGCTGAACACGCAAAAATAAATAATATATTAACTAAGTCAAAATTTTACATCGTTTTACTGTATGTATTCATATTCAGCTATCAGCATTTCAACGATAGTCACCCATGTAAAAACTTTTTCCACTCGTTTTTTGAGACTTGTCAAAAAATATAAGATATAATTTGCGGTCGAGAAGTGAAGTAAGTCACCTAATCAATCAACTCATCTAAAACGTCGTGTTCTCAAGATTATATCAAAGTATACCTAATATCAACCTGATTTAAGTGGACAAGCTTAAGCCTTACTATTTTTTAATATTTTTTCAAGCACACTAGTGCATAGTTTAAAATAGGTCCCGTGCAACTCTGCTCGGGCCATGAATATGAGGGAAGACTTCTTTTTTCTGCCGATTGTGTTGTGACAGTCGTTGGCTGTATATACATATTTTGCTATCTGACTAACAAGCAGCTCAAATTCCATACGCTCCACGTTGGTAACTGACACGGTTAAAAAACGATATTAATTCAACATTAAGAAAAACATAATATTTCTTTGTACTCATTTCCACGTTTATTTACCAAGATCAGGACTGTTACAAATACAAGTACAAAGGAATATTGTTTTTTTCTTAATATAATGCCTTTCCATCAAGTGTTGACAGTGAAAACTCTAAAAGTGATTACGTCTACATATTGTAACAGTGACTTTGGTTCAAGTTTTGGCATATATGACAAGCAGATTACAATTTCCGCGCACAAACCCTTCGACGTTATGTCGTGTAATAGATTTACGAAGTAAAACGGCCTTTTTGTGACTATCACTTTGTAAGCGCATGCATTTGTTCCTCGAATTTCCGAGTGTTGTATTCTTGTGTCAAGTGCATGGGGCGTCAAGTGCTCACGGTTCACAGTTCAAGTAGAGTCCCCTTTCTTTAAGCCCCGTCTTTGGCCGTAAGTCCCTGTTTGTAGCCGACTCCTTACTCTTCGCTCCTCCTTGGCCGCCTTTCGACGCTTAGCTTTAAAAAGCTGAGGCGTGCGCGAAGCTTTTTGTAATATTATATGTTTGCGTAAAAACAAATCGATAAACAAATAAGGATTAAAATTTCATTTTTATTTGCGAATATGTTTAACGACACGCAGTAGTATGTATATTTGTCTATACAATAATTTATTGTGATCACCATAAGTAACATAACTTAACCCCAGATAAAAGGGATAAAAAAGCACGAGCTCTTCTTTTCAGTAAAAAAATACCGAAATACTAGTAGGTATCTTTCATATGACGAAAACGGTTGGGTAGAAATATTTGGTAAGTAATTTTGTTACTCCTAATGATGCTTCTCAAACATGCGAAACACATGTCACATCATGTAACTCAACAAGTTGAATAACATAGTAATTAATTAGATTAATTAGAAAATTAGATTGTAAATATGGTAAGAAATAAAAAGAAATCATACACTACGAGTGACATAATATACCAATCAGATATTATATGTATGACTCACATATCTAAATTATAAAAACTAAATTATTTTCCATACTATTTAAAAAAAAAAACAGTTTAACTTCATAAAATTTTAGACTGAGACGAAGAACGTGTTACAATTTTTAAAACATCAATTGGAGTAACAAAATTATATTAAAAATAAACCTTTACAAAGTTACCGCCGAATCCGTCGTAAATGTTAAAGATATAAATAAACATTATTTTTTACTTAATAGCACATTCATTTGTCCATGTAAGATTATTCGATTAAAATTGACTGTATCATTGTAAAATTTGAAAAAGAAAACATTTGATTTTATTCCCCACTTTGAGAAAACAGAATTTTCACTGTTTCGTTACTAAATTAGCACAAATATTTTAAAGGAGTTGTTAAGTACATCATGATGACAATACAATGCATCTTGGTATTACTTTTATTTTGTTTTATTACAGTTTTATTACTCATGAAATTGTGACGCTTACATAAACTACAATTATATGCAATAAACCAATTCTTATGAATCAGAGCTTGTCGACCGTTTGCTTATGCGACAAGCGTAAAGAATGTAATGTCAGACAAATGTAATTCGATGGCTTAGTTCCATAAAACGATAAGTCGAAAAATCGATATTACCCATCATATTTGAATACCTCTCATCAACAGCTCCACAAAAGTAAAACAAGAAAAAAATACTAGTTTTCTCTCATAAGGCAGATGTTTAATTAAGTATGAAAATAATGAAATATAAATAACCATTTATAAGTTTCACATTAAAAAAATCGAATTGCAATAAATTACTACATTCTTACTTAAATTATGAGAAAAATAATAATGATCATTTCTTTTTATAATATATAAGTCAAAACTTTGGTCAGCCATATCATAAAACTGCAAATTTCTATTTGTAACACTATGGAACGTAGCTATTGATCAATACCGGTATTTCGGTATATTAATCGGTATTGAAAATATCAATATCGGTCTTAAAAAAGAATTAACACAAAAAAAAATACGGCTAATTGTGATACCAGACGAATACGCCAAAATATGTGTTTCGATATTTCATTATATGAAATACCGCCATTAAAAAATATATCACAATCATACACGGGTATCGATGCAACCACTGCCCGACTAAAAATAATTTAATTCATTATTGAAGTATATAAGGCGGTTACTATAATTTCAAAATTTGATTTTTGCTAATTTTTAATACCGAAATTCTGGTGTTTTTGAACTTTAAAAACCGGTATCTTGGTAAAGTAAAAACACCATAAATGCTCCTTGATGTATAATATCTCAAGATGGTTTTCATTTATTGGGCTATATCTATTTGTACGCCAATGTTGTTATTTACTGCAAGCCACTACAATGTGTCAACGCTTTGAAAAAAAATCAATCAAAAGAATGGATATGATGCATTTTTTATAATTAATAAAATATTACAGAGTGATCCATTAATTATGTACTTGGCATCTTATAGTCAAACTTCAAATTTGAAATATGTGAAGTGGCATTAGGATCCCAAAGGTTCTTGAAGATTATTTATGATGACTAGCTGTAAGCCCGTTGCCCAGCAACGTGAGATTTTTGTTGCATTGTGTTTAATTTTATTTAATTTTATTCTATTTTATTTAATTTAATTTAATTTTATATTATTTAATTTAATTTAATTTAATTTAATTTAATTTAATTTAATTTAATTTAATTTAATTTAATTTTATTTTATTTTATTTAATTTAATTTAATTTAATTTTATTTTATTTTATTTTATTTTATTTTATTTTATTTTATTTTATTTTATTTTATTTTATTTTATTTTATTTTATTTTATTTTATTTTATTTTATTTTAATTTATTTTATTTTATTTTATTTTATTTATTTTATTTTTATAGTTAGCAGAAATTTCGTAAATTATTTAATATTTGGAATAATGTTCAAGTTTGTTAACAACCATTTTTCGTAGGAGCAGAAATTTCGTAAATTGTTTAATATTTGGAATAATGTTCAAGTTTGCTAACAACCATTTTTCGTAGGAGCAGAAATTTCGTAAATTATTTAATATTTGGAATAATGTTCAAGTTTGCTAACAATCATTTTTTGTAGTAGCCGAAATTTCGTAAATTATTTAATATTTGGAATAATGCTTAAGTTTGCTAACAACCATTTTTCGTAGGAGCAGAAATGTCGTAAATTGTTTAATATTTGGAATAATGTTCAAGTTTGCTAACAACCATTTTTCGTAGGAGCAGAAATTTCGTAAATTATTTAATATTTGGAATAATGTTCAAGTTTGCTAACAATCATTTTTTGTAGTAGCCGAAATTTCGTAAATTATTTAATTTTTGGAATTATGCTTAAGTTTGCTAACAACCATTTTTCGTAGGAGCAGAAATTTCGTAAATTGTTTAATATTTGGAATAATGTTCAAGTTTGCTAACAACCATTTTTCGTAGGAGCAGAAATTTCGTAAATTATTTAATATTTGGAATAATGTTCAAGTTTGCTAACAATCATTTTTCAAAGTACCATAAATCGACCTCGGCGCATATATCGACAGCCCTGCAGTTTTTTAATTGTAAATAATGTTATTTTTAGACTAATTGAAATGTTTAAATTTGCTAACAAACATATTTCGTAGAAGAAGAAATAGATTTCGGGACATATATCAACACCCCTGCAGTATTTAATTGGAAATAATATAATTTTTAGAATAATTAAAATGTTTAAGTTTGCTAACAAATATATTTCGTAGAAGAAGAAATAGATCTCGGGACATATATCAACACCCCTGCACTATTTAATTGGAAATAATATAATTTTTAGAATAATTGAAATGTTTAAGTTTGCTAACAAACATATTTCGTAGAAGAAGAAATAGATTTCGGGACATAAATCAACACCCCTGCACTATTTAATTGGAAATAATATAATTTTTATAATAATCGAAATGTTTAAGTTTGCTAACAAACATATTTCGTAGAAGAAGAAATAGATCTCGGGACATATATCAACACCCCTGCACTATTTAATTGGAAATAATATAATTTTTATAATAATCGAAATGTTTAAGTTTGCTAACAAACATATTTCGTAGAAGAAGAAATAGATTACGGGACATATATCGACACCCCTGTAGTATTTTAATTGTAAATAATGTAATTTTTAGAATAATTGAAATGTTAAATTTTCTAACAAACATATTTCGTAGAAGAAGAAATAGATTTCGGGACATATATCAACACCCCTGCAGTATTTAATTGGAAATAATATATTTTTTAGAATAATTGAAATATTTAAGTTGGCTAACCAATATATTTCGTAGAAGAAGAAATAGATTACGGAACATATATCAACACCCCTGCACTATTTAATTGGAAATAATATAATTTTTAGAATAATTGAAATGTTTAAGTTTGCTAACAAACATATTTCGTAGAAGAAGAAATAGATTACGGGACATATATCAACACCCCTGCACTATTTAATTGGAAATAATATAATTTTTATAATAATCGAAATGTTTAAGTTTGCTAACAAACATATTTCGTAGAAGAAGAAATAGATCTCGGGACATATATCAACACCCCTGCACTATTTAATTAGAAATAATATAATTTTTATAATAATCGAAATGTTTAAGTTTGCTAACAAACACATTTCGTAGAAGAAGAAATAGATTACGGGACATATATCGACACCCCTGTAGTATTTTAATTGTAAATAATGTAATTTTTAGAATAATTGAAATGTTAAATTTTCTAACAAACATATTTCGTAGAAGAAGAAATAGATTTCGGGACATATATCAACACCCCTGCACTATTTAATTGGAAATAATATAATTTTTAGAATAATTGAAATGTTTAAGTTTGCTAACAAACATATTTCGTAGAAGAAGAAATAGATTTCGGGACATAAATCAACACCCCTGCACTATTTAATTGGAAATAATATAATTTTTATAATAATCGAAATGTTTAAGTTTGCTAACAAACATATTTCGTAGAAGAAGAAATAGATTACGGGACATATATCGACACCCCTGTAGTATTTTAATTGTAAATAATGTTATTTTTAGACTAATTGAAATGTTTAAATTTGCTAACAAACATATTTCGTAGAAGAAGAAATAGATTTCGGGACATATATCAACACCCCTGCAGTATTTAATTGGAAATAATATAATTTTTAGAATAATTAAAATGTTTAAGTTTGCTAACAAATATATTTCGTAGAAGAAGAAATAGATCTCGGGACATATATCAACACCCCTGCACTATTTAATTGGAAATAATATAATTTTTAGAATAATTGAAATGTTTAAGTTTGCTAACAAACATATTTCGTAGAAGAAGAAATAGATTTTGGGACATAAATCAACACCCCTGCACTATTTAATTGGAAATAATATAATTTTTATAATAATCGAAATGTTTAAGTTTGCTAACAAACATATTTCGTAGAAGAAGAAATAGATTACGGGACATATATCGACACCCCTGTAGTATTTTAATTGTAAATAATGTTATTTTTAGACTAATTGAAATGTTTAAATTTGCTCACAAACATATTTCGTAAAAGAAGAAATAGATTTCGGGACATATATCAACACCCCTGCAGTATTTAATTGGAAATAATATATTTTTTAGAATAATTGAAATATTTAAGTTGGCTAACAAATATATTTCGTAGAAGAAGAAATAGATCACGGGACAAATATCGACACCCCTGCAGTATTTTAATTGTAAATAATGTAATTTTTAGAATAATTGAAATGTTTAAATTTGCTAACAAACATATTTCGTAGAAGAAGAAATAGATCTCGGGACATATATCAACACCCCTGCAGTATTTAATTGGAAATAATATAATTTTTAGAATAATTAAAATGTTTAAGTTTGCTAACAAATATATTTCGTAGAAGAAGAAATAGATCTCGGGACATATATCAACACCCCTGCACTATTTAATTGGAAATAATATAATTTTTAGAATAATTGAAATGTTTAAGTTTGCTAACAAACATATTTCGTAGAAGAAGAAATAGATTTTGGGACATAAATCAACACCCCTGCACTATTTAATTGGAAATAATATAATTTTTATAATAATCGAAATGTTTAAGTTTGCTAACAAACATATTTCGTAGAAGAAGAAATAGATTACGGGACATATATCGACACCCCTGTAGTATTTTAATTGTAAATAATGTTATTTTTAGACTAATTGAAATGTTTAAATTTGCTCACAAACATATTTCGTAAAAGAAGAAATAGATTTCGGGACATATATCAACACCCCTGCAGTATTTAATTGGAAATAATATATTTTTTAGAATAATTGAAATATTTAAGTTGGCTAACAAATATATTTCGTAGAAGAAGAAATAGATCACGGGACAAATATCGACACCCCTGCAGTATTTTAATTGTAAATAATGTAATTTTTAGAATAATTGAAATGTTTAAATTTGCTAACAAACATATTTCGTAGAAGAAGAAATAGATCTCGGGACATATATCAACACCCCTGCACTATTTAATTGGAAATAATATATTTTTTAGAATAATTGAAATATTTAAGTTGGCAAACAAATATATTTCGTAGAAGAAGAAATAGATCACGGGACATATATCGACACCCCTGCACTATTTAATTGTAAATAATGTATTTTTTAGAATAATTGAAATGTTTAAGTTTGCTAACAACCATTTTTCGTAGTAGCAGAAATTTCGTAAATTATTGAATTTTTGGAATAATGTTCAAATTTGCTAACAACCATTTTTCGTAGGAGCAGAAATTTCGTAAATTATTTAATATTTGGAATAATGTTCAACTTTGCTAACAACCATTTTTTGTAGTATATATATTTTATCAAACTAATTTTCAAATACGCTCGAGGACATCAGTACGCACACATTTGTGAAAAGTAAAAAGTAAAAAGTAAAAAGTAAAAAGTGAAAAGTGAAAACTTATTTTATCGGCTATTAATATATAGATATGTATATGAAAAGTAAGTAGATGTAGCGTTATAAATATGTATTGAGATACAGCAGGATTATAGAATATTTTAAATTTAATGAGACAGTGATGGCAATCCTATAAAAAAAATTAACATGCCGAGAAAAAAATAAGTTTATTTTATTCACTACTTCAGGCGTATCAAACTCGTTCCTTACAAGGTACAAAATAAATTATTGAAAGTCAAGCCGCGGACACACTATATAAAAAAACTCAAATTAAGAATAAATATTTTTTTATAATACAGGTACCTACTTATAAAATAACAATCATTCATATATAATAGAATTGCAAATAAAATATAAAGTACAAAAGCTGCTAAAAAATAAATTGAATATTTTTTCATTTTGTTTGAAGAAACTTGATGACGGTTTTCGCTAAGCAAATATGCTGCAGTGTCGTAGAAAATATACCGCTGAGCCGCATGTGGCTGTTTGATATGCCTGGACTTTATAAGTAACATAATGTTAGATTTTTATTTATTGAATAATTGTAGAGAACCATAACACATCAAAATTGTAAATTGTTCACGTGACAGCAAAGTTTTTAGTCATGCCAACTCGCGCACGAGTGCCCTAGATTCACCACCCATGTTATGGGAAATGCCTGGTTATGCTTCCTACGGGATCATTAGTTTGTAAAGCTGTTAATATGACATTGATAACTAAAGCTTAATTTTACTATTGGAACTGGACCTACATATATGTATATCAAGATGACTTAAAACAAAACCGCGATGGGCATAATTTGTTTTACCTGGGGTTTACACATGGCGTGTACATGTCTTAAAGTTACACAATGCGAACTTTGTGATATTGCCATCATGCAAGATTTTCTTGGTTGTTGGTATAGTAACCTTAAAAATAAAAAATAATATTTTTTTGTCAATGTTGGTGGGCGCACATAAGTTGGTCCGCGGACGCCATGGCGCCCGCAGGCACAGGGTTGGGCATCTCTGGATTATATGAATCGAATATTATGTTGTATTTGGTCAATGCGTATGAATCCCTTAGTCCTCTTTTTTTCTGACGCTGCAGTCCGGGGTGAACTTTGGCCGCTTCAATTAGTCTCCTCAACTCTACTTGGTCCTCCTTTTCCCTACACCAGTCGCTGACCTCCAGCACTCGCAAGTCCTGTGACACCCAATCTATCCAGCGAAGTCACGGTCCCTCAGGGGTAGAAAATGCGACACATTTTGTGGATATCCACTCATCCATGCGTGATATATTATAATATAGCCGGCTTAGCGTAGGCGTTGAGTTTTGACAAATATGAAAATGCCTGGCTCACCGTAGAGATTGTACGAGTAAATCAGACAGATAGGAAGTCAATAATTATTTAATAACAAATGATTGTTGTATGTTTCTTGTAACAGCGTGTTTAATGTTATGTGCTTATTTAAGTTACAAGACATTACATAAAACACTATTTTAATTCACTATAATACCAACGATCACATCTGTTATAAAGATTATAATCAACTTAGACGATAATTAATATTGTATAACTGGCATGACATTGACCAAGTTGTTTATTTATATGTATTTAAGTACTAAAATAACAGATAATACAAAGTTATTTTTCATTTAATATGATAACGTTATGTAATTTCATATTTTTTCTTTTGAAATATACTACAATTATTGTTGTTAACCTTAGAGTTAGGGAATCCAATCCCGAGCCAAAATGTTGATCCCGGGATTTCGGGATTACAATTTTATGATCCCAGGATCCCGGGGCTAGTCCCGAAATTGGGGTTTTGATTGGAAAATAGTACTACACATTTTACTTTTATAAATGAAATTTATAATATTGGTCAAAAATTAATAATACAACTTATTCTATATTATAGTCTCTTGGGAATACGACCGTAGAAATAATGAAATATATTTTTTGACACTGGTATTATATAGGAGCTAAAACGAGTGATTTTTTGTTGAGTCTAATTTTCAAGAGTTACTATGTTATTGTTTTACCACCTCAGCCAGAATTTTTATTTTTAAAAAAGTCATATACATATTTGTAACAATATAAAAAATCACTTAAGTTATCTTCACACTGGATTTGACAGATACTAATAAACATAACAACGCATAAAACACAAAGCAAAGCCGAAATGGCATAAAAATAAATATAAAATCAATCAACATTGCAACATGAGAAAGAAACAAGAAACATTTCATACTAATAAAAATCGTCTTATCGCCAAAAGTGTCCACTTACAGTAATCTATAATATGCTCTAGAATTTAATATTTTTGCGATTCATTAAAACGTAATTTATTACCATAAATGACTTCTAGTATTTCGTTTTATAGTCTTCGTCTGCAGAGTTTATTTTCGAATATGTTATCTTAATTGAGATGAGTGAAACAATGAACAATGGAACATTGTTTATTATATTTGAAAATTTACACAATCAATTGGGTGCGTTTTATTTTACAAAGCCAAGACAATTTTATTTTATAAGAAAATCAATCCCGAAAGTTTCGGGATCATGTCTTCTAATCCCGGTATTGAAATGTATCGAAATCTGCACGAGATCCCGGGATTGGATTCCCTACTTACAGTGCATGGTTGGTTTTTTTTCTCCAAAAAAAATGTTTTAGAATATATTACGTCTATTTATATATAATAAAACACTCTTTATAACTAATTTCACTATTATTTAATAGGATCAGAAACGGTTTTTTTCACCACGACCATTTTCGACTGAGATTTTATTGGCTTCCGTGACGGATCTCACAGGTTCGAGTCTCAGTAGAAACAGAATTTTTATCGATCGATTTATCAACTTCTATACGAATGCATGCATGTTTGTTCTGTCTAAATATTCCTCCCTCTTTTTCAATTATAAAAACGGTTTGTAGCGAGAGGATTTAGTTAACGTCTAGTTCTGACTCAGCCCTCTATCCTCCTTTCTCTACTACTCTCTTAGAAAAAAAGGTTGAGCAACTGAGTAAAACGCAGTTCTTGTAGAAAAACCTCTGTTGAGATACCTCCATTAGTAAGGCCTATTCTCACATTAGGAACGTATATGGATTTAAAAAAAAGTTTAAAATATTTATTTTATTTACAAATAACAAATTTAAGACTTTTACAATGAAGAAAAAAGCATAATGTAATTTATTAAGAGCAGTTGATTTTTTTTGGCTAGGAAGTCAACTGTGTAATCTCCGACAAACTCATATCTGACAGCAAGATGTGACAACGCATGGTACAGGTTCAATAATGTAAACATTTGAATATACATACACGATAAAAGAAAAAAGTCAGCGACTGATGATGCAAATAACCCAACTGAAGTTTTGGGGGAATTAATAAAGCTAATACAGAAGTGTACACAATCAAATACTGTACTGTAGCGGTTGGCAAAACATTAACATAAATAAAGCATTAATTTTAATATATTTTTAAATCAGCATTTTATATTTGCCCACTTTATAGTATATAATATATTTCTAACCATATACACATTTTTTATTGTAAATTATGTGAATTGTAATAAAAAAATAAAACTGATTAAAAACACGCAACTAGAGGAGCGATGTATAAAAATGGCTAGTCACGAAATAGCTACATTACAAAATGCCCTCAATTTTGGCGCAGGGTAGTGCTATAAATCTACTTTTGACAGTTATTTTATTATGCTTGACGGGTTCATTAAAATCGTAAGAAAGTGACTGGAAAATTACAAACTTTTCTTCTACACAAATGAATGGAATAATATAATCAAAAAAAAATAATAACATCTACTAAAACTTTTTCTTCCCACGTTGGGTAATTGACGCTGCAACTCGATATGAACTTAATAGATTACTAATTATTCAAGGTCTCTAGCGTAACTCAGTAGTTTTAAACGTTTTAAAATGATTACCACGGTTTCTTTAGAAGCAATTAAGGAAGACTCTTTCAGGTTTAGGGCTTTTACAAAAACCGGTCTTAAAATTCCAATATTCCATTAAACTCGGTATCACCCGATTTTTAAATTTTCGCAAAGAAATAACAATTCAATTAAAATAGTGAAAATATATATATTTTTAAAGAATAATTGATGTTCGTATTCGGCGGCGAACTAATTATTTATGCTCTGTACTTGAGAACTGTATTCAAGTCAAAGTGCACCACAAAAATATCTTCATAGTATATCTAAATGTTATATTTTCAACCCAATAATTGATGTAGATTGTAGACTGACTATCCAACTTCATAATATATAATCTCGTTTTATTTAATAACAATGGCGGTTCTAACGTAAAATATTAACGTTTTTCAAAAGTAAAATGTAATTCAATAATATAAAAAATATTGAAAACGGTGTATTGTATAAGCATGTAAAAACCAATTTTAGAATGTCGCAAATTTATCTAAAATAGAGAGTTTTAAACCCTTTTTGTAAAACTGACAAGCCTTAGTTTTAAAAAATATATTATATAATCGAAAGGTTCCATGAATCGAGATTTACTGTCTCTTTGTTGTTCGTTGCAAATTACTAAAATATTATTTAACTTGTCCAAAATCATATGAAAACCATTGAGTGGAACAATTGTTTAGTATGCATAATATCGTCGGTATTCTGCCAGAAAACGTCAAAAAACCTTGTTTTGAGATAATTGCCTTTTTCAAATATCACGAGACTAGCTCAAAACACTCATTTTTTGACTTGAAGTTTTCTGGCATAATACCGGCGGTATCTAATCAGTTCATAAAAATATTATACATGTAAGTGTTTCAACAGTGATGGCCTTAAGTGTTGACGATCGACAGGTGTTTGGTGTCGACCCATTCACTTTGTCCAGGACCGAACAGAAAATGAAACCTGTAACATAAGTCAAATACATTATGTATATAAAACAATACATTGTGTTGATCGGCATGGTAAATGTTCGGACATCGAATGTAATTTCTTCATGTTTACGAAATTAAAAACGCATTCAGCTGAAAACAATATCATTTGAATAAAGAAAAAAAAATATGTATTATTTTAGTAAAATTCCATTTTACTTGATTGCCGTCGTATTTCAAATATTTCTAAGCGTAATAAAAACAAAATTATATAAAAATCTGACACCATACTTACTGTAAAAATCTGGAACAATTGCGGGTACTGATTTGGAATTTGCTCTCATATATTTTTAATGATAATATACAGTGTTTTGTATATTTTTTAAACTGATAATCTTCCATATTTATCTGATTGATTACTGTAAAGTTTTTCTTAATTTCTGTCCTTCATCAAACATTATCCAAAATATCCAAAGAATATTTTAAAGATATGTTTTGCCTTGTCAAATGTTCAAGATCACCTAAAAGCATCATGTTCATCATAAAGCTGTCAACAATATTTCTGCTGACATGCCAGATTTCAAATAATATTTGAAAATTATAAAAGTTTATAATAATGATATATAACAGATCAGTATAATATCACACTTTTTCGACACAGTGGGTGTGTTATAGAACAATATCTTCAGCGGGTAATGATTAAAGATAGAGAAGAAAACAAAGAAAATCATGAATCAATTGAAGCTTGCTTTGCACTTATCTTGAATGCAGTTCAATTAATTATACATATTTCGACGGCCTTGTTCCATTGATCGATTGAATAAAGCGTTGAATTATTGTTTCCGTTCCCAACAAACTGCTCGCAGCCTTGGTTTTGCAGAACGGTACGTCATGCGCCGTGGCCATTATCTACTTTGACAAATTAGAATGTATCCGCTGTTAAGTGCAGTTTATCATATCCACGATTATTCGCAATACACGAGTTGCTAAATACACTCAATATGAGTGATATAGAAAATTTGTTCCTATGATACAACTACATAATAGTTTCATTGCAAAATTATGGTGAATTTCAGAGCTCCAAGGGAAATCGTTAAACCGCTAGATTCTTGTTTTTTTGTTGTAAAATTCTTTAGTTACAAACATGTTCGTTAATTATTTTTTTGTAAATCAAATTTCAAACATTTTTTTAAATTTAGTGTTCCGTTCACCTTTCTTTCAGAGTTTGATATCATTTAATTATATTCTTGCTCTTTGAAGATTTTTCTGTTTTAGTATAAAATGGCTAGTAAATCTAAAATCATCATTTACGCCAACGTTGTGACATCCATCTTAACATTAATAGCCGATAAGGTCTGTCTGTAAGGACGTCCGCAGTAAGGTACAGACCAATGATTTCGATTTATTCTGAACAGCACATTTTTGAAATGTTGTTCTATCCAATGGAAGCGGCTTATTTTAAGCCGGGCGTGAATGTTCTGATATCGCCACGTTTGAAAATTTTATATTTCTTGGTGTAGAGCTAAAGTATTGTATCACCATACATCATAATATTCGAATAATCAAAGACTTTAATTCGACTATTGCAAACTATGATTATAGGGCTATCGAAATGAATCGTCTGATCGTGTGAGTCGATGTGAGACTAATATTTTTTGGAGCGGATTTGATCAATTGAATCATAATGATGAATCTTTTCACGTCTGACCTTGAAAATCTGTTAGAATTCTTTAATACATTAAGAATATTCAAATTATGATATGGATATATGATAGAATAATATTTTGCTTTTTTCATACACTTGGACAAAATGTGCAACTGATTTTTTATTGAAAAATTGGATTTGATCTTTTGATTTTTATTGGAAATAATTGTTAAATAATTTAAAATCCGAAAAATAATTGTTGGCAAACTTAAACATTATTCCAAAAATTAAGTAATTTACAAAATTTCTGCTACTACGAAAGATGATTGTTAGCAAACTTTAACATTATTCCAAAAATTAAATAATTTACGAAATTTCTGCTACTACGAAAAATGGTTGTTAGCAAACTTAATCATTATTCCAACAATTAAATAATTTACGTAATTTCTGCTACTACGAAAAATGGTTGTTAGCAAACATAAACTTTATTCCAAAAATTCAATAATTTACGAAATTTCTGCTACTACGAAAAATGGTTGTTAGCAAACTTAAACATTATTCCAAAAAATCAATAATTTACGAAATTTCTGCTACTACGAAAAATGGTTGTTAGCAAACTTAAACATTATTCTAAAAAATCAATAATTTACGAAATTTCTGCTTCTACGAAAAATGGTTGTTAGCAAACTTAAACATTATTCCAAAAATTCAATAATTTCAATAATTTACGAAATTTCTGCTACTACGAAAAATGGTTGTTAGCAAACTTAAACATTATTCTAAAAAATCAATAATTTACGAAATTTCTGCTTCTACGAAAAATGGTTGTTAGCAAACTTAAACATTATTCCAAAAATTAAGTAATTTAGGAAATTTCTGCTACTACGAAAAATGGTTGTTAGCAAATTTAAACATTATTCCAAAAATTCAATAATTTACGAAATTTTTGCTTCTACGAAAAATGGTTGTTAGCAAACTTAAACATTATTCCAAAAATTAAGTAATTTAGGAAATTTCTGCTACTACGAAAAATGGTTGTTAGCAAATTTAAACATTATTCCAAAAATTCAATAATTTACGAAATTTCTGCTACTACGAAAAATGGTTGTTAGCAAACTTAAACTTTATTCCAAAAATTGAATAATTTACTAAATTTCTGTTACTACGAAAAATGGTTGTTAGCAAACTTCAACATTATTCCAAAAATTAAATAATTTACGAAATTTCTGCTCCTACGAAAAATGGTTGTTAGCAAACTTGGACATTATTCCAAATATTAAATAATTTACGAAATTTCTGCTCCAACGAAAAATGGTTGTTAGCAAACTTGAACATTATTCCAAAAATTCAATAATTTACGAAATTTCTGCTACTACGAAAAATGGTTGTTAGCAAACTTAAACTTTATTCCAAAAATTGAATAATTTACTAAATTTCTGTTACTACGAAAAATGGTTGTTAGCAAACTTCAACATTATTTCAAAAATTAAATAATTTACGAAATTTCTGCTCCTACGAAAAATGGTTGTTAGCAAACTTGGACATTATTCCAAATATTAAATAATTTACGAAATTTCTGCTCCTACGAAAAATGGTTGTTAGCAAACTTAAACATTATTCTAAAAATTAAATATTTTACGAAATTTCTGCTACTACGAAAAATGGTTGTTAGCAAACTTAAACATTATTCCAAATATTAAATAATTTACGAAATTTCTGCTACTACGAAAAATGGCTGTTAGCAAACTTGAACATTATTCCAAAAATTCAATAATTTACGAAATTTCTGCTACTACGAAAAATGGTTGTTAGCAAACTTAAACTTTATTCCAAAAATTCAATAATTTACGAAATTTCGGCTACTACGAAAATTGGTTGTTAGCAAACTTTAACTTTATTCCAAAAATTAAATATTTCACGAAATTTATGCTACTGCGAAAAATGGTTGTTAGCAAACTTGAACATTATTCCAAATATTAAATAATTTACGAAATTTCTGCTACTACGAAAAATGGTTGTTAGCAAACTTAAACTTTATTCCAAAAAATCAATATTTTACGAAATTTATGCTACTACGAAAAATGGTTGTTAGCAAACTTGAACATTATTCCAAATATTAAATCATTTACGAAATTTCGGCTACTACGAAAAATGGTTGTTATGAAACTTTTTTTTTCCAAAAATTCAATAATTCACGAAATTTCTGCTACTACGAAAAATAGTTGTCAGCAAACTTGAACATTATTCTAAAAATTAAGTAATTTACGAAGTTTCTGCTAATACGAAAAATTGTTGTTAGCAAACTTAAACATTATTCCAAATATTAAATAATTTACGAAATATCTGCTAACTATAAAAATAAAATATATTAAAATAAAATATAATTAAATTAAATTAAATTCAATAAAATAAAATAAAATAAAATAAAATAAAATAAAATAAAATGAAATGAAATAAAATAAAATAAAATACCATAAAATAAAATAACATAAAATTAAATTAAATTAAATACTATGCAACAAAAATCTCACGTTGCTGGGCAACGGGCTTACAGCTAGTATACTTATAAAAACAGCCCACGTCAAGACCGCATTCGATGAGTTGACGACATCTTTATTGGCCACCTGTATTTTTGGTGAATATTCCCCTATCAATGACAACTTGAACACACAAATTCTATTTAAGGACAGAAAATAGTTGGGGTTACACAAAAAGTAAAATTATCACTACATTATCTAACGCTTGGATAAATGACAACTAAAATGTACACTAACTTATGTTTATTTTCAACGGCACGTAGCATATTTTGTATTTTTCTTTGTACATTCGGACTATTTTATTAAGTAATAACACAGAACAGTTATAATGAAAAATAAGTATGACTTCATTGAATTTGATTCTTTAATTAGGAAGCTCGCTCATGGAAGTTTTTTCAACCTGTTCGCTGCCCGTTCCGTGTTTATACACAAATTTAAGACTGGACACAAACGCTCAATCTTACATACACATCACACGATATTTGGCATATAAATGAATGTTCGAATATAATTATATTTTGTCTTAATTTTTTCTTGAGAGAAAAAGTTTATTTGTTTTTTTTTGGTATCGGGCATACTTTAAAAAAATGCTTGGTTAAAATGTTGTATATACTTTTTTTTATTGAAGACAATAACATCCATATATCTAAAAAAAAATGTAGTATGTATATCAGACTTTAAAACAAATGTTTGTTCTTGGACACGATAAACAAAATCAATTTTTCTTGCAATTCATTTTTAGAATGAATGATCCTAGGAGTTCAATTCGTGAAAAATATGAAGCACATTAAAATTGATTAACGTTGGTTTGGTCATTAAATGCATGTCTTTTTTTACCTTTCGATCCATATGTTCCTAATGTTTAGTATATGGACTCTCAATGGAGTTTATTTCTACAGAAGTGTTTCTAGGTGAGCTGTTTTAGTTAATCAAACCTCTATTTTTTCAATAAGGGTATTGATAGAAGGATAGGTATATGTCAGGACTAGTTGTTAGCTAATCTCTCTCGCTACGCCCAGTTTTTTAAGGCTAGAAATTGGGTTTCCAAAACAATGCATCTTCTACATTCATACGTCATAGAAAGAAAAGAAATCCATAAATCGATCACTTTCCTGCAGGACTCACGATTTTTTACATTTTTCTATTGTTAATATTTCTAAAAAAAATTATAGTCTACTACTATTCAAACATTTGAAAGAAAAATATACCATTTCACGGTTGTTACAAATGGTTCAACAAGCTAGAAATAACGCAATGCCGATTCCAGTATTGATACGTAAATATAAAATAGGGATTTGACAGCGATTTGTTTTACAATGTATGAGAAATTTTATTGCAAAGAAACGAGGCCAATAAAACATAACATGAAATATTTGTATGTATGAATGTTTGACAGCTGCGTTTAAATCAAAGCTATTTATTACGAATAAAGGAGAATAATTGGAAACGAAAAATAAATGTCAAACTGTGTTGTTATTGTTAGTAAAACTTTTTATGAGATTATTATTAACCATTTGTTCCGGCTTATACTTACTCATCAAGTTAATATAAGCGTTAATTTGACGTGGTTGTCTTGTGTACAGTGCCTGGGTAAAATGCAATCACATTCTTTTATTTCAGTGTAAAGTAAACAAATACTAGCTGCTGAATATTGCTCCCTACAGTATCACGCGGCATCATCTCGTACAACTATTCATTTGATGTTGCTAATCACAGTGAAGCTGGGAATTGTTGCTTTTACAACTGGACTTGGAGATCACTGTCAGATGACTGGAGGCCTTGTTTTTCGGATTACATAAAAACGTCAGAAAATTCCAAGTAAAATAATAAAAATCTGAACAAAAGATATAGGGGTTATATTGTATAAGCTATTTTTGAAGCCCATAAGATTCAGAAGCCCTAAAAATGTACCTCATATGCTTATGTGGTAATTCGTTACTGCTGGAGGCTGATTCATATTAAAAAAAAAACCACAGAGGGCATCATTTCGAATACCTGAAACTGTATTCTAGTGCACATTTGCCAACATGACTTATAAAAATTCTGCAACGCCTTCATATCAACGTAAACTGTGCTAAAGCCGCATAGCAAATGACAATACATGCATACACAAAGGAGATAAACTACAATATCTCTGTTCAAAGCATCTTCATGTAGTTTGCGTGAGTAAATAACTGTTTTTTTCTTTCTAATATTTCTACACTGGAATAATTGAAATATAACTGAATGTGTTTTTTTTACAGTATAATCATCGATATCTCAATTTGAGAAAAATCGACACTGCGTGGTTTATCTCCCATGTTTAGATTTGTATCAAATTTCAAATTGAGTTCATCTGTGCACTTGAATGTCTGGAGATGACGAAAGTCGACAGAAGGGTTTTTGTGATAACATATATGGAAATGTGCAACAAAATTAAAGATTCAAATTTCATATTAATATTTCATTAAATACCATCATACAATCTTAAAATTAGTCGCATATTTAGTGCTTATGCATAATTGCATCAAATTAATATGTTCCTAGTCTCGTAGTAAATTTGATAGTGGAGAATTATTTACCACTGAATTAAAAAACAAAACTTACTAATAATGGTCAAGGAGAAGAGCATGAAATTCTTGAGGCTTCCGAATTTAGGCGCCTGTATTTGATAAATAAAATATTATATATTTCAATAGTTTTTTTTATACTGAATTTCACGACACTTTTGGGATATATAAAAAATAGGGCTTCCATATTTTTACTGCACATAGATAGACCCACCAAAGTACGAAATCTACCATTTCCTCTAAGATTTTAATAGACTACACGTATAGTTTCTTGGTGACACAATTTATAATCGTTATTATAATGTGTATACATTTTTTTCATTCAAGACGGCTTAGTTGAATGGATGCATATATGAAACGTAACACCCATAACAGTATTATGACAGCTTAGTTGTATTGTTTATGACGATATCATGGTATTATCTGAACTTGTCATTTCCAACTAAGTAGGGTAAAGATTAGACTGCGGTATCCAGTGTTCAAGAAACAAGTGAGGCAAAAGTTAACGTTAAACACGCTAAGTCTGTGACTCGGATCGACTGGGCAATCAACGAGGTTTTACGTCCGTGCGCTGAATAGATCGCAATTGATTAATCAATTGAATAATGGATTAATTAATGCAACAACCAACACCAATTATGAAGAACTTAATTTTCGTTTGGTATTATTTTAAATTATTAGTTTTACGTTATATGTATGTAAAAAACATCAAAATGTGTACGAATGATTTTCACAGTTTCAGCATGTGGTTTTGACATTTGAATATATGTATTAGTTGTCTGCACGGGCCGAAATTTTATAAAATTACCTGGCCCGAGCCCGCAAAACTCAAGCCCGACCCGGCCCGGGTCCGGGTCTAATACCAAACTTGTTACCCGAACCCGACCCGAAGTCCAGATTTATACTGCTCAGCCCAAAAAAACCGTTTTTTACAAATTGACAACAATTTACGATTCTCTATAGAGCTGGTAGTAACTAAAATCACCATGGCTGACTTATCACACGAACATAGTCTGAAATATTTTTCTGAAGAAATAAATTCCTTACCCGGGCCCGGCCCGAGCCCGAGTCTCGAGTCCCGCGGGCTGGGCCGGGTAGGAGCCCGAGGGCTGACCTCTATAACGTTTAACTTTGACGATACAAAATAGTATACTATATAGTCACCTGCTGTGGCCCAGTTGGTTAGAGCTTGCTCTACCGATCACGCAGGTCTGGGCTCGATTCCCGGTAAGATCACAGTGAATTTGAGAATTATTCAATTCAAAGTTGTGATCAAAGACTGGGTATTTGTGATGTCAATTCACATTATTTTCTCTTCTCCCATCCTTCTGATTCCTTAATAACTGGGTATATTGATAGCGATTATTCAACCACTAGTCCTGTTCTAGCCTTATCCTAGTACCAAGCAGTTCTCGTAGAAAAACTTCTGTTGAGATATCTCTATTAGGAGGCCATATGCTTCACATTGAGAGCGGGACATGGATAAAAAAAACTATAATATGTCATCAAGATCGGACAAAAACAGCGAACATTTTAAATTAAACATAAGAATAATATATATATTTTTTACAAATATTCCATGACGGTTAGTGTGTGGGATTTATTTTAAATTTTAAATTAAAATAATTATTGGGGAAAAATTATTAATTAAAAAAATGTTTCTAACTAATTTCTAAGCATACGGCCTTATGCGATCGCAATACTGAACGAATTCAATCGAAATAGGTATTTCATATGAAATACCGTCATTAATATATTATATATCATTATCATAAACGGGTGATTTTCATAAATAACTTACGATTTTTTTTAAATAATACTACAAAATTGAATAATGCTTTTTATTTATGTAACCGTTTAATAATGATAACAATTTGATCAATATTTCAATTTATCGCGTGATTTTTTTTATACATTCAAAAATCTATTTAAGCTAATCTTCAATATCGAAATACCGATATTTTTCATTTACAAAACAGGTAATTCGGTTTTTATAAAAACCCTTAAATTAAAATCCAGGTTTCGGTAATATTGGTATTGCAGTCCCTAATTGGAACTCTTGGAGGGACGGAGTAGGAAATCCACAAAATTATAAAGTCAAGACATTGCTATAAAGTTAGTATTGATTGTTTGAAATTTGTGGCGCAAGTAACTACAAAGTTTTGAGAGCTTGCATATTGATTGGTGTAGGTCACTGCCCCCTGCTCGCCTAAACACCGTCAGCTCATTACATTACAGGAAGGGCCCACCTTTCTTCCGCTTTGTTTGCATAAGCTTCGTCCACACTTAACAAGCTGGTTTATAGTATGCATACTTATTTATTGTCGGATTTATTTGAAATTCAATTCAGAAAAATTAATTAAGCAAATTATTTAGTTTTATAGATATTTTGTTGCAGAGTAGTAATCATTGTGTGCACTCTATGTGCACATTAAAAAAAATGTATACAATTTCAATGGAAATACTAAAGAGCTTGATAGTTTATTATTACTTAAATAAACTAGTACATTAGGTAATTTTTATTATATATTTTTAATAAATGAAGGGTCCATAATGCAGCCGCCAAGTTCGTTGGCTTACGGGATGGATCTCACGGGCTCAGGCCATATCACAAACAGCATTTTTTAAATCAATTTATCCATCATTGCTCAAAATTAAAGGTGTTTGTGATGTCACGAAATTCCTCTCCAATCTTGTAATTCTAAAAAACGGGGCGTAACGCGAGTGATTAGCTAACCAGAAACCACTATTTCTGCTTTAGCTTTATCCTTTCCATCTTTACTCCCTTAAATACAAGGTAAGTTGAGCGGCTCAGTATCACACAGATAGACACCTACATTAGGAGACTATATGTTTCACATTGGGAACGGTTATAAATATTAAAAATCTGCACAGTTATACCGTATACGTTTGGGACTACTATCTTTAAGACTAACCCACTAGTAGAAGTCTATTCCTGAAAGGAAGGATTGAATATTAACAGTACAAAGAAAAACACTATTTTCACTATTGACTGTAAGTTTGAATATATCGGTAAAAATATACTTGGATATGATGTTATTAAAACGTCAGTCAAGATGCGGTTTCACTTAAAATACACTCTGGCTGTATCATATACAATATAGTGTGGCGGAAGCTTTAGTTTACCGGTACACAAGTCGCGCGAAGTCATCCAATGTCTGTCAAAGTCACCGCTCGGTGTGCAGCGAACGCTCTGTGCCTTGTTGTGAGTTACTCAACCTGGTGGCCGTTCGCGCCATAGAGGATGCAATAAATTATTCACACCATGATCTGGCTATAGCACAATAATTACATTTTAAATTGCGTAACCGACCAGATTCACATATTATAAAATAAATGACATCCGAAAGAGTATTCGAATTTGGAATCATATTGCTTTTTATTATTTTAAAACAAGTGAATCGAATATAACAGTTGAAAAGACATCCAATGTCCTTTGACAGTTTAAAAATATTTCCAAACATTAATATAACTAGATTTGATACCTTTTATGAACCACATTTTTTTTATTAATATACCCTCCTAATAGAGGTATTTAAAAATATTTTTTTCTATGAGAACTGCTACTCAACCTCTCTCGTTTTAGTAGACAGTAAGACTAGTGATCAACTAATTATTCTTGCTGCTTCGTATTTTTTTAGGATTGGAAAGGTGGGAGGGAATTTTTAGACATCACAAACATCCATCCCTTCGAACAGAAATCGATAAATCGTATAACTATACTAGAACTTAATTCTTGAAACCGACCTTAGTAGTCGTATAAAAAATATAATATTTACGGTGACAACGAGTTCTCAAAACTTTCTTACATTTTTAATAATACTAATTTGACTTATGTTTGGATATTGACTTGTTTAAAATCAGGGGTCACTTTCTGCAATCTCAAAATTAAAGTTTGATGAAAAATTTTGATTCAGTCAAAAGACGAGTTACTTGATGTACGAGGTACGAGGATTTTTGCGTGTCTATGATACGAACCTTAAAAAATTATCCAAAAATATTCCAATGAAAAATTGTTGAAAAATAGAAAAATCAATCAATATTATCTTACTCCATTCACCATTTAAAAATAATTTCCGCTCCTAATGTGAAGTATATAGCCTCCTAATGGTAATATCTCAACAGATTTTTTTCTATATGAACTGTTTGTTACTAAGTTGATTCTCGATTTTTAAGAGAGTATGAATATGACTAGAACAGGACTAATGGTTAGCTAATCGCTCTCGTTTCTTCCGTTTTTATAATAGGATGGGTGGGAACGAATTCAATACATCACATACATGCATGCCTTTGGACGAAAAATAATTAATAAAAACTGTCTGTAATGGGATTTGAAGCCGTGACTTTCGTAGCCGAAGCCAATGTCGTCGATAATTCGACCACGAAGTCGGCTACTAATTTAAAATATTAAATTATTATTTATTTACTAAATAAACACTTTTATTGAATAATCAAATCTGATTTTTTCGTGCTGCCGCTTTACTACTTCATTTTTTACGCCCGTAAACAAAAAAAAGCATGATTTCTGTAGACGAACGTACATAATATTTTTATAATACCGCTATAAATTTGCTATAAAAATTACGGTTAGGCTGTGTCGTTTGCTATGCCACATCAAGTAACATAAATTTTCATAATAAAGCCACTGTTGTAGTTTGCGTTAACACTTAGATTATTTAACACTTTGGGCCATATTTTTTTTAAATATTAACGCAAAATAAAGTACATATTTAAATATGATCTCGAAGATCTATTTCAACCTGCCCATTTATTTTTCTTTGATGAATGAAATATATTATGTTCTTAAATACCTATTCTATTTTTTTAATAAAAAGTATTTGACAGTAAACCAAATACTTATGCGCCATTTTTTTTTAATCAGGTCAAATCGAGAAGAATTGACATAACACCTTGGATCTTAAATTGACTTTGAAAAACAATCTTAAATTTACTTTACCGTGGCTTGAATTTAGCAATACATGAGCAGTATAGCTAATCTCTGACTAGACCCCAGCTAAGCATTATTATAACTATATTTTTGTTGTATTCGGTTTATGAAACATTATCAGACAAAATATTCTTAGATTTGCATTGGCTAAAAAACATTAACAAAATCAACATCATTTTTTTTATCTGTGTGCACAATTCAATTCAATATGTACACGTACATATTTTTAAACCAAGTATGTAGAAATTTGATCTTAAATTTAGTTCGTTTGCCTTATATGAGGAGCAAACATTCAAAAAGTGATTTGCCACACAAATACAGACCATGGGAACTGATGATTTGAGTGTTGCAAAAATCACGGTTATCAGAATGCGACTGAAAGAGGGATAGGATAGGGGTAGTCGCATGTATGTACATATATACTTACTTCAAATTTCAAATTTGAATTATGACTCGTTCCAAAACACTAATTGTAGGTAATATATTGTATTAAGATTCTAGTGTATAGGCACGAATTTTGAGTGTTTTTTCGAGCTCTGTAAAAAATAAACAAAGAAAATTTTTACCGTTCATTTTCTTACCATTCGTTTATTTATATTTTAAAAATATATAAAAAAATTAAAAAAATAAATAAACTCAAAACTCGAAAAGTTATCGGCTGAAAAAGGGAGGGGTCCAAAAAAAAGATGGTGTCCTCACGTACACGATTACAACATTTTTGGTCATTTGAAAAAAAACAATTTAACGGATTCTTAATCAATAAAAATGTCGCTAGAGCACCTACCTCGAAGAAGTAGAAAAAAAAAAAAACAGAAAATGGCAGCCGTTTGAAAAAAATGGAATTTTTAGGTTTTTTTTAACAGTTTCAAATTTTTTAAAAATAGTAAAAATTAAAATTTTGACTACGTGCTCTAGAAAAATGTATAAAGAAAGTTTACACAAAATTTCAAATAAATCAGTTTGGTAGAACTTGAGATATTATGTACGTCAGCTTGAAAAAAGTAGTTTCGAGAAAAACGCGTTTAAAGTTTTGAGTTTCGATCTGTTCCGGTCGGACCAGCTTAGTTACTGCGTCACCAAAATCGTTGAACTTCAGTAAATAATTGAATTTTTGAAAAATCCTTTTGAGGAAAAACTCTCAAATGTCTAAACTTTAGAAAAATATATAAAAAAAGAATCGACTTTTTCAAATTTCTACACAAGAATACTGTCTTAACCCCAGGGACTCAAAAGAGTTAATAAATATCGAGTAGGTACTGATATTTTTGGCGTCGTGTACACTTTTTTTTATATCAAAACAACACGAAAGCTTTATTAAGTAAAACAAGCTTACACGCAACAATTTAGTTATTCCCTTATCCAACAGCAGTAGAAAAAGCTTTTTTCGATTCGATAGTAATTTTATGCCGGGCCGAAAATACAATATTATGCGATCGAATGAAAGTTTTACAGCAGCGACCGACAACACAAACTTGTCCCGCGAGCTTTAGCTTAGAATTTTGTTTTTTTCTTAATATTGAAAATATAAGACATAACTGTATCAAAAGATATTTAATATAAATAACACGCCGTTCCAACAACGTTATAAACTATGCACGACGAACGTGTGAAACGTTGCACACCTTAATATAAGAAAAAATAAAAAGGTTGTCAATTTCTGATTAACAGCACGCGCATGAAAAAGCTTCATATTATTATGTAATATTATTCAGAGCTGAATTAGGTAAAAATATTCATTATCATATTAAATAATTGTAATGAATTTAAAAATAAGTTGAATAAAAGGTATTTTTCAATAAGTATCCAAAATAATAAAGTAAATGTGTACGTAATCTGTTTATAAAAAATGACATGTATATTTTATCTGTTCAGTAATTAGATAAACTTTTGGTCAGTTTTTATTGATTTTCAGTATTTGTTCTAAATGGTCAGTATTTATATTATTGATCTGCTTCTTAAACTCAAGGCCAGCTTTATGTTAAGCACGTTTTTATGATCACGGTTATCGACCAAATTTAAATGAAATACTGACCTTTCTATTTTTATACTGAGAAACATAATATTTATACTGCACAAATATAAGATTTATACTGTAATTTTTTTCTCATTACATAGGTTATTTCGCTTTAGATTTCTGCTCAATCAAATCAAAAATGTAGTTGATATAAAATTATATATATACCATCAAAAAAAAATGCTTTGATATATTGTGATCCATCCAGGTTTATGTTATAACGAGTCCGCTTCTGTTAATATAAAAATATTGTTATTACGAGAATATTATTTTTGGTGTAACTATGAGCACTCGGCAATCTGACTCATGCATCTCTCCCTAAAGCAATTATTGCCCATTCCAGGACTTGAACCGGCGACCTTTGCGTTCAATTGCAATCATTCTGACGATCTGCCCACGCTCTAGCTTGGCTCGTGAGTTATATAACAGATGTGACTAAACCTAATTGTCACGCACATCAAACGATTACCATCATCATCAATCAACGTCCATTCATTGATAAAGGCATCTCCAGTTGCTCTCAGATTTATTCTTTGTTAAAATCAGTACGTAAAAAAAATGTGGCATTTGCGATATATGGCAAATAGATAAAAAAAAATGTTAAAATATGCGAATATATGCTAAAAAAAAATTGATAGCAAATACTTTTTGAAATGAAAGGTAATGCATTTTACCCCCTTATAGCGTTGAGATTGGGAATTACTCTACAAGAATACTACGTTATAGGTAGGTGGTTAGGCAACCATACAAAATTCGAATAAGTATTTATACAAATATTATTTTATATGTAGTTGATAGCTATGTCGGCTTACGCCCTCATAAGAACTATGCTTAAGCCTACATTGGCTGTCAGTCCAAGTTCATCCGGGCACTTAAACGCCTGAACATGTTGCAAGGCGAATCCCGGGTCGTTAGTGACAAAACTTGTATGAACGTACATAATTTGAACGATGAAAATTTACATTAGCTGAGTTAAAAAATAAAACGCTCTTTTGTACTAATTATTCATTAATTTATTTAATCAGGACCGGTTTCGCTCGTGACATGCATTTTCAACTGATCGTTCAATTATATTTATATTCTGGATATTCTTAATATCTTCTTCTTATTATTTGGCCATGTCCGCTCCCTATGTGGAGCATATGGCCGCCACGCGGCACCTCCATGTTTCCTTGTCTCCCGCCAATTGCTTTGCTTCCTCCCATGACATGCCAGCATCCCTCAGTTCCGTCGAGTACATCCTATGGATAGTACCCGACGGACGTCCGGGACGCCGGAATCCCACCGGTCGAAAGAAGAGGCGGGCAGGATTGAGGCTTTCCGGAGGCATCCGCAGCACGTGACCCAGCCAGTTCCAACGTCTCTCCACAACCACTGACGTGACGGGACGCTGTCTTGTACGCTCCCTTATCTCTGAATTCCTCACTAAGTCAAACCACCTCACCCCCATTATCCGACGCAAGCATCTGTTCTCGAAGCTCAGTATACGGTTTTTTTGAGTCTCCTTCAGGTGCCATGATTCGCAACCGTAAAGCAGTACCGGCAGAATGCAAGCGTTGAATAAGTGGCATTTGGTTTTAATTCGTATTATCTATCAAATATAAATTATAAAATACTATAGGTAGAACTAAAATACTTTGATAGTTTTTTTGCAATAGATTTTATCCACATTTTGTTTCTCAGTAATTTAAACTAGAAAAAATAGCTTTGTATGTTTTATTTCCATAGCTATTACGTGAGAACATAGTATGCAATAATTTATGTTATATTGTTAAACCTTACTCCACGAATAAAATTGTAATTTCTGCCTTGTTTTTTTTTTAATGAAAATATTCACCATGGAATGAATAATTAGTAATTTTAGCCTGGTGTCAAAAGTTGTTACATTGAAAATACGCAGCTTTACAATAATTCGGTGGCGAAGTAATTCACTCTGCGTGACAAGTGACAACATCGACGTGCGTCGTGACCCACCCGGTTTAACGATCATGAATATGCTTCAATGTTACACGACAAGGTGAGTTCGGCTATCAAAAGTACACGGTATTTAGGAAATTAGTTAATTACCTAAAACCAGGTGATGTTTTCGCTAAAATTATTATGAAAATTGTTATAATTTACTGTTTAATAGTATATTATCTTAGCTTACAGCAACGTTGGTGACTGTTTCTGAAAGTATGTCAAAAAATAATACTCATAATAAGATATTTTTCATAAATATGTCATTGGGCTCTGGAAACGATAACGGCAGTCTCCATGTTTTCTCAAAAATATCTTAGATAACATATATCAGCGTGTAGAGCTAGGAATTTCACATAAACATAGTACCTAGTACGTTTTTTTATATATATAAAGACTCTAACACAGAGGTTCCCAACCGGTAGCAAATCGTTGTTTTATTATTTTAAATACAACAAAATATCAATAAAATCACTCTACCTGCATAAGAACGACATTTTTAATAATTGATTAATTTTTGGTAATTGAAGTTGTTGTTCATTGAAATATGCTTTAGTAATTTCAGTAATTACGTAAAAAATAGTTTCAATAAATTTATAATAGTATGCACATAAATACATACATATTAACACTTTCCATACGGTGCTAAAAATAACTGAGCGTCGCGAGAGCGATTAGTTATCCACTAGTTCTGTCCTAGTCTTATCCTTCTATCCCTACTAATCTCTTTGGAAAAGAGAGGCTTAGCGACCGACTAACTAACAGTTCTCGTAGAAAAATTTGTTGAGATACCTACATTAGTAGGCCGTGTGCTACAAATTGAGAACTGACATGGATAAAAAAAATATGCCACTTTACTTTTGTAGAATTAGTACAGCTTTATGAGAAATATCTAAATAGAATTCTATACATAAATTGATCACTATTTATAAAACAATGATCCTTTTTTGTTATATGCTTCATGTATAAATTATTGAATTTCAATTTTATAATATTACAACGTCACTCAAACATGTAATTCTCTTTTTAACCACTTATATTCATAGCGCAGGCTTCAAATTAAATTTAATAGAGTGCTGATAAAAAAGCTTATCATTTGGCTTGAATGTTCCGGAAAAATACAAGAACACTTTAGTTACGTCAATGTATGACATTAGAGTAGTCAATTTTTACGACTTCGTTGTTGCTTGAAATTTATAACTCGTCCAGTATAATTGCTCTTCAAAATGACAGGCAAAAATAATCAATTCGGAACGATATTCAACTACGAAAAATGTGCATATATTAATTCTTTTTACGTCGTATTCAGTCTCTAATGAATTAAGTGCGTGTTGTTGGGTATAATAAAAAAAATCAGTTGTCATAGCCCTGCTAGAATGTTTATTACTGCCCTACTGTCAGTATTTAGGTAGGGCTTTTTATTATACTTAGATAATTAAAAGCGTTATGTATGCTATGTCCAAAACTAGCGCAATAAATGAAAGAATGCAGAACATTTATTAAAACGCTAAAAGCTAAATTATCAATGGGTTGGGCACATAGTTTTTAGCTAAAAGACCTCTTATTTGTTTTTTTTTATAAAGTATCAAGTATATCACCAAATACATAATAAGTAAGTACTGTTTTTTTTACAAAGCAGACCTGGGATTTTTTTTTGGCTGAAAGACTATATTAGAAATTTAAAATAAGTATTATCCCTTTTTTAACATTATTTATTTATTTCATAAAAAAAAAATCTTCAATATTTTCAACGGATTCAGCGGTCATTTTGTGAAAATTAATTTTAATATAAAATTAAGTTTGATACCTTTTTTATACTACATTTATGGTGTGTTACAAATTGTGACAACTGTTTTTATTCGTTTTTAATGTGACATCATTCGATAAAACATTCGAATAAACTAAAAATTTATTCTTATTATTGGTTTATAAATAACTATGAAAGATTGAAAAGTATTTTATTTTTGTACGACGAACCATTGGTATCCACCACGGAAGCCATGACCTTAGCATCTACGCCACAGAATCAACTAATCTACGGGCATTACTAGGGTATCCAATACCGGGATTGGGATTAGCTCACCGGGGAATTTGAAATCCTCAATTTGCCATACTTTTCCCCCGGATTATCTCCAAACTTTGTTTTTTTAGATCACCGAGGAATTTAAAATCCTTAATTTGGTATACTTTTCCCCGGATTGCCTAAGAGACTCGTTTTTTTTTTTAGCTCACCGAGGAATTTGAAATCTTCAATTTGCCAATATCGTGTTAATTCTCGGGATTTGCTCAAAATTTCTCTATCCCGAAATCCCGGGATCGCGGCCGTGTCAATCTCGGAATTTTGGGATCAGAAAATTGAACGGGATCCCGGATCCCGGGATTGGATGCCCTAGGCATTACCAAATTATACAAATAAGGTATTTTGCTTAAATTTATTCTAATGTAGAAAAAGTTTGAAAAACCCTATGACAGATAGAAGTAAAAAATATATTCTATGGAATTTATAATTTATTGCTTCATTGACCTAATAGTTCTAAATAGAGTTTTTTTTATTTTTGTTATCATTAAAATGAATAGGCCCAATTAAGATTCAAACTTTTGATTTATTGCTTATTAGTGCTTATCTAAGCCTTGCCAAAATACTTGTTTATTCCGTATCCAGCAAAGGTGTTTGTAAGAAAAATATTATTCAATAAAATTTGAAATATAATACTCAGACTTCATTTCCACTACACAGGACTATTTGAAAATAAATTAAATGCTTTGGAGTTTACTAGACTGCAAGTCTCACGCCAATCATCGTTAGTTTGCCAAACTTTCAACTAAACACTATGCTGTCATAATACCACATTTAAAATTGTTGATGCTGTTTAATAACCCTCCAGAGACGAGAGCTTTTTTCCGATAAAAAAATATTTTCTAAGCCATATTGAAGTCACGGATAACTTTTATTCTTATCCAAAATTAAAAAAAAAACGCTAAGTCGTTGTATAGAAACCCCGCATGACTATATGGTCATGCTCATCCTTTTATTACAGTGTAATATTGAGTACGGACAGTAGTAAGGACAAAAGTGACCGTATGGGCTCGCAAACATTCGGGGTTGAAATATAGCTAAACGTGATTTTTTTAAAAAAAAAATACAATTTGACCTCTTTAGATCAACATAATTTCAATACAAATATATTAGCAAAATAACTGTAAATAATTTGATGTTTTTATAAAAAAATAACTAACAGTTTAAAAAGGTAAATTAAAAAAATCACATGTGCTTTTGGAGGCCGTTTCTGTCCCCACGGCTGATGACTAACTGTAGACTGTACCCTTCTTAACCAAATATGAGCGAAAACAACGATATTCAGGTAGAAAAAAGATGAATGGTGGGATCAATAGACAACGGTGTTTACTGTGACCATATGGTGACGCTCGTCCTTGGAGGGTTTTAACCGATGTGTAAATCTCGTTTTATTGATTAAAACTTGATATACTATTTTTTAGAGAAAAAAAATAACGAAATTAATGCATTTTGGGGTGGGTCTTGAATCCAGCAACTCACTCTTAGATTACAGTCCTGTCCAGTTATTGAGCGGACTACGTTGCGATCTTCGTAGAGGCCATAGAGCTCAGCTTTAAGCTATTCCTATTTTTTTTTAATTTATGTCGTCTCCATCCATGGACCGTGATACGGTGGAGAATTTTTTTATTGGAATATATTTATTTAGGATTGGAAGGGTGGAATTTTTTTTTAAGACATCACAAACATCCATTCTTTTTAACAGAAATCGATTGAAAAATGCTGTTCAAAATTCTTTTAACTCCCTTTCACCATTCCAATCCTATAATAACGTGGCGTAACGAGAACGATTAGCTTACCTCTCTTGTTCTGACCATATCCTTTCTATTCCTATTTTCTTAGAAAACAAGAGAAATTGAGTTCTGACTAACAAACAGTTCTCGTCGAAAAAAATTCTGATATACCTCCATTAGGTTCCGTTAGGTTTACTTAAAATTGTTCATATTAAAAAAAATAAAACATATTTAATTTTCGTTCTTTTACATATTTAGATAGCATGTACTTATTTTTACATTTGTTTTTTATTCTTCTGATGTATATTCTGGCATAGTTTTTTATTTAGCTCAACAAAATAAATTCAGTGTTTTTTTTAATCCATTTTGCGTTATTTTAAAAAAGTGAAATATTTTGCCTATACGTATGTAATATATATGAAATATAAAAATAAATGTTTGTTGGTTCGTCCTTTATGCACTGCCACACCGCTCATCCGACTGCAATAAAACTTTGACAAACTATTTGCTTGCATTTCTGGAAAGGTTATATAGGCTTAGTAAAATTAACTTACAGTAGGTCTAAAAAATGTTTGTATGCCTGCCATACATTTCATTTTGGCTAAGTATGCTTGTACTTTCGCGGAGGTTATAGGCGTAGTACAATTAAATTACAGTAGGTGGCGCGTGTCTCGTAACATAGACAATCGGCAGCAAACGTTAAACGTCAAACAGACAAAAAAACGTGCTCTTCAATAAATACATTAAAACACAAACAGTTTCTTTCTTTGAGTGGCATTGCAACGGTTGCCTGAGACCGGCTAGTTTTTTATAAAACTTTTTGACAGAATTTAAAAATATTACATTGTAAATTATTTGCACAAACTTATAAACATATTTTTAAATGCAGACGTGTCGTGCTCAGGAAGATGACATGGAAGAGTAAAGAAAAGTTTTAGTGCAAAATATATATTATCAAATTTATACAATTTGCAATGTAAAGTTCAATAAACTTTACTTAATATACATACATTGCAAGTTTGAATGCAATGTAATTAAAGCGTATTTTTGCCATTTTTATGCACTTTAATTTAATCCATTAAAAAATTGTGAATCATCTAATAAAAAAAACGTAATTAATAGACTTGGTAATATCTCGGTAATAAATGAATAGTTGCAAGCATAAAATTACAGAAAAACAAAATATCGGAAAACGAAGTGATTTTTACACGCTTCCAATTGCATGGTTCAAGTTTCATTTTTGAAATTATTAAAGGATATTTTTTAATGTGTTCATCATTTACTTATTTTTATCCGTATACGTCTCCTGTTTCTCTTTAATTGGCTTTATTATCTTTTTAACCAACGATGAAAACCAATTGGTTGTTTATCTCTTTTTCCATAGTCAATCGTTTAAGTTTGACAATGTCTTGAACATTGGGTCACTTACATCGATATTAATAGAAAATTTAAATTAACTTTGATTATTCCACGTATTGTGTTACTAACTGTGACACGTGTTTCGCCTCTTTCAGAGGCATCTTCAGACTTACTATCGCAAAGTTTGCTTAAGTAATGAAGCAAGATTGATTCTAACATTTTAAAATTATAAAATTACATTACAAAATGGCGGTTTGGGTTTTTTTCCATTTATCAAAGTTAATTTAAATTTTCTATTAAAATGAACTTCCACAAAGTTACCGCCGAAACCATCGAAAGTATTACATCGATATTGTTGAGAATAATACTTGGCCTTTTTTCAATATCTTTCCTTGCCGTGGCGCAGTTGGTTAGAGCTTGCTCTACCGATCACGCAAGTCTGGGCTCGATTCCCGGTTAGATCACAGTGAATTTTAGAATTATTCAATTTAAAGTTGTGATCGAAGACTGGGTGTTTGTGATGTAAATTTACATTATTTCCTCTCTTCCCATCCTTCTGATCCTTTAATAGCCGGGTGTAGCAATAGCGTTTAGCCAACCACTAGTCCTGTTCTAGCTTTATCTTTCTGTCCCTACTACTTAGTTTGAAAAGTGAGGTTGAGCGACTGAGTAACAAACAGTTCTCGTAGAAAAACTTCTGTTGAGATACCTTCATTAGGAGACCATATGCTCCACATTGGGAGCGGATATGGATTTAAAAAAAAATAGTTTAAGTTGGTACTTCGTATATTTAGTTGACACCGATTTTTTTTGTGTTTGCCTGTCGTTATTTTCGGTTTAACTGCAAGTGTTTGATGATTAATTGACAGAGATTTACTAAAAATTAAATTTCTTGTTTTCATGATTTTCAACCTTCAAGTAAACGAATGGATCTTAGTTGAAATATTATTCGATGATAACAGGTGTTTCGAAAAAAAAATATTCGTAAATTAACACAAAAATCCACATTGTGTGCATGTCATAATAATATCAACCCGTAATAGGCAGAACATCGTAACCGATAATTTATAAATTTTATAGAAGAAGGTTTTTTTTTAATTACTCTCGTAAAATTAAATGTGGTTTGTAAATAGTAAATTATGATCAATGTATATCCTAATATTCTACTAACTAATTTCAGTTTTTTATATCAGCGTTTCTCAACTGGAGTCCACGTGAAATAAACGATAACAAGTCAGACAACTAAAATGCACAGGTCCTTAAAAAAGATTAGGCAAATGAGACATTGTTCTAAATTATATGTCACTGACTCCCTAGGCAAAATTGAACAATTATTGTCTTAAAAAGAAATTTACCTAATTGTGTCGCTTAAACTCTTTTGCCGATAATGGGTCATTATTTCTAGATTGTATTATTCGAAAATAAAAAAGATGTCTATTCAAATCACAAAGCCAGCTATCTGACTTGGCAAAGAAGTGTATACTGTATACATATGTAATAGTCAAAGTGTTTTACGTGAAACTAAATTTCCAGTAGCTTTGCAATATAAAACTATCCAAGCATATATTTTCACTGAAATTTCTTAGTGAAGTTACATTCTCTTTTTGAATATTTGCTCCTCAATTGTGCAATAACGAATAAAATTATAGATTTCTGTTTTCAGACAAAAACTAATACTGTTGGGTAAAGCTTGGTCATGTTCATAATTACAAAAACACATAAGTGACGTATAACTTAACTATGTAAATGTACATAAGAATTATAATTTCACTGATAAGTATGATCAATTTTCACTAAGTGAAGTTTCCGCCATTGAAAACGTAATTCCATTTAAATTATACTTTCGCTGTTAAATCCAGCATGTGATTAATAAATACGTTTAATGTTTACTGAATGCAAGTAAATGGTAGGACTCAAGTAAATTTTTGTGCTTAACTGCTATTTGGATATTAAAGAGCTCTTCATTGATATTATATTTTTTATTACTTAATTAATATAATATGATATTAAACTGATGAAAGAATTCCCGTTGTAATTTTGTCTACCGCATCACATATTTCAACATCAATTATGATGAAATTATTTAATATTTTAAAGTTATTTCTTTTAATATAGAACAAAAAAGTGATTTCAACGTGAATTAAAATAACAATATTTGTAGTGATTCAATATTAATTTATTATGATCAGAATTGGTTTTGCTCACTACAATAATTTTCAATTAACAAAAATATATACTGATATAGAGCCATTTATATAAAACCAGGATTCATAAAAACTAACAATTCGTTATATTATAAATTTATGAAAAATAAATATATGCATGTTAATAAATTTTCTTATTTATTAGTACAAAATTCGAATATTCTAAATTATTGACAGTTTTTATGAATTGGTCTATGGATTTCTGTAAGAAGGCAATCGTAGCGAAAGCGATTAGCTTACCACTAATTTTGTCTTAGCTCTATCCTTATATATCATACTCTCTTCTAAAAAGAGAGTTTGAGCAACTGAGTAACAATCAGTTCTCGTAGAAAACTTCTGTCTAGATAAAAGCCTTATTATAAGTACAATTATGGATATTATGGGTATTGAAAAATATTTATTGATTTTTGACGTATCTGACTATTTTTTTTTTTTTTAAATTTAGTCTACGATCGCCATACTCTGGATTTTTATATATTTAAAGAGTATTTAACACACAAATTCAAATTTAGTTACATTTCTACACAAGTCATAATTGCTATATGAAGTATAAAAACATATTGTTATCATAAGATATTGCGAGCCACACTTTATCCAACGAAGAGCCGCAAATGCCCACGTCTGATTTATAACATTATTAAAATTAAAAGTTTTGAATTCTTTGTATGGGGGATACTTAAAGTTATCCCTTTGCCTAAGACTCAAGATAAGTGAAAGGTATAAAAATTACGAGGCTCCCTGTAGTTACGCCGCTGCTTCTAACAAATATAATTTGTTAGTGGAAAATATTAAACGTGTAATTTGTACTTAGTGTAGAGAAAAAAAAAGTTTTTCTGGAATACATTTTTTTTGAGCGCATGTTACGTCATTTAGGGGAGAGATGATGTTTTAGGACAGGTGGTGGTGTGGGAGCTTTTGAATAATTTTCGGCACTTAAGTGCCCAGAAAGCAATCTTTATGACTGTTACAATGTAAAAAAAATCATTCGGTAGTTACGTTTTTAATTTCGGAAATGCGTTTTCGTAACAAAAAATCAAACTTTTCGCAAACTAATGGATATTTATTATGAAACTTACTGGACTGGCATAAAACAATATATCACCAACTCCGGTTTGATATACACTCATCATATCGTACACATATAGCCACTTACACATGAAAACAAATCTTACACAGATAGAACACCTGCCTTAAAATAAAGGTAATCCACCAACACAAACAGATTAATCAACCAACATTGTCAAAGGACCGACTCGCCCACAAAATAGAAAGGGATAGACGTATTGCGGATGAGGGAGACGAAAATGTATCTCAGTCAAGTATATGTGATACCGAATCCCCGGCAATATTTAACGGTATACAGAACACCTACACATGTAAAGAAGAATCACACACTATTGAAACACCTGCTAGAGAAGCGCTGATTCTCATTTATATGTATTATATTATATTATAAAAAAAAAACAAAAATGAAAAGAAGTATTTGAGCTTCCGTTGCCCGTGTGACACAGAAAAAGCTGGAAAAAAATTATTTATTTACAAATTAAATGGAATCAATAAATTTATTTTATTATAATAAATTTTGAGTTATGCCAATAATTAATAGATACGCATGCTAAAAAAAACATTTTACTCAACCTCGAGATGATGATAGTTGTTAATTTAAAAAAATCATAGCAACAATAATAGGTTGTATAAAAACGGTTTTGGGATTAACCCGTTTTCTGGATGAACCTGTATTAAAAATGGTAAAACTTTTATTTCTAACATAACTATAATACCGGGGTATGAAATTGGTGTTATACTAAATGAAGATTAATGTGCACAAGTGTCGTAGCATATGTTTACATGCATATTTTCGATATTTCTAAGCGATTTATTATTTTTTTGTACTTTTGATAATTTTTAAACTTCAAGTTTGGAAGTCGTATATATAAAACTAAAGGTAATCTACGAATTCTGCTAACACACCTACACTGTAACAATTCACCTACGATTAAAAAGGGACACACATATCGGAAGGAAAAGAGAAATACATCCAGAGGAAAAGGAAACGGATAGAACATACGTTCCACCTTTGATTAAATCCGCGCATGCTTGTATAACACAGAAACACCTACTCCCGTCCCTCTTTAGCGCGAGGATTTTTCACAAACCTCTTCAAATGTTTGTCCCTCTCGCATCCGGAACTAAAGCCGCACCGATGGAATGACACTGTCTCGTTTTTGTGAGTGGGAAAACTCTTTATTGCTCGATTTTCTCTCTCTATCATCCGGAACAGTCGGTAGGCTTACAAGTATCGGACCGTGTCAGTCTATCGTAGACCGAGTTAGAGCGCGGACGTTCGTACTGCGTGTTTCTTTTCTTTTTGGTATTCGCGGAGGTGTGTTTATTTCTAACAACGGAGTGTTCAAACCCAAAACGCGGAAACACTTCCCGTCTTTAAAACCCAGTGAATGCACATGACGTTAAAATTTAAAGTGTTTTATATAAGAAACTCTGAACTTGGTAATATAAAAATATAGACAGATAGTTGCCCATTGTTTCTTAGGTACTATTATTAATTTTCTTTGCTGTTATTACGTATTTTTCCCATAACTTTTTTTGCTGTGTGATTGTGATGTTTTGTTGTTTTTTTATGTGATTGTGTTTCAGCTTGTAGGATTTATGTCGTTATGTTTCTAGAAAAAAGGTTTGTTTTTGTTTTTACGCAAAAACTTAAATACCACACGTACGTATTTGAAAAACTTTAAAAGATAATTATCACTTTATTTTTTAAGTAGCACCAAAAAAGGAATTTGATTTATTCATGCAACACAATTCACAATTTAAATTGAATTGTATTCCAGACCGCACTAATAAAAAAATATACATTTTCGTATTGAAAGTTAGTTTTCAAACTCAGTGGAAAAACGGTCTTTCAATGAAAATTATTACCACAAGTCTTTAAAAACTAATCAAGAAGAAGTAATTAAAATTTTTCTTTGATAACTGAATTATTTATTTTTCTACCAAATTTCACATAAAACTGTGAGAATTGACAACTTTTCCCCTTGAATAAATGTCCCTTTTTCGTGAAGAATGTGAAATAATTTTATTTAAGGCATCCAAAAATTCAAAACAATATTTTACATTCAAAAAAATATTAAATCAATTTGATGGTTAGCAATAAACTAGACATAAAATAAAAAGACGAAATTGTTTCCAAGTTTAAAGAAATAATATAAGTAACATCAAAAAAACATTCATTGAAATAACGTGATCAAAAACATCAAAAATACGCAGTTTAAATTGAGTTGATAATAAATAATGTTGTGCTAATAAACTTTCAAAAGTATACCAAAAAAGCTTTAAAGTGCTATTATATTTTGCCCGAAACCAACTAAAACTTAAATGAATAATAGTAAATAAATTATTGTTTATAAAACAAAAAAAATATGTTTATTTTAAAGAATAAGTCTTGTATATTTTTTATTCAATTCAAGTTTCATATTTAATATAACTAAAGGAAAAATTTCGTTATTACATACAATTATATGGTATGTTTTTATCGTTGAACGGAAAGTTATGTAATGCAGTTTATTTTTAATTTTATGAAGTAATTGCGAAAACCTCATTATAAATCATTTTTTCCTAGTTTATGCAACTAAGAAGTTTATATTTTTAATGGCACATTGAAAATTTACTGTAGAATATGGATAAAAAACCATTTCAAGTAATTGATAGTAAACTTTAAAATTTACTTTGGTGTTTATGATTGTATAAATATAATTATTGTCTAGTTTAAACGGTGGAAAATAATATTATCATTTATAGAAACTGATCTAATTCAATTTTCCATGTCTCGATCCAAAAGAGATATCCAACGCATTCACACTTTCCTCAATGACAATTTGAACAGTTGAATGTGAGAATGTAATGTTTTATTAAAAATCCTCCTGTAGATTAAAACATGTACGGGTTGGCAAATCAAAGATTTGAAAAATATATAAGTCAAGTAATCATTAAAATTTCACTTATTTAAAACGAATCAAATTTAGTTTAACGTCAACTTTTAAATAATAAAACTTTTTGTGCACTCATTTCACTATGTTATCGAAAGATTGAGGAGTTGAGAAAGCTCGCAATAAGTAAAATCGGTTTTATTTTAAAAATTATAATGTATTTGCAGCAAGTAATGATGGCAGGCACTAAGCAGGTGATAAGCTCAACATGTGTATAATTGATTAAATTATATATTTTAACAGTTTTAACTATATGTTTTTATTAAGTAGCACTGTAAAATAACAAATACTCATCAAACTTTGTAGCAACTATGCTACTTAGAGATATATGTTAGTAAAGAAATCATTAATTTCAATTGAAGCCAACTTAGCAGGATGTCTTAAAACTTTTTGTAAGAAATCATCTGGTAGCATCGCAAAAAGTGAAAAATCATTCAACTTTGTAGCAATGATAAAATGCAACATTTAAGAACTTGTAAGTGTTGAAGGAAATCATTTATTTAAACTAAAGCAAACTCGGATTAACTTTCATTATTTTTCAAAAAATTAAAGCATATGCTGAAGAATACCGCTATACAAAAAACATAATTTTATTTAATCATATTTAAAGTAGAAAAAAATCAGAATTTTGGCATTAAAATGTTAAAATAAATATTTAAGATTATTTTTTTTAATCAGATTCGAAATTATAAAATAAATAATCTTGATAATATTATAATATTGTTGAAATGGTGGATATGAAACTTAAATGAGATTACGTCTAGTAGGTTTGCTAAATATATTAATTTGTGTGCAAAATTTAATGAATGAATGTTATTTGTGCTGTTGCAACACTGTAAATGAACTAAGGTTAATTGTGGAACCAATAGATGAATTTTGTGTTTTCAACTTGATATAAGATTATTAACTGGTCCGAAGGTGAATGAAAAACACAACAGAAGCATTTTAAATTTCGTAAAAAATAATTATAATCCATAAATTTATTTGTTTTATCACCGTCAAAAATATAAAGTTGATAAAAAGAAAAAAACACAGAAATAATGATATACCAAACGACAATCACCGATAAATGACTAATTATAACATTTTTTCCTGTAATTATAAAATGGAAAGAATTAATAGCGGATGTATTAAATTCGTTGTTTTTATTAGTAAGTTATTTTTTTACCTTATAAGTAAATGTATTCCCAGTTAAAACTTCATAATTAGATTTTCATGAAAAAATATTATCAAATTTTGTATTGAAAATTAAATTTTATAACAATTTATGAAATCATATGATTTAATTTAAAAAAAATCTTACAGTTTTATTTTTTGAATAAACAATGCAAAAAGATCAATTGATGATGATCATTTGCTCACAGATCCAGGTCCAAGACTTTCCTATTAAAAAAAACAACTGATAGGCCTTATTTCTATCTTACTAAATAACGTAGATAAATCTTTTCGTTTTACACTAAATAATAAATAATGAAGATTTGTTTTATATTTTTAATTCTTTTATTTCATTTAACTCTTTAAAAATGCCTCACAAATACACCAAAACTAAATTGTATTCAAACATACCACATGTACCAAATGCATGTCTTGTATGTTTGAAGGGAAATATATACGTAAATAAAAATAATAAAACATTTTTAGTACTTTTTCCACATAAAATTTATTAGATCAGGACCGGTTTCGCTCATGATGAGCATTGTCAACTGATAAGAAAAACAATAAAACAGTGATATTTATACAAAAGTTAAGTGATAAAAACAAGGTATGACAAACAATTGGTATTACAACCTAGCAAAAGAATTGAAGTAAAATACAAGGAAAATAAACTATAAATAAATATATACATATTAAATTTAATTTTGAGATTAGTAAATACATATATTTACATGCATTTATTAAAAAGTACTCATGTTTATTGAGTTTTTATTAGACTAATCTTAATTATTGTAAGTTGCTTAAACACTGAACAAGTAACAAACGATGTACTCGGAAAATAGCTTCCCCAATATATTTTGTTCCCAGAACCTCAGCGATAAATTATTGACAAGATACATATCATATGTAACTATAATAGTTGTAGGAATCCATCGAAATCATTACACTAGAGTTTTAAATTTAAAACAATATATTGTTAATTAAAATATTTATTTCCAACATTTTTGCCAGGGTGACGAAAAAATATTCAACTACATGTGTGATATTACATCGGAATCCATAAAATTTACTCGAATAAATTCAATGTAATATAAAAAAAAAAACGTTAACTTGGCATATTATGTTTTGTTAAAAAAGTATTTATTCAGGTCGACTTGGTAGAACTATCTAATAAAAGAGTTAAACAGATGATTGATTATACGTGCCATCGTTAGTAAGCTCATCGCTATTATTAGTTCTGATGATGGCGTGATGTCTAAATTACTGCCAATTAACCATTAACTTAAAACATAAATAAGCTATTTTTTCACGTTATATTAATTTATTTTTACAGACAGACAGCCTGACATTATTTTATTTTCCTTTTTCTATTTTCCAAGAAATATTATAACAGATTTATAAGTATTTTAAATCCTTCAATACAACTGATTTAATGTAAGCGATATCACGGAAGAGGTTTTCAAAAATAATATTTGTTAAAATTATAAGTGACCAAGTCCACAGTTGGTCTCTTGTAAATCATTATTTTGTAGAGTAGAACTCTGGTCTATTGGAGAATAATTATTTCCTCTTTGCTGAATCCTATTTAACCCACGAACTGTGTATAAGTACATTAATAATGCAATTCACTGCCCGATGCAATTACATTAAAAACATATTATGCTGAGATACTTATGTTTCAAAGATTCCGAATTGACGTACTTTTGTTTGTGTTAATGCAATGGAAACAAACTCATTTAAACGAATTACCTTTACTCGTGATTTTATGATAATTATAATATATAATGTTACATAATGAATTTGTGACACACATATTCAATATGTCTTCTACAATAGTAAAAGTATGATTTAATTTACCTTAAGTAAACCGAATATTTTAAAATTGGTTAATATGTTGATAGTATACTGAAAATTTCTTCATAGACGTTTTGTGTTATACGAAAGAAAATGTGTTATAAGAAAATAAAGCTTCAAACAAACGTTCAATGTTAAAAAAGCTTTTGAAAAATAAATATAACAATTCGTTAACAAATTAATACGTTGTTTATACAACAGTTACTAGATAGACAAAAATATGTTTTAAATATTGTGACCAAATATAATTCAATGCCAATAAACTAATCATGAACATATTCGTAAACTAACTATTATTAAATAAACAAATAAAAGTCTGTTTTTTTAAAGAAAGCAAACGTTTTATTTTTTGATATTTTGACATGTATTCAACGAAACGTTCTACTTTCAAACCTGAAATATCGATCAAAGCATTGTATTTCAAAAATCAATTTTGGATCAATTTGTAATTTCTAACAAAAAAAACTATATATGTCTTCGGAAAACGAATACATATCTGTGTTATTTTACCAGTACAGTTTTCTTACATTACTTGGAAAACACGGAAATATTTTACATATCCACTACTGATAAATGAACGCAAGTGACTTCAACGCGATATGAAAAACAACGCACTCGAATTTGTTTGATAGTAGTGGTAGAAAAATAATCAATAGTCAGGCAACGTATACAACTCCATTGTTATTCTCGTGTATAGGGGCATATTAGGCTAAAACGTATTGCGATAATATATTTAATAAATATTTTAACCGTCCCACGTTAGTAACGTTATCAATACTTATATCGCCAATGCTAAATCGTTAGAAACCTAGTTAATGTTATGCGTAGATTATAAATGACGGTCCAGGAAACAAATACAGCGGTTTTTATAATTCTAAATTGTTTGCAAATCAATTCAAATATATATATTTTTTTTATTTTATAGATAAAACGTATGAAAAAATAATGTTAAATATTTTTTGCTTTTTTTCTATAATTTACAGTATTTTTTTAAAATAATAAGTTTATAAACTGCCATGTTTGCTACATATCGACCGTGGAAAGGAAAAAGGATGTAACCCACAAATACAAAATTTTACAGGAGGCACAATAAACGTGTTTTGATGATTTTGGGCCATATGCAAATTATGAATTATACACAACCTTGAAGTGCACGGAGACTTCTAAACTGGTTTTTAATTGACATAATCTAATATTTATTTAAGAAATTATCTAGGAAAAACCTTTATTTCACCTTTTTTTATGGTTTCAATTTTTTACAAGCTCATCTTTTTCTAACATAAAAGCTTAATTTATGTACTAATTCGGCATTTGCAGCTTGCATCCTTTTGATAGAACGCGTATCAAGTTTTATTGAAAAAAAACCTGTTTTGAAAAAACTGTGGGTTACGTCCTTTTTCCTTTCCACAGTCGATATGATTAAGTAAACTGCCTTCTATGTTATACACTGAATTTTTATTAAATAAAAAAATACTACAATATGCATAATTACCAGTTCTACACGATGACATAATAGCTTACTCAATTTCAACAAAACATGGTGGTTACCGTCGTTGTTTCTAAAGTCCTCAAATATCGAAGTGAAATATATGTACGTGCATATTATTTATTAAAATAAGTGGTACTTAACCTATTTAATAGTAGGGCCAGTATATTATTTTCCAACTGTTCACCGTACGTATGGGTTAAAAGATTAGCAGACTATGGTATTATCGTCTATCTCGGATATATTTTAAACATAGATTTTTATCATGTGTGCTTAACACAACTTTGTGCAGATAGAGGATTATAGGATATCGATAGATGGGTTCACCTATTTGAGTGAACAAGTAAAATATGCATACAATATTGTTTTATAACCATCATATATACACTTGACATTTTATATAATTAGTTACTCAATGAAAAACTCTCGTTTAGTGATTACGTAAGCAATGCACAGTGCATCTCTGTCACTCAAAACGTTATGCAATATTTGTGTAAATATTATACACATTGTGCTTTTATATTAATAAATCCTTTATGTCGAGTAAACAATTAACTTAATTTATTTTACATTTTTTATTTGTGAGTCTGGGGAAAATATGGGATAATATTACTGGTGGTAAATATTTTTTTATAATTTTACAACGCATAATTTAAAATGTAAATATACAAACTAATTTTTACATTTCAATAATTTTCAAGAAACTATTCATTACTTCAAATTTGGTTCGAAATCTTTTTTTGCTTTTATCTGTAGACATGTGTCGCTCGACGTTGATTTCAGGAAGGGAATCGCGCCGAAATGTAATTTGACGCTTAATATTTTACGGCTACCGATTTGTGTACAAACATAAACCATTTTACATTTTTTTAAAGTTTAGAACAAATGATAAACACAATGTGACTGTCGAAAACCACATATTATGTTTTTTTTATCCATATGTGAAGAATCAATGACTATTTATTTTAAGCCACGAGAATGGCAATACATTTTAGACAACACAACATTCTGTCGCACTTATGCGACCGCACTCCTTGAAGGATTAAGAATATAGATATTTCGTATTAAGCACATGTTTAATCAATTATCAATGTTGAAAGTTTATATAATATCATACCTTACTCCGAAAAATATAAGGTAAACGACTGGCTTGCTTGGTGTCTTTCTATCGTATTCTGGGGGAGGTGAAGCTATGCTTCAATTTCCCTTCCACCTATAGTAAGATGATGCTGTTATATCCCGCGTTCTGTTCATGATCTGCTGGACCAACGGCGGGAGCGTGGTCTTCAGTATCGAACGAATGGGTTACAAGCAGTTTCATTTATTAAGATAATTTCCATCAAGTGGCAGTATTTGCGCTCCATTAAGAACGGTCAATATATATATATATAGTCCGTGAACAAATCATTGTACCCTCGTTTTTTAAGATAAGATGAGTGAGAAGGGGGAATGCAAGACATCAGATACATCCATGCCTTCAAACAAAAATCCATAAATTGATTTAAAAATAAATCTATAAAAACTACGTAACCTAAGAAGCTTTCTAAGAAGACGATGTTGACATTAGACCACTCAGCTAGCATGTATGAATGTATTTTGTAAAATACAACAAACAAAGAATTTTAATTGCAAACCACAATCATTTTGTTCAAATGATATTGGAATATACGTTACCTAGTTTTCCACGCTTCTTTGTATTTACAGTTTTTCTGATATTGAAGTATATAAAACAATTTATTTTATTATCAGACTAAATATTACAGACGATAAAACATTTTTACATAATGTAAATATTACTCAGCCTTTTTAACGTTGAATAATACATCGTCAATGCAATATTATGCATGTCTGTTTCGTCGACTAATACAACAGTGTTGTCAGTTACAATAATTTCAACAACAACGTCAAATAAGAAAGTTTGTCTATTTTGTAATGAATCTATGGTCGTTTTTGTCGACAATATTGTCTATTTATTTGAATAACAATTATTTAAAAAATGATGTTTTAGTATTTATCAAATTTCACTTAGCACTTGGCTCACTTTACCTCTTATGGATCTATATGATGATTTTAAACAAAACCCTCTATAATAACAGTTTATATCGGTACATTCACAAGGAAAAATTGTACAGTTTTGATTTTCAGATCATTCGATATTTATTTTGATACGCATAAAAAAAAGAGAAGATCACTCTACACGATTTAATTGTCTTGCTATGCTCAAATAATGTTTCATTTTATTATCCAAAGAAAATCGTTTTTCTTAATAGCAAGCGTCGTAAAAAGCGAATCGTTGCACCGTTGTAAAAAACATAACTAAAACGGAATAATTATTATTATCCACGTCAATACAACGGTGTCCATGATTGGTTGACAACACGCATACTCTTCTATACGAATATCATTGACACGTCTCCAGCAGATTGAATCAAGTCATCGTACTTGATATGATATATTTTTGATAGACGGTAACTTTGTGGAAATTAAAAATAGATTTAAACTTTTAAATTTTACTCCACTAGCTCTGTAATAAATCGATAAACATTTTTAATCTCTTTGAGAGGTTATTTGTAAATAAATTTATTATTCATTAATTGATCTGGCATTTACTTGGTAGAACTCCATTAACAGAGGGTACAAATATTAAAGTATTTTAGTTCTACAGTTTTTAATAATAGTTTTTAATAATAAGAACGTCAGAACATAGTTCTGACGATGGCGAAAGCCAAAATAGCTATGAACGCATAAAAATGATTAAAAACTGTAGAACTAAAATACTTTGATATTTTTACCCTCTGAATTTATTATATTCGACTAACGTTGTTACGCTACGGAATACACCCTATAAGAAAAGTGTGAAGCCGTAGCGGTTGGTGGTGGGTACAACGTTGAGTACCCTAGGGAATTTCCATTCATTCAAATTCTTATATTATAAAATACAAAATGTAAGTTAACGTTTTTTATTTATACTGAACGCTGAGAGGGGCTGAGATTCAATCAATAAAATAACTAATTACAAAATGATGACTTGTATTTGCGTGGGTCAATCCCACAGGAAATATATTCTATGTAGAATGTTATAAAACAAACTAATGATTTTATTGATTTCAAACAACTCTAAGCTGTTAATTTTCAACCTTTTATTATTTACTCGATGTGGTGTTTTTATACACTTTATATTTTCTTAAAATAAGCAATTGGAATGAAAATAATCTTTTCCACTATTCATAAATCGTTGTTTTTTTAACAAAGACATTGCCAATGTGAAATCATTCTTAGTTTCATTGATGAGTAGAATGAAGGATGCAAGTAGATTTTTACGTAAACTATTGAATTATTTAGAAGTTTGTCAGCTTTTTTGTGCCATTTTTATTAGACGATTACTGAACGCGATGGATTTCAATTACAAGTTTATACCAATGAATTGGACGGTCGATGTATGACTAAAGCGTCCAATCTTGGGATCCCGTTCTATTTTGTGATCTCGAAATTAAAACAGTACCAATCCTGGGATTTCGGGATTGAGATAAGTGGAAATTTTTGAAAATTCTGTGAAAACAGGCAACCAGAAAAATATAAATTTATGAATTACGGTAACCAAAACCATCGAAGTTGAACACCAGGCCAATTGTTCGGTCCACTTTATTTTCTTCAAATACTAACTAAAATAGCTTGAATATAATCGAATGTAAATGTGCAAATTGTTCGTAAATGCATAATTCTAAGGCATAATTTCACTTATATTATGTTTTGCGTGATCAACATTAGCGTTCTGCTATAACTGACGACTGATATTAATAATAATTGCACCTGGAAATGGTTTCATGACGGCAGCAATCAAATTGTCGATATGAAACATTTCAAATAGCTGCATCGTCATTAAGGCTAACCCATTAACCAAAAATATTTTACGAAAAAAATGTAATATATTTAAAATACAAATAAATACTTTTTTTAATACGCAATCTGATACTGTCGGCTTCCATCCGCCGTAATGAATTAATTATATTATACATCACCGGTGAATCATATATGTTCATTTGACGGTAATGAATTCAAGTAAAACATGAATATTAATTTATTAATCGATAAAGAACACCTCCAGTTTACGATGATTTGGAGATTTACTTTAAAGCAGTGTCTGCCAAACTTTTTTACTTCATGGTACACTGATGAATGAGACTAGTACAGTGGCACACCAAATAAAAATGCTTTAAAAAAGGAAATGTACATTTAAAAAAGAAAATGTGTTGCGTTGACTACTATGTAAAACGTGACAAATATTTGTTTGAATTTGTAGATGTTAATTTTTTTTTAAAATTGAAGAAAATTATAATGAATAAGCGTTATGTAAAATTAAAATTTTGAAGGCTTCTTGCACCGCGGCACACCTGAGACGTCTTGCGGCACACAATATAATTATTCTGTTACGTATATGAAAAAAGCGTTTTTGATTTTTTTTAAATACGCCACATGAAATTTAATAACGTTAAATCGTTCATGGACTTATTTATTTTTATAAAATAGTCAATTTCAACTTCGATATAAAATTCTAAATTTTAGGTTAATTGTTAAAATATGAAAACATCCTAAAATCCAGCCACCAATCTTTTTTATATTGAAAAAAAATATTTTGCGTTACAGCTAATGCCAATGTGCTAAATGTTAATAAATAAACTTATGAAAGATCCTACGAGAAAAAATCGATAAGAATTTATTGTAAATCACTCGAGATCATCTTGGGGCATATATACATCACGTCTTAGGTCTCAAATTTAAATATAAGAGCGAAATATTTTTTTTCAACAATTTTCACGCTGATAGTTTGACGCGCTTTAAGTCATATCAAGATCATCCAAATAACACAGATTTTTTGTAATTTTAAAAATAAATAAAATGTTAACTTTTTTAGTCGTATAACGTATCTTTGATGTTAAGATATCCAAACCCATTATCTAACCTAACTTTCTCATCTATCCTAATTTTATCTCGTAATGTATCTTGTGTTACAGCTAATGCCAATGTGCTAAATGTTAATAAATAAACTTATGAAAGATCCTACGAGAAAAAATCGATAAGAATTTATTGTAAATCACTCGAGATCATCTTGGGGCATATATACATCACGTCTTAGGTCTCAAATTTAAATATAAGAGCGAAATGTTTTTTTTCAACAATTTTCACGCTGATAGTTTGACGCGCTTTAAGTCATATCAAGATCATCCAAATAACACAGATTTTTTGTAATTTTAAAAATAAATAAAATGTTAACTTTTTTAGTCGTATAACGTATCTTTGATGTTAAGATATCCAAACCCATTATCTAACCTAACTTTCTCATCTATCTTAATTTTATCTCGTAATGTATCTTGTGTTGATATGCTCCATTATCAATGCTTCATAGTTTGGTTTATAAAAGAAATCATTTAATTTAAAATGTATTTTGTAATAAAATTAAGCAATACAACATTAATTAATAGTTTTGCGAAATAACAAACAGTTTGTACAAAAATAGCTATTAATTAGTCATCTTTTAATATGGTAACAGACTACAATAGTTAAATTGTTTAATTGTTCACGGAGTAGATTTATCCACTCATAATTTTAAATTTATTTAAATTATTTCCCGATGCAGAATGCTATTATATTTTTAAAAAATAATGATTTAAATAGGTTAGAAAATTATTTCCGCATAGGAAAAATTTAATTAATTTCGTTTAAATTGGAATAAATTTAGTATTTATTGGTCAGATAAATCCACCTAGAATGCCAATTAAATATAATAATCTGCACATTTATTCATTAACTACCCATATAAAATGGAAAACGTTTTGTGGCCACGTTGGCCTAGGTAATATTAATTTAAATATTAAATAATACGTAATAATGCGTTTAAATGGCTATCAAACAGAGCTCTAAAAGAAACATTTTGGCCTAGATCCATAGTCTATGTTTAATAAGACTTATCTGCCTGTGGACAGTTTTTACATGTAAATAATTGAATTCATATTAAGGAAGACAAAATCAGAATCGGTCATTTTATTTTTATTAAATAAAAACCAATCTCTAGTACTGTGCTTCGGTCATTTCTTAATTGTGCTTTTTAAGTCTCGTATTTCAATCGATACTATGCAGAAGTTACTCCAGGTCCTATGGCGCAGCGATTAGCGTTATGGGCTTCCGAGCCGGATCTCACGGGTTCAAGTCCCAGTACGAACAGCACTTTTCATATGCTCCACATTGGGACCGGACATGGATAAAAGAAATTGAATGTTTAAAAACTGAAATGCGTGTTAATTGTGTCTAGTAAATCTGTGGTATTTATGTTACCCTTTCAAAACCAAGAAACTTCATCGGTACAAGCTATTGTGTGCGTAACAAATTATCCTTATTTTTTTTTTTTAATTCTTTTTGTATTTTTCTCACGAATATTTCCCAGCTCGTTGATTTGTCATAAAACTTTACAGTTGGTGTATAAATTATTGAATGTTTATTTTAGTAAAGAGCTTAATGTAATATAAACCAGGAACTTTATAAGGCAACAAGAAGTACTCTCTAATTTTCAATTAAATTCCTTCCTTGGGAAAGTTTCTTATCTGCTATACAAGATAATACAGGGTTGGGCTACTTGTACCGCTGTCGGTGGCTCGTGAGAGATTTCAAAGCTTCGTCTTCTCAAAGGGGTTAAAGTAGTTAACGGATAAAAATAATGTAAAATCTATTTATATTTAAAACAAAATTAAAACAGAAATGTGATTCATTATCAATATATCTCTAAAAGAAAATTTAATAAATCATCATACAAAGTGTTAATTTAGTTATAAAAAGGTAATGTTTTGTTTTTTTAATGTAATACCTTTCTTCCATGAATTGAAATTTAACGCAACATACTTTTATTATTTATAGTATAAGCCTATCTGTGTTAATTATCTAAAAATATTCATGAACTATATTGAAATTGACAATAACCTAAGATATACATAGAGATGCTAAATTTATGTTACATTTTTTATTGTCGGTTCCTGTGGCGATGCGGTGAGCGTTGTGAACTTCCGTGCCGGATCGCACGGGTTCGAGTCCCTATGGCCTGTACCAGTGGTTCCTGTGGACCCCCAGGGGTCCGTAATACCGTTGAGAGGGTCCGCGACAAATTAAAAATCATTTGGGGGTGCGTGGAGAACGTCAGGGGGTCTGCGGAAGAATAAATATTTAAAAAAAAGAGAGTTTGAGCAACTGACTGACAAACAGTTCTCGCAGAAAAACATCTGATAATATACCTCCATTAGAAGGCCATATGCTCCACATTGGAAGCAGACATGGATAAAAAAATACCATTCAAGGCATAAACTTTATTATTTCACTTGGGGGTCCACGGTCAGGTTTTTGCTTTAAAAGGGGTCCACGAGCATGATAAGTTTGGGACTCACTGGCCTATACGAACAGTTTTTTTTCGATCGATTAATCGATTTCTGTTCGAAAGCATGGGTGTTTGTAATGCCTAAAAAATGCATCTCACCCTTTCCGATCATTTAATATCTAGGCGTAGCGAGAGCGATTAGTGAACCACTTGCCCTCTCCTAGCCTTATCAATATATCCCTACTACTCTCTTTGAAAAAAAGAGAGGTTGAGCGACTGAGTAAAAAATCATTCTCCTAGAAAAAAACTTTTATTGAGATTTTGTTGAGATACCTCCATTAGCAGGCTATATGCTCCACATTGGGAGCGAACATGAATGATTGAAAAAAAGTCATATAACTCTAGAATTGATAAACTATAGTCATTACATTGAAAATTATTTGCAGAAATTTTCCTCAAGTAAATCAATAACATGTGGGAGCTTTATGGTTGAACAAGTGATTATAAATATCGTTTCCACCGATACAAATTGATTCAACCTATGTAAATGTTTAACAATATTATATACAACGACAATAAAGTACATATATCAATAGCTTTTCAGTTTGTAATACACCCTTCCTGTCTTTAAAGTACAACAACTTCACTATGAAAGGATGAAAACCTTTCACTACCAGCATATGTTTATGTTACAGTCACTGTATGTAAACAAATTATTTATCAAAATATCCAGATTATTGAAAATAAATCATTCACAACATGAAAAACAAAATCGGAATAATTGTCTAGTTTTTTCTACCTACAATCAATAGCTATATATAATAAATTTTATTTTAATAGATATTGGTATCAAAAAAGGATTAATAAATATTTGGTTAATAAAAAAAACAACACATTGTTCCTCCAAGATTCTTTATCCCCCGCCAGTCTTCCACGTCAGGACTTCCACGATGGCGGGATTCATCCGGTTAGTAGAAGAGACAATCAAAATTCAGGCTTCATTGAGGCATCCGCAGCACATATCCAAGCCAGGTCCATCGTCCCTTCTTCACTTCATACGTAATTAACGGCTGTTTAAGTTTAAGTTCGTTTTCTTATTTCCGGTTTTCGGACAAAGTCAAACCACAGCATTCATAGCATTCGACGCAGGCATCTGTTTTCAAAGCACAGTATACGATTACTCCGTGGTTTTGTAATGTCTTGTGACTTGCAACCGTAAAACAGAATGCATGTGTTAAACAGGAGGCATTCGGTTTTGACAGAGTACAGCCGTGAGTCCCAGTCCCATATAATATGTCGAATCAAAATGTGTCATTGAATGTGATGTGTGCAAAATGTGTAAATGCTGAAATTTTTCAGTCTTGATCGAATCTTAATTAAAATAAGTTTGATTATAAGAAAAGCTTTGTAAAATCAATATTGCTATCTGTTAAGTTTAATAAGTATAAGTCATTTTTTTAAAAAGTTTTATCTAAATGATTATTTCAAGACATTCTCTGTAACATATAGCTCACCAGTATGTTTGCTAGTCACCTCCTTCCAACATCGGATTAACCGGGATTCCGAATAAAGTTTTTTGTTTATCCAAACCCGCGATACATTCGAATGGCAAACAAACCAAAGGGTTGACACATGATTAATCGCTGAAAAGTTTTAATTTAATTAAACGCCGGATTAAGGACTAACAAAATATTTTTTTTTGAACCGGCGAACAATAAAACAATATGGCGGACATGTCGATGCTTCGAAACGTTATGAATGGTGCTCGTAAAAAAAACATATGAAATTAGCTGATGTTGTGATTTTTGGTATCGTTATTATTAAGCTCTATCGCAAAAACTATGCGCTACATATGTTTTACCTTATTAATTACAGTATTATATATTTATAAAATATTATTTGAAAAAACTTCTTAAGTTAATTCGACTGCATAAAGTAACTGTCATTCAATTATTGACATTCACCTTAAAGATTGTTAATTATAAAAAATTAGTAGCACGCGTAAATATCGGTTATATACAATGAAATATAAGTTGATTTATAAAGGTATGACTCCGACTCCATAGGTAATAATGAACCGTTTCATGTCAAACATTAAAAACGTCTGTCATTTCTTAAAAAGGCGAAGCGCGAGTCATAATTTGTTACGACAAATAGTAGAGTTAACAAAATTAATTTTATATTTAGCAATGTTAAATTATATGCTTGGACATGTGAATAATGTAGGAAATTAAAATGTTTCATAATTTTGTTTAAACTTCCGTCTGAATTATTTCACATTATATGTTTAGTTTATTTTGTTATATAATATAAACTGTCGATTTTGACAACATTTGTACACTGAAATGCGTGTTTATGACAATTCAAACAGAATAAATCAAAACACCACCCAATATATTGATATATATAAATACATATTAACATAAATCTCCATGATATATAATAATACAATATGCCTTCTATTTCTCATACCACGCACTGAATATCAAATCAAATATATTATTCTATCAAATTTGAATTATAAACACTCGAGGGATTATCAAAACACCTGTGTATAGAGCCAATATGGAATACGAGGAGAGAATATTCAATAATTGAAGTACTTCCCCAAGCTGTCTTTGTTTTCCACGTTACGTTTGAACGCTTAATTAGAATGCACTCGAGTTGTCGCTGATTCAGATTGTTTTCATTTTATTTATTAAAGAAAACTGTTTTACCAATGGAGTGCCGTGTGTTGCTACTAAAAAAAAATCGTTAGAATTTTAAAAATTATTCTGTCATAATGAGGTGTTAAAAATAATGATTAAAATATTCAGCTAAGGAAAAAGAAACTTTAAAGGCTTAATAATAATGCCGTGAATTGATAATAAATATTATTTTGGTTCTTAAAAATAATTGTATAATTTACAAAATCTAGCACACTTGATTTTTAAAAATGTTTCAGTATGTTAATAAGGTTTCCTTTCAAATATTAACCGACTGACTATCCGATGTTGTCGCGTCCGTGATGCAGTTCACTACTACTTCAACATTTTTTCTTCAACGTTTTCGTTCGTGTTTAAAACGGTGTTTATCTTTTTAAAAATGCTAAATCAGTGCAGTTTTTTTTCTCAATTAATCTATGCATTTTTTGTTAAAAGGGATGGTTGTTTGAGAGTGATAATAATTTCAATTATACTTGAAATAGGGTGAAGCGAGACCAATCACCCGTATGCTAATACGTTATTTCCCCCATCATTCTACCCGCTATCCTTTCTGGATATGAGAGGTTTTGATACTGAATCAAAACCAGTTAAAACAACAACTTGTGTCTAGTTTTTCATGGGATTTCATACGCTACACACGAAATCTTTACTCCAAAACATATTTTTATGAAATAAAACATTTTTATATTAGCTTTGTGAAATATGACGCGTGATTTTATATGAATCCTTTATAACCTGTTATAAAGGATTGTATTTCCGATATTACTGAAACTATGATCCCGTTATTTGTGGTATTTCTTCAAAACTGAAATATCAATTTTTAAAATGCAGTAATACCGTCAATTTGGTATTGAAAATGAACCAAAATCAATTTTTGAATGAATAGATTTATGTACCTACCATCACGTATTTCAAATAAACTTATTCGTGATGAATTGAAATATTTTAAATACCAAGAGCCGTCCTAATATTGACAATTGAAAATGTACATATCTCAGGACAACGTTTGTCGAAAAACTAATGAAAAAATGTGCATAAATTTAATTATATTATAACAATACTTATTCTTAAAGATGTATATTTCATTATAACTGCGATATCTCATAACTGCAAAAATCTAAATACGCCCGTTTTAAGTTTCGTATTGTTAAGTTAAAATTTCATAAAGAAACTTCTGCGATATCTTGGCTAAAATATTGAATAAAAAGAAGTTGGCATGGCGAATCCAATGACGTTATTAACTCAACAAGTTGTTTTATGGACTTGTTCCCGTCTTAAATTTAAATAACGATATATAAGTTCTGTATTTCAATCCCTTACTGTTACGTAATTTAAACATTAATCCATATATTTGTTATCAAAAACATAGTATATTTAAAATAAGTATATATAAGAATCAAACAATTATGGTTTTCGATCTCTAGAATCGGTTTGAAGAATCTTCAAAGCAAATGTAAATTCTCCAGATCAAGCTAGTTGATCTTGTAGATTTGTTGATATAGAACATTCAACGGAATACGCATGGTAATAAAATCGGAATCACGTACAATGGTGGCGTTGATCTCGTTTCTTCCTCTTAGCAGTAAGACTTCTTGTAAACTTTTTGGAATTGTTGTGTATTTCCTACGATTTGTTATATAGACATAATTTGTGAAGCGGCCGAGGCGTAACGGTATCAAGAAAGACGAACAAAAAACCACATAACAAAGAGAAGCGAGTGTATTTGGAGCACTTGTATTTTTTGTGATACAATGAGATGATACAAACTAGGTGTAAATGTTACTCTCGTGTTGAAGTTCATTATATTTGAATATAAAATATGTTCATATTTTGTTGATTGAATTGCAATCGTGCAGGGAATTAAATTATTTATTTGATATACAGAATTCAACAAAATCATTACTATCCAGTGAACCGGAGCTTTAATGGATAGTTTAATAATTAACAAGAGACTGACTTTTGCTATATTAAACTAAATCAATATCACAGTTTAAATTGCTAGTTAAGTTTTTTATCACTGTTAAAGGACAAGAAAAAATGTCTGTCATTGGTTCGTTTTGGATTTTTTACACTTCAATCGAATATTAAAAATAATTCAATCAGTCAATTTGAAGATAACAATATATGGTTACACAAGAATTGTTTTTTTTGCTATTAAGAGACTCCGCTGTCGTTAAAATAATATTAATCTTAAAAGATTTTTGTTTACTTAGTTTGAAGAAATCGACAGTTTATTATCATACTAACCCTAGTGTCTTCCGTAATATTTCAGTATAATTTAGTTCATTTTGTTCTAGGAAAAGACACACAATCTAGTGTTATAATTTTCAAAATAGATTCAATTAATTATTTGAGTTTTTCGTATAGATAATAAAGCATTTACGTTTCCTATTTTTCAGATACGTAATTTTTGTCAATAATATTAAATTCTTGAGTCTTGACACCTGGTTCTGATTACATGCTCTGAATTTCATGACGAATTCAAAATTTAAGGGATTAGAATCTGGAGATACCTTAATGATAAATCTAGCCTGAATATATAGGCACAACTCAAAACAGTAAATGCTATCTATCTTTACATAAAAAAAACCATTTATAACAATAATTCTGAAACACTTTTTTATTTTATTTATATAAGCTCTTTGAATAAGATAAAGACTTGGAGTGAAAAACTTTCTTATAACTGTAGTGTATTGTCTTTTTAATGCGTCTTATTAATTAATTTCTTTTTTCTCTCTTTCAGATGCTGTAATATAAAAAAAGAAAGTCGCAAGGTTTCAACCCGTGGTTGACTTTTAAGAAGGGTGTGTCTAATAATTGTTTGTGTAAATGACCTTTTCAATTTTATGTAACATATATTTACAAATAATTTTAAATTAAATGCAGTGTTGCTTTTTGAAAATTTTGTTGATAGCCAACTAGCAAAGACTGTTGGGTTTTACTTACTATGCAATCGAATGACCCGTCTAATTAAATTGTAATATAAAATAATAGATTCGCTGTAAAATATAATTATACACTAGCTATTATCATACAAGTAAGTAACATAATTAAATACCTCATAACAATTTAAAATAAACATTTATTTTTTTAGTAAAAGTCATTGATTTGTCGTCTTTTCATTTGCACACCAAATAAATCTTATTTTGAATAAGAAATCGTTTGAAAGTGTAGTAAATTAAAATCATTCAAAAATCGAAGTATTTTTTTTTTGTATTCGGATTACATAAGTTAAAATTATTAAAATTCTTTTTTTCCAGTTGAAAGCAGAAACAAATAATAATAATTATAACATTTAGTATACCATACTATCTCAATCGAGAATAATTTATTAATATTGTAATTTCAATCAAATAAAGGCAATTTTCCATTGCCTAAAAAAATCAATTACAATTGCCGTCCGCATATCGAACGGAATAAACATTTGCGATTGATCTCGCAAATTTTTGCGTAGAACAAAGACTCGCGAGTCAATTTGTATAGATTTGGTTCTATGTCAGCGAGATCGGGAGTAGAGTCGCGCGTTTAGGGTATAAATCCGGCTAACAGTCGGTCAAAAACGTGTTGGTGCCCGCGCTTGGAACGTGGGTGCCAGCCCTCCGTCGTGGATATCAACGGCCAGCCGGGCAAGAGGGTGCTGCTAGGGACGGCGCGCGCCGGGGCCAAGCGGCAGAGGCTTTCTCCCTCTCCCTCCGCGTTATCACCAGCTCCAACCCTCGCACCGACCCTCTCCCCGGAAGGAGTCCAAGCCAGTCTGCTGCATCAGCACTCCGGCATCCTGCAACAGCACGCGACGACGACGCTTCTCCAACAACAGCATCCTGCTATGGAGCTCCAACTCTGCCAGAGCATGGATTCCGTAAACACAGCTACTACTGAGGAAGAGGTAAATAACATATTATATTAATATTACTTAGTTTTTTTTATCATGTCTACTCTCAATGCGACTCCTCATGGAACTTATCTGACCAGAAGTTTTTCTACGATTACTGCTTGTCAACTAAGTCATAATCAATTTTAATGTTTTCACTGTCAATATTTGGCGGAAAAGCATCATATATATTTAAAAAGAAGCAATCTTTTGTACTTTAATTCTGATTTTTCTAAATCCAAAAGTATTTAATAGTATCAGAACCGTTTTCGCTCATCATGTAATTTTTTTTATTTTATCAATCTAAGTAATAACTTACTTTTTTCTTTTTTCGAAGATAATAAGTCTAGGACATGAGCAGGTTTTGGCTAATCTTCCTCGCTACGCTTCTTTTTTTTAAATGCAATTCTTTGACCCGAAGTATTATTATTAGGTTTCAAACGTTTCAGAGCAGTAAATAAACCATTTTCAAACTATTTTGAAATATACATTCCTTTAATTTTCAATACTGTTAATATTGTTTTTCAAACGGACATTTATATATATGTATGTATGTTAAATTTGGAGCTGTGTATAAGTCATTTCTTCACCCGCGATATATTTTTTTGTGGTTGTCAATAGAGTAAGCACTTTAAATAAGCTACGCGTAGAGTAAATTATATACGATACAATGACGTATGACTTAAGAACTTTTACTTGACCTCACAGTTTTGCTCTTTTTATCGTTAAAAGTCATCAATTAATTTACTGCAATAGAAATAAATTCAAATATATTACAAAGTACCTTTTGAAGACTATTAATGTTTTTATATAGAAATATGATACGTCGCGCTCAGCTGTGAGACTGGAACAAAATAATTTCATTGGGGCCTTAAATTTATCGTACAATTTTAAAGATCTATACCTGGAATGTCTTAAAAGGAAGTAATTTTTCATTTCGAAATTCTTGTGATCGAATTACTTCTTTGATACAGAGCTTCAAGTGAAAAAATGAAATTAAAAAATGCCAAAGAATTGTCACAGAGAAATTTTTGTTTTGTGCTGTCACACTGGAAAAATTTCACGTAATATTGTGAAATTTTACAGACACCTTGCTGCTTCTTTATGTCCGACTAGAAATTTAATTACTCTCTTTTTTGAAAACCAATGTATTTTGTGGAGAGAATAATAAAGCAGCTTAACGGTATAACTCTTAATCACCAAAAATCGAGTTTAGAGAAAATCGCAAAAACTGTAGAAGTAGAATTTTTCGTCTTTATAAAAAATGCTAAAAACTACCATGATTTTTTATTGTAAGTAAAAAGTAGCACTTTTTTGATGCAAAATATACTATTTCACCAGGAAGAATATTGGTAGCCGATTATTTCTTTCTAACCATGTCATATAGTATTCGTTAAAAAAATGTGAGCTTAGACACTGATAGTGAACTTTGGCAGTGGTTTTAACAGCGTTTAAAGTAAATTTTAATACCCAACTATCTTTTGGTATATGCAGTGATGCATTCAAAAATTTTGACTTACTAATCATAAAAATATCAATAATAGATATTATAAGTTTTCACACTTTTACCTACCTTAATTATCATTTCTCATTCGGATAAAAAATGGCACTAAAATAAAAAAAATATACATTATTTCTTTTAAAAGTATTATTTGGCGATTCATTTTTTTAATCTATTTAAACGAAGTGGCATGTACAAAAACAAATTCTTAGCAATAATTGCAACTATCATCAACTCTTAAATTATTATTTTCCTGCATGGTTCTTTTATTAAGAACTGCCGTGTTTGAAAATATGTAATTTTACTTAAATATTAAATCACTGTACAAAAAAAACCTAATAAATGAAATATGTAACAGATTTTAAGCCAACCGACATTTAAGTATGCAGGAATTTGATCAAGACTTCATAGAAAAGTTCAGTTTATTTATAATGTCTATCTTTCTGTAAGATGTGAGCTGACACCTATTCAGTTTTAAAATATTTACGTTACGATACCAGATGCTCATCTTTTGTTTACATTAAATTCTGAACTTAATCGAATTAAAAAGTTCGATATGTATTATGTATAAAACAACCAATAGCGAATATAAAAATCAGTATGTTCGGAGTATTGGGTCTTTTGACTGAATATTATTATTAAATATTTCCTAGACCAGTGGTTGGCAATTTCCGGCTCTTTTAGTGTGGCCCTTCCATAAAAAAATCACATACAGTGCTATTGAAATTTCGTGTCTCATGCGCAGAAGCCAGTTTTCGGTTTTAAATAAAATTGAAGACCTTTTAAGCAAAAGCCAAATTAGGAGTATAATAATCAATTTATTAACAATGTACTTATTTATATAGTTTAGGTTTAAATAATTTGGCTCCCAAAAGAAATTTCAATTGTGGTATAGTAGACATTTGGCTCATTTGACTTATGAGTTTGCCGACCAAACCAGTGGCCTGCATCAAATTAGTTAATAATAAAACAATTTCTAATCAAAGTCTTTTGGGAAGCGGCTGAATCTGATTACCGATAAATTAATGCAGTTCTCACAAAAAAAGCTTCCCTACCCATCTGCAAAAAATAATGTTTCTTTACAGTATGATTCATAATATTTGCAACATTATACGAGAGACGTTCCGTGAGCATAGGTGAGTAGGCAGTTTCAAAGGGGCGGCAAGTCCTAGGGAGCGGTAAATGATGACAGTTTTTTTAATGACTTATTATTTTTGTCACACGAATTCAGCTTAGAAGAATAATATGTATTTTATAAAAATTGTCGAAAATACATTTTCAATGGTAATAATTTTTGACAGTATTTCAATTTATAGCTTAAATCTAATTTTAATGTGTCATTTACTAATAAGCTTTGTGAGGATATTTGTCAACAAGTTACACATGTAATATAAATCACCTGGAACCATAACGGAGTAAGTGTCGTTTTGAAGACGTAGATAAGAAGAGAATTCGAATTTCTATAGTTGTAAATGTAATCCTAGAATAATGGGAAATAGCGGAAAAAAATCAATTCTTTCTATCTTTATATTTGTCTGCATAGTGTGCAGTGCATGGTTAAAATATGGCTTCATGATGAGAAGTGAATTATTTTATTTTCTTGAATGTTTTTGTGTTATGAAAGGCGACCGTGAAACAGCGGCTGCATACACATAACGGGTGTTGGTGGGCTAATCAACAACCTCCTACCTTACTTTAAAATGCGTATCGACATTGAATAAACCTTGATACATTAATATAATACGAATGCAATGCGGTCGGACAGTCAAGAATGTCAGGAAAATTGATTTATTTTGTTTTATAGGACAGTAACACATTTCTTGATTATTATGATTTTTTACTCGTTTTTCCTATAGAAAAGAAACTTCTTGAATATGATAGGAGTAAATATAACTTATAATGCATTATGTATTATCTTCTCGCTCTGTATAGGTTTTATTTTGCCATTTAATAAAAGTGCATCGGTTTCAGAACATAAATATTTTATGTCACGAAATGATAGGAGGGTCCTTTCTCTGCAAAATTTCGTCCAATTTTCCGGTCAGTTGGACGAAATTTCTCACAAGAGGCGTTTTTCTCGCCGGCGAGCGCTGGAATGCGGCCAATAAAATATCAATATATTATCTTTCACAGTGGAAACTAGCGCCACCCTGCGCTATTATTATAAATCGCTGTTGTTGGGAAAATATTTCCCGCTAGAGAGAATTTTCCAGGAATTTCTCTGTTCAAATACATTTTTTGCGGAATCTGAAAAATGTGCATTATGGTAAGATATTTTTTTTTTTAAAGTAGATTACGAATTTTGATTATTCAATGAGAATGCAATGGAAAACCATTAATTCAATAATATCAACATCACGCTCTGAAAATTTCGCTTTCGAACATTACCGGGTCCACATTTTATTTATTAAATTATGTGACATATTTCTTGATATTCTTAAATTAAGATATGACCAGAAAAGGAATCTTTTATCCTAATGATAATGCTGAGACGATTGTGGGACAAAATCACTCGGAAAAAAAAAATATATATAAATAAATATTTTTTCAATTTATATTTACCTGGTAATATCGCGATGGCTGAGTGGGAAAGTCTACGTGGTCAGCTAAATTTACGACCAAGATTTTAAATCATAATATAAAGAAACGTTTGCATAGATTTTCCCATCGACTAACAATAAATAGATTTCCAAAAAAACTATCGTTTTATTTCTCTTCTAATACAAAAAGATTTCATTTATAGTAAAAAAATGCTGGATTCATGCAAAATATGTTGCTTAGTTTTAATCGGATTCTTGTTCTATTTAAGATTATTTTCATTATAACTTTATCTCATGCAATTTTTTTTTTGGTTTAAGATCTATGTTTTAAATAATAACTTGGCAGTTATCTGTTTGATAGGTTGCAAAATATGTTTTCGTAAAATGTTTAGTATGTTTGTTTACTTATGGGAGCTTTAAAAGCTTGCAGAATAAGCTTAGGCTGTAGATAGTGAAACTTTATTACTATTCGTGATAATACATATGAATTATAAAATGAATTAAATACAGTGTATACTTGTTTATCTTATTCAAACATAATGTTGGCTAACTAAGTAATTTATTACGTATTGTTGAAAAGGATAGATATCATAGAAACGATTGTAATTAATTTTGATAATTTTGTATTTTTCATTCCTCGCTATAACATATGGTGACTTATTGTTGATTGATTCATTATTATTGTATCGAAAAGCATTCATTTTCAATATAATAAAATCAATTAGTAAATTATGTCTTTGCTTACAATACACAGCACATTACTTTACAAAAAAATACCTTCACTTTACGTGTATCGTTTTTCTAATTTTATTGTATGATGCTTCTATGATACCAAATTAAGATCACTTTGTCGTAAAATAAACAATCATTGTATTTGAATATAAAACGAAAATACAAGCAAGTTTTTAAATATCCCTTTTGAATTGAAAGTTTTTCAATTTTAATTTGAGATTATGAACTTGGTGTCTTTTCTTCTCAAATTGATTTTCAGCAGCCATGGCTCAAAAATAATACAAAAAGACTTCCGCATGGGCCGTTAGCTGTAATGCCATATGTTTTTTTATAGTGCAACTGGGGATGCTAAATGTCCAATCCTAATATCTCAGGATTGAACATTTGTGAATCGCGAAATCTCGGTATCACAAAAAGAATCCGAGATTGTATATCCTAGTCCAGTGGCTTCTAACCTTTATTTTACTGCGCCTCCCTTTGAAGAAAAAAATATCTTCGCGCTTCCCCATCCCTTATTTCATATAGTAATAAAGACACGTTTTAAAGAGTAAATAAATATTTTGGACTGTTCGCGCCACCCTTTGCTATAATAGTCCACACCTCCCAGGTTAGAAATCGCTGCCTTAGTCTCTAGTGAAATCATATTATTTTTCAAATTGGCATTAAAACTAAATTTTACAGTTTTGAAATGACCAATGAAATCATTAATCTAGTAAATTATTCAATTCCTGTGTTCAGGCAAAAGCGATGTCATTAGGCGACGCCAATATCGTACACATACATATTTGATCAATTTTTATTGCCTGACTTATCTGAAATATATGTTATTTTCCCTGGCAACACTTTGAACACAACTAATGTTGTTACGCTACGGAATACACCCTGTAAGAATAGTGTGGGTACAATGTCTAGGGAATTTAAAAAAAATATACTTTCACTTAAAATACACTTTCGCTGCCACAAATAAAAATGGCGAATGAATAAATTCCGATAGACTGGCGCTAGTGTAGTGGTCGTACATGAAAGTTATTTTAACGTTACGTAAAGTTTGAAATTAAATAATTTTCAATGTTGACACTTAGTGCCAGCATATTAATACAAACGAAAAGAGGGAGATCGTCATATGCCGTTGCTAAGGGTAGGCGCGTACAAACTTTGGAGGGTACGAGAGGGATAGCCTCAAGTGGTTTTCCTCGTGTACTGTGATGTACGTTTCCATGTGGGCTTAATCTATATTGCAACGTTTTCCAAACTTTTAGTGCGTGAAATTAGTATTTGGATACCTTTTAACTAACTGACCGCTTTTAATATTATCAAGATGAATATATATTTATTTATAGTTTTGGCACAATTTTTCCATCACAGATTCCCAACATCTTTTAATTGGCTATTTAATTATTATTAATCGGGTGGGTGTGTCGATTGACATAAAAAAGAAACGCATATTAAAATTGATGTCTTATTCTAATGTCGAGAATATAGTATATTAATGAAGAATCTCAACAAAAGTTTTCTTATGAAAACTGATCGTTACTCAGTTGCTCAACATTATTTTTTTCGAAAATAGAAGGCATAGAAAAGAAAAAAGAGACACGACTAGTTTAAGATTTCGACTGAAGGTGCTTAGTGGAATTTCAATATTAAAATTGAATCGTTAAAACTATGTACATTCTCACAGATTTTGTCACTAACGACCCGGGTTTCGCCTTTCGGCATCTTCAGGCATTCAAGTGCACGGATGAACTAGTCAGTTCAAGTTCATCCTTGCACTCGAATGCCTGAAGATGCCGAAAGGCGAAACCCGGGTCGTTAGTGACAAAATCTGTGAGAATGTACATAGTTTGAACGATTCAAATTTAACACGACTAGTTGTTAACTAATCGCATTTGTTAAGCCCCACTATTTTAAGATTGGAAGGTGATGTTGCATACGTGGACATCACGGAACAGCCATGTTCAACAGTAATTGATACATCGATCGAAAATGCTGTTCGTGTTCGGAGTTGAACCCGCAAGATCTGTTACAAAAGCCAACGAAGTTGACCACTGCACCACGAACCCGACTGCTGTAGACGAACATTTAGTTTTTCACGTATGAACAATACAATCGTACTTACAGTTTTAATAGAATCTTTTAATCATGAATATTCAAAAATGTTAATACGTTTTGTATACATATGAATCGTCACCGCACTGGTAGAAATAAGTGTAATTATAGCAAAATTGTCAAAAATGAAATTCTTGAATATCAATTCATTCCCTGGAATAACTAAGTTGGTGCATTTATTGTACCAGGTGGCAAAATAAGCAATCATTTTTATCGGTTATTATTAATGCATATTAAAAATAGACAACCGTCCTTTCCAATCAACTCCTATCTTCATTCATTCAAAATTCACTTAATAAAAAACGGAGATTAGGCATGTGACACATTGTAAATAATAATCAAATACTTCTAGAACCTCTTGTATTGAAATGCAAACAACGCGTTCTCATCACGGTGTATAATTATTCGGTTGGCGAGAATGTTTGTTTATGCCCCATACTTCCCCAAACCATATTTTATGTGTTGTGTTTTAAATACGTAAAGTGGGAAATTCGGGTATAAAAATTGGCAACCATGTTTATTTAACTCATATTTGTATTTCATGTGATACGTTAATACTGCGAATAAAGTGTGGATTAATAATTATGAAACTTCACTTTTTAAACGTTTTTATTTTTTATCTATAAGTAAAAATGCTAGTTTTTTAAAACTATTTCCACTCCCAATGTGGTGCACATGGCATTCTTATAGAAGCTTTTTTACGAGAACTGCTTTGTCAGAAAGTTTCCCTACATTTCATTTACAAAGGGAGTAGTGATAGAAGGATAGAACTATGACAGAACAAGTGGTTAACTAATCGCTCTTGCTACACCCCGTTAGTTTTAGAATTAAAGGGTGGGAAGAGAATTATAAGAAATCACAAACATTAATGCTGTCAAACAGGAAATCGATAAATTAAATGAAAAAATGCTGTTCCAACAGGGACTCGAAGCCGTGAGATCCGTCACGGAAGCCAACGATTATTGGACGTAAAATAACTTATTTTTTTATCGTATACCGTGTCCGATTTTAATTGCAACGTATATGGATTCATAATGTAGAATCACAAAATAAACTATTCCAAGATAATTAATTGTTATTCATTGTGTTAATTTGCTATTTTTAAAGAGAGAGAGAGAGTAGGGATAAAATTATGACAGTAGTACAAGAGAAGTATTTACTAATCGTTCTTGCTTGGTCTTATTTTTAGGATTAGATAATCAATATAATGGTAGTACAATTTTATCTTATTGTTATTTTTGATTTAAAGAAGTCAATGACTATATACATACATAATTTAAGCTTTAATTTTTAGTTATATATCGACTCTGGAAAGGAAAAAAGACGTAACCCACACATATCAAATTTTACGGGAGGCGCAAAAAACGTGTTTTGATGATTTTATTATACACAACCTTGGAGTGCCCGGAGACTTCTAAACTGCTGTTTAATTGACATCATCTAATATTAATTAATGAAATTGTCGAGAAAAAACTTTTATTTCAGTCTGTTTTCTTGGTTAAATTTTTTTAGAAGGTCATGTTTTTCAAACATAAAATCTAAATTTAGATACTAATTCGGCATTTGTAGCTTGCGTCTTTTTGATAGAGCGTGTATCAAGTTTGACACATTGTGATTATCGAAAAAAACCTGTTTTGTAAAAACTGTAGGCTACGTCCTTTTTCCTTTCCACAATCGATTTAATATAATAAATGATATTTTTTAAATAAAACAAACAATCGACTACATTTTAATTGTATACGTGTGTAAGTAAGATGTGGTCAATGCAATTCGGCTTTTATGTTTGAAATAATAAAATTCAAAAATATAACAAAACATTGGTCAGAAAAAAGTGTTCACATAATAATGCCTGATTTATATTCAAAATCATGTGACGTTGAGTTTACTGCTCCCCCTAAAAGATCTCGATAAGTATTTAAACATAACGCAATTTCTTTTTCGGTGTATAGATTTTCCTTAAACATGCACATATTTTTGCATGATATATTCACTGAAATTATTATTTTTTCGTGACCTTTTAGTATTATAGAACGTTGCGTCAACTCTAGAAATAAAAAAATACTTTGGAATAAATTCTTACTTGCAAACCGTTTTTTTATTTGTAAAACCGATTTGATAATATATTTCTTTATAGAGCTGGGTCAACCGGGGTCACACATTGGGTTAACTTGTGCCATTTTAGCTTGAGAATTATCTAGTGGCGGCTCGTCTATACGCACTGCGGAACTGCAGCACCCCCAAAAAAATGGAAAAAATATTTAATATTATGTATGTTCCATGAAAATCCAATAGTGACCATACACCGTGTTACTAATATCAGAAAATGACGCACGCCTACATTTTGTGCTGTACCGTTTTCGATGGAATATGCTCGCGTACACGAAGGAGGGACTTAAGGAGAGGGTTTGGGGTTTAAACGCTTAGTTTGTACTGCCATTTTGGCAGTACAAGCGACGCGAGCATAACGACGAAAAAGTGGCAAACCCTTTTAAAGCAAAAAAACGTCAGAAGAAAGAATTTTACAATGACATAAAAATTCATATTCAGCATAACTTTTGATGTTAAAAATAAAAAAAATGTGTAATCTAAATGGCCTTTTTTATCTTTAATTTACCGCAGCACCCCTAGATATTTTACACACGAGACGCTACTAGAATAACCCCCTTTTTTAGTCTCCGTCGCGATCTTCCAGTTTAATAGTCAGACAGCTTCAAATAACCTATTTTGAGATATTCCAATGGTTACCATTAATCAAATATTATTTATATGTGCACGAAATTTATATAATCAACCGAAATATGCATCAAATGAAATCTGTAATGATTAGGTATAATGTCTTTCAATGGACGAGGGACGCTCGAAAAATTACTTTCAATAAATTATGGCACGTAGCGCCGTCCTGTTGGAACCACATGTTGTCGGTATCCATACCATCCACCTTGGGCCACAAGAAATTGCTTATCATCGATCTGTAGAGCTCACCGTTGACGATTCCGGCAATGGAAGAAGTACGGACCGATGATTCCGCCAGACCAAAATCCGCACCGAACAGTGACTTTCTCGGTTCTCTCTTTGGTGCTGGTGCATATCTCGTATGAATTGATATCGCTCCAAATTCGACAATTTTGCATGTTCACATATCCATTTATCCAAAAATGGGCTTCGTCGCTAAACATGATTGTTTTGGCCAACGGACAAATTTGATGATTTGCACACGTTGTTTAACGCTATATATAACCTCGTATGGTCATTTGTCGTACTCTACTAAACATTTGACAACAAATTTGACAGATGTCACTTTAACGATATGGCTGATATAACCTAACAAATTTCGAACGTCCCTATTGAAAGACCTTATACTAAGGTCGGGTTCAGAATTAGGACATTCAAAATTATTCGTGTAATGACCAGGGCTGTGGAGTCGTGTAAAAGAAGACTCCGACTCCATATCAGATTCCAGCTTTAAAATAAAAAAACTACTCCGACTCCGACTCCAAGCAAATTTTGCTATAATTTAATTTTAACTTATATATATATCGACTGTGGAAAGGAAAAAGGACGTAACCCACAATTTTTCAAAACAGCTTTTTTCGATAATCTCAATCTAACCAACTTGATACTCGTTCCATCAAAAGGATGCAAGCTACAAATGCCGAATCAGTATATCAATTTAACTTTTAAGTTTGAAAAAAGATGGGCTTATGAAAATTTAAACCAAGAAAAAAGCCTGAAAAAAAAGTTTTTCCTCGAAAATTTCTTAAATTAATGTTAGATTATGTCAATTAAACACCAGTTTAGAAGTCTCCGTGCACTTCAAGGTTGTGTATATTTCATAATTTGCATATGGCCCAAAATCATCAAAACACTTTTTTGTGCCTCCTGTAAAATTTGATTTGTGTGGGTTACGTCATTATTCCTTTCCACAGTCGATATGTATTCCATCAGATCATCTTTAGTCAGCCAAGCATACAATGTCAACACTTTGGACTATTTTGTTTGAATATACATTATTAGCCTTTTAGCTGCCGTAGATAATTAATAGTAATTACCTAGCACGCCGGCTATAATTTCCAACTATTAATTTAATTAGTTATTGATAACTCGTCTCTGGCGTGTTGAGCACGAACAATTTTACGAGATATCTCGTCTGTGGCAGCTAGGGCATCCAATCCCGGGATTCGGGATCCCGTTAAATTTTATGATTTCGAAATTTCGGAATTGATACGGCTGCGATCCCGGTATTTCAGGATTGAGAAATTTTGACCAAATCCCGAAAATTGACACGAAATTGGCAAATCGAGAATTTCACATTCCTTGGTGAGCTAAAAAAAAAAAGGTTTTGTGATAATCCGGGAAAAAGTATACTAAATCGAGAATTTCATATTCATCGGTGAGCTAAAAAAAAAAACATGTTTCTGTGAGAATCTGGGAAAAGTATACCAAATCGGGGATTTCAAATTCCTCGGTGAGCTAAAAAAAAAAGAGTTTCTGTGAGAATCTGAGAAATTGTATACCAAATCGGGGATTTCAAATTCCTCGGTGAGCTAAAAAAAAAACGAGCTTCTGTGAGAATCTGAGAAAAAGTATACAGAATTGGGGATTTCAAATTCCTCGGTGAGCTATTAATCAATTAATCAATCCCAAAATCCTGGGATTGGAAAAAGGTTCCGGGATTGGATACCCTAGTGGCAGCCATCGAGGTATACATTTTTCAAAAAAAAAATTCGAGCCTCTCATTTTTCACGACTCTGATTCCGACTCCACAGCCCTGGCTATGCCATATAAAAAAACGTAAATTTAAATATTACTATTACCAATGTAAATATTATGGATTACTATATAAATTTTAACATGTAGACCATAGTTTCTCAACCTTTTTAAGCCCGTGGCCCCCTTTTGAGTCTCAAAATTTTCCGTGGCCCCCCTATCCAAAGTATTTTAAAAATTCTCGGGGCTCGGAAAAAATGAAAAAAAATACATTTATTTTTTAAAAATACAACACAATAAAATTTACTATACAAATTATTTAAAAAAAAAAACATATTCACAAAATAATTCATAATATTTCATTTTTTAAGAACCTCTAGGGTACCCAACGTTGTACCCACCACAGCCCGCCACGGTTCACACTCTTACAGGGGCGTGTTCCGCAGCATAACAACGCTATTCGTGTTATTTTTCATGCACTGTAGGGTGCAGAATGCTAAATGTAATAAAGTAACGTTATTAAAAGAGTTTTTATGAAATGAATTCAATTCGTTTTTCATAAGATGCCGTGAGCTCTTTGAATGCTTTGTAATTTGCCCTAAATGCAACATAGTCGGCATGATCAACAGGGCCAACAGATGTGACTGCTCATATAATTTTGAGCTTGAACTGATCAGTTGACAATGCTCTCAATGAGCGAAACCGGTCCTGACCTATTAAATAAAGTGGAATAAAGTACAAAGGAATATTGTTTTTTTATTAATATAATGCCTTTCCACCATGTATTGACAGTGAACACCCTAAAAGTGATATCATTTATTAATAATAAATCTTAATTCCTTTATGTCCTATTGTTTTAATATTTCTGGCAGAGTATTGAATTATGTACTTGACTAATTTATTGGTCATCAAAAATTTGACTCATCGTTTTAGGTTAGTCGATTTTCATGGCAAAATGTTCAATTAGTTCTAGCTTTTGAAATTAATTTGGAAATTTCATAAGAAACGGTTAATTTAACCAGTGTCTAATTTTTAACTGAAGTCTTATTTTCTTTGCTGTAGAAACTTCTTAAAGCTTTTTAAATTATTCAAATGGTTTTACTTCCATGTCCATGTGCTTTGTATAAAATAAATATGTAGTATCATAAGTGAAGCAAAACATATTAATCACACGAGTTTTATAATATCATGGGGTGGTGAAAGATATCCGTGGACAAGATAGTCAATACAATATTGTCGACACTTACTTTTAGATTCAGTTATTATGGTATCTCTAAATATTATTGGAAAAATAATAATAAAAGTATATATGTATAATAAATATATTATTTCTGCTGCAATGTATTATTGTCCTACTGTATTCTATTTGATTTTAATATAAATTTTAGTTCATTATATTTTGGGTGGCCGTGGCCCCCCTTAAGTCTGCTGTGGCTCCCCAAAACTGATATTTTCTTATGTGGCCCCCTTGGAGCATGCTGTGGCCCCCCGGGGGGCCATGTGGCTCCCGGTTGAGAAACGCTGATGTAGACCATTGAGATTTGCAAGAATTGCTCAGTAATATGCCTCAACACAAATTTGCATAGCAAAAATCAATTCTTTCACGCTGGTGTTGTGTGCCGAATGGCTGGTGAAATGCATCGCGCTCGATAAGAAAAACAATGACTTTAAGATTACACAATCAAAGCGGAAAGTCTTTAATATTATTAAAGCGATAGCACGCTAAGTTTCTCAGGTGCGTATCAAATTAATGTTTATGACTGTATTGATAGTAAAATATTACAAGTAGTTTCAACTCATAAAATAATTTAGATTGCTTGATTATCTAATTGTTCACTAACATACTGTTAATTAAGAGTATGGCCAGTTATATACTGTCGGGTCCAATGGCGCAGCGGTTAGCGTTGTGAGCTTTCACGGGATCGAGTTTCAGTACAAACAGTATTTTTTCGAAGGCATGCGTGTTTGTGATGTCTTAAAATTCTCTCCCATCCTTCGATTCTTTAATAGCTGGGCGCGACGAAAGCGAATAATTAACCACTATTCCTGTTCTTGTCTTGTCCTTCTATCCCTACTACTCTCTTTGAAAGAGAAGGGTTGAGCGAATGAGTAATAAACAGTTCTCGTAAAAAAATGTATGTTGAGATACCTCCATTAGCAAGCCATATGCTCCACATTGGGAGTGGACATGAATTTTAAAAAAGTTATGTAATATCAGACCTTATAATAGTCATAAATCATTCTGTTATTCTAAATTCTATTATTCTAAATGTTGTTTTCCATGTCCACTCTCAGTGTGAAGTATACGGCCTCTTAATGGAGGTATCTCAACAGATTATTTCTACGAAAACTGTTACTTGGTTGCTTAACACTTCTCCTACGTTACTAAAAAATATTTCCGATATGTTGCTGGCCTTTTATGAACCAAGAGAAAAACATGTTTTTTAATAATATACGTCCTGGGTTTTAACCGTCCATCAAAGGGCGGTAAGTCTTTAAACATGTTATTTCACTTGGTTCTTTAAAGGGCAGCAACATGTCAGTAGGATTTTTAGCACCGTAGGGAAAGTAGTGCTAACCTCTCTTTTTCCGAGAGAATAGTGACAGAAGGATACGACTACGATAGCACTAATGTTTAGATAATCGCTCTTCTTAAACCCGTTCTTATGATAGAATGGATAGGATTTCAAGATTCATAAAGAAGGAAACGTTCGGAAAGAAGCCCATAAATCAATTGACAATCAAGATCTAAAAACTTTCATACTGGGATTCGAGCCGGTGACTTCCGTAACCAAAATCAGCGAAGTTGACTACTATTTTATATTACACCTTTTTTACACAAGCGTTTTATGTGTAGATTTTGAATTGATTCCTTAAGAAGTGAGTAATTTTAGTAATAAAAACGCACAGTAAAAAAATGTGAATGAACTGCCTAATTTGTTGCAACTAATGTCTATAACAAATATCAATGAATAACTTACATTTTTTCTTTCATTTTGTGTATTGCTTACGCAAGGATATGTATCCGAAATAACTTTTCCCTCTATCTGTTAGATTCTCACACCAGGCTTTCCGGTCGATACGAGAGGGCGGGGTGGCAATATTTTCATATTCGGCTATTCCCAGTTTGTTTGCGCAGTAAACCATCGCTGATTGTTTATTATGACACAACTGTTTTCCGATAATACTAAAATATGAATCCCGCTTGAGTTTCACCTCACTGCAAATGGGGCTTGGTTTATTGACTATATCACGCACTGCAGTGATTATTTGCCTCGTACATAGCGTAGTTTTCATAGATAATTCTTGAAAAACTTCACCGGAAAAAAAATGTTTTAGGTTGCCTTATCAGAAATATACTGATTACGAATCCGAGTGGAGTAGCCACCTCTCTTGGGCGTTCGTTCCAATCGACTTAAGTATACAAGGGTCCAAATCCCAGTACGTATTTCTTGTTTTGTTTAAATCCATGCTGTTTAGTTGCAGTCGGAGTTGAGGAGTTGTTTTTGGGTGATTTCAGTGTCAGAATCGTAAATAAATAACAAACTACTACTATATTTTTGTAATTCAGTGAAAATCTAAATGACAAGATATTAAAATTTCATCTGACGCGTTAAAGTTTCAACTATAAATAAACAACGACAATGATTATCTCACAACTAGTACTTTTTGAAAGAGTAGTTACGTGCTTAAATAACAAACAGTACTTCGTACGAATAATTGATGTTGATATACCTTATTTATCACATAGCGGACGGACATAATATTGAAAAAACTGTATATGTGTGCTATAATAACCATTAATAATAAATGGAGATGCGTATTTTTTAAATTTTGTAACGCTAAAAATATGCTGACATTAGTGAATTATGCGAAATATGCGAATTTCGTATAACATGCGAATGATGCTAAAATAACTACAGGAAAATGATAATATGACATTTTTTTAAATATATATATCGGCTTTATCTGTGACAACACTGTTATATAACTTTTGACTACTATGACCAGTGGATAACCAGCTACTTTTTAAAGATGTCAAAAATAAGTAAATTTAATGGCCGGTATGATGTGGAAAGAGTTTTAAGCAAATACAATTAAAAATAATCTACGAAAATTATTTGTTAAAACGTGCCTCATGATTAGTTGTAATAATTTTTGATTTAACGTCAACATTAAATATTAGACTATTTTAATGCTATAATTTCATTATATAATTGTATTTTTTGACTCTAGATTTTAAAGATGTTGATTTCAATTTTTACACACTTAGATATATGAAGTTATATGTAGTAATTTATAATAATAAAAATGTTATTTGAAACTATGCCTTGAAAAAACTATTCTAACGATTATCTCTAATCTATATATTAATAGCCGATAAAATAATCACTCGCTTTTCACTTTTTACTTTTCACTTTTTACTTTTCACAAATGTGTGCGTACTGATGTCCTCGGGTCTTTTTCTTCTTTTACGAAATGTATTTGTTAGCGTATTTGAAAATTAGTTGAAAAAAATAAAATAAAATAAAATAAAATAAATTAAAATAAAATAAAATAAATTAAAATAAAATAGAAAAAAATAAAATAATATAAAATAAAATAAAATAAAATAAATTAAAATAAAATAAATTAAAATAAAATAAAATAAAATAAAATGAAATAAAATAAAATAAAATAAAAAAAATAAAATAAAATAAAATAAAATAAAAGTAAAATAAAATAAAATAAAATAAAATAAAATAAAATAAAATAAAATAAAATAAAATAAAATAAAATAAAATAAAATAAAATAAAATAAAATAAAATAAAATAAAATAAAATAAAACAAAATAAAATAAAATAAAAAAAATAAAATAAAATAAAATAAAATAAAATAAAATAACATAAAATAAAATAAAATAAAATAAAATAAAATACCATAAAATAAATAAAATTAAATACTTTGCAACAAAAATCTCACGTTGCTGGGCAACGGGCTTACAGCTAGTCTCTACTAATAGAGCATTATTTAGGGGAAATTGAAGCAAAATTTGTTACCTTCATTGCCCATCCTTTCGTTTCATATAGTGTAGATAAGCGTATAAAGATTTTTCTAGGAGTTTGTAGTAACTATCTAGTTTGCAGGAGGCTTCGTTTTCAATGATTGTGCCAGAGATTTGACTCCTCAAAAACCTTCCCCTTTGTGATGTGAAGTTTTATTCTGGCAATGCAAGCACAGATCGTTAAGCAGCATCAGCTTTAATTTTACAACTGTTTATTTTACTGCACATTTAACAATCCATCCATAAAAAATATATTATAAATTAAAAATATATGACCGTACAGATCGGCACAACGCATTTCTTTGTCGAATATTTAATATATTAAAAAAAACCTTTTACATAAATGCCGTGGAAATAGACCACTTTGTGCTGATACACAAGACAAAAATATCAGAGTTTATGAACATAACATAATAAAGATCATTAAAAAGTTAATAGCCAACTTTATAAAATGGTTGTTTTTTTGATAAACGCACAGAAGATAGAAAACAATATTGTGAAGCTTTTTCTTTTGCAAGTAGACATTTTACAAAAAAACTTATACTTCATAATGTAAGTAACTTATTACCGAGACACTCCCTGAGAATCGGTTTAGACCGAGAACAGTTCTGTTCGACGACCCACCATAGATCTTATGTTTCATCTAAAATTAGTAAACTATTTAACAACGAACTTAGTATCATGAAAATGACTCTCTTTGGTTGACTTCCTTGTGTACTGTATATGTATGTATGCGCATGTGTGTGTACATGTACGGATTTAGTATGTGGGGAAGCATATATAATGTGATTTGCAAATGAATGCATATGGAGTCCCCGTGAACTGGCACTAATAATTATAAAACCTCTGTTACGATCACGCCCTTCTGTTTTCAACGATGGTAAGGGAATACAATTTTTCGAAACATAGGCGATGAAGGAGACTCAAAGAACTTTGATAAACTTGATATCCGAAAAAAGCTTATTACTTCAAATATAACGTGATCTTTTCCTTAAGATCGAAAAGATACCATTGATTTATTTGGTAGAACTCCATTGTTATAAACGAAATAACTGTGAGTTACGTCTTTTTGCCTTTCCACATGTATTACATTGATAATCTTGACAATAATATTTATTTTTATTCTTATTTAGAGTCTTCAAAAATTAAAGTAACATTTATAAACGTTCTGTGAAATAGTTTGAACGGCAGCTTTATTTCATATCGCGAATACGCCAGCGTGGCAATTTCAGAGACTAGCGTTTAATACCTTCTCCTCTTTGCTGTTAATTGCGGATGCATTGATGATAATGAATCAGCGACTAAAACGGATGTAATTAAACCGCCTTTGAGGGCTAAGCTTTATGGTACATATTAAAGCTGTTCGCATTTTAAGCCACGACTCGCTAACTGATATGGATGTCTTTGTTCTGTGCATGATTGACAACTGTAGAACAAATTCGTCGATAATATGTTTCGTTACACGAATCTAAAAAGTATACACTAAAATTATTTCTTTTGATTTTTTACATATATCACGTTGGCACTACAGCATTGGCTAGATTTAAATTAGGGTGCTTTCACTGGCGTTTGAGTAAAACGTATGACTTAAATGAGTGATATTTTTGCAAAGGAATCGTGGTTTTTCTCGTTTAAAAGCTCATTGCGTAGTGCTTGTTTTTTAAAACAAGAAATTGCTCTAACACACGTCTTTAACACAGATTGTTTTTGGGTTTAAGGCATACGCAACCACTAAATCGCGTGTGAAATCGCCGCTGTGTACAACCATCTTGAAAGGTACGACTAAGCATTTAAATATCGGTATTTTGATATTTCATAATAAGTACCGGTATTGCAAATATCAATACCGGTATTTAAAAAAGTGTAATCAATGTAAGCATACTTTATAATGAGGTACATAGCAATACCGGCGAGTTAATCAGTACCGAAACGTCAAAAATAGAATCGAAGAGCGAGGAGGTACAAAGTGACCCAAGAAAGGGAGCCGGTAATTTGCTCGAATGCAAATTGCTCGAATGCAATTCCTCGAATGGAAATTGCTCGAATAACAAATTCCTCGAATAACCAATTCCTCGAACGCCAAATGCTCGAATTACAAATTGCTCGAAATTTTTTATAAAAGTTTTATAAAAGCTTAAACATTATTTTTTTTTTTTTTTAAAACCATGTCCGCTCCCAATGTGGAGCATATGGACTCCTAATGGAGTTTATCTCAACAGAAGTGTTTCTACGAGAACTGCTTGTTACTCAGTTGCTCAACCTCTCTTTTTCCAAAGAGAGTAGGGATAGGAGGACAAGGCTAGGACAGGACAACATTAATTACTCATTCTTAAAAAAATATTTATGCAAGACGGGAAATAAAAGCAAAAATCAAAAAAAGTCATAATAAAATTTTTAAAAAAATCGGTCACTCGGCCACACATCCAAATGTAAATAATAATTAAAATGTAAATAGTATTTTTTTATCCTAACTTTTTTTGTTTTAAGATTTTTCACGACTTTTTCTACGAATTTCATTTTTATCTCGAGCGACACTTGTTTAGAGAGTGTAATATAAAAATAATTCTCGTAAGTATTTATTTTAACCGTGTTCGCTCCAAATGCGGATCATATGACCTCTCAATGGAGTTTATCTCAACAGAAGTGTTTCTACGAGAATTGCTTGTTAATTAGTTACTCAAACTGTTTCTATATTTTTCCAGAACACATAAAGGGCTAAGACAGAACAAACGGTTAGCTTATCACTACCGCTACGCCCAATTTTTAGTAAGAATGGGTGAGATGGTTTCAAGAAATTACATATATGTGTGCCTTTAAACAGAAATCCATAAATAGTTTGAAAAATAATTGATCAAAAAGTGTACGTATTAAGATTCAAGCCCGTGACCTCCGAAAACAAAACCAACGACCTTTTCCACTCGACCACTAGCATCTAAATAATAAAATAAAAAATATTGTTTTATTATGACTTTTTTTGATTTATGGTTTTTATTTCCCGACTTGCATAAATATTTTTTTAAAGAATGAGTAATTAATGTTTGAGCTTTTATAAAACTTTTATAACAAATTTCGATCAATTTGTATTTCGAGCATTTGACGTTCGAGGAATTGGTTATTCGATAAACTTGTTATTCGAGCAATTTCCATTCGAGGAATTGCATTCGGGCAATTTACTAGGAACCCCCAAAAAATGTTTATTATTTGCATTGAATTGATTGAGGTAGTAGATTGTAGATTACAATAAGTATTAGCTAGATATTTATTGGTATTGATCAAATAAATGGTTGAGATAAGAAGAATTTTGGAATTCGAATGCAATAGGAACTCGATGGTTAAAAAGAATATTATAATCATAAACGGGTATTTTTCATAAATAACATACGGTTTCTTGAATGAAAAATAATACATCATTGAAAGACTTATTCTAAATCCTATCAATATTGATTAAACTTTTGACTGAATTAAATTCATCTTAACTATTTCATTGAAATATTTAAAAGTTTATGTATATTTAAATAAAATTTTGGTCGATACTCAATTACGAAATTCAAGTATTTTGATATGAAGTATGCAATTCAAATAACATACATGAGGAGCAAACATTCGAAAAGTGATTTGTCACAAATTTTGAAGAGTACCGTTTAATATCAGTTCTGAAAGTCCATAAAAAAATCTATAAATGGAAATAACAATAACGTTGACACATTCAAGCAAACCGTGACTTTTCGAACACTCAAGTCATCATTTTCCAAGTTCTGTATTTGTGTGGCAAATCACTTTGTGAATGTTTGCTCCTCACATGTACTCCTCTTGTAACTGGACTATTTAAATATTTTTGAAGGGTTTCTAAATTTGCAATAATTGTATGTCCACACCATTTGGAGCCTAGTTAGTTTTTTTTATTCTTAATGCCAAAAATTGACAGTTTTACATGTACCATTTAATATTTATATCATTAACGGTTTTTTTCTTTCTTTTCAGGTAATTTCACTATTCTTACAATTAACGTAATTGAGTATTCAAAAAATGTATCCAGTGGTAAGCAAAATAATAATTAGTAGAATGTAGTCGAGTGTTCAACAGCGTTAACAGTAGTTGCGGTATTTACGGATTCGAGTCCCAGTATGAGCAGTTACATTAAAAATTGATAAATAGATTTCTGTTCAAAAAATGGTTGTTTGTAATGTCTTAAACTCTCTCTCACCCATCTGATCCTTAAAATGGAGCATAGCGATAGCGATTAGCAAACCACTAGTATTTTCCTAGAAATCCGTTTCTATCCTTTTTTTTTTTTTTTTTTTAATTTTCGCTGAAAAACGTCAGTTGATATAAACTGTATTCGGAGTTCATATTATAAATTAATAACTAGAGGCAAAGTGAGCCAACTAGTTAAATGCTAAAACTTTTTTATTAGACTTTTAAGTACAATCACGTCTTTATTTGGAGTTTTGGTGGGCTCCATATTTTTATTTTTACGATAATAATAAATACTATTGCAATGTATGTTAACTGAGGTAACTTCACTTTTACGATACTTTAAGACGTGTACAATATTACAACGCATCTAACGTTTATTTTTTAAAATACCATTTGGCTCACTTCACCGCTACAAGGTTCATATTATCGAAGTATCTCTTAAAAGTATCACGGTAGAATCTGCTCCTATACCATGTTATGTATTTTGAATGTTGACACTAATTAATTTGTTTTTGACACCATAAACTATGTTAAATATTGCAAATATCATAGCTGTACATTATCACTTTTAATGCTTTTAATTAGCTGTTTTGTAATGGTTTATTACCACTGAACGATGTCAAAATATGATCAGGTGGTTTGGTTGCTGGCTGAAAATTTAATAGTTGCAAAATTATGCAACTCAACTTGTATTCTGTTTGCCAATTATTCACTCTTTTTCTGCCGAGATTGCTTTTTTCATCTATTGTATGCAGTAATCGTTCCAACACTTGAACTGTTATACCAACAGTGTAAATTGCAGCGATTAATATTGGCAAATTGAAAATAAACACCGCTATTATTGTGGCAATTGTTTGATCGTCAGCGGTTCAATGATCTTTTCCAATAATTGCCATTCAATCAGTTTTCCATAAATGTTGCAACCATCAACACAGTTTGTTTATTTAAAAAAAGATACGATGCGATGGCATTTTTCTTAATACCCCCCCTCACCCCCCACCGCTCGCAGTCACAAAATTGCACTAAAAGCAAAATTATTTAAAACGTCGAAAATATGCATTAAGACTTGATTGCGAATTGCTTTCGAAAAATCGCTTACTATATGGGCCCATTAGAGGTGAAGTGAGCCAAGTGGTATGTTAGCAAAAAAAGTTTGATGCGTTGTAATATTCTACACATTTAAAAGTATCGTAAAAGTGAAGTAACCGCAGTTAATACACATTGCAATAGTGTTGTCTCCGTAAAATAAAAATATGCAATTCATCAATTCACCTCTCGAAGGCCTATATATTATAAACTATAGAAACCTTTGTAGTCATTCCCTAGATACAGCATTTTTAATTAATTGAAGTGTTTTGTTTAAGCTTATTATTTTGTTAATATTAATTAATCTTTGATGTATGTAGTTAGGTTTATGTTTACCAACAAAAGGTTATTATTTATTTACAAGAGGCTTTTCACATTTAAATCAATTAAATTTACAAATAAATTTATGGTTGTCTGTAAATAATTTCGTTAAAAAATATTTTTCTAGCCAAACCGTTCCTGATTTTGATACAAAATATAAAATCCGCACAAATAATTGTGTGCGTATTTTTTAAAACATATAACGCCTTTCCACCAATAATTGACATTTATAACATAAAAAGTGTCGTATTTAATTAAGTTAGTTAATTAACTGATGGATGTGTTATTACACTCGTAGTCGAATAAAGCTTTCAATAATCGCATAGTTATTGCAAGCTTTAATAAAAATAAATAGCAATAATTTATTCACTATGAAAAAACTTTTAGTTTATTGTGTCATCAATGCCAGTTTAATTAATGTGTAATGTCATTTAAATTCCACAAAATAATCTGAAAGAATAAAACAGTTTTAGCTTATTGACTGATCAATGTACCACAATGCTCTTAGTTTAATAAAAATAACAATACACGCACAGCTGTTATTAAAATTATAGAATTAAAACAGACTTGCTGTTATGTGCAAAAGTTCATCATGTTGTAATAATGTGTAATGTCATATTATTTTCCACAAAAATCCAATTGCATGTGTAAGAATAAAACACTTTTCTTAATATGCAAAAACATTTAGTTTAACGTGTCATCAAGTGATTACATTATGTGTATGTAATGCCATTTCAATTTCCACACAATCCTTTGTTGTGTTTACTCTTAGAACTCATTCCTATTCATTCCTCTCTTATCCCGCCATTACGGAATTAAATTAATTTTCATAATGACGTGTGGTTTTATGATAGACATCGGGCATAGTGTATCGTTCGCATAGAGAACGCTTTGTTATTCCTGCCATCGAGATTGGCGGGAATATTGTACGGTTCTCAAATTAATATGGTGTTTTGTTGCTAATTAAAGTGTTAATGGGTATACTGGTTAACTATGTCATAGCGCTATTTATTACCTTACTAATTTGATGAACATGGTAATAATGGTTACATTTGCACCACACAGTGATCCATTACAATAGTATCATACCAATAAGTAAACAGAAAATAAAATAAGTAAGAAACTAGTAATAAAGCACGCCCAAATCCAGTTTTGAGAAAAAATTAGATATTGGCATATAACAGAAATTAATTTTGAATGTTACTAAAAATCTAGAAGTTTCCATGCAATGCCTCAAATTACAAAGTAAATTATTAAAAATATATAGAAAAAAGAAAAATGGGCAAGCAAACCCACTGAACCAGTTTCAAAAAAGTCTACTTGAATGAAACCTTTAAAACACCATTAGTATGAAGTATGAACTCGCTCACGGAAAAGTTGAACATTTTGACATATTATATAAAGCAATGGTAAAGCTCTTCTCGATGGCATCATCATTGGCAGACAGGTTCTAAATAAATGGTTTTATAGATGTTTGTGTTAGTGTTCTTATTTTACCATCCGTATTAGTCGAAATAAATATTCAGTCATTCTCTTCAAACTATTGCTACAATTAGCATTTATGCTCATACTAAAGTTTATCTCAACAAAACATTTCTACGACAACTGCTTGTTACTCGGTTGCTCAACTTCTTATAGAAAGAAGCTACAGAAGGATAGAGCATGGAAATGACTAGTTAGCTAATCGCTCTCGCTATGCCCTGTTTTTTTTTTTTTTAATTTAAAGTGTGCACTGAAAAGGGGAATTCAAGACATCACATACATCCATACCTCTAAACAAAAATTCATGGATTGAAAAATCAATCTTTTAAAAAGTGTCCTTACTACGGCCATAGGTTCGAATCCCGAACCTATGGCCGTGTTCTTGGCACTTGACCACGTAGCCAGCAAAAACATATTATATACATGCATAAGTTTATTGTTTGTGTGTGTATGTTATTTTTCGCTAGCTATCAGTGTGTCAATCCTGTTATTGATTTTTCGCTGTGAATTATCTTTTTGTAAATAAAACAGATACAATATAAAAAAGGTTTTTATGAAACATGTAAACAAACACATTCACAGGGAAATTGTAAGGAAGCTTTGACACAATTTGACAACATCACCGCTCGTGTCTCTGCGTTTTTTTTTCATTACATAAAAAATCCATTAAAAGATTAGCGATGAATTCTCTTTCCATTATCACGATTACTCATATTGCGTCATACGAATATGCGCATCAACTTTTCCTATTGAAAACGCGATTTTTATTTTACAATTTTTCGGTTTTGATTTTTTTGTGGCTATTTTTAAAATGTCCATTGATTAAATAAAACCAGGGCTGTAAAATTGGAGAAACAGACGACTTTAAACTATTAAAAAGTAATTTGAATTGATTTTTAAAGGTTTTTTATAGGTATTTATGTAAAACACAAATCTTTAATTGTAGTTATTTTTAATTTATGTCACTGTTTCTTTATGGTAGCGATTTATAGTTGATAATTATAGGAACAAGCGAAACCGGTTCTGAGAATTGTTTAAAAATTTGAAAATAGTACCTGTATAAAATTGTGATAAATTTGTTTGAATACTGAAAAAAATATGACGTCATGTAATGTGTCTACCTTGAGATTTTTTCAAACGAAATGGAATACGAATAATATCATGGGATATGACGATATTTGTATCTTCGTATCTTCGCCCTCTAGCGTCCAAATAATTTGTTATGTCTTTTGTACTTAGCATATTATGATTATTTAAAAAAAAAACTAGTAAAATATTAATAACGTTATCCACCAATCGCGTTTTGCGTGGCACGGCCTGAGCACAGAGTTCCGATGACTGGACAATATTGATTCGCATAGAAATGGTCGCCCGAGGTGAAATCTTTTGTTTAATGGTTTTGCAAAAACAGAACGAAAATAAAATAAAAAAATGAAATGGATAATTTGGCTGCGATTGCCGTGACAATGCGTCCGCTTGTTTGGGTAATAGGAAATATTGTGTTTGCGGCCAGTGAGCCGGCAAAATATTGTTTGCCTGCATGCAAGTTTTAAATAATACACTGCCATTTTTGTTTTTCCTTCGATTTTTGTATTCATAGCTCGTGCTAAATTTTAATTGCGCTTGTTGTCGAATCATACACGTTTATAATTGGAGCGTATAATACAATCATTTCTATCAAATATTATTGACATTTTACTTTAAAAATATGTATTTTAAGGTCAATATCAACCATTGAACTACTGCGATCTTAGAAATGTGATCATAGCATTCATTGCTCAGTACAAATGCACTATAAAATTTTCAAGGTTATCTATGTTTCATCGATTTCTATTATGCATTTTTTATATCATTCTAAAAAATCTTTAAGACGTATTTGATCGAAAAAAATATATAAATACTGTATTTTTATATAATTTAATATAATATATCCAATATGACATGGAAAAAAAATACTATATAGTTAATTGAATTGTATGAAAGTGTAAGCCGCTTAAAACGGAGCCTAAAAGTACCATTTTTTAGGTGTCCCGATTAGGGGGAAAAACGTAACCCATGACGGGTCTCACAGGCTGGATTCCCGGTACGGACAGCATTATTTTTTAAACAATTTATTGATTTCGATGACATAGATGTTTCTGATATCTAAAATTATTCCTCCCATCCTCATTTTTTCTAATATATTATGTTTATTAATTTAGTGAACAGATCGAAGCCGTTAAAAAGGATCATAGCTAACATAAAAGTATTCTATCAAAAAAATATAAGTTATAAATTCGATTATAGTCCAGTGGGGGCCAACTGTCGCGTGCAACGTACTGTACGCCAGTCGATGTTTTCCCACCGTTAATGAGAAAGAGCGAGACACACGATCCCACCTGCAGTTCGAAACACCTGGGGGGGAAAGAGACATAGATATAGACGCACGACACCTGCTTTATTTACCACCTGGCGTTGAAGAGATAACGATAGCCCGCATTTATTTGTTCAAATATAGTCTTCCCACTGTTCCTGGTTTGCTGGCTAAAATTAAAATTGCCTAAATCAAAAGTTGACCAATGGAAAGTGTACAATTGTATACATTTATATAATTTTTAACGATAGTGTAAATAAATAAAAACATGTCATTTAATGAATAATAAACGCGAACTTTAATTGAAAATATGTTTTTTAGGTTATAGATAAGGCATTTTTTTAGTGTTAACCTTGTCTAACAATATTTTTTTAAATCCATTTACAACATCATGTGTTGTTTTAAAAAATGCAATCAGTGTTTGCTGTAATTTTTAAATATTTACGAGTAATAGATTAAACGTACAAATTGTACTAATACAAGATTATTGTATCAAAAATAACCGAAAGAAACCACAGAAAAATTCTTCTTTTATTTCATACATATATGAAATCAATTGTGCATAAAATCTTTCAAGGTATTTTTGTAGCATGGCCACTCACGATCTTTTCGACGAGAATTTCTTGTTCCCCAGTTATTCAAACTTTCTTTTTCTAAAAGTGTATGAAAACGGATATATGACAAAAATAGTGATTAGATAATTTCTTTCGCTATGCCCCTCGATATATTTGGGTTGGATAAGAATTTTACGTACATCTGTGTTCTTGATTGTCGGATATCACGGGTTCGAGTCCCACTACGAACAGCATTTTTTCGATCGATTTCTGTTCAAAAACATGGTTATTGGTGATGTCTAAAATTCTCTTTCATCATTCCGATCCTTCAATTAATGGGCGTAGCGAGAGCGATTAGTTAACCACTAGTTTTTTCTTAGTCCTAGCTTTCTATCCATACTACTCTCTTTGGAAAAAAGAGAGGTTGAGCAACTGAGTAACAAACAGATCTCGTAGAAAAATTCTGTTGAGATACCACCATAAAAGGCGATATGCTCTTCATTGGGAACAGACATGCATTAAAAAATGTTCTTGAACAGAAATTTATAAATCGATAAGAAAATTCATTAATAAAAAAACACCGCAGATGAAGCCAACAAAGTTGCCACTCAACCACGAACCTGACATTGGATATATATATATATTTTTAATTTGTTCGTCTGTCTAAAACCCTTCAACCAAGTACATATAAATTATATTATTGCGAGATGACAAAAGTGCTACAGCTTAAACATTATAATTAACTTTAAATGCACTAGACATACTGCATGACCTATACAAACATATTTAATCGAAAGGGAAAAATTGAAACCGTGCAATATATTGCGGTGTTTTTGTTACTTAACATTTTTTTTACGAATGAAATAAATACCCAAGCGTTGCGTGTCTGGTATTTTTTTTTTTTGACAAAAATATCTATTATCTTCTAGTTCTTCTATTTTATAAAATACCAATATAATTACACTGTAATATATATAAACCATTAAATAAAATAATTTCAATACAATATACCGTTCAATTTTCTGAGTTTTTCAAGTTACTACTAGACAACATGATAATATGAGATTGTTAATAAATCATGTTTACTAGGAATATTAAAATAAATACAGCACATACATTATTCAAACAATTTCGCATGACTTTGATACCAATTAGAAATGGCAAGCCTTATAATATTATTTATTTAAATGTATCCACATAGCACTCGCTCTCTTTAAACATCGTCTCCATCAAATGTACTGAGAAAATGTTGACAGGCGACACTGCCACTGAGTACCAATATTAAGATGAAAGTCTTTTTTCGACAAAAAGCGCTCATCTTGATTAGTTCATAATCGAATTTTATGACTGGGAAAACTCACTACCGTAATTGTGCTCAAAGTATTTTTAATAATCTTGGAACATTATTTTGTATGGCATTGATTTATCAATAGTATCTTTATCCAAACACGTAATCAAATTTAAACATTATTAGTTGGTAAAAATTGAAAAAAATTACATGGAATTTTCTTGGGGTACTATATTCATGTGTGAATTCAGTCATCAAGAAAAGCTCAATCTTCCTAAGCCACCCAATATCTAATTTCCAGAACCCTAAGAGTAATTCGCTGATTTGAAGAAGTTTACTATTTGTAATATACATTCGGATGTGTGAATGGATAACATGATATATTGTGTATCTCTTCTAAGCCAGTATTATATAGCTGAGTTACCTAATGTATGTTTAAATTTAGTTTTGATGAAAGTATACTCCGAAATAATCAACTAAATTAAATATTATTTGTAGAACTAAAATACTTTGAGAATCATTTATTTATATTGTATTAAAATGTATTCTTTCTGTTTACGACAAAATTATACTGTCACAAGAATACCTTCTCTTTTATGCATCTTTGGTATAAATAAATTATTTCAACCATTATTACAGAGCGTAACAAAAACAATTACTATTAATTTTAGACAATATGACCAAAGGTATCTATTAAGCGAGACGTAATTGCTTCTTGAATTTGGACGGTAAAAATACAATACATTTTGCTACAAAAATTTTACTTTTACTTTTTGTATCCAGTTTCGCAACATGCACCTGCAAATATTTTCAATAGACAGTCGCTATGTTACAAACTGAAATACCTATATATTGGCAAATATATACATTCATTTCAAATATATGTTTTTCAACTGATGCATTCATTGGTGAATAATATATTTTTTTTGACTCTAGACAATAGACATTGTAATCATAATTATGTTTTTCTGCATATGATTACTATTTAAAAAAAAAAAAAGGATTGTTTTTACAAAATAAAAATAGGATTGTTTTTACAAAATAAAAATAACAGAATTTTATATCTCAGCTAATAACTTATTCTCGTTCATTTTAGTATTGCTGTGCGTTACTTGAATCTGATTGTTAAAAATGGCACAATGTAACTGTTTTTTTAATTAGTAACAAGTAACTGCAACTTTTTCTCTAAATAAAAAGTACAGTTCATCTTTAGTCATAATTATATCTTAACGGCGTTTACAAAGTTATTCCAAGCGATTGCTTCAATTATTTGTTTTATTATTTAATAACAGTTTTAGAAAACCAAAACCTACAGATTGTACGCAAATATAAACGTAATATAATATGGTATATACATTAAAAATCAGCAGTATACCAATGCGACAAATATTTTAAAGTTGAAAGATCATACGAGAAAACCTCAATGAGGTTTTTTTTTAGTTACTCGAGGAGAATTAGAGAGGAGGAAGTCTCAAATTTGAATCTAAATTTGAAATTGATCTTACTAGGAATTGAACTCAGACCCGCCTGACCGGTAGAGGAAGTTCTTACCAGAGTGGTTCCATGAATTAAAGATAGCCATGTTATTAAAAAAAAAGAACAACATTTCGGTGTAGAAAATCGTATAAATAATGATAATGTATACTAAACACCAAAAAGTAAATTACAAAAATATTATTCATTACATATATTTTAATGAGGAACAATAATACTTTTCATCGCTTTTCGATTATATACAGATACTTTTATGAGGGGTCCGGGATAAATCGCTTTCTTCGCAAGAAATTTCTGACACAAATAACTGTATTGTGTTGTTGAATTTCTTAGTATTAGAAAATACGTTGTTGACTTCTGTGTTTTTTTTTTGTTTCTGAGAATCATCGTTTTAGAACAAATAATTAGTGTAAAAATATAGTATTGGTTCCTTTTAGTGGACCGTGCCATTTCAAAACAGTGTAAAAAACACAGTTTAAGTGTAATATCTTTGAAAGAATATGAAGAATATTACTAATGTTGAATCTGTAGCTGACTTGTCAATGTTATTAGCATTGAATCATTCAGTTGCAGGAGAAGGGTTCTATTAATGAAAAGTCTTTTAGCTAATAGCTTTAATCAATTTAACGAATTGTCTGTGATGTTTTAATTACTCTTTCTACGCTAATTATAAAAAGAACAGGCTATAGTGCCACCGACACAGCTTTTTTTGAAATCTATCCATCTATTCTTACTAGGGCTTGTCGGTTTTCAAAAACCAGTTTTTTGACAAAATTTGTGACATTCGAAAACCGGTTTTTCAACTTTGTAACGGGTTGTGGCGAATTTGCCATAAGCGAGTCTATAGGCAAAAAGACAGAAAATTTATATCTCTTATTTGATGGCTTAAAGACCATATGCCCCGCATCATTACCCAGTTAAAAGGTATTTACGATATCAGGAAATTTTGTTACAAAACGATCAGTGGACGCTTTGTGTTTTCTAAAATCATATTTTCTAGTAACACCAAATAATATCTTGTTGTGCATTATTATGTATATAAATAAACAACATAAAAAATGAACCTTTTCTTGCAATTTAAATTGAATTATCCATTTTTTGTAAAACTTCGAAAACGGGTTCGATCAATATTGACATTCGACAACAGGTTTTTTCAAAAGTCGGTTTTTGTATAAGCCCTAATTCTTACTATATCCGAAGACAGAGCTTGAATGAATGGAATACAACTTCTGAGTGAATTTTTTTCCCTAATGGTGCCCCATGAGAATTTACGTCAACGCGGATATACATTTAATACATTAGAATTGTAATACAGCGTACATTTTTATATTTTTAATAAAAAAAATAATTATCATAAATTGCAGATTAATTGCAAGTCTCGGAAAGAAGTCTTTTTTAGTGGATTTTCTTACTTAATTTTTATTTAAGCGATTCGGTTTTTCCGCATTTTCGACAATTACGAGTTAAGCTTTTTTGCCAATTTTTGATTTGAGTTTTGAACAATTAAAACTCCCCAAAGTAAAATCGGAAGCCTAGATGAATATTAAATTTCACGAACGTATTTGCTTACAAACCAATCAGAGCTGAACTGCGTTCTAAATATACGAAAACTGCGGCTGGCGGTCAATAAAATATTGGATTTATAGCTTTTTAAATATACTGTGAGCTATAATAAACGGTTAAATTTATTAAGTTAAGAATATAAGTGTAGGTACTATAAGTTATTTTAACATTATAGTGTTTACACTTATATCTACCGAAAAAAATGCTTAAGATAAAAATATCTATATATATTTTAAATTAAACAAACATTCCACCATACCGTTATAATTAAAACCATTTTATAAATCAAATATTTTTTATAAATATGCAGAATTCGGCAAAAAAAAATGTATCGACAACCATAGTTATTTATGCATGTCCGATCCGTATGTAGAGCATATGGACTCTTAATGGCGATTATCTTAACATCATAGACATCCATATCTTTGAACGTGAATCTATAAATCACATGAAAATCAATTAATGATAATGACCATACTGGCATTCGAACACATGAGAACCGCACGGAAATTTATTTATGTATCTCATTAATTGAAGTATTATTTCGCATAAATTACAATTTCTTAGTAAGTTGTTAAAACTATTACATATATATTTGTTAATTTTTTCTTTTGTTAAAGGAGGTGAAATTCATATTATTTTGTCATACCATTATAATGTTCGTACCATTTTGTTGCAGCACATGTTTTTTCAAATTTACTATAACTTTAGTGAAACTGTATTCTGTATATTTGCTGGTATTCGCGTAAAGAAGATTTCGAAAAAATAGCATTATTGCTGAATTTTTAAAATTTTGATCACTATCATTATTGTGAAATCACCTTTCTCGATTATAACTACAAAGTGGTTGAGTGGCGCTGTATTTTTTTTTATCCACACAACGAAAGTTTGTTATAATAAAATAACAGTACAAAATTATATGAATTGGGTCAGTGGTCACAACTACCGAATTGCTATCGATGGTATCTTTCAAAAGCCTCGTATATTTATTTGCAATACACAATATTAGTTTAGTAAAATTAATAACATATAGCCACATGCCATAATGATTGGTCGTGTGTCTGAAATTATTTATTTATTTGCTAGAAGTATGCCAAGATAACCGATAAAGAAATGATTTGTGTAAACGGCTGTCATATTGCTATATGAACTCTCAAAATGGTACTTGTGGACGACGATTGTATTTCAATAGATTTTTATTCTTTTTTATTTTCGTTTTCTATGGAAAGTTAACGAACGATCAAATTGTAGCGTGTCCGATTCCGGGCGAGTTGTATTACTTTGTATCAGCAACTTTGTCGTTGAACCAATATTTACAGATTATCGAGATAACCGAAAGATTTTTTTATATTTCATTTAGTCACAAGCTCATACTGCTCCGTTAAGAAAAAAGATAACGCTTTACACTACCCCTACGGTGTCAAAAAAATACTTTCAATATGTTGCTGACCCTTAAAAAACCAAGGGAAAAACATGTTTTTTAAAAATGTACGTCCTGAGGGGTTTACCGTCCATCGAATGGCAGTAAGTATTAAAACATGTTTTTTCACTTGGGTTTTTAAGGGCCAGCATCATATCGGAAGTATTTTTTAGCACCGTGGGACAAGTGTTAAGCATCATTGTAACTGTTAAAAGAGACGAGGGTTATTAAGAAAAAAGTTTTATTTATAAAAATATGTTCGTTTTAACGTCGAGAGCGTCTTCGTTTATGGAGGCTTAAATTCTTAGAATATGTATTTGTCAATCATCTATTGCTTTATTTTTTCTATTTTTCTATTTAACAAACAACACATGTACGTCAAATAGGAGGTCTCAACAAAGCCGTCTGCCACAAAGCAAAGCAAGTAATGAAACAAGCACCTGGCTTGAAATAGTATCATACTTAAACAAAACACTTTGAAATATCATTGAAACATTAAAAGATTTTGACCGATAATCTATCGGTCTAACGGTTTTCCGTTTTTAGAAAACGGTATGCTCTATTTCAGCGAACGAATTCTATTGGCGGTAATAAATTTTCACCAATCAGGGCGGAAGTTCTAGGGTACATTAACAAATCAACGCTCCAGTCGAAGCGATCGCTTTTTTTTGTTTTATTTCATTGCTATCTCATTTATTTTTTTTAACAAAAAACAGCAAACCTTCTCGATCGGTTTGATTTAAATATTTTAAAAGTTTCAAATATATCTAAGTTAGTATTGCTTCATAAAAAAATAAATATATAATATGTTGATATCAAATATTTTATAGTGATAAATGTATGATACCAAAAACGTTTCTATACAAAATTTCTCACCTTTTACTTACACTCTAAGCCTACAAATTAAGACATGATTTATATATAATTTGGCTTAAGGTTAATGATGCTTGATTATCTGATCTTCTACTGCTCTTTATTATTATCCTTTCTTGATGTCTTCAATGTTAAATTGAATTATTGCTTTACAATTGGTTCTCCTACAAATATTCACCTAGAAGCCTCCGAGATAATTAATTTTACAAGTTATACACTTAATTTTTTAACCACGTTCACTGCCTATGTTTAAGCATATAGAGTTTATCTCAACAGTTGTTTTCTACGAGAACTACGCGCTGTTCATTTGCTAAAACTCTGTTTTTTGAAGAAAATAGGGAAAGAACCTATAACTAGGAAAGGACTAGCGGTTAAACTAATCTTGTTTTAAGGTATAACGGGTGGAATAAAATTTTCTTAATCATTACAGACATCCATAAGCCATTTGGAAAGTAAATTTACAAAAACTGTCCTTACTGGTATTTGAACATGAATACATGGAATAAGATGCATTTAAGCACTAAACCACGGACCTCAGCATTTAAGCAACATTGTTTCATGATTAAAAATAATTTTCGATTTCGTAAATTCGTAAGATTTTCGTCTTACATTGAATTACTAAAAAATCGTATCTCCAGGCGTATACCAGACAGATTGTTTCTTTTTCTCAACTAATCTCGACCTAAAATTATGGAAATACTTTTGGGCTTAACTATCTATTATTCCATTCTTTACGATTCTTCTTTCCTTCTCATATCCAACCAAATATTAATAGAGTCCCTCACACCATTTTTTCCAACAAAAATATTCAGTAACGATATAAAGTTCTATAAAACGTTCAGTCAATATTTTTTAATAATAATTATTAAATTTACTAATTAAGGTCAAACCAGCGATTAAAAAACGCTTCGATTTCCTATGCTACGTTATCACTGCTTTATTAAAAAATTACAACGCAAAAAGCTTTTTAATTAAATATGCACCCAAGTTGGCGGCAGTAAAAGCTTCAGACGATACTCATTTGAGCTTTTTTGTCCTGAAATTATCCAGACGGAAAATTTTATCGCGCGAGTTTATCGAACGATTCGCTTTAACTGCACTATTATAGTTAGTTACCATTGGAGTATTTTCACAGCAATGCTTTCAACGACAATATTTAGTTACTTTTTGTGAGAATAATAACGAATGAAAATCATTAAAAACATATTTGGTTTAAAAGATGAACTTTTACGCATTTCGAATAGGTCAAAAAAATTATGGATTGTGGATAAATTTAATCTTATTTATTTTTCACGGATTTCATTAAGAATATATTTTGTGATGAGACCATGTGCTATGATTGTTGGTTAACACCAGGTATTTCAGAATAATAACATTTTTTATTCTCAAGTATTTATAGCTGAACAAAAATATATTTTCAAAAATGAAGGAGAACTAAGCCTTTTAGTTATTAATACACGCATCTTCCGAGAGTCATAATTGCGCTCACTGTTCGTTTCTATATCATTAAATTAGTGTTCACGCTAGCACAAATCACTCATATTATTTTGATGGGTACCATACAACTCAATTAATAAGAAATATCTGACGCTTTGACACTGCCGTCGTTTCAAAGTATCAAAAGCTTGCTATTTATGAATTTAAATAATTGAATAATGATAAAAAATAGTTTTAATTCCTATAGAAACTTGAAATACTAATTGATGATGTTTTTTAGTACCACTAATAAAATATATTTCTCTCGATAATGTTTTCGAAGCATATCACTTTGCAAATACTTTAATTGAGTTTCGGTGTTTTCATAATTGATATTGTGGTGAAAAGCGGACTCGGTTTGCAGGAATCGTCAATCTTTAACATAAATGTAATTGGCAATTAATCTTTTTGAGTATCATTTTTTGAGGTCATTAGATAAATTATTTAAATGTAATCATATATTTTTTTGGACCCAGTAAAAACAGAAAAATATTATTCATAAGCATCCAGAAATTTATTGACATTTACTTTTTCATAATCAAAATAGTTATCTTCTGTTATTAATACATGCACGAACGTGTAATTTGTATTTAATATCATGTCACTCGTTTCATTGTTAATAAACTAAAAGTTTGCCGAAAAAGAATTCAAATATTTATTTTAAAAAAATGCTCCTTTAATATCGCAACGGCGACAAGCTATTAATTAATATTTTTTATGGTACAATATTAGCATATTTAATATCGCTATAAACTTTTTTCTTTTGCTCAATCAACTTTAATGAATAGTTCAGTACATAAATTAATTAATGCACTTTTCGTTGTACTATGCGAATCTTTTTCTACCCAGTCATTTTTTTAGTTTTCATTACATAACATTTAAAAAATATTAATAAGCTTTATAATACAATTAAATCGTGAAATATTTCTATAACTAACACACCTCGTGAATAAAAGTCCTTCTCTTAACCTTTAAAGGAGTGTCTATATAGATAGATCTTTACTGATATTACTTAACATTACTGGCATTTTTTTACATGACAATTGTGTAACTTTTCCCAATGAATATATGTAATTCATACTTGAAACATGTATATGCTCACAGGCAGACACTACTATGCTAAGTTAAAAGTATGTCCATACTTCTTTACAGACAAATGGCGCTGACATACATGTTCCATACTCTTTTGAAGGTTAACCAGTAAATTTTTTGGGCTTCCGCCTCCTAGAATGTGTATAATTAAGTTTTAAATCTCTGGATGAAAACTTTCTTTTTAATCGTGTGATTACCTAAGTACCTAATTATCCAATTGTAACTAGTTTTCCTTTCCTAATCCCTAAACCTATTACCGAAGGAAGCGGTCATACTAAACACTTAATTCTCGTTGGACATACGCCATGTGAGATGCTCCGATTTTCTTCAATATGTTCCGCAGGAGAGTGGACGTGGTATGAAAAAAAATATAGATGAAGGAATATATTTTTAAACTTTCTTATTGATAAAGTTCTTTATAAAAAAGTACGCTTTGGACTATAAACGAAAATGTATATTCTTTGCGAATTTACGATCGCTTTTATTCCCTACGCCTCCTTGTCGTCGCTTGGTCTCTGCTCCAAAGTTATTCTTAACATTATATTTTAATCAAAACTTCTATTGAATCTGCGGAGAGATAAATTTAATTGGAAAATTTCATATCGAGGCTTAACAATACGGCGTCGCAGAAATTCCCGTTTTGTCCATCAAAAGTAATATTTCACATTAAACCAGTGATAACTGAAAACAAATTAAGTAAGGCTTATTAATTTTATTTATTCAATAAAAAAGCTACCCAATTGTAACAAACTATTTGGTAATTATGCTAACTACTTATTAGTAAGTTAATACAGGCCAACGAATTAAAGAAAGCATTTTTTTTTATTACGAGAATATATTAATGGTTTCACAAATATTGAATTTTTATTTATAGAAAAGAAAAGGGGTTGTATTAAGCTGGAGTAGTAAAAGTACAATATCACGGTACTGGCAGTAATCAGTAAATAACAAATTTATGATTTTTAATAAACAGCAAATTAAAAATTGAATATTTCAGTATTAAGTCTCAAGTCTCTATATTTTATGTTGCATAATGTTGCCCGCTGTGGTCTAGTTGGTTAGAGCTTGCTCTACCGATCAGGTGGGACTGGGTTCGATTCCTGGTAAGGTCAATGTCAAATTGGATTTTTTTCAATTTTAATTTGAGATCTAAGACATGGGTGTTTGTGAAGTCAATTCTCCTCGAGTTAATCTCATGTGATTTTAAAAATTCTCATCGAGTATATCTCGTATGATCTTTCAATTAAAAAATATTTGACGCATTGGCGTAAGCTGTAATGTCAAATGTTATTTTTTAATAAAAAAAAAAAAATGAATAATAGAAGTCGGGTACGTGGCGCAGCGGTCAACGTTGTTGGTTACCGTGACTCGTATGCGGTACAAACAGATTTTTTAATCGAGTTATGTATTTTTGTTCTGAATAATATCTAAAAATTCCCTCCCACTCCAATCTCCACTAAGAGTTCACATAGGGGATATATTAGGAGCAGATAAGGTTAAAAAAAAAATCCTAAGTGGTGCAATAAATGCATATAACGAACTATTCGTTCTCGTTGTAGCCTTTTTAAATTATCAGATGTGTTCGTAGAAACTGCCAACAACACGTAAACCCATGTATTTAAACATTTCATCAACTGAATAATCTATTTGTCAAAATAGGATATATGGTATACCTAAGATACCGTACCGGTTAGCCGTTGAAATCTTGGCTATAATACCGACGTATGCAATATATTATTTTCAGAAAGTATCTGTCAAATCTATTGTAAATAATAATCACAACGTCCATAAAAGGTTTTTGAATTTAGATAACTCGGCCAATGTAGTGAATTCATTTTTAAATGTTTAGAACGAAACAATGTAAACGCAGACATAGTCAATGTAAAAATAAATATAATATCTTTTCGTACCCCGGAATTATGTCACGTACATGAACTCTTCCTTTTTGACGTTCCGCTGTCGGTCATCGATACCCGAAACTCGCCCAATACGTACTGAAGCCGTACAAACGATCGTAAGTCTGCTTGCAGTGGATGAAGAACGTCATCGAAGCCTTCTTCTACAGGAAATGTCACGTACGGTGTTACCATTTACAATTCGGAATTAAATCCAATCGACTCGCGAGGCACGCACTACTATTATTACGCTGAGCAAACGTCTCGTATGGTGTCCAAAGATATTGTATATGTATTATGTAATATGAATCAATATATTTTACCCACTACCATTTTTCATAATATTGTTACAAACATAAGCTCTTTTTTATCTTATTATTTCAAGACTTATATTTTAGTTTCACTACTTTGTCATTTTTTTAAAACGTTCATATTAGTGGTGCTCAAACAATGGTCCGCGTGAAAAGTTTGGTGTTCAGCGGAGAAATTCAGAAGTTATTTTTAAATTTTAACATATTATTGCTTTACGTTGGAATACATACGAGCCTAGATTTCATAAACTTATTTTATTGGTTATAATCGAATATAAATGTTTTTATGATAATAACACATTTAAAGATTCACTTGTCACTCACAGAGGACTTTATTTAATTAAACAGTATAATTATTTTTTGAAAGTCAAAATACTAATGGTTGTTATTTTAAATTGAAAATAGTCATTCGTTTCCATTTTTTAATGAATAAATAAACTTGAAAATGTGTAAACGAATTATTATAATAATACATATTACCTCAGTCCACAATTACCACTGTAAGGCGCGAGTGTTATATTATTTACTTAACGTTTTTGGGCAAACATCAATCGATAAAAAACGTCAATTACTCTGAATTCCAAATACAGAATGGTAAAGTTAAATCACCTAAAATAATTAATTTTAATAAAGATGGATAACTAATGCTCCGATTAAAAATACATTACACCAATTATTCAACGTAAATCATGAATTAGTTAAAAAGAACATACCCTTGTTTTCACCTTCATTTTACATTCAAATATCGTTCTAAATAAGCTTATTTGATGGCAAAATAACTGGTTCTAATTATCACAAAATAATCTATTTCGTTCCAAAAAGTAGTGCGTATTTATTTAAGGTTTGTTACTTTCCATCGAAAATGTAGACCAGTGACGTAATAACGAAAGTAATCAATACAATTGGCCGTTCCTTATCGCGTTGATAATACAAATAATCAATACTGGCTGTATATTCAATACTAAATAGTCGCCAGTACAAAGTAGTACCTAGTTACAATAATAATCGTGTTTAGTTTATGTTGCCCTGGTGACGCGGTGTTCGTACACAAAATTAAATCTAACTACCTATACAAACTAACCTGAATTTAAATTGTGAATACTATTAAGTATTCCAATATCCACAGTTTAACAGTGTGATAAAATAACATTATGATTTGTAATGGTTTATGTGTCAATCGTTCAATAAAAATTAAAATGAAATTAAGGGAAGTAAACCATTGATTTTATAAAGACTTTGATTGATTCATAACTCAAACTAAGTCAGTTTTAATAGAAATGTATTCACTCATACTGAATATAACATGGAAAGCAATCAAAGAGTTAGAATATAGTTCAAAACGTTTGAATCTTTGACTCCAATTATCTCAGACTGCCATTTCTTAACTTGACATAGTTGAAAAATAAGGGGTACAAAATGCTTGGTGCTGATCTTATATAATATCATTAGCTAATGTTATTAAATAAGCCTTTTAGTATACTCAGTATTAAACATATTTTCTACTTCTGAGTAAGGTTGGCAGATGTATTGAAATTAAAGAAGAATCTGATGTAAATAATAACTGTTGAAAATATATGATACGTTTAGTTTGGTGATGGTAATCAAGGATATAACAACGCACGTAACAACGTAATAATGTGAATAACGATTATTTATTTATATAATAATAATTCTTCTATTAAAAAAGCGCGAACAGTTGATGATGATTAATTTATTATACAAAGCTCTCTTAGACTCATTATACTGAATATGCCTTTCAATACACAATGAAATTCCGGGTAGGAAAATGTGTAATTTATATTATTATATATAAAGCAACGCATATTGTTGTGCGATGGCAGGTAAACGTTTAATTCCCTTTACTGGTGTCGTTAGCTCACCTCCACCCTTTCCGGTTCGCTCAGAGGATCCGCTCACCCTTTTGCTCCGAGGGCGGGGGTTAGGGGTTGTGGGTTGGGATCCGCCAACCGGAAATTCGACGAATTCACTTAGCGCGGTTTTCAGTGTCGATTACTAACAAACGGAAATGGGCTGTATTTCATACAATAATTAACCCAGTGGAATATTGTTGAATATTTATGTAGTTTTTTTTTAAACAGTATCTACATAATAATTATAATCTGAAATAACGAGATGAATTAAAAGAGGATGGAAAAAATCATGTACACAGTACCCTTATAAAGCAACTGTAAAAATATTAATGTTTAATAATAAAATATTTAATGTATATATAAATATAGTATATTATAATGATCTATATGTGTCGGGTCTGTACTCGAATGCTTAACATCATTGACTTCGTCAGCGGTGCTCACGGGTTCGGATCCCAGAACGGTCAGCTTATTAAATTTCTTTATCGATCAATGGTTTTCAGTTCAAAGTGATGTCTAAAACTCTCTCCCACCCATTCGCTGCCTTAAAACGGGGCATATTGAAGCGATTAGTTAACTGCTAATCTTGCCGTAGGCCTTTCCTTCAATCCTTACTATCTTCGAAAAAGAGAAGATTAGGAACTGAGGAACAAGAAGTTATCGTAAAATAACTTCTGTGAAAATAAACTCTATAAGGTGTCCGTATTAACCACATTACACGGATATGATTTTAAAATAATGTGCAGCATTATCGTAAGCTTTCATTGAACATAAAAATAATTAAAATAATTTTTAACTTTTGAGTCTGTCGATTCTCCGTGTCAGCTGATCATCAGTTAAAAATATTTTCGATTTAAAAAGTCGGTCTTATTCTAAATAAATAAATGTAAAAATGGGATACTTTATTTATAAATCACAAATATCAGTTATAATAATATGCCTTCTTTTTTATCACATGAGTGATTTTAAAAGTAAATTTTACGGTTCACAGACTTAAGTCACGATTTAAATTTCATTTGAGTCAAACTTAATAAGTGAGAAGCTGTAAATTGTGTTTGTGGCAAACTGATATAACATAGTTACTAAAAGATTCTTGTTCAGATATCAACTGGGTTAAATCTCGCTCTTCATAAAATTTATAACTTTACATCGTGTTTATTTTGCTGCATTTCGGACAATGAGATCTTCATTCGAAATTTCTTCTCCCACAATGGTCTGTCTTGGTTTTATCGTGCCTCGACCTTGCGTTAAGGTGGATGCCGAATTCATGGACGTCAAGTTCGGGATACTCAATTATCCAAAATCGTATTTAACAATTTGCTAAATAAATATAAGAAAAAAACGTTTGACTGTTCCAAAAGGTTTCTTTGAAACGCCAAGACAATATTCCTGAAACCGGAAAGAACGCATGTCCTAGACTAAGCTCCCAAAAAAGTTAATTAACCACTCTAAAGCTAACGACCTACCGGTGTGTCGCGTACCTACTAAACACACACGCTACCCACCAGTGTGTTGTAATTATTACGACGTCAATAAATATTTTTTAGAGTTTGCATCATTGAAAAAGGTCCGACATCTCTTAAGGACTCACAAAATGAATATTAAGTTTTCCTTTATTAGTTTTTAGAAAATTGCTAGCTTACAAGACAAAAAACGTTATTTTTTTCTAGCTGTTAACGGGTTAAAAAAAATGTATTCAATTCAGATCTGGAGCGTTAGGTTGTGTGTTTTATAAGACATAATTGGTGTAATTAATATTTTTTATGTATTTTTTATTATAATGTCGTATAATATTACACCGTCGTTATTTTCCGAGACGGATTCAGGGGTTTGACTCCCAGTACGAACAGCATTTTTTCAATCTTCAATCTTCAATTCGAAGGCACGTATATGAGTGATGTCTTAGTCAACCACTCGTCTAGTCATAGCGTCTATCGTTCAATCCCTACTCTCTTCGAAAAAGAGGGGTTGGGCAACTGAGAAACTTACATAAGAAGTTCACATGCTACCCGGAAGCGGTTTAAAAAAACACAAAATTTCTGAATATAACCTGAATTTGGATTATAATTACTTATGACCGAAGCTTGACAAAAAGATTACAAATATTCATGCTGTTTTCAATAATTTGTTTTCTCGCCATCCATAGAAACAATAGCTGTGTAATTTAATATATATAACACTGGAGATAATAGGTTTAAATTGCTCACTATGGATATGCATGCGTTGGTATAATTATTGAAATTAGGGACGTGTTACGTGCATACTGTCAGAAATTACCGTCGCTACGTGCTCAGCTATGATAAATAATATATTGTAATACAACCCATACACAGAAGCCAGAAACAATTGAAAATAGAAACAAAAGAAGAGAATATATTATTAATTATTTACTAGCAATTATTAGTAATACAATATGTACAGTAAATATTTGCCGGGTTCGTGATGCATCTCACGAGTTTCAGTTCCAGAACGAATAGTGATTGTGAAATCTAAAATTTCCTTCCACCCTTCTAATCCTTAAATAACAGGATGTTTTGAGAGCTATTAGTTTACCATTAATTCTATCCTAGTCCTCACTTTGAAAAAAGATAGGTCGAACAACTGAGTAACTAACAGTCTTTTGTTGAGATACCTCCATTAGGAAACCTTATGCTCCACAGTAGAGGGGACATGAATTTAAAAAAATATATGAAATTTAATTATTATATATATATGAGTGTTAGGTCCACAGGGTAAAATTATAAGGTAACAAAAATGACAAGCAATGGAGATGTGTGCTTATAAGTAAAGGTTGAAATATGTCGGAAGGAATGTAACATCAAGTTAACGCACATCAGTTTTACTGAAGACTAAGAATATGGCCGTATTTTTGATAATTTAATATTGAAATTATGAACATAAGACATATACTGTTCCAATCAAGAATCCTTACGTTTTTTAAATGACCAAAAACGGACTTATACTCATAAGTGCTTCGATCATAGATTTTAAATTTTGTTTAATTCTACAGTAACTAAAAAAATCGTTTATCGTATAAACGTTTTAAAATCTTTAAGTTTTGCTAATGAATTTATCTGTTTTTTTTTCCATATAAATATTTGCTGCAATAAGACATTCTAACATAATTATTTTTTTTAAACATTCGGATACTTAAATTTTTAATAAATTATTATTTTATATCATTATTAATGCATATCCAACAATAGGCGTAACAAACGTGTTATAATATTTAGAGGTGTATTTTATTTAAATATTTGCTTAACAATCAATAATTTTATTTTTTACAAACGATGGGACAAATTATTGGTAACTTTTTTTCAACTACAGTCGAACTTGGTTATTACGGAGAAGATGGGACCGACTGAATTTGCTCGTTATAAACATTACTCGTTATAGTACTTAAAATAAAAACTACCAGCAATGAGGTTTTTATCTTACTTTTTAATGACAAATTGGATTCCCTACCTAATTGGCAACCGTGCTGATTACTTGATAAAATGACCCAATTTGTAACACTTTTCATACTGGTATTAAGAAATTTGGTTTCACTTTAATCTCATTGTGATTATTATAGTATATACTACCACAGAAAATATTTCGTGTCCACACGAATTTTGTAATAAGTAAAATTCTTTGTCAGATTACACGATGCGGTTGTAAGGTTTCTTTTCATACTCACGAAATGTTTTCAACCTTCAAATTTACCACCAAAAAAACACGGCTCATGTAAAATGTGAAATGTCATTGACGCTAGATCTGTCAGAATTGAAACGTCGCCTGTCTAGCAGTTACTATTGTTATGCGATGCTTACACTTGTCGAGTGTATTGATGGCACGACTAAAAAGACAGTAAACATTAACTTGCATTATTCCAAACTTTGGCATATTTAAGATAATTGCGAGACTTTTCTCATTACTTTGGACAATCTGAAATACGCAATACCGTCACGGTAAACGTAATGATTTTTGTGTTAGCTTCAGCAACGTAATTATATTCTGATAGCAGAGCCATGCAATGCATGATGACCCAGTGGAAAATGGGTCCCAATTTTTTTACATAATCAGTATAAAAAATGCATGAGGGGGGTTTGCGTGACGTTTGAATGAAGGCTCAAAATTTTTAGCCACGCCACCACTGGTTAGCTTTTCACGGTTGGTATAATAGTGTCAATATTCACGGTTGTCATATTTCATCTGTCGAGTGTTTCACCATTTTCATAATAAAGGATACTTTGGTTATTATAGTCATTATATATTACATTTGTTGATCCAATCCAATTTTCGATTGACTAAAAATTTTAACTGGCAACTGAATGATTTAAAATATGACAGTTAAGATTAAGGATATAATTGAGAACAATGGCAATTCGTACATAACATTAAAGCAACACAAACTAATTATAAAACTTCTTATCTATTGTATTAATTAACGATAATACAACATAAGAAGATCCACTCAATTTAAAAATAATCTCCGTTTCATATTTTAAATATTGTGATGTAGGAAATCTTCAGTCGCGGTCGCAAATATATTCGGGGAGTTGTTTTATTTCCTAGTAGCTTCTTTCGAACATCCACAAAAAGTGTCATTGTTTACAATTTCATTTATGTCATGTGTTAGTGTTAACGTATCATTATATAAACATATGCCTTATGATTATTATTATATATTATATACTTACTCTTTTAAAATAAAATCATGTCACTGGTCTGTACGATTTGAAATTGTAAGTTTAGTGCACCGAAAGATTGGTAGCCACTGATCTAAATGAATCGTTGAATTGAGCTGACTTAAACTAATTTAAACAATTAAATTATAATATTAAATAAAGATAGTAACTTACTTAAGTAACTATCTACTTTACTCTACCAGTGTAATCAGCGCATTTTTAGTATATTAACGACGTCTTTTTGAATCACTGCCATCTTCGATTGCGTTTTTGTGCTTGAAATAAATACGTTTTTAGTTTTGCGCAATTCTTTTTTAGCAGTCAGTTCTTTCTTATCAATTGTCATATATGATTGTGATGTATGCCTTTAGAAGCGCCACAAGATTTTTGACAAGCAAGCATTTCAATTCAAATATATTCTGTTGTCTATGGAATATGGTCACGTGTTCACTCTAGAGATATTTGAAGTTCGAACTGCCTTATAAGTCATACTTACTCTAGGTGTATTATTAAAAAAAACTTCGTTGCCTTTTATATCAAGCAATCGGACATTTTATAATATTTCAACGAGTATATTTCTCATTCATTGCACGTAAACCATAACTGCTAACATTTTATAGTTTGGATATAAACGTTTGTCAAACAAAATACAGTTTTTAATTTTAACATAATTTAAATAAGTACATAGATTAAAAAAATATCTCATCGGTGATTATAATCCGTGAAGGTAACTAATCAAATGATTGAAAATGTATTTTCGTATCCCCGAAAACGGTTATTTTTACTAATTGATATAGTAAGCATTTACCTGGTAGATCTCCATTATAATGGGTTGAAAAAGTGTTTTAGTTTTGCAAATATATTATTGTTTTATACATCGTTGTACAATTTTAGTAAACGCTCTCATTAGAACTAAGTCTAAACTTACATTAATTTAGCGATATATGTACTGAATTAGAAGATAAACATTATACACCTCATCTTTTTTAACATCCTAACTTGTTTTGAAAAATATGATATTAAATTGACTATTTGTTTCCCGGAACAATTAAAAAATTGTAATTAGTTTGTGGTATTCAAAGCAAATAAGTTTAAATTTGAATAATTATGTATAACAAAGTGTAACATGCAAACTTTATCTGAGTCTTAACACTATCCAGTCAATCGAGTCAAATATTATTTTTTTATCTCTTCAAAAATTAATATGGTTCTAAAAATTAGAAAAAAATCTACAAGCAGAACCAGTTTAAGTCAGTAAGTGAAAAGTTTCGACTCATGACACCATGACAAAAAGTACCCATAAGTTAATAAATATACGTGTATTATTATGTTTTATTGTCATCAAATGTAAAATCTATATTATTGATTGTAAATCATTTATTAAATTGGTGTTTTGTGATAAAAAAAACACACTCGTTTTACTCAACACTAATCAATAAATTGAACATTGTTGAAATAATTTGAGCAATACGATTTTGTAAGACATCTTTTGAAATAAGCAAAATTATCCAATACGGCAACAAAAACGTTTATTACAGCTAACGAAGCCAGTCTTCATCATTTGAAGTTATAAGTAAATAAATATATATATTTTCATAAAGAATAATCGACACTAAAATTGTAAACGAACTGTCGTGTATTAACAATATTATAACGGATAAGGAGTTAACTATGGTTTACAACACCTTACTAATTTACTTGTTATTCTTCATAGCGCACAATTATCTGATGCAGTGGTCGATATCACAGGGCTCGGGAGCACATTAAAAGGCTCTGCCACAAACATAACTAGAAATGAAATGGAATTTTTTTACGTCTCTTCAAATTATGCAAATTCAATTAAAAAATGTTTTGGCACAATTATCTAACTCATATTTATATATCAATTAATATAGGTTGAGGCATACTTAATGTGACTAGACGACCCATTTCCAGGCGGCGTGTCCTGGTGTCCCCGAACACAGCTTAAATGGCCCGTTTTCGAAAAGAGAAAAGCTCACAGTAAACTCGCAAAATCAAAATCCTGGCGATAGAATCTAGCCTAGTAGATGAAGGATTTGGATTTTTTTTGCAACGTACATAATATGCTGGCCGGTCAGCTTTTGAAAAATTGTGACCCGGCGGTCAAAAGGTTCTGATCTAGTTAATTGTATTGTATGAAAGTGTGAGACGCTTGAAATGGCTCCTAAAAGTACCATTTTTTTAGACGGCTTTGGGGGAAAAATAAATGGTATTGTAAAGTGTAACTAACAACTCTTACACTTTAAAAAGGTTACAGACCACTGATCTTACGTAATTATACCAACAGAGCTATTTTTTGTTGTTTTGTAATAATTAAGCGTCAAATTAAATGTAATTAATTTGTCTCATCACTTCATCTTGTCTGTTGCTTCGAGTATCGCACCAATTGACAATGCAACTGGCAATTGTATTGAGAAATACAATTAATTGTATATGGTGTCTTGAAGGTAATCGAAACAGCCAGTAGGCGAATTTTAATTCTGACTAACACGCCGCTTGTCAATTATATTTTGTATATAGTAAGTTACGCATCGACTATTATTTTTGCCTAAATTATTATTATTAACGAAAATATCACTAAAAAATGTTTGAAAAATACACATATGATATCTCGTATAAATTTAAATTTCACGATGACGTTCGGAAGCAACGTTTTGAATCATATATTACACTAATTTTAACTCAATATTTTTTATGTGTCTTTGTCATGAAACATAGTGATAAAAAAACTATAATATAAAATGAATTTTCATTGTAGAACATCTTGACAGAACTCCATTACGATTACGTTAAAATTTCAACGTAATAATGACGTATGGGTATGGTTAATATCAGAACTTAAGTCTGACGATGAAATCGAATATTTTCCTTTTTTACTTAAGAAAATTATTACACTTGGCGATTTTTGGACTTTGCATTGTTTTATTGATTTTCCTAATATTTATAATAAGGCAGAATCTGTAATTTTATTATAACGTTATTAATGTTTCTACAGATTTTTTAAAAATACATACATATTATTTATCTGAAGTTCAATCACATCTATGTATTTCTTAACAGTTTTTTTTGAACTTTACGATATTATTTGAACTTAGTTCAAGCCGGGTCCTAAGGTGCAGCGGTTAGCGTTGTAGGCTTCCATGCCGGATCTCACGGGTTCCAGTCCTAGTATGAACAGTATTTTTTCGATCGATTTCTGCTTCTTTTTCCGATCCTTCAATAACTGTACTGATGAGTTAACAAACAACTAGTCCTGTCGTAGCCTTATCATTCTATCCCTACAACTCTCGTTGAAAAAGAGAGGTTGAGCGATGAGTAACAAACAGTCATCGTAAGAAACTTCTGTTGAGATACCTCAATTAAAGGAGGACATAGTTCCACATTGGGAGCGGACATTTTTAATTAAATTTAATAACCATATTGACGAAAAATTATTTGACATAGATTTATTTAAAATAAGATTTCCTACTTAATGTTTTTGCCAAAACGATATCGTTGTAATAAGGAAACTCCATTTATATTATAGTAATACTAACAATCAAATTTTTAAATACCATACTATGAATTTTATCGTAAAGAACATGTTTCATTTACATTATAATATAATAAGTTTTTGTGTTTCTATGTCTAAATATATTTTTCTCTCTTTTACAGGTAAATTCACATTTTTTAAAAGACGAGACGAGATATTCAAACGGAGTTTAAAAAGGTATGTTCTTAAAATTGTTAAATGTCGTATTTTATATAAAAAAACATCACCACGACAGAAAAAAGTATAGTTTAATATCAAAACAATAATGAGAATTTGTAAAATGAAATTTATGTTTATAAAGCTGTTAATAAGAAATAATAATTGAAAGAAAACTTTTTATGCTAAGTCTTTATTGCAGTTGCAATTTATATTTGAAAATATATATCATGCTTTGAAACCAGAGTTTTCTCGGTAATACAAGGAATATAACACTCTTGAGAGTTCGCGGAAATTTTTATATTAAAAACAATATTTTACTTGTTTAAGTGAGAAACGTCACTTGCACTGTTTTGCATTATTTTAATGGTGCAATAGTGTGCACCACTCGCGGAATGCAATTATTATTATGGCGACTCCACTCCGCTCATGAAAATGCAGATTGCATTTTTTTTTTAAATAATTTTATGCATTTAAACGAAACCCTATATGAAACGTTTTCAATGCAGAAACCGAATTGATTTATTTAATATCATAATAACATTCGAAAAAAAATCAACACCGCTGATTTCGATTCGGAGTGCATGGGTTCGAATCCCAGCACGGAGAGTTTTATAAAATATTTTTTCAATCGTTTTATGAATTTCTGTTCGAATGCAGGGATTTATATGATGTTTTGAATTCCCCCCCTCTCACCAAATCTATCCTAAAAAGGGGGCGTTGTGAGACCTAACCACTGGTCCTGTTCTAGTCCTATCTTTGTATTCCCTCTCTGTTTGAAAAAAATGGTTGATCAACTGACTAACAAGCAGCTCTCGCAGAAACACTTCTGTTGAAACAAACTCTAATACAGGAGCAAAGGTGCTTAGATTTTATTGTGCATTATTTAAACTAGCTATCATTTTTATTCTTTATAAGTTTTGTATGTTGAGAATCCATTTTTTGTAGATATGAATATTTATTTATTCACAAAAAAAGCTTAAAATATTTATCAAAATATATACTTTTGCTAACTGTGAGATGTAGGGTGGGGAACTGTTTCATGTTGGAATTCTTTAGAATATAATCTTCAAATAAGTAAGGCTGAAATAAAATAGCTTCAAATAGGTTTACAAATTCTCATACATTTTAAATACCAAAATAATAAAGTGAAAACTTTGGGTTTAGTTAAACGACCCCACTTGAGGTCTTATAAAGCCGCTTGCTCCCCACTACTGATATTTCATTTTTTTATGCCGGTATTGCAAATATTAATATAGGTATTTAAAAAAATCAATAAAGCAAAAAATACGCGTAATTGAAGTCGCAGTACCTAGTAAATCCGAATCGAAGTTCAGTATATCATGTAAAATTTGTTATAACCGGGTGATTTCTTTATAGGATTTTCATTAAATAACGGACGTGTTCTTAAAATAATAATGCAACATCGAAAGGCTGACCAATTCTGGAACCTGTCGAAACTTGCAAATTATTTTATGAAAATATTTGATTATAGATTCTTTACAGTTCAAATTTGATTTTGGCTATTTTAAACAATACCGAAAGTATTGAAATAACTTCATAAGTACCAAAATCGAGGCATATGAAAAACTGTTCCTAGAAATTCCTAGAAAAAATCAATTTAAAAAATCATAATTATTGTAACTTAAATCAGAGCTGTTTTTTTGAAAAAAGAGCTTTTTAATGAAGGTTTATTTTCTCTAATCTATGCTCGTTCCCAACATGAAGCATATGGCTTCCTAATGGAGGTATCTCAAGATAAGTTTTTTTTACTTTAACTGCTTGTTATTTAATTGCTCAACCGCTTGAAGAAAGTAGTAGGAATCGAAAGATAGAGCTATCACAGTGGTCAACTAATCGCTCTCGATTTGTCTCGTCAATTTTTGAATCGGAAGGTTAGGAGAGAATTGTTCCATTCACCTATGCCTTTGAACATTAATCGACAACACAATATTTCAAGTATTATACCCTTGGTTCTGTTCAAAGAGTAAGTCTATGAACCTGGTTTCTGAACCTGATTGTTTTATACTATAAAATTGAGTGTTACGGTACCCGAGAACATTACTTTTAAAAGGACCTAAAACATGAATTGGCACTAGCCTATGGTTTTTAAAGAAAAAATCGAAAGATTTCAAATCAAAATATAAAAAAACAAGTTTGAAACATATAAAAGAGGAAAAAAATGTGCCTGAATGCCGTTTCACAGCTTACAGGAGAAAAAGCCCTGACTCAATTCATTATAATGTGAATAATCTCAAGATAATGGGTTGATTATTGAAAAAGTATAACGGTTATTTTTACCACTTTTAGGGTGTTCACTGTCAATACTTGGTGGAAAGGCATTATATTAATAAAAACAATAATCCTTTGTACTTCATTCCACTTTATTTAATATGTCAGGACCGGTTTCGCTCATTGCGAGCATTGTCAACTGAGTTATTATTATTACTATTAACGAAAACTGAGATAAATCTACTATAACAAGTCCACAATGTTTACTGCCTACAAAGATTAAAAAATTTGACCGTAAAACAGCGGCGGTATACATTATTTTCTATTTGTACGACTGACTGATCGTTAGTTCGTGCTAAGTAGATTCGTTCACTATACGTGAGTGATGCATATATTAAGCACGGGGAATGAGTCACTATGGCGATTCACGATTCGAGCACTTCGAGTCGATTGCTTTTTTCGATTCGTTCATGTAATTCATTCTTTTGAGTCGTATCATTCATGTATTTTCTAAAGTAAATTATTTTCGACGTTTTTCAAATTTTCACATTTCTTATCGTTATTATAACAATAAAATAATATTAAATTAATAAAATTCGCTCGTTTGCAAACGAATCATTGATCGTTCAATTCATTTGACCGACGACTCTCAAAAATTGAAACTGTCCTAAAATACGCAGCTGTAATATGTATAAAAACATACGCTCTATCGCAATGATGCACAACCTTTACCTTCTAGCGGGCCGCATATAACAAATTATCGTGGGTTCGGGCCGCTAAGAAAAAAATGATTTAAAGTACGCTCAATCCTTTTTACTCGTACGTTCCATGTAAAACAGCCTTACAACAAAACCGTCTAAAAAAGTGAATTTAGATAAATGAATGATAGATTCCATTACATTATTTTGACTGTGTTATTTCGAAACCGTGAACAAGCAATGCAAAAAAAAGATTATGAGTATTTACTTATTAAAAATCGTTTCATTGTGAAATATTTATGTTTCATTTATATGTAATTCAAAAGTTAATGCGATCTTGGATTTTGTTTATTTTTGATTGTTTTTTTTTAATTTGACATACTATTTGTGGGGCAGTTTTTATGAACCGATTTATTCTTATCATTGAAGATAAAGCTTGCTTACATTTATCTTATAAATGTTTTACGTGAAAAAATATGTTAGAGAAAAAGATTTGAAGGCCGCCACAAAATCATTCACAAAATCCGCGGTTTGTGCATCACTGCTCTATCGGGTACATTAGTCAGTCGATTAAAAAAATTACACCAAAAAAGGTTGGTATTGCCTACGTCATTAAATACATATTTCTAAATTTCCTATTAATGTGAAAAATACTTGATTTATGGTGTTGCTTAGAATTAGGGAATAACCTAACCGGGATTCCGATATTCAAGATATTTGTTTCAATATTGAAATACCGGTTTTGAAAATGCAAAATGTGTAGATGAAACCAAGAAACATAGGTTCGTATTATTCAGTAATGTCAATTTTAAAAACTAAAAAGAAATTAGAAGTTTTTTTTTGGTTTATCGATCAATTGTTTTGAGTTAATCTCTCTATACCTTTATAATAATGGTGAGATGGTGAAAAAACGTGAAAGTATAAGTAACGGTACCGTACAAGTATCTGTTCTATATCCGATCCAAATTGTCTATAGTATCTACCTATCTAAAAGGTATTAAAGATTCTCAAACACTTTACATATTGTATTAAAAGGAAATACTTATATAAACATATAATTTTGAACCATTCGTTAAATCTGATAATAAGATTATAATATCAATGGTAGTTTACTGATTTTGAAATACACTAAAAGCTTATATGTTTTGAATTCGCGCACATATCACTACCCAATAACCCAGTTGCAGATTACTCTACACATAAGCGAGTGAGGCGCGCGCTTGAGGCCTACAAATCTGAAGGGCCTCAAAAATGGTTTATATTATTAGTTTTTTTTTGTCGTTCTTACGTTATTTGAAAAACAGGGCCCACAAACTGTATTGCGCCTGGAGCCTCTCATGTTCTTAAGAACTTCTATGTTGTATATGTAGTTTGATTATTGGCTAAACAAAATTAACAATGAATACTATTTATGTTACTTGAAAGACTTCCTCACTTTACTGACTGTTACTTTTGTTTGTAGCCAAGGCCGGTTTGTGGCCTGTGTAAATTGTGCGGCGCACACGGACGTACAGGCACCGAAAGTTTTGTGAGGCACCGCCATCTTCGATTCGGCGACTTTTTTTGCAACCTTATCAATTTTTGTTATACGCATAATGCAGAAATATATGTGTGACAGAAATACGCATATTAACATCAAGTTTTCTTCAAGAAATGCATTAACAAAGTTATTTAAAGTCAATAACTTTTATTTTTCACAATTGTGTATCTTTTAACAACACTTTACAATTTACCAACAATTAACAAAATTAGACAACCATGTCGTTAGGTGAATTAAAAAATATATTTCTAAAAAGATACTCGTTGTATCTACGGCAAAGGTTTCCAACCTTTTTATTAATACGCCTCCCTTCGAAAAATAAACACCTTCGCGCCCCCCCCCATCGTTATTTTATATAGTAAAAAAGACACGTTTTAAAGGGTAAATAAATATTTTAAACTGTTCGCACCTCCCTTTGCAATAGTCCACGCCTTCCAGGTTGGAAATCGCTGATCTCAGATATATTATTTGCTTCGAAATCTGATAATACAATGTTTGTAATAAATATTATGACATCTTCATTGTTTTAGCTTCCAAGTAGCAATCGACTGGTATCATTTTCACGTTCCATCCAGGTCTAGAGTATATTGGTTTTTGGATTCGAGGTACTTAGCATTTGTGTTTTTGCTGTCTTTTATCTTCCAGCTTAATGATGGTACCTAAGATTTGTTAGATTAATTATTAAAAACATATCTTCCGGATTAACAAATTAGTTTAACTGTCACTTTTAAATATATACAAAATATTTTGACTGTTGCTGGATTGAAGTTAAGTAAAGTGTGTGTGAGTTATTAGAATACATAATTTTTACTGTATTTTTACATTTAAATAAATCAATATAGATTTATTTTGTTCTATTTTCATTGTTAAGTTAAAATCAGTAATTTTTTTTGTTTGCCTAACGCACTGAACAGTTTTGAAAGCTTTTACTGACCAATGAGACCGGTAGTAGGTATTCGTTATTTTGCAACGTCATGTTCGGTCCATAATGCCGGCTCTTGATTGGCCCTGATCTTTTTTACTCTGATGATCGCAGATAACGTTACATTTAGATTGAATCGAGTTGAAAATATTCAATTTTGCAGAATTAATCAGTCTTCGGCATTTTTGCTGGCATGCTGAAAGCCATTTGTATTGACTAATGAGTGGAAACTATAATAATATAATATATAGAGTAAACAGTTACTAAATTTTTTTCAATCCATCATTTAGGAAAGGATTATTTGTGTGAATTTAAGAACAGGGTTTGGGCAGTGTCTACTCTATAGTGGTTAATTATACTTTTCATAAAAGCTGATATTAACAAAAAAAAACAATGTTATACGCCGAACGAGTAATCCTCAACCTAAAAGAATTATTTATACTGTCGATTATTAACTTAATTTTTTGGACATTTATGTGTACTCCTGAGACACTGCACTTTACTTTACTATTGGATTCTACTGAAAAAAAATAAACGGAAGGGATAGCACTGAAAAGTGGATGAAGTCAAGTATGTTTTATACAGGCAAGTCAAAGATGACGGATATTTTACAGAATTGTAAATTTAATTTGAAAGTCTTTAATTAAAACTAATCTTTATTAATATATATATATTTTTTATTTATATTTAATAATTAATAAAGCTGATTAATCATTTCTGACCCTAGTTATTAAAACTTCAGTGAAATTCATCATTCAAAATAAATATACAGCGCAGCGACAATTCATCAACTTACATAATATAACGCAGTTTTGTACCTGATAAATTTATTTTATCATTACCACGGCATTGCATCCAATGGTCTAAGGCCATTGCTCATGCTGGCTAGAAGAAAAATATCCATTCCATGGTTCATTATAAAGAATGGGGTTAATAACCGGAGGCGTTTGGCGGACCATTGCATTCACATTTCTTCCTACCATCACGAGATGAAATGTACCAGGTCGTTGGCCTGCCCAGAGATCGGATAACAAAGAAATCACTCCAGTGTACTTCGTCTAAAATGTTTTTTTATTGCTCTAAAAAAGTTTCGGTTTACCAACAAAAATGCTGCAACTCCGCCATGAAGCAGACTGTCCATTTGAAGCCCTATACAGATTATAATATTTCTTAAACTTTCCGATTGCAAAGCATCTCAGCTGCGCTAATATTCCATTGAAATTGAATTTTTAAAGAGAATAGCATATTTTATATTATAAAAACATTCTGATGAAAAAAACATCGATAAACTGATTTACATAAATTTCAAAATAAAATATAAACCATTACGATAGGTGTCAAAAACTCTGATATTGGGTTGAATGTGATTAATAACTGTTAGGATAAACGACACACAATAAAAGCACAAACATCACGTGTAAATAATTTGCGTTGAACTCCAATAAACATATTACTATTATCATCCATCCAATCCAATTATGTAAATAAATTATTAACATCATTGGATTTGCCATTTCGAAATCAAAATTTTTCCACAAAGCAATAATTGTATTCAATATTGTAGCCGAGATATCGCAGAAGTTTTTTTGGAATTTTAACTTTTTAGTACATTTCATGCTCTCATTCGAATTTTAAAACGTGAATATCTCAATACCATTTATTTACTGGTTTATCGATATGATAACAGTTGAGTTTAGTGATTAACTTTATAAGTTAATAAAAACACTTTATTCCTTTGTACTTCATAGTAATTACAAACATATGTTTGTAATTACTTTCAGTCACCACTCTAAATTTATTAATCTTAGATGACTTTTTAATTATATGTTAGATGTGTTGAACATTTTAATTTTGTGTTATTTTAGAATCACTTATAATGTAATTGGTAATTTATTCTCATGCCAATTGTTGTTTACAACTTTTCATTTTTGTATAAATAGCATTGTTAAATTATATTTCTTATCAGTTGACAATGCTCGCATTGAGCGAAACCGGTCATGACCTATTAAATAAAGTGGGATGAAGTACAAAGGAATATTGTGTTTTTATTAATATAATGCCATTCCACCAAGTATTGACAGTGAACACCCTAAAAGTGAAATTTATAAGTGATCACAATTTTTTCAAAAATCCTTAGAATAAATTACAGTATCAATATACTAACCAAATAAATCAAACATATTTAACTTATTATATATTTTTTTCATTTTGAATTCATGTCCCATTCGCGGTTGAAAATGATCGCGCTGAACGATACTGTTCCTGAGTATTTGATAAAATTAATAATATATGAGCATATAATCTTTTTACACCAAGAATTCACAGTTTACAGTGTAAAATTTACACTATAAAAATGTTTCGCAATAAAGTTTATTTTCATTATCGTCCTGCATTTTTTATATCCTGAATCGAATAGAGTTCAATTTTTTTCCCTATTGGATTGGAATTTCATTTGATATATTTATTTTACAAGTATGAATTAGTATTAACAAACTTGCAAAAATATTCACAAACGCATGGCATCATGATTCATGAATCAAGGCGGTATGTAGGTGTCAGGTAGCGCGTATACATATTTTCCTTCGGCATTGTGCAGTGACCTCCCTTTTGATATGGTCATTTAATGATTTCATGATGCAACAACGTACATTATTTATTATTATGACTGCGTGTTGCAGCATTGTTTGCGGTAACATCACGATAGCAGCGCTCCAGCGCCATTGTTGTATCTTTATGGCAGTGATTTTGAGGGAAATTATTGCGCAAAGGATTGACATAATTTGACGTTGATGATACGCAAAAAGTGCACCTAGATTCCGTTTACATTCTTTTCATACTCCGCTTTGAATGAATGCAATTAATTCATTCACACTTTAACACCGCTGTCGTTAATTAAATACAACGGATGAGATCAACGTATGACTGAAATCGCTTCATTTTAAAAAACAAAGCCGAATTGTTACTTAACATTGAAATCAAAACGACTAATAAGCAACAAATTATTAACATTATTTTTTTAAATCCATGTCCGCTCCCAATGTGAAGCATATGGCCTCCTAATGGAGGTATCTTAACATAAGTTTTTTATACGAGAACTGTTTGTTACTCAGTCGCTCAACCTCACTTTTTTCAAAGTGAATAGTAGGGAAAGATGGATAAGGCTAGAACAGGACTAGTGGTTGGCTAATCACTATTGCTACACCCAATTATTAGAGGGTCAGAAGGATGGGAGGAGAGGAAATGTGAATTGACATCTTAAACAACCAGTCTTCGATCACAACTTTGAACTGAATAATTCGTAAATTCACTGTTATCTGACCGGGAATCGAACCCAGACCTGCGTGTTCGGTAGAGCAATTTCTAACCAACTGGTCCACAGCAGGCGGCATTAACTACATTAACATTAAGAAGAAAAAGCACTCATAATACTTTTAAATCATATTTAATTAAAAATATTGGAATAAAATAAACGCTTTTTTGTTCCGAACATCACATGCAAATCATTTTTAACGTTTTATCCTTTTTTGATATTAGAACAAGTGAATTCAATTAATTTTAAACAATGATGTTATGTTGATATTCAATAATTTTTGATTCTGTATAGCCGTTTTATCTAATTATTAAGTAAATTGAAACTCTGATCAGAAAACTACTTTTGACAATTTGAACGTTTAATAAAAAAAACTTGGCGTAAATTTGGTTCCACTATTTCGATATTAGTGTAGTATACATATCTAGTCTTGTGCCCTACATTTGATTAAATCATATAATTTTGATGTTGTGCTTTGTGATTTTGGGGGTCATTAATTGTGGTATAGTTCAATGGTAAATTTGACCCTGGTTTAGTTTTGTGTTTTATTTCCGCCTAACACCATTCAGAAGTATTAAAACATACAAAGATATCGCTGAAATATTAATAAATTTCACACAATACAATTTGCCAATTTATTATCTGCGATATGACTGGCATAATATTTTGACAAAGTTTATTTTAATACAATTGTTTTTTTTAAGTAAACAGCTTTAAAGTTTTCTTTTTTATCAAACACTTGTTCTGTTAATAATAATACTTAAAACGTTTAAAAATACTTACAAACGGTTTTTGTATAAAACACTTCATTACCCGTACTTTAACGCATTTGCTAGGTTTCCCAGCTTTTCTTTTCGCGCCCAGAGTTAAACCAGTGCAATAGTAACATAAATAATCATATTTTATAAACCTTTACAAAGGCTTTTATTTATTGAGTCAATATTTACTTGTCTTATTATATTTAAAGCAGCCTTAAGTGATTCAGTAGACTCTTATTATCCAAGGGTTGTAAGTACCGAAAAAGTTCTTCTTAAAACGAATCTTACATAAGCCAAGGCTTATTTTTTTTCATTTTATAACATCTAATTAGCTAATCTCATGATAAAGATGTAGTAAAAACCCAGACTCAAGATTTTTTTATAAATTAGTTAATGCATAGACTTATATTTAGATTAAGAGGACTCCCTATAGAACAGTATATATTTTAATTATTTCTGAGCATTGGTAATAAAGAATCACTGTGTATATAGAAACCAACAAAATTATATACTAATCGGTAAAAATCTGACCTTTACATGATACTGAAAATAAATAACTATTTACTGACGATTTTCGCTTATTTTAGTGACCGTTTTTATTTAAACGTACTTAGAAAATAGAAGATGATAGTGCCACTTGTGAAAATTATTGAATGTTACATAGTTTTGGAGAAGAAATTATTTATTAAAAAATCATCTTGAGTTTATTTGTAAAAGACATTCTTAAACGGCAAATAAATTTGAAAATCTCTAGCTGTGCCATGATTTTGTTGGTTGGCAGTTTTACTCTTAGAATTAATATCTAATATAAAAATGATAATTATGAAAATAATTTCACAATCAGCTTTAATTAATTTTTCCTCATATGCGAATTGTCTCGAGCTGTTTTCAGACTATTCTTTTTCTTTCATTCTTAAGCCAGATAATTGTACCACATTTTCATTGACCAACTCGCCATCTCGCTTCCTTCTTAAATCTCAATCACAAATATCAAGCCGGAATTTTTATTGAAAAAATCTTCAAGTTCATGTCTTCAGTTTGCTATTGCAAATAAGTTTGCCGATTTCTTTGTGCTTACTGGTATCAGATTGTAAAGTAATGCCATTTAAACTTAGTATTTCAAAAGAAGACACCAGATACTATCAGAAAAAATATATTATGTTATCTAAAAACCTTTACGATATTAAAATGAAGATCAGTTTGAATCTGTAACTTGCTTCCTTCGTACACCTCATTTTAAAATATCTAGGATCAGGTTGACAACGTTCTCTTGACTGTATTTAAAGTAAAGAATGGTACTAAAAAGCCTTACATTGGAAAACTACGATTGCTTCCGTATTGTACGCGATCATTAAAAAATATGTTTACTTCCATACTGCTTTCTTTCTAAAGAGACTATTCATAATAATTATTCGAAAGAAATTCATAAAATCCTGATAAAGTTGCACAATATCACACTTGCACATAAATGTGACAGATTTAATGAATGCAGTTTGCACCTTGCAGTTTCATTATACTTTTGCTGTCTTTTTGTACTGTACCTAAGCATAACGACCTGGAAACGAGTTGCAAAATTATGACGAAAGTTTCTTAATATAAATATAATTATCTCTAACGAGAACAGAAATCATAATAGCGTTTGAATTTCTCTTTTTTTATGTCAACTACAAAATGATTACCTGTGTTTGCGACATTGTCTTTTTTCCTTTCATATTCACATTATTATAAAAAAAATGCTCTTACTTTTACGTAGTTTTCTGTATTTTTTTCTTTTTATTTCTACACGTCAGCAATAACGACTACTGTTTAACGAAATAAATATGAATTTAATTATGTACAATATTGATAAATTGGCAACGTCAACTTGCGTTGCGTAAGGTCGTTCAGTGATACAGGTAATTTAGTGAGAGTTTCTATTTTAACGTTTATTCAAAAATTCTGCCGCGAAAAGCATTAAAGAAATAACCATTGATCTTTAAATTATATATTATATATTTTGCTGAATAGTTTATTCTTAAAAGTCTTTTCATAACAGGCTTTTTGAATACACGTTAAAATACAAAAACAATCACCAAATAACCTTACCTTATCCTACATTTTTTAATAATTGAGTTACATAAACTATACTTAAAATATAACTGTTAATTAGAAATATTCTTAATATATATATAGCGCAAAATTAAATAATATTATATCATATTGTTTACAATTAAATTCTCTCCAACTATTCTCTATTGTAGCAAAAGTGGCAGTTGAAAAAATCAAAGATTTAAAAAATCGGGAAACTTTCGAAAACTAAACTCAAGAAAACAGGTGGAATTTGGTTAATTAGAGCTACCTCTAAAACGATAAGTGATCAAAAGCTCAATAGTCAATAGTAATGATAGCATGAATATGCTTTTTTGACGTATTTGGTATTACCACTACTAAAAATTTAATTGATTAAATTGAAATCACTAGTAGTGCATAATGGAATGAAATGATTTTTTTTTCATTACGCGGACAGTAATAGAGAGTAAAAGTATGTGTTTGAACTGTTGTCAATAATCACTAGAAATTTTCTCTTCGATTTTTTGAAATAACTTGTCTTAATAATTTTGTATTAATTTAAGAAAACTTGTTTGAAACGTGTAAATAAAAAAAAAATGTTTCATTGCTTTATTCTATCATTTAAAATGATTTATTTTATTACCAAATTACTTTTTACTCAAAAAGGCATAGTGATTTATAACATCATAATTCAATTGTGTTTGAATTTAATCACTCTACTATAAACCGAGTAAATCGGGGATCTTCTTCAAGTCATAGACAATGAATAGTAATTCGTTGCAATTTATTGCATTTACAATAATTAAGACCCAATTACATTGGCCTTAGAGTCAAGCACTCAACCGTTGCACCACAGTGTCGCATAGTGCAATATGCAGCGCCGTTTTACGACGCAAGATCGTCACGTTGCATCACCATCTGTGAACAGCACAACTTGTTTTCAATTCACCGGCAAAACTTTCGGTGGAAATATCAACATTGTCTTATTGTCCCACTGTTAACAATGCAATCTAACTATTATATCGGATCGTGGGAACTGAACCCAAGAAATTCTCACCGACTATGTCCGTCCCACTGCCTCACTGTGCCACTGGACCGACTCTGTAATAATATGTAATTATTTATCTACGAACGCATTTAAATTTGAAACGGCATTATTATTCGATTACTGCTAAAGGAATCCAGCGTGTTCCAAGGGTAAATAGTCTCTTCTAATTAACGTTTAATAAATTTCATATACAAAATCTTTTGGGTCAAGCCTTTAATTTTTTAGTCATGCTATCTTATCCTAGTATTACCAAAACACCCACAAGCGTAGCCATTTGTCAAATTTATGAGAGTTTCTAATAATAAACATGATTTTTGTATTTAGTTTTTACGGTTGGCATAACAATCAATCTGTCAAACGCCCATCGCGAATTTTGTTTTATTATTTAAAGTTTGATTATGTCTGATCTGATTAAAGTAGTTGTAATGAGTTAAATTTGTTTTAACATACTACTTATTTGTTTAACATACTACATAAGCTACTTAACGAGTTCCCGTTAATTTTGTACGTTTGTTTCAAAATAATATCCTACTCTTTTGATAGGTCGAATAAATCATAAAAGATCAACTATAACAACAGTGAACATAGTTGCAATTATCAAATTTATGTTATACTAACATTGTGTATAACAGATTTGAAAATAGTGCCGCTAATACTGGTTAACAAGAAGGTATAATATATAAATATAAAAAAAACTCTTAATATAATATGCTGTAGATATTTTTAAGATTAAATACTTCATTGCACTCTTATTGAAGATTACTTGAGGATTAAAAAAAGTGCTTCAGTTATCTATGCTAGGTGTCTCAATTTCATTATTTTTAGTCTACTATCCTTTAACATACTATTCACTTCTTTTGTTAACAAATCATACATTAAACAATGTTATCATTATATTCTTATGTGTAGTTAACAATTAGGTACTCGGTGTTAGTTGTGACCAAAATTATTTCAATGTCTCCGAAACGTAATTAAAAGTAAAAACCTGTATCTTATTAAACTTTTGCGCTATTGTTATTGCTCTAATGAATCAGTGATTAAATTTTTACTAAGAGAAGTAATGAATTTTATTACAATTGACTTATTACAAAACAAATTCTCAGAGAACTGTGTCCGAAAAATAACGAAATCTTATTACGTTATGTATACTTATTATGTGCGACTATTTTGCAATTTTATTTTGAAGTAAGTAAAGGTAAATGCGGCCAGGGGGCAATTTTTTTCTACAAACCATTACGTACAATCTGTCAGTAATGTAAGATTTTTAATATGCTCTAAAAAACATTAAAAACTTCCTGTGACGCTCTGCGTTCTTTAGTATTGTCTCAAAACTATTTTGGTTTAAGGATAGGCTGACAGCAAGCAACATTGGTATTTATTAAAAATAAATGTACCTATACTCATCAAAACTGGCCACAATTAAAATAGTTTAATAAAGTAGATAACATTTTAAAATGCATTATAAAAATATTTAGTATATTTTTTTGTTTTGTTCAATGGCACTCTAACAAATTATTAGAAAGATTTGTTTTTACAATCATTTATTATTTTAAAATCAAATACACTGAAAATGTCAACAATGTATTTAAATAGATTTTTTCAGGCTGTATTTTATAAACTTTTTTATATTGTACAGTGGAACCCCCAATTAAACTACCCCGAATTACGCGTTGGCTTGAAATATTCGCCGCAAATCCCCCAATTGCACGGTCGCATTTCACTGTCTAAATATTTCAAAAACTAAATATTTCGTCCATATTTTTTTGCAAAACTAAGGGAAATCTTAGTTTTGCTTTTTCTGCGAGAAAAAACCAAATCCCCAATTTTGTACGTGATGCACACCCCCAATTACACGGTCCCGACTATAGTGTAAATGGGGGTTTTACTGTATTTATATCACCAACATATGCAAATACAATTCAGAAACCGTATTTATTTTCCGAATATAATATGGTCAAACATATGAACATGTTTATTATTCGTAGCTATTTTTCCCACTGAGTTCTAGAATTAAGAGTTTCAATGGTGACACAATCATAATGAACTAAATTGCAGCGGTGGATTACGCACATGGAAGGCTGCAGGCGCAATTAAATTTGGAGGCCCCGTTTATCGAATAACATAAAAACGTCAGAAAATTCCATGTAAAATAATAAAATTTGATCAAAAACTATATGAATTATTTGATATACGCCATTTTTAAGCCCCCTAAGGTTTTGAGGTCCCAAACGCGCGCCTCATTTGCTTGTAGAGTAATCCACCACTGTACAGTATTGTAACAAAGTTCTGAAATGAAGTGCAAACAATTTAAATACATTTTCTATTTATTACAACTGTCAGAAGTGCTGATGCTAAAATTAATAAAAATAATATTTTTAAAAAATGCCACACTTGCTCCCACTCACCCGACGGACTAAAGCAGTTAATTTAAAGTTTGTTTGCAACTTTTTAATGATACAGCTGCGATATATTTTCACTTTCGTGTTGTATTTTAGATTTCGTTTCGTTGGATTAATCAAAATTGTGAAAAACATTGTATGCAACACGTCCTTGCACGTAGAATTTCTAGTAGGCGTTGTACACATTCTATTGTGCCGTAAACACAAAAGGATAGTTGGAGACTCTGGCTGTCTATACAAGCCATCCCACAATAATGATAAATTACCATGAGCCCGCTGTGGTTTGGACGGCTTTGTTTTTGTTTTAATGCCCGCGATGTATTGTATCAATAAGACCAGCCATGACCCACGAAACAATGAGATAAAAAAATATTTCCAATTAATCTTAAACCCATCATATTTAAGCTTCAATTAAACAATAACATTGTATTTCATACTTCTTTATATAGCTTGAATGAACAATACAAGCATAGTTTTTTTTAAATGGATTTTATTTGTAGCTCACTTTTTCATCAAAGAGCCCACATTAACCGAAGTGATTGAGTAAATCATTTTTCATTTTTAATTTCTGTTCCCGCATTTTAATCTTCAATTAAAGTATTAGGTAAGATTGTTCTTCTATCATATTAAAAAAGTAAAAAGCAGCTTTGAAACTTAAACATGCCAATCTTTGAGACTCAAATATCGCATATTAAACCAGTTTTTTATTACAAAAACGATCAAGCTGCTCAATCCTTCTTATAAATACAGACTTGGTAGAAGGCTTTTAGTTAACTACTTTCTACATCTACGTCCTTTTTTTTGGAATTGCATAAGGTGTGTAGATAGGTTTGAAAACATCACATAAAATAACGTTGACCTCCACTAAAAGTAAACATAAAAATTCCACCAAGCACCTTCAGTCAAAATCTTAATTAAATTCCAAGACTTTAGCTAAAATGAGTACACAACAGCGTTAGAGCGGTGACAAATGAAAACTTTAAGATCGAAATTTTAAGCGGCTATAATTTTTCATCTACTCCTTACCTTAGAATCCTTACTGTACTCAATATGACCGTCATTTTATTACTCTATTATAAATATGTTAGAACTCGTACTATTTCTTAGGTAACTTTAAGCTTAAGAGCTTATAGTCAGACAGGGCATCCAATTCCGGATACTTTTTGTAATCAATTTCACCATAAAATCGTGTAGAAATTCGGAATTCGGGATTGAGAAATATTTGCTCGGCAGTTTTGAAATCTTGGAAATTAATAGATTTTCTAAAATGAAAAAGTCTGAGACTTTTTATAGCGTATATTTATATGAGGGTTTCAAGAATATTTTGTCACTAGTCAATTTCAAAAACCCAGAAATTTACCGAGACACCAAAATGAAAAGACGTGTGATCTTTTTTTGAGACGCCTATTTTCAACAACCTCAATCCAGAAATCCCGCGATTGGAGGCTGTAGTCATACAGTATATGCTTCATAAAGAAGCGAAGTCATACTAACTACTTCTAAGCTACTAACTTCATTTAACCTAACAGTTACTTAAATTATTATAATTGATTACACTCATCTTCATTTCCCATTTTAAGACTGTAAGCTATAGATTCCGTTACTAATCAATAAATTCAATAAAACTATAATATTATATCTAAAATTTAACTGGCAACGTTGGAGAGTTCCTTCAGTAGTTCCCTGTGTGCACAAAATGCGACGTAAATCTAAAATAAGAAGACGTCACGGCAAGGTCATGTATCCACATCAACTCTTTTGACGTAGCACTATTTTAGCTTTGTTACTATTATCTCAAGAGGAGAAAAATTACAGATAAGCAAATGCATTGTATGATATTGAATACAACGCATTCAGAGCCGAATTTTCTATAAGGCTAAATTAACTGTATTGTTCGTCTACATCAGTGGGTTTTAAACTTGTATTGATCGGCACCCCCTTGAATCTGAAAATGTGTTGTGGAACCCCCTTAAAAATGTTTTGTTTTTAAAATTTCGTAAATTACATTTATATCCAGGTATTTTTTCATTGAAAAATATATATGTGTATAAATTTACACATAATTCAGTGGTTTTCAAACTTTGTTTAATTACGCCTCCTTTGAAAAAATTAACTTCACATCTCACCATCTTTTATTTAATATGAGATTAAAAACAAATTTATTGTCAAAAAGGTTATGTCTCGATTAAAGACAAGACGATTAGATTTTTTTTTAAGAGAGTGTTTAAAAAAGGATATAGCTTTGACAGGAATAACGTTAGTTAGCTAATCAGTAGTCCTGTCATAGTCCTATCCTTTATATTCATACTCCATTCGAAAAAAGAGAGTTTGAGCAACCGAGCAACAGGTAGTTCTTATCGAAAAAATCTGTGTTGAGATACCTTCATACAATGCCATATGCTCTACACTGGGAGCTAACACCGATAAAAAAAGAAAATTTAAATAAAAACACTTTTTTTTCTGGACCCCAAACGTTTAACCCCATGGTTTCTTCAGTGTTAGTTCAGCCCTGGATTTATTGATGACATAATATTATTATCAGTATTGCATAAATATTCTCTTAAGAAAATCTGAGGTATGTTTTTTGCAGCCAAGGCTACGATCACCTGATTGCGCTTGAAAAGCCTACGCACAATAAATAAAATTAATAAATAAAAGATAAACACGATGTGCCTCTGCGTCACTGGAGTATTATAACATTAAAATGATTTATATATAATTGTTTGTATGTAAATAGTTTTAGCAGTGCCTTACATTTTATATAATTTAATATTTAAAATATAAAAATACGTCATTCATTCTCGTCGTTTATTTTCAATGCATGGGATGTCTTTTTGGCTTCAAAATTGTCTTTACTGATCGATTATTATTATTTTAATCGGTTGTACACGTTTCTTACTACTGAAAGTGTTGTTATCCAAATCCTTTCGCGTTGCTCCGTTCTTTTACGACATACGTCACATAGATAAAGTCAATTGATAACCAATTTATCTCCAATAGTCTCCGTGCACTCCGTTAAAATTTTCCGTTATCCAAAAATCATCAAATAACGTTGCTATGTGTGGGCCACGTAATTTTTTTCTCTCCACAGTTGAATGTTAAATATTAACAAAAGAAAACTGTTAATTAAACTAAAATATTATAACCAACATAACAATAAAATTAGCAAGCCCGTTTTAATCACTTCTAAATAACGATGACCCAGTTTCGTATTGCAGAAAAAAACAGTACGAGCTATCGCAAGTTGTATAATAGGAATGCATTTTTACTCGTGCATTGAATCAACAATGAGTGCATTGTGCAATTAGCTAAACACCTTACCTTTGATACTGCGTACAAAAAACATTACTCTCTAGTCAACTGCGGCAAGTTGAGTGATTCATTTTTTAATCAATCGAATAATTTAATTTAGGCAGGTAATTTCTGCTGTTGATACATTATATAAAAAAGCAAGAGTTATCACTATCAAAAACATCGTATTGTGATGGCGAATATTTTTTTTTATTAAAGTGTTGATGTTTATTTTTTTCTCAATTTAAGAAACAATTTAAAATCGTAATACTTATAAAAAAAATGATTATAAAAAATTATAAATAAGCAATACAACAATAATGTCGTAAGTTTTAAGAAAACAATTCTTCAACTAAAAAAAATATAATTACCTAAATAATCTCCTCTCAACAAAACTTCCAAAACATATTTAAATTAAATATATTTTGTATCGTGCATTGGTAATATTTGCATATAAAGTAAATATTTAGGTCTCTATAAATCTTCTGTTTTAAATATACAAATATTCCCGTGTACTTCAGTGATTTATAAAGGAAGAATTTTCATGTAATTTTATTTATGGCCGTGCATGGAAAATTATTTTTCTCTCGGAAAAGTCGTTACTTCGTTTATGCGAGAAAAGGATTTTGTAGCTCAGAACATTTTGAGTTATTGTGGAAGTTAATTTCCCATTGAGAAAACTCTTAATAGTGTCGATTAAAAACAATGTCTATACTTTAAATGTATAATATAATCTTTAAGTATGCTTTAGAATAGTTTTACGTATAACTATAAAATTTGCGCCTTGCGTATACAATGATTCATTTTTAAATTATGTATATTTACAAAAATACTGTTTTGTAACCTTAACTGATACCAAACCGTCAAAACTATATAAACTCGTTATACAAAACACATGATTTAAAAAGATACGAATATATTTTAATTGCATATAGAACGCTTTGGTATCTACTTCACATTTTGATTTGAGTCCTTATTATTCTACAGTTTGTGTAAAAAATTGTTAACGTGTTTCGCTTTTATGAGAAGCATATTTAGAGAAACAATTGTAAGGCTATTTACGAAATAATTAATTAAAATTTGATTATTTTGTTACATATCTTGTGGAATAACTATATTTTTATGCGTTTGCAGCTTTTCAGCTTATCTCTCACTGTTTTATAACGTTCCCCACCAAACCCAATAATAAAAGCTTTTTCTACCTTTGCTTTCCTTTTTTCTTGACAATTTGGCTCTTTTCATTTGAAAGTCTGCTAACTCCTGAACTAGGTTAAAATTAAATTATTAAATATCTAAATTTAGAATACTTTTGTATTAGTATAAAAGATTTTCCAATGAATAATTTGCCAACATTAATGAAGCAGAAATTGTTTATAGATTCAATCAAGTGATGAAACAAATTAAAGAAATTGGTTTTACTTTAATTCGGTCTGACATGCTTCGGCCTGTTAAGTGTTAATTAATACTACGCTTCGCTGGTTATTTTGACCAGGCTCGAATCTGTGTGACAAAAGTGAAACAGTTCTGCAACGAAATGAATTTGATTGCATGCACCCATTTCGTTGCGTCTACCATAGATAATATTATGAATTCAATACGACAGTTGATATAACATTATATCTAATCTATAATGCTACTCATTGATCTCATAAAATGAAAACACTTTAATAAATCATCGTACTTAAAATATATATTTACTTATGGTTTAATTAATTTATTCAACAAAAAACTCTGAACCGTATTTTAAGCATTTTGCGATAGTAGCAAAAATTCACAATAGATGCTGATTTTTTCAAAATCATAAAATATGCGAATAGATTATCTTTTAAAAGAAAGATTACCAATGTACCCGTGAAAAATACAACAATATATTTTTTATATGATTATTTTTTAATACTATGGCAACATTACTACGCTAGAAATTTGAACCATGAAACGCACACAACGTGTCACCCGATCAAAGTTGTTTCATGAGTTTGATTGTGCTGCACTTAAATCAATTTGGTGAACAGTCAATAATTACGATGCTGAAAAATTCTCAAGTAAATATAATAAAGTTGTAACAGATATATGAATAAATATTATTATTTTTTGTATTTTCCATATTGTTTCATTATTTCGGGATTTCAAGTTGATAAATTATAATTATTGTATATAATTGTACAGTACATGATACAAAAATGTACATATATTATGAATGTATAATTAATAAGAAAAAGAAATAGGACTCAAATATAATTTTTCAATAAATACAAACAGTAAATATTTCATCACATTTATTGATTAGAATGAAATGCAGTTTTCCAACACTTTTTATAAAAAGATTCACATAAAAAGTTCTTAACAAACTTATTGTCAGCTGCTGAATATTATCGTCCGTGAACGCAGCGTAAAAAAACTGTTTTAAATAATTTATTATGAGCACAAAAAAGTGATTCCACTAACTATAAGCTAAAGAAGCTACGTTTTAAGCTCTTCAGAGCGTGAAGCTTTCTTGAGGTACTAATCGACCTTACCACCGAAAATGTTAACTCTTCAATGTTCAGTGTTCATTTTTGTTTTGTCAATTTTTTACCAAATATTATTTTTAGATGAGAAAACTGTAAGATTTATTTCTAAAATTGTAATATTGTAATAAGCTCACTTAATTACATCCAATGTAAAACCACTTTAATTAAAATGTTTCTTTACAAATATATTATTAATTTAATATTTTCTATACTTCCAGCGATGACGGAAGAACAAACAATTATCTACAATATTTAATAATTCTTGTAGAATAAATTAAGTTCTTCAAGAATTTGTCATTTGAAAAGTTTGATGTCAGTATTTTTCTGTTGATAATAAGCATTTTTTTGAAATACAATCACACAATCACACTCATTTATATTCTTGCTATTAAAGTGTTCTCATATTTTTAAAGCGCATATTATTCTATCCATGTAAAGTATTGAGTTTCCTAATGGAGGTATCTAAACGAAAGCTTTTTTACGAGGACGTCTTACTGTAGAAGGGTGCAAGATGATTTTTAGACTTCACAAACATTCATGCCTTTGAACAGAAACAGATTGAAAAAATGCTGTTCGTACTGGGATTCGACCCCGTGACATCCGTCACGGAAGCCAATGTCGTTGACCACTGCGGTACGAACCCTACAAATCCCTTTTATTACTTATCAATAAATATTTCAGAACCGTTATATAAAAATATATTAAAACGGCTCTGAAATTTTCAGGTAAAGTTTAAAGTGTTCATAAAATTTAAAAAAAAACTCTTACTTATAAATGCAGGTTTGCAATTGAAGTGTTAAAATTGTTCATGCGAATTTATAGAGCCCGCCGCTGCAAAAGAAATCGTGCCTTTTCCGGTTCACTGCCTCCACTTTTGAAACACCTGCAAAACTTTTTCGTTGGGTATTATTGAAATTTTTCAATTATTGGTAATCATTATAATTCCACGGCATAGTTGCAGAGGCGGGGATAGTCAAGTCATAGCAGTGCTGGTATTTCTATAGATTTATAAATAAACTTCTGCCAAATACTAAAAAACATATTTTAAAAATTCATATAGTTTATCTAACTTAATAAATTTCTTATGAATTCAATATTATTGACAATGAGCTGACTACTAAGAAGTTGGAATTAAATTATTATGTTTCTAATACATAATATCACTGATTGATACACATTCGTTCTCAGGTGACGAATTGTTACATGGTTTAGTGTAATGAGGCCCCTCAGAAATTTATGCATTTTTAATCCATATATTAAAAAAAACACTAATTTTTCACTCATGACGAACATGATTCTCAGATGATAATGCTCGTTATAAGCCGGTCTTGATTATATAAAACAAAGATGGAATTAGTACAAATGAAGGTTTTTTTCTTAATAAAAAACCTTTTCATCGAGTACTGAATAATTTTAACACGATTTTTTTGCACGGCTGTTTTGCATGTAACGTATCGACCGTGTAAAAATCAATTGGGTGTATTTGAATGAATCTTCACTTTGAAGAAGCAATAAAATGGTTTAAAAGTTAATCGTAATGCGTAATGCAAATAATATATCAATTAATTAAGTGAAGCAAGAATATTTGTAATGCAAAATAAAGATTTCCATTAAAAATATCGGCAATATTTCTAACACAGTAAATGACCTATAAAACAGTTTAAAGAGGTGTTGCTCACATATACTCAACAATGAAAAATATGGGCAAAAAATTACTTAACAAAGGTATATAAAATAAACGACTGGAAACACTCAAAAGTATTTTTCAATTTGTAAACAAGAATGCAATTTATACCTAACTTTTTCTAATTGTTTATTTAATTTATTTACTCAATTGTGCCACAGTTTGTATTTAATAATAGTTAGTTTTTTGACATTAGTGTAGCCAAACAACCAGATCGTAGAATTAAAGTCTTGTTTTTATATCTCATCAACTTGATGGGATTTTAATAAGACCTATGTAAACGATCGTTAAATAACTATCAAAAGGCAACACAACACACATTAAAAATATAAAAGTATTTTAGTTCTACAGTTTTTAATATTTTTTATGCGTTGATAGCTATTTCGCCATCGTCAGAACTATGTTTAAACTTATATTTTTCTCAGCTATATATACTAGCTCTGAAGAGATACACAATGCATGAAGTTATTCACTCTAACATCCTAATTATAATTACAATATTACACTTATTAAATGTGATTCTAGTGTTTCAAAGAACGATGAACAATCTGGGTTTATTTCTTAAAACATTAATTAGGATATAAGAAATAAACCCAGATTGTCAATGCCAATTTGAAACACTAGAATCACATTTAATAAGTGTAAAATTGTAATTATAATTAGTATGTAAGAGTGAATAACTTGATGCATTGTGTATCTCTTCAGAGCCAGTATATATAGCTGAGCAAAATATAAGTTTAAACATAGTTCTGACTATGGCGAAAGCCGAAATAGCTAGCATCGCATAAAAATCATTAAAAACTGTAGAACTAAAATACTTTGATATTTTTAATCTGTTATAATGGAGCTCTACCAAGTAAATGCCAAATCAATTAATAAAAGGAAACACGTTATTTATTTCTGTATACAAAATATCTCACTACTAGAATTCATTTCATATTATATAACTTAAATTTTATGGCAACACAATTATTTTTTAAAAGAAGTATAGTGGTTACTCGTATAATTTTGTTTATTGTTTCGTTTATCCACAGAATAGTATTTAATATTTGGTTATTAACAATTATTGAAAGCGTAATAGTTCGAAATCATGACAAAACGTACACTTAATTTTCTTTTTTGTTAATTATGTCACTTACCGATTTTTGTTAGTACGGTGGCTATATATTCCACTAAACTAATTTAAGTATCGTATTAAATATCCATGACATGTTTACATCACGAACGACACAATCTTGTCAAGCAGTAGATCTATGAATCAGTCAGAAAAGTAGTTCTGTTTGACACGCCAGGGCAAAGACTACGCTAGGGATCGTAATACCGGACGAATATATCAATACCGGTATTGCAAAGATGGGTAAAAATAAGTAAAAAGAAAAACATCCGTATAAAAGTCATGTAAAACCTGTGACAGTCTTTCAGTCTAGCAAAATATTTGGTTTCAAACGTTCTGTTTGGCCTCGGGAATAGAAAATGTTCATTTTTAAAAACACTCTTTATTGCTTCTTGAAATGAAAATATGGCAATACATATATTAGTTCTGGGCCTTAATGCCAGAAGTGTTTATGTCAGATTTTGACCATTTGGAGTTAAGAATTAGAAAATACTTTAAAAAACTCTTTCTTTTTCTGGTAGAAATTTCTATGTCATTCGATTTAAAATGAATGAAATAGCTTATTCATATACATATCTAAATAATGTTGAAGCATACTTTGCTCCAAGAAATGCATATGTTGACATAGGTCATAGATGATCAGAAGTTGATATTTATTAGTGTAAGAAGTGTCTATTTTCACTTGGGCAGTTAAAGTATTAAAAATCACCACTGCACCAAACTACATAGATCCCGCAAACAAACAAACAATTGCCACTACTGAACATTATATATAGTTGGCATATGCACGTGTAACATTATGCCCCAGAGTTAATCAATACTGAAACCCATTAAACTTAAAGGGTTTTCGTACTGAAAAAAAGTATTTTCCAATACAATACTTTTTGGACGAACAGTAATCAATTGAACTGGTATTTTTGTATCGAAATAGTACCTAAATATCGGGATCCCGATTTTGATTACATCGGTATTTCGATCTCTACGACATGCTAATGATTTTTCTGATGGATTAAATTCTCACAAGACCACGCCTAACTTGTATTTTAAATAAATAAATAAAATATGCTGTTAACAAGTTTGTTCGATCATGCAAGAAAATCATCACGACCGCTTCTGACTATCTGTTACTCGCCTCTGTATTTTATAATTAGCATTATAATCTTGTCATGTTTATAGTTAATGAGTTATTTTTTAATTATGATTTTCTTTACACTTAATTTTACAGATTATTGATTTATTGCAAACCAATGGTTTTTATATTGTCATTGGTATAGCCATAATCACATCCCCCGTTACGTAACTGTTTTGTCAAAATGTCTGAGAGAATTTATTTACAGCTAAAAACATTCAGATAAAAGAAATCTAAATTACTAAAAATATATATTTATTAACTAACAAGTGGTTATTAACTAGCTCCATATATACTCTTCCCGAATAAGATAAGTTGAGCGACTAATTACCACTTATCCTTACGAAACAACGTCGGTTGAGATGTTCTATTTAGAATACGTGCATATTATGCTCAACTGCAAAGATGTGTGTCAACGAAATGGCTTAAAAAATGTTAGATAGTCCAATAAAAAAATCTTGATAATTTACGTTAGTTGGGAGAATATTCCCCAATAAATTGTTGTCGAAAACATTAGAATAATACCAATGAACAAAACTCAAAGATGATGATGACAATTTAAAGATTTTGATAAATTCATTATAAATTCTTGTTCATTATCTACTTCAATCATATTTATCTAGTTGTGAGTCAGTAAGCGTAAAACCATTACACCAAAATGTAATATCTTTCAGGTGAGTGCACCTAAAAGTGCAACCAGATTGGTCGCGGACTGCAATTTGCCACAGTAGTGGTAGCACAAAAAAAATGCAACGCAAAACGTATTACGTAATGTTACTCGGCGATCATTCGTGCAGTAGAATTGCCCGGACGAGCGAAACTTAACAACACCCTTACAACTCGTTTTCTTCTATGGTGAGGTTTTTTAAATCGGTGTTTATAGTTAATTTTTAATAAGACTGACGTCTCATATTATAATTATTCATTTACACCCCAGGTTTGGGGTCAACTTAAGCTCTAGGACAAGGCCTGATACTTTGTATTGTATTTTCTTGTGCTATAATATATACTTGATTGCTAGAATAGAATGTGATATAACGACTACGTTTATTTCTATACAAAAATAATAGTAACGAACCAAAAATCGATTTAGTAAAAATATCATTTTTGCACACTCATTGTTGTTGGGTACGTGGCGTAATAGTTAACGTCGTTCCGTGACAGATCTCAAGGGTTCAAGATCCTAAAACAACGGGTCACAGCGAGAGGGATTAGTTGATCATTATCGCTGTCTTAGCTCATATATTTCTACTCTCGTCGAAAAAAGAGATCTAAAGAAACTAGCGGTTTTCTTAGAAAAAACATCCCTTAAAGATACCTTCATAAGAAAGTCATAGACTTTAAATTGGGAGTAGACATGGATTAAACAAAATTTTGAAGTCAATTGTTGTCTTTTCTGCCGTCGACTCGAACATGTCGGGAGTGATAAGGTCCACAAAGTCTCTTCAATTTCTTAGCTAAAGCCTCGTTTACTGGATATTTTCCCTCAATTTATAGAATACAAAATTATAAACACTGTCGGGGAGTAACATTGTGATAAATATCATATTGGCAGTAATAACTAGATACATTTTACTTAGGAACTAAGACTTGTAAAATCTTTTCGTCGGAAAACAAAACTACGAAGGTATTTTATAGTATATTTATCGATCTAATTAGTTTTCACTGTACGTGTATAATATTTTATACGATTCTAAAAGATTTATGTCGAAATTGGTTAAAATCTATTGCAAATATACTATGATATGTATATCGCAATGGTTGTAGGTAAATGTAATCACTTAAATAGATTGTCATTTTAATCAGTTTTAAGCACCCAAGAAAAAAAGCAAATAACAGTCAATATAAACGTACTTTAGAATTAACTGTGAACACGTAGCCCTCGTGTTTTCAAACTTTTGCTTGAATTGTTTACTCTGGTACCGCTCAATGCAAATTTGTATACGGTGGAAGTCTTTTCGCTCCATTTTCGCTGAGCTGTTTTTAAAACGGTTCTAAGAAAACTCCACTAGCAGAACTGAATAGCCAATACGCTGGAATATGTAGGAGAACAATCATGTACGTATAATATATTATGTGAATGGTTGTATTTGAAATTTTGTTACTCAATCGAGTTGATTAAAAAATGTAAGAATATCTATGAAGTTTTGGAATGGAACTTTATATGCTTATACTGACCAAACAAGATATTAATACTGAACAAACATATGTTTCACTCCAATAAATAAATATTTAAACAAAACCTTATTATATTATACATATGAGGGCTGTGTTAACAAACACGTTAGTCTCTATATTTTATCGATAATGAGTTAGATACATATCGTCGGATTTTTTTCAGCGGACACATAATTTTGTCTTCGGGAGACATATAAATGTACTTTATTCTACCGTTATAACTATTGTTTCAATCGCTATAAAACACCACTGCAATAGTTTTGTCCTGAATATTTTTGAGGAAGCTAATAAGGAATGAAGCAAACATTTTTTTATTCATGCCATAATTTTCTTCATGCTAAACATATAAAGCACATGGCCATATTATCTGCCATTTTTTTCTAATAAGCATTAAATATATTTTTTGAATACGAGTTTAAGGAATATGTGTGTATTGAAATTCTGACAAAAAATGAGATACGTGCTTGTATATAAAATTAACGACCATGTGTCATTGTGTAGATAGAGCTGGTAAACGCTAAACGGATTTAACAAAACAATTAACATTATATTAAAATAGCAAGAAGTACTAATAGTAATATTTTATCTATTAAAGAAGTTCATATTTTTATTGATTTGCCAAAATTTTAGGATTATGAAAAATGCCGTCTTTGGTCCTCTGGCCTTTTACATGTTATAAGCATTGGCATAAATTAAGCCCGAAACTTAATGACCGCGTATTGAAGTTAAAGTGCGATTAGAACTATATTATGAACAGTTCTGATTATTCTATATTTAACTCATTAAATAATAAAGTAAGGCCATTTTATAACTTTAATTAAATTTGTTATGGCAAATCTAATCTAATGTATTTTTAATTGAGATAATTTATTTTATGTATATCTACTGTTTTTGTTGGCCGGATGCAAAGTGATGACGGAACATGTTAGTTTGGTGTAATTATAAATTTTACTGCATTGCCAAGCAAACACTTCGATTCTGGAAAAAGTATCGCAAACAACGATGTGTGCAAATAAGTATCACTTAATTAGCATTTTTAAAAAACAGAATGTTAGTTTTTTTACATTTTTAATTTTTTTATTACATTAAATGAAAATAATGTTTTGGTATATTTATATTATTATAATTTCATTGGATTCTTACTTACTTATAGAAGCTATATTGTATTATTATAATACCAGTTTTTTTATAGTAAATACCGATTTTTTGCTGGTAGATCAATTGATAATACAAATATATACCCGTGCCTAGATCACTCATCCAATATTATTGTATTTGTCTAAGTTAGCACGAATATATATTTTTAAGTTACATAGTGTATAATATTGGATCAAGGAATTTATTATATATTAATTTGAGTGTTAATTAGTGTATTTTATTTTTATTATTTATACGTAGTGAAATTACGAGATTGTTACCACTACACCCATTATTAACAACCCAGCAGCTAACTTCCACAACTCTTTATACAGAGCAAAGCTATTCTACCAGTCACACTCATGATCTGAGTTCAAAATCAATACATACACTTGTAAATATTTTATAAATTCGAACAAATTCTGCTCAGGCATAAAAAAAAATTCTTACTGTTTCCGATATTTATTATTCAAATAACAGAAATTCGCATTAAAATTGTATCTTTTTTAATCTTTTTTTAATCAGTAGTGATTAAATCCACATTATCATTACCATAGCGATTAGCGGTAGACTGATTTTATATCAATAATGCAATTTTGAATTAGAATTGTTTCACTCTGCACAATTGCAATTAACTGTTAGTTAGTGACTAGTGGATGAACCACAGAACAACCCGCTCCAGCAAGCCTGCTAAAACTCACCCGAGGCTTTACGGGTAGGGTTCAAATCCCGTAATTGTTTATTTCCACCCCGCTAGCGTGCAGTTATGCAGTGATATAATCACATATCGCATCTGTATTTAGATCAGTTGAATGCAAAACAGCACAGGTTTTGTAACAACACTTGGACCTTAATTTAAATACAATTCAGCCTGACTTTATTATTAGCATAAAAATATTAAAGAATGTCATATACGAAATATCTCTTTTCCAATTTTTTCTTAAACTTTTGTTTTATGTCAATAATATTATAGTAAAACTTCATTCTTTAAAATAATAATGAAAACAGGATTATATTTGTTGTCTTGTAACATTCCATTTTGGAAATGCAAAATAATGTTATTCATACATAACAAATTTTACAAGAGGCACAAAAACTGTTTTTGATGATTTTGGGCCAAAGAACACAATTTTGAAAAGCTTAATGAGGTAGTGTTTCATTGACGCAATGTTGTATTAATTTAAAAACAATGTTTGAAGAAAACATTTTTGTAAGTCTTTGTTTAAGGTCGCATTTTTCATAGAACCTTTTTTAAAACTTTAAACCTTAATTTAGTTAGCATTTGCACCTTAGACTCTTTTGATAGAGCGTGTATAAAGTTATATAAATTATCATTACCAAAAAATATTGTTTGAAAAACTGTGGATTACGTGCTGTTCCTTCCCACAGTAGAATTATTTATTATTCTTAGTCATTGAAAAATTGTTTTCAGTCGCTGTAGCCGAGTGGTAACACTTTGAGGGTAACACCTCACTTAGTTATGCAATCTATGGTTAACGGCTTATAAAAAAACAAGTTTTAGAATTGCAATATTCTCTATAACTCGGTTAAGCCCGGTTTCCGAAGTTTCACAAAATACTACAATCGATAGTTATATAGTAATATTTAAGCACTTCCAAAAAAATACTAAAATTTTATTCAATATTTCTTTTTAAATAATATGTGCTTATAAAACACTAAAAGTCCACTGATCCATCACTTAGTATATTTAAATTTCCTGAAATGAAAAACACTAGCTAAAATTTGCTTACACTTGCAATATGCTCGAATCCATTAGTTGCAAAAAGTAAATATCCCAGTGGTTGATAGAAATAAGGGTTAAAAATATTCGCAGCAGTGTTGCGGGATATTTACTACTACAGAAACTCAATATTTCGTTCATATTTCTTTTGTAAAACTAAAGAAAATCTTAGTTTTGCATTTTTCACGGAAAAAAAAACCAAATCCCTAATTTTATACGAGATTCACATCCCCAATTACACGGTCCCGACTATAGTGTAATTGAGGGTTTTACTGTACATGGTTTAATTGAAACGTTGTCAGGTACCATGATTCGTAACCGTAAATTTCATGCGTTGCACAAACAGCCCATTACTTTAATTGAGTTTAGTCTTAGATAGTTCCATGTATATCTCGGTAAATAAAGGTATTGAAATAAATCACGAATGAAATATTTATAAGTGATAATTCAACTTATCCGAAAACCCTCTAAAATAAAACAGCTGCTTTTATCGAGTGGAATATTCGCCCACTCATTGCCACCTTGTTAAATTTGTCCCAATTAAGTGTCGCGGCACTTAACCCGGTCCATATGTCATAGGTGTGCATGTTCCACGATAATGTTCGCCTAAACACAGACTGTTCATACGTCACCCTCAAATATGACGAATTGGCGGTTAACCCTGGCTGCGACCTCTGCGATTCGCACGCAATTCACTGACTCCCGACTCAATTTGCCACCCCATCGTACACGGCGCCTCTAACCATTGCCGCTTAGAATACCGGCCAGGCCTGTACTTTGCATAATTAAAAAATGAAGTTTTGTTCGACTCGATAATGGCTATTTTTATAATTTTTGAATCAGTTTGATTCACTACATTAAATTATCGGAGTATTTTAACATATATATATATATAATATATATGAGCTGTCGAGAAGTGAAGTGTGTCAATTACAATCACATCTTTATTTGGTGTTTTATGTATTTTTATTTTAGGAAGATAACACTATTGCAGTGTGTATTTTCCGAGCTCGCTTTTACATTATTTTAATACATCTAACTTGTAATTAAATATTTCGACTGAGGGTGCTTGATGGAATTTCAATATCAAATTTGAATTGTTTGAATTTTGTACTTTTCCATGAGTTTTGTCGCTAACGACCCGGGTTTCGCCTTTCGGCATCTTCAGGCATTCCAAGTGCATGGATGTACTTGAACTGACGCGTAGTAAACAGTTTGTATCGTTTGTATACATTCAATTTACATTTTAATAGCCTTATAACTTAGTGATCTACTTATATTTTTGTATATAAACGATACAAACTGTTTACTACGCGTCAGTTCAAGTACATCCGTGCACTTGGAATGCCTGAAGATGCCGAAAGGCGAATCCCGGGTCGTTAGCGACAAAACTCATGGAAAAGTACAAAATTCAAACAATTCAAATTTGACATCTAACTTATTTTTTTCCTAAAATACCAGTTGGCACACTTCACCTCTCATGGGTGCATATATAATTATCGGTCCTTTAGTCAAGTTCGGTTACTGAATCAACCACCAGTGTCACATGTAATGCCTACGAATGAGAACTAATACCACCACAAAAACCAAACAAAAACCAAAGACCACGCACCCGCCTACGCCCAAGTAAATCCAGGACGATACGCGGGAAAAGCAACATCAAAATATACCAGATGAAAGGGAAATTGGAGCTTGGCTCCACCAGCCCTAGAATTTGATGAAAAGATATCAATAAAAAAGTCAAGTGTCCAACGTTCTTGGGATGTCGCTCTATTCAGCGAAAATGTCCGAATCCCAGAAAGTTATGAATTATTTTTATTCGATTTTTTGATTTCTGTTCAAAGGTATCGGTGTTGATCATTCTATATAAAATCGTGGAAAAATTCGGATTTGAAAGATTGTAGGTCGTTGGCAGATTTCAAAAGTTTGCCGATTTAGAAATTCTGGGAATTTACGGGTTTCCCAAAATGTGGAAATTTTTTATTTAAGTCGATAGCTTGTTTTTTAAATTTTGCCTGGTGACCTCTTTTCAAAAACTTTATGAGAATATTTCACTTCTTATCCTCAATCCCGAGATTAGTACAATCACAATTCCGAGATTTCAGGATCACAAAATTGGACGTGATCCCTGAATTGGATGCCCCTGTATCAACCATAGTTCTTGCAATACCGGAACAAATATATCAATACTTTCGATGGTTTCGGCGGTAACTTTGTGGAAGTTCATTTTAATAGAAAATTTAAATTAACTTTGATTATTCCACGTATTGTGTTACTAACTGTGACACGTGTTTCGCCTCTTTCAGAGGCATCTTCAGACTTACTATCGCAAAGTTTGCGAAACACGTGTCACAGTTAGTAACACAATACGTGGAATAATCAAAGTTAATTTAAATTTTCTATTAAATATATCAATACCGATATAATATAGAAAGGATAAGCAAAACAAATAATACGGCTTGTTTGAATCGCAATTCGCAATCATATTTTTTTACTAATCAAATCAAATCATTGCTGTTTAGCTTTAATAAATAAGAGCCAAAATTTAATTCTAATTCACTCCTGTTACTCAACTACCCTCTTCACCCCTAAAATGCTTCTGTGATAATACGCGAACTAAGTAATATCGCAATTAGCGTTAATGTATGCATCACTCCTAGTCTGGCATGTTTGATAAAACTGGGAATTTGTGCTGTTTTTTTCGCGTTATTTTTTTGTTTTGCGAGTGGCGATAAGTTCTGCGATTATGGCTGCTGTTTGTGACTGGATGACTGGTACACACTTTTAAAGTTGCTGATAAAAAACACGCTGTTAATTTTGTCGAAATCGTTTGATTTTGTGAAACATTTTCATAGTAGTATATAACTATTTTCGCTTGGCGGACATTATCTTACTCACTAATATCCACAGCAGGTTGGGATATGTTATGTTAAGTGTTCTTTTTAATATTTAATTTAATTTGATTGAATCAACGTTAACTTAGGTGTTTTTTTCTACTAGAATAATAAGACACAATTCGTCTTCTGGCTGTCTTTAGAACTACATATAGTTCTATAAAACTATAACGTGAAATCAAATAAACTATCGAGTATAACCTGTAGCTTCTGTATTAATTACAAATTTGCTTTTTTGCCATATTTAACATAATATATTGAAGGAAATTTTTAAAGATAAAAATAATGTCTTTATAAGGTTTGGTTCTAACTCTTAACTCTAACAAAAAATAATGTTTAATATGAAATTAAATTTGATAATTGTGTTATTCTTTCACTGGCTGTGCTAGAACTTGTGACACGTGTTTCACTTCTTTGAGACATGAAACGTTGCGATAGTCTGATGATGCTTCTCAAAGATGTATTTTTATTCAAAGATAAATTTTATTTTATATTTTATAATCAAAATAATAATTTTTGGCAACAATTTTTTAAAATATTTAAATAAGTTTATACGAAACTTTTTTTTAAATGAGCTATTTTTCGTTGAACTAAAAACAAGTACAGTAAAACCTAGATATAAGAAAACTAAATTTAAAGTAAATTTTGATTATTATTCGACTAAGCATGCTCAGATCCAATAGTTACTTTTTGTAATTGATAACTGTGTGATGAAACACTGTGTACCGACACTACCGACTAATGATTTGTTGTTCTGTAAAAGTCTAAAATGTACTCAATCCACATACCATTCTTTCAAAAAAAGGCTACGATGATTGAATATTCTTCTATATTTAAAAAATCTGTAGTTATAATTACTACCTTCTTGCATTGATAGTTTGACCTATATGAAAAAAAGTTTTGCAACAGATAGCGCATATTTCAAGTAAGAATGACAATAATTGATGGAATGTTTCCAATTTTTGTATCAGAAAAAGAAAAAAAGATTAATATTCTTTTTCTTTGACCATATTCGCTCCTTTTGAGGAGCATATGGTAACCACGTGGCACTCCAATGATTTCCCATCTCCCACCAACTACTTTGCTTCCTCCCATAACATGTCAGCATCCACCGAATACATACAATAAATAATACTCAAAAGTCATCTTGAATGCCGGATTTCCACTGATTGGAAGAGAAGGAAATTCAGACTGAGGCTCTCTGGAGGCATTAGCAGCATGTGATTTAACCAGTTTCAACGTTTGCAACGTTCTCTTATATCTAAGCCCTTCATGAAAACCAACCACCTTACGCCAAATATCCAACGCTAGCGTTTACTTTTGATGAACTGTCTCCGCCTGGTGGCATGATTCGTTACCATAAAAACAACATTGTTAAAATACAAGCCTCAAACAAATGGTACAGTCCACATTGAGTTAATCAACTATTTACAAGTTTATAACGAAGTAATTCACATTATTAACTTTAGAATGCGTATGTTTCTATTGCATAATATATTTTGCATACTGTTAACCTTGTTCTACTTAATGCCCTGCAAATTACGTGCGTATTTTCACCTACCAATTATATAATATAAAATCAAGTTAATATATTATTACTAGCTGACCCGGCATGCGCTGCAATGCCACTCAAAGAAAGAAAGTGTTTGTGTTTTAATTATGTTTATTGAAGTGCTTTTGGATATATTTTGTTTTTTTGTCTGGTGCGTATATGAATAGATCTTAAGGTTTTTCAACGTGTGAGCAGGCCAGATACAGCTGTCCATGTGTGAAGCATGGATTTTTTAAATTTAGTCCACACACAGCGATTGTCCAAATGCGAGTTGCACCGGAAACTGCAAACATTTTAATTCTAATGGCCTATCTGTCGGAATTATTGGAATGCTTGGCAACAGTACACCGTTTCCTTTAAATTTTCCATTTAAAATTGAAGCTTAGATGATACTGTTCATTAATTTTTCACTGAAAGCCTGGTACCGTTGCAAAGTCGTGGTGGATTTATATTTCGGAGAAGAATAATAGGAACGCCAATTTTCAGTGTTAAAACGTGCGGTAGCATGACTGGCAAATCAAGTGAGTTTAAGAATTCAGTTGGATAATTGACAACTTCGTCTTGATCAATTTATAGTATCGATGGACTTATACGTTGTTTCTTTGCCTGGTATTTCGTTTGGAATCCTGAAGTTGATGGCATTACCATCGTTGTTTTTGACTGCTAATATAACACATTCACTAAGCCACTGATGATTTTTGTAATTCTGTGCGATATTTGGGAAAACTTTGTGCATCAATTCGCTTACGGTTCCTGTAATTTTACAGAAGCTTGGTGGTAATGTGTGGATTCATCGATTTCTATTTTTCATTACCAATATCTAACAATTGTTTTTTGAAACGTTCAGCGGATGCATCATATTGTAATTCTACACGCATAGACCTAGTAATTTACTTTAGTTTTGGAATAATGTTTTAGTTTGCTCACAATCATTTTTCGTAGTAGCAGAAATAAACCACGTAAATTATTTAATTTTTGGAATGATGTTTAAGTTTGCTAACAACCATTTTTCGTAGTAGCAGAAATTTCGTAAATTATTAAATCTTTGGAATAATGTTCAAGTTTGCTAAGAATCATTTTTCATAGTAGCATAAATCGACCTCGGCGCATATATCGACAGCCCTGCAGTTTTTAAATTGTAAATTATTGAATTTTTGGAATAATGTTTAAGTTTGCTAACAACCATTTTTCATAGCAGCAGAAATTTCGTAAATTATTGAATTTTTGGAATAATGTTTAAGTTTGCTAACAATTATTCTTCGTAGTAGAAGATTTTAAAATAAAAATCTAAATATAGTTCTATAAAATATCCATACCGTCATTAGAATATTCCTAATGCATGTAAGAAACTAAAAAGATTTTCAACGCCGGATGCAAAATAAACCCATACCTTCCAATAATCGAATCAATGACACTGATCAAAATCTGTCAAATCAGTTCCAAAAAATCTTTGCCCAGCCCTATAATTATAGCTTCAAAAAATCTAGAAACCTAAAAAATATTTAATTTTTGGAATAATGTTTAGGTTTGCTAACAATCATTTTTCGTTGTAGCAGAAATAGACCTCGTGGCATATATCGACAGCCCTGCAGTATTTAAATTGTGAATTATTTAATTTTTGGAATAATATTTAAGTTTGCTAACAACCATTTTTCGTAGTAGCAGAAATTTCGTAAATTATTGAATTTTCGGAATAATGATTAAGTTTGCCAACAACTATTTTTCGTAGTGGCAGAAATAGACCTAGTAATTTACTTTAGTTTTGGAATAATGTTTTAGTTTGCTAACAACCATTTTTCATAGCAGCAGAAATTTCGTAAATTATTGAATTTTTGGAATAATGTTTAATTAAGTTTGCTAACAACCATTTTTCATAGTAGCAGAAATTTTGTAAATTATTGAATTTTTGGAATAATGTTTAAGTTTGCTAACAATTATTCTTCGTAGTAGAAGATTTTAAAATAAAAGTCTAAATATAGTTTTATAAAATATCCATACCGTCATTAGAATATTCCTAATGCATGTAAGAAACTAAAAAGATTTTCAACACCGGATGCAAAATAAACCCATACCTTCCAATAATCGAATCAATGTCACTGATCAAAATCTGTCAAATCAGCTCCAAAAAATCTTGAAATTGTAAATTATTTAATTTTTAGAATAATGTTTAAGATTGCTAACAATCATTTTTCCTAGTAGAAGATTTTAAAATAAAAGTCGAAATACAGTTCTATAAAATATCCATACTGTCATCAGAATATTCCTAATGCAAGTAAGAAATTAAAAATATTTTCAAGGCCAGATGCAAAATATAACCATACCTCCAATAATCGACTCAATGACGTCACTGATCAAAATCTGTCATCCATTTCAATTGTTTGAAATTGGAACGACGAATTGTCAGGAATATTGAAAAATAATTATAGATCGGGACACCTTTCACCTAGCGGGATGAAATATAGTTTACATTTGATTCTCATATCTAGCAAATATACATAAAAAAAATCATAAAAATCGGTCAAGCCGTTTCGGAGGAGTTTGGAGACAAACACCGTGACACGAGATTTTTATATATATAGATATTATGAATGTCATATACATTGTAAAACTTTTTTGTAACATATTGTTTGTTTTATATGCTGTTTTTTTTAATAGGAGAGTCCACGTGCCTTATTTTATAGAATACTAATTTTATTAAGTAAGATTCTATTATAAGAAACAAAGCGAAAAAATTTCGTTTGTATCATAGTTATTAATCAATTACGACACAAAAAGTCATTTTTTTCCTCTGCATAGCAATACTATCTATTGAATCATTTATAAGGTGAGTCGTGTTTTCAATTAAGCAAATGGATACCGTACCGCATTTTATGATAATTACAGAGACCGTTAATTGATGGTTTGCTATAGAAAAATTCTGATATACGACGTGTAGAAAAAATAATTCTGTCCTACGTTTATTATTAACTGCAGGCACATTAGTAAAAAATACATTTTTTTAGTTTCTTTTTGATGTACAACTAAACTGCTTCTGAAATAATGAATATGTTGGGATACCAGACAGTAGCTAATTGCATAATTAGTATGTATGCAGTTATTATATAATTAAAGAATAGTCACTAGTAGCAAAATGTAATTAAAATTAAAGAAGGTTTGATTGCGCCTTATTTGAATAAGTGACTGACCGTTTTATTAGGAGACTAATCATTCACATATATTTTTTAATATTTTACTTAACCAATAGTTTAATTAGTTACTGAATAAGCAAGAATTCCTGCAGATTTCTTTTATAGATTAAATTAGTTAAATATGCCGCCTGTGTGGTCGAGTGGTCAAACTTGTTGGCTTCGGATACGGAGGGCCCGGGTTCAAATCCCGGTACGGACAGTTTTTATAAATTGATTTTTCAATCGATTTATGAATTTCTGTTCAAAGGCATGAGTGTATGTGATGTCTTGAATTCCCCCCTTTCACTCATCCTATCCTATGAACGGGGCGTATCGAGAGCGACTAGCTTACCACTAATCCTGTCTTAGCCCTATCCTTCTATCCCTACTCTCTTTGGAAAAAGAGAGGTTGAGCAACTGAGTAACAAACAGTTCTCGTAGAAACACTTCTGTTGAGATAAACTCCATTAGGAGTCCATATGCTCCACATTGGGAGCGGACATGGTTTAAATAAATTCAATGTGACTTTACACAACTAAGGCGTCGAATCCTGGACCGTTTTTATGATCCAGGGATTACGGGAATGACAATTTTTCCAATTCCAGTATTAAACATTCAACGTACAATCTTTTTGTCAATTTCAAAAACCCAGAGACTTTTTTTTAACCCTCGAGTAGCTTTCTCAAATTTTCTCAATCCTGAAATCTCGGGGTTACTACTACTATAACAATCCCAAGATTTTAGGATTATAAAATCGGACGGGATCCCGGAATTAGTGGCCCTATACACAACATCATTGTCAAGTAAAATGTTTGTCAATAATCCATATTCAAATGAATAAATGTCACTTCCATATAATTTATTGTTATATGAGATAACTTAAATCATTATTTTTTAACAAAATGTTAATGTTATCTTTTTTTTGTTTCAGGTAAGACCACAAACTAAGTTTTCAAAATATGCGTCTCCCGCAACCAATCAAAGTCTGTAAGTTTTCTTTTTCTTTAAAGTTAAAATATATATTTATTTAACATATCACGTATTTTTTTAAATCCTCGACGACTCAAGAGATGTAACCATATCCTGAAATGATTGAAAAGCTGAGCCGTAAGTACTTGAAAAAAGATATACGAATACAGCGGTACGGAGAAAATGTTATTTGAGAGATTGGTATTATATTTTCTATTAAACCTTACATACATATACAACATTTTTGCGTGCCGTCAGATCCAGGATATTTTGTTCGGCCATCGAGGTCTAGAATAATTTCACAGCATTGTGATTTTTTAAAAATATAACCTTTGTATGAATATCAGGTGACTTAATGTTTATAATAATTATAAATTACAATTTAACATTCTAACGTAAAGATATATAAAATCAGTGGTGAAGAACCTTCGCCAATAAAAATTCTTGGGGACGATGTATTTAATTTTTCTTTGTTTTAATTCATTTCCAAAATAATATAATGTTCAGATATTTTTAAGTATGTATACGATTAAATATTTTCGGTGGAAGTTAATTTTCGATATGAAATTTAATATCAAAACCTTGTTATTTTACAATTGCAACTTTTGTTATTATACACATTTTTATCTCATTTCAACATAAATAGAACAGGCTGATCACCATTTCTTAAATCATTTCCTTTTACCTTTCTCAATACTAATAATTCATTTTTTAACTAGTATTTGGGTCCAGTAAAAAGAAAAAAAACCTAACATCTATTTTAAACCAATATTTTGTTTATTCGTTAATAACCTTATAATAATTTGTCTGAAGATGCTTTTCGCGTGTCATTATTTGTTATACAGTTCGTGGAATAACAAAGTAATCATTAATTGTATATTATCTGATTAAAGTTTATTTAATGACGGCCTACTACATTATATAATATGCGGCCTTCAGACATAAAAAAGCTTTATAAGTAATCTTAGCACGACAAAAAACAACTTCTTTTAATTTGTTTTACATATAAATTTGTGAACGTAATACTCAGTTGTCTCGCTAAAAAACGTTCATATATATTATTTCATTGAATTCAACAACATTTATAACGATATATTTTTTGAATCAATTTCCTCTCTTAATCCTTTTAATGCCGGAGGGCCAAAAAATCGGCCCTCCCTACCTATGCGAAAAATGCACCGGGCCGATTTTTTGGCCCGGCTCTTCGGATACCAAATTTATACCTATTAAATTTTTATTTGTACTATGTGAGTTATTTAACAGATGCGTAAAATGCACTGGGCCTATTTTTCAGCCCGGCATATCAATCTATCTCATCGCCCTTTATTGATCTTTTCGCAATGTAACGTGACATTATACATAAACTCACTTTTTTCACTTGTGTGCAAATATGCGAAAAAATTTAGTGCTTTGTAAAATAATAAAATATATTTTTTCATTCAACTAATAGGTTTTACTACGTAATGACATAAAACGTTTTTCAAAATTAATATGTTTTAAACGATTTTTTTTAAGGGGAACTTAGTTTTACGTTTTCTTTAATCAACGTTAGTATTTTTTATTGTTGTATCATGTTTGTAAAATGCAGATAATATCTCCGAATATTATTTCCATAGATCATAGAGAATACAAGTTTTTTTTAAGTTCCTAAAAATGCTTTTCAATACTTTTTTTGAAAAATTGTAAAAGATTTTTTCTATAAAAAACGCTTGGCAATTTAAGCATATGCATAGCATAATCGTCTGGCATTGAAAGGGTCAATGTGAAGTGTATATCCTTATGAAGATATCTCAAAAGCTTTATTTCTTCTACAATAACTGCGTGTTACTCAGTTTCTCGACCTCTCTTAATTTCGAAGAGATTAGTGGTAGACATTATAGGGCTACGACAGGACTAGCGGTTAGTTTATCCGCCCCATTTTTTTACATTTGGAAAAGTGGGAAAGAATTTTTGAACGTTTAAACACCCACGACCATATTACTTTTATGGTGTTCACTGTCAATACTAGGTGGAAAGGCATTATATTAAAATAATACAATTTTCATTTCTACTACTTCCACTTTTATTTTAAAAAATCAGGACTGAATTCGTCGAGACGCCATGACGAGCATTATCGACTGATAAGAAAATCAATTTACAGGGTCATTTATACAACTTATTAAATTTATTAAATCGATTGTTTAACATACATTTGAAATAATAATATGAACGAATTTTTTTTTCGTCACGTGAACTTCAAAGTTTATAATGCTATTTACATATTTTTTTAATAACAAAGATCGTGTTTCGTGAAAAGAACTATATTAATGTATCAAATAACATTGAACTAGTGAAGCATAAAGAGTGCACCGGGAAATATATTTCTCGAGTTACCATCGTCTCCAATCGTTATTTCTGTCTCTTTTATTCGCATGAAATTCCATACGTCGGTCTCTTTTATTGATGCTGCATACGATCTGGCGTACTTGCAGAACTACAGAGGTTAGAAACGGTTTATATTAAAATATATTAAATATTAAAACGAGTCGCATTGCAAATAAATGAAAATTGATTTTGTTATTTTATTGAAAACTGTTTATGATGACATTCTGGTATATTATTCTTGACATTAGCTGTTCTAGGTGAAATATGAATTTGTCAAATTCGAAAGCTCTGCTCCAAACAACGTATTTAAAATATTATTTTTTTGGCCTACAGTTTTTTTTCAATTTTAAAAAAAATATGTCAAAGTATTTCTAACTAATATTTCAATGTAATCTTTATAAGAATACCAGTGATTTAAATAAAATTGATAAACTTTTGCAGTTATCTGAACATCCCGCATCTCGGGGATCCCCGTTTTTTTCATATAAAACTCATATTGGGCACACATACGGCAGAATTCTACAGGTAACCAATGAGCAATCCATGTAGTCGGCGGCTAGTTTGTTACCTATATGTTGCTCTTGCATTTTGACTCTTTAAATCATACAGTCTTGAAAGATTGTCACATGGCATTGCCAGACTCAATGTACTGTATAAAAATCGACGAAGACCCAACGATAGTAGTTTTTAAAAAACACCAAGGATGGAAAAGGATTGAAGAAAAAAAATGATTCCTGGAGCATGCTGAGAAAAACTAAATATATAATAATATTTAACTTTCGAGTCGAATAGAGTTTAGGTTAATTATCATTGAAAATGGTTTGATGCACTATTTTTCGATCCATTTACCATTTACTTGAATATTTTGTCAATAGTATTAGATAAAAAAAGGTTAGTAGTTTCGTAGATCAGTAGGTTGTGAGAAAAGTGTCCCAAATTTTCTTTAAGTCCTGGGCTGACTTTGAATTCAAGATAACTTCAACCATCTATTTTACTATTTTTTAATCGAAACTTCACTGCACGCTATAATTAAGTTTATTGGTTTTAAAAAAAATAGTTTTTTGTTGATTGTTCCAGTGAGACCCGTTATGTGTCGGCAGCCGTTGTTTTACGGCCATCTTTCAAGTAAAGAAACAAATTTACTCCTCATATTATTGAACCAATTCAGAGCTGCGAGTGACTTATCTGTTAATCATTATTGTGCTCTAAAAAAATAAAAATAAAATGTGACTTACTCAGCTATTTAGTTTAAGTGATGTTAAGTATCATATGTATCCATCGTGGTGGTAGAATTTAATCTACTCTGCGTTGAGTTTTAAGAAATAGTTGCACTTGGTTGAATATCACTGCAAATAGAACGAAAATGCCTCGTACACTCGAGACCAACAATAAAAGTACATTCCTTTTACCGCTGTGTATCGATAGATTGCCTTTAAGGACTTCGAATATAAGAGTATTTATATAAATTTTGCACGGCGGGAACAGGTGAAACAATCGAATATGGAACATTTTCCCTACCAGGTGCCACGATCAAAATAGTACAATTTGAAACTTTATTTTGACCCAACTAAAGTTTTTTTTTAATATATTGATTCTGCTTAACACTGACTCCATTTACACTGTTATGGAACCACGCGAGCAAAGAAAACAGGTGAATTATTTATTTACATAGATTTGTTTGATTGCATTGATGAAAAAACAATATTGTCAAATTTATTTCAGAAAGCGACATAAAATAAATAAAATATGCTTACCTTAAAATATTAGTATCTTTATTTTTTTAACGTGTCCGCTACCAATGTGGAACATGCTCATTTTTTATTGAGTTTATCTCATCAAAAGTTTTTTTACGAGAACTACTCAGTTTTTTAACCTCTCCTTTTCAAGGAGAGTAAGTAGGTGATAAATGATAGAGCTTGGAAAGAACTAGTGTTTGGCTAATCGATCTATTTACTCCACGTTTTTTTGATCGGATTGGTAGGAGGAATTATAAGAAATCGCAGATATCAAAGCTTTCGAACCTATTTGCATTAATCGATTGAAATATCATTTTTTTTAAAACAATCCTTACAGGGATTTGAACCCGTGAGCACCGTAACTCTAGTCAACGACGTTGACTAATCGATATATATATATGTACAAAATTGTATTCTAGTTCTACACATATTATTTTATTTTAATGTATGCCCTCATCAGAACCGCCTGAGGGACATTTTTCACCTTATTAACTCATTACTCATTATTACTCATTATTACTCATTAGTCCATAAACTTAATTTTGAAAAAAGACTTGATTGAATTAGAAAAATTAAATATGAGTATTTTTTATTTACCAGTATTAACATAAGTTATATAATACAATAAAATATTCCTGATGAATTTTATTTAAATGACTTTGTGATTATGTCAATGATATACATCAGTTAATTGACGGTAATTATCTATTGAATTGAATGAAAAAATCATTAACTCCATAGTTTTCCTGCATATCTTTACGTGTAATAATTATGGAACAGACATATGTATATATTTATCATAATATTGTATTATTACATGTATTTTTAAAAATATATCTTTCAGTCAAACTCCATCACAATAAATTGAAAACAGCATTCGCTGCCCAATGTTTGCTATCTATAATATATTGTAAAAAAATGTATTTTTGATAATTATACATTAGTTTAAATGAAAACCTTTTAACAATTTATTTAACGTAGAGTGATTTCCTTATGGTTGGTATTCAATCATTCAAACTAGGGTTTATAAAAACATTTACATTAAAAAACAGCGGTTTTCTGATTAAAATATTATTTAAAACTCAGCTTAAGCTTGCTTTCGTAGTTTTACAATAAAAAAAAAACAAATAAAATAGCGAAATAAAGCATTTGTTTATTTTGTATAACAAAATATTTTTGAATCAACATAACTATAATTTCTCAATGTGAGATAAACTCACTTTTAAGCTACATATTTCATATTGTAAAATATAATGAAGTAAAAATATTAAAGTTTTTATTAAATTAAAAAAAAACATTATTTTTTCTAATATTGTAAGTCAGTTTATAAAATTTAAAAAAAATGGCTTTCGGATGTTGAAAATTTATCTAAAATCGATAAGCCCAAGGTTAAACGATATTTTTCAAGAAATTATGGAACGAAAAACAAAGTTGAGAAAAAACTAATACTTTTTACATTCGAACAAAAATTTAACGAATAATCGAATAAATTACAATGTAATGAAAGCACTCGTTCAGGGATACCAGCTTGTGAGCACCGCAGTTTGCAACCGAATAAAACGAATTCCTATAGGCTATACAAGACCAACAAATAAAATTAAAACTGATAAAAATCCATTTTGAATGACGCCATAGATCGACAAACTCATCAGTCCATGGAAATTGTCATTTTGGGACAAATACGTTCTGGAATGACACTCAATTATGGTCTGTTGTTATCCATCCATAGAAGGAGAGGTGACATTATATATATAAAAAAAAACAATAAAAACCGACCAGCCAACTATGATGGCCTTGAAAATATATTATTTCACGTTGAAGTTGCAATGCATTACAATATTATTGTGAGTCATTCGATAGCCATCTCGTAAAATCATGATATAACTTTTGTTTAATTTTTATTTCTAGTGTCATTTCAATCTACTGTAATAAAATGGAAATGGTTTTTTATCCTTATCCAGTGGTAATGTAATACTAAGCCGAGACTACGTAATACAGTGGTCAGTAACCCAAGTTCGCGAGCATACAAACTGGAATTTACTTGTGTTTGTGCGACTTATATTCGTCCTTACAGTATTTTGACTTATATCTCATTGTATGAACGATTGGCGTTGCTGGAAGTATCGTTGGCTTAGCACACGGAGCTCGGTCACGAGTCACGGGCTCGAATTCCAGTACGGACAGTTTTTATAGATTAATATTTCAATCAATCGATGGATCACGATGGATGTATGTGACGTCTTAAATTCCCTCCTCCCACTAGGGTTGCCACCTGTCCCGGATTGGCCAGGATTGTCCAGGATTTTCCTGGAATTGGAAGTGCTGTCCCAGATCCCGGATGAGTACTAAATTTTCCCGGAATTAAGCGAATTGAGGATTTCAAATTCCTCGGTAAGCTAAAAAAAACGAGTTTCGGAGACAATCTGGGGAAAAAGTATAGCAAATTGAGGATTTCAAATTCCTCGGTGAGCTAAAAAAAAACGAGTTTCAGAGATCCCAGGAAATGCTGGTATTTTGGGCAATTTGGGAAAATTCCTGGGTTTTTGGATTCGAAAGTCAGTAAATCGGACAAATGTCCCGGATTCACTTGCAAGAAATCTGGCAACTCTACCTCCCACCCATCGTATTCTAAAAACAGTAGATTAACTAACCACTAGTCCTCGACTAGCCTTATCCTTCTTTCCCAGCGGACATGGTTAAAAGATTAATTAACTAAAATATTGTGGGTTAATATTATTTTTTTATTTAATTCATATGATTACCTAATGTAATAAATAAAAAAAAATGTCTGTATATATTATTTCCATGGCTGTAGAGTCCCGTGAAAAAGACGACTCCGACTCCGGCTTTAAATAAAAAACCGGCTTCGACTCTGAATAGATTTTGTTCACATATTTTCGTTCAATTAAAATATCTGTTTACCATCAATATGATGAAAAGACTAATAATTTTTCAATATCTTTATATTATTTTATCCGTGTTTTCAAACTCCAACTCTTCAGTCTTAATCATTTAAAAGCATCCTGTCAATAATACTTACACTAGGTTTATTAATGTTTGGAACTGACTGTACAAATATTTTATTTAAAAAAAATACTCCAAATCCAATTCGGTTCATGGCGAGCATTATCAATTTATAATGACTTATCATGAGCAAAAACGGTCCTGATTTTATTAAATGAATGTGGGAGTTAGTACGAATAAGTATTTTACTAGCTGTAAGCCCGTTGCCCAGCAACGTGAGATTTTTGTTGCATAGTATTTAATTTAATTTAATTTTATGTTATTTTATTTTATGGTATTTAATTTAATTTAATTTAATTTTATTTTATTTTATGTTATTTTATTTTATTTTATTTTATTTTATTTTATTTTATTTTATTCCATGTTATTTTATTTTATTTTATTTTACTTTATTTTATTTTATGTTATTTTATTTTATTTTATTTTATTTTATTTTATTTTATTTTATTTTATTTTATTTTATTTTATTTTATTTTATTTTATTTTATTTTATTTTATTTTATTTTATTTTATTTTATTTTATTTTATTTTATTTTATTTTATTTTATTTTATTTTATTTTATTTTATTTTATTTTATTTTATTTTATTTTATTTTATTTTATTTTATTTTATTTTAATTTATTTTATTTTTATAGTTAGCAGAAATTTCGTAAATTATTTAATATTTGGAATAATATAATATTTAAGTTTGCTAACAACAATTTTTCGTAGTAGCAGAAACTTCGGAAATTACTTAATTTTTAGAATAATGTTCAAGTTTGCTGACAACTATTCTTCGTAGTAGCAGAAATTTCGTAAATTATTGATTTTTTGGAATAAAGTTTAAGTTTGCTAACAACCATTTTTCGTAGTAGCAGAAATTTCGTAAATTATTGAATTTTTGGAATTATGTTCAAGTTTGCTAACAACCATTTTTCGTAGGAGCAGAAATTTCGTAAATTATGTAATATTTGGAATAATGTTCAAGTTTGCTAACAACCATTTTTCGTAGTAGCATAAATTTCGTAAAATATTTAATTTTTGGAATAATGTTCAAGTTTGCTAACAACCATTTTTCGTAGGAGCAGAAATTTCGTGAATTATTGAATTTTTGGAATAAAAAAAAAGTTTGCTAACAACCATTTTTCGTAGTAGCATAAATTTCGTAAAATATTTAATTTTTGGAATAATTTTTATGTTTGCTAACAACCATTTTTCGTAGTAGCATAAATTTCGTAAAATATTGAATTTTTGGAATAAAGTTTAAGTTTGCTAACAACCATTTTTCGTAGTAGCATAAATTTCGTAAAATATTCAATTTTTGGAATAAAGTTTAAGTTTGCTAACAACCATTTTTCGTAGTAGCCGAAATTTCGTAAATTATTGAATTTTTGGAATAAAGTTTAAGTTTGCTAACAACCATTTTTCGTAGTAGCAGAAATTTCGTAAATTATTGAATTTTTGGAATAATGTTCAAGTTTGCTAACAACCATTTTTCGTAGCAGCATAAATTTCGTAAAATATTCAATTTTTGGAATAAAGTTTAAGTTTGCTAACAACCATTTTTCGTAGTAGCATAAATTTCGTAAAATATTTAATTTTTGGAATAATGTTCAAGTTTGCTAACAACCATTTTTCGTAGGAGCAGAAATTTCGTGAATTATTGAATTTTTGGAATAAAAAAAAAGTTTGCTAACAACCATTTTTCGTAGTAGCATAAATTTCGTAAAATATTGAATTTTTGGAATAAAGTTTAAGTTTGCTTACAACCATTTTTCGTAGTAGCAGAAATTTCGTAAATTATTGAATTTTTGGAATAATGTTCAAGTTTGCTAACAACCATTTTTCGTAGGAGCAGAAATTTCGTAAATTATTTAATATTTGGAATAATGTTCAAGTTTGCTAACAACCATTTTTCTTAGTAGCATAAATTTCGTAAAATATTCAATTTTTGGAATAAAGTTTAAGTTTGCTAACAACCATTTTTCGTAGTAGCCGAAATTTCGTAAATTATTGAATTTTTGGAATAAAGTTTAAGTTTGCTAACAACCATTTTTCGTAGTAGCAGAAATTTCGTAAATTATTGAATTTTTGGAATAATGTTCAAGTTTGCTAACAACCATTTTTCGTAGTAGCAGGAATTTCGTAAATTATTGAATTTTTGGAATAATGTTCAAGTTTGCTAACAACCATTTTTCGTAGGAGCAGAAATTTCGTAAAATATTTAATTTTTGGAATAATTTTTAAGTTTGCTAACAACCATTTTTCGTAGTAGCATAAATTTCGTAAAATATTCAATTTTTGGAATAAAGTTTAAGTTTGCTAACAACCATTTTTCGTAGGAGCAGAAATTTCGTAAATTATTTAATATTTGGAATAATGTTCAAGTTTGCTAACAACCATTTTTCGTAGTAGCAGAAATTTCGTAAAATATTTAATTTTTAGAATAATGTTTAAGTTTGCTAACAACCATTTTTCGTAGTAGCATAAATTTCGTAAATTATTTAATATTTGGAATAATGTTCAAGTTTGCTAACAACCATTTTTCGTAGTAGCATAAATTTCGTAAAATATTCAATTTTTGGAATAAAGTTTAAGTTTGCTAACAACCATTTTTCGTAGTAGCAGAAATTTCGTAAATTATTGAATTTTTGGAATAATGTTCAAGTTTGCTAACAACCATTTTTCGTAGGAGCAGAAATTTCGTAAATTATTGAATTTTTGGAATAATGTCCAAGTTTGCTAACAACCATTTTTCGTAGTAGCAGAAATTTCGTAAATTATTTAATTTTTGGAATAATGTTGAAGTTTGCTAACAACCATTTTTCGTAGGAGCAGAAATTTCGTAAATTATTGAATTTTTGGAATAATGTTCAAGTTTGCTAACAACCATTTTTCGTAGTAGCAGAAATTTCGTAAATTATTGAATTTTTGGAATAATGTTCAAGTTTGCTAACAACCATTTTTCGTAGGAGCAGAAATTTCGTAAAATATTTAATTTTTGGAATAATTTTTAAGTTTGCTAACAACCATTTTTCGTAGTAGCATAAATTTCGTAAAATATTCAATTTTTGGTATAAAGTTTAAGTTTGCTAAAAACCATTTTTCGTAGTAGCCGAAATTTCGTAAATTATTGAATTTTTGGAATAAAGTTTAAGTTTGCTAACAACCTTTTTTCGTAGGAGCAGAAATTTCGTAAATTATTTAATATTTGGAATAATGTTCAAGTTTGCTAACAACCATTTTTCGTAGTAGCAGAAATTTCGTAAAATATTTAATTTTTAGAATAATGTTTAAGTTTGCTAACAACCATTTTTCGTAGTAGCATAAATTTCGTAAATTATTTAATATTTGGAATAATGTTCAAGTTTGCTAACAACCATTTTTCGTAGTAGCAGAAATTTCGTAAATTATTGAATTTTTGGAATAATGTTCAAGTTTGCTAACAACCATTTTTCGTAGTAGCAGGAATTTCGTAAATTATTGAATTTTTGGAATAATGTTCAAGTTTGCTAACAACCATTTTTCGTAGGAGCAGAAATTTCGTAAAATATTTAATTTTTGGAATAATTTTTAAGTTTGCTAACAACCATTTTTCGTAGTAGCATAAATTTCGTATAATATTCAATTTTTGGAATAAAGTTTAAGTTTGCTAACAACCATTTTTCGTAGGAGCAGAAATTTCGTAAATTATTTAATATTTGGAATAATGTTCAAGTTTGCTAACAACCATTTTTCGTAGTAGCAGAAATTTCGTAAAATATTTAATTTTTAGAATAATGTTTAAGTTTGCTAACAACCATTTTTCGTAGTAGCATAAATTTCGTAAATTATTTAATATTTGGAATAATGTTCAAGTTTGCTAACAACCATTTTTCGTAGTAGCATAAATTTCGTAAAATATTCAATTTTTGGAATAAAGTTTAAGTTTGCTAACAACCATTTTTCGTAGTAGCAGAAATTTCGTAAATTATTGAATTTTTGGAATAATGTTCAAGTTTGCTAACAACCATTTTTCGTAGGAGCAGAAATTTCGTAAATTATTGAATTTTTGGAATAATGTCCAAGTTTGCTAACAACCATTTTTCGTAGTAGCAGAAATTTCGTAAATTATTTAATTTTTGGAATAATGTTGAAGTTTGCTAACAACCAATTTTCGTAGTAGCAGAAATTTCGTAAATTATTGAATTTTTGGAATAATGTTCAAGTTTGCTAACAACCATTTTTCGTAGTAGCAGGAATTTCGTAAATTATTGAATTTTTGGAATAATGTTCAAGTTTGCTAACAACCATTTTTCGTAGGAGCAGAAATTTCGTAAAATATTTAATTTTTGGAATAATTTTTAAGTTTGCTTACAACCATTTTTCGTAGTAGCATAAATTTCGTAAAATATTCAATTTTTGGTATAAAGTTTAATTTTGCTAACAACCATTTTTCGTAGTAGCCGAAATTTCGTAAATTATTGAATTTTTGGAATAAAGTTTAAGTTTGCTAACAACCTTTTTTCGTAGGAGCAGAAATTTCGTAAATTATTTAATATTTGGAATAATGTTCAAGTTTGCTAACAACCATTTTTCGTAGTAGCAGAAATTTCGTAAAATATTCAATTTTTGGAATAAAGTTTAAGTTTGCTAACAACCATTTTTCGTAGTAGCAGAAATTTCGTAAATTATTGAATTTTTGGAATAATGTTCAAGTTTGCTAACAACCATTTTTCGTAGGAGCAGAAATTTCGTAAATTATTGAATTTTTGGAATAATGTCCAAGTTTGCTAACAACCATTTTTCGTAGTAGCAGAAATTTCGTAAATTATTTAATTTTTGGAATAATGTTGAAGTTTGCTAACAACCATTTTTCGTAGGAGCAGAAATTTCGTAAATTATTGAATTTTTGGAATAATGTCCAAGTTTGCTAACAACCATTTTTCGTAGTAGCAGAAATTTCGTAAATTATTAAATCTTTGGAATAATGTCCAAGTTTGCTAACAATCATTTTTCATAGTACCATAAATCGACCTCGGCGCATATATCGACAGCCCTGCAGTTTTTAAATTGCAAATTATTGAATTTTTGGAATAATGTTCACGTTTGCTAACAATCATTTTTCGTAGTATATATATTTTATTCAAATAATTTTTAAATACGCTAACAAATAAATTTCGTAAAAGAAGAAAAAGACCCGATGACATCAGTACGCACACATTTGTGAAAAGTGAAAAGTGATTATTATAGATTTTATTTTATTTAAAAAAGTGGAGACTGGTAGGTCGAGGACGTCCTTACACTCGGACGGACATTATCGGCTATTAATATATAGATTTTTGTTAATATAATGCCTCTAAAATATTGACAGTGAATCAGCTAAAAAAGTGTACAAATATTGCCAGTAAAAAAACATTACATTTACATTGTATTTTTATACATTATTTAATCTTGGTAATATCAAAAGTATCTGGGTTATGTTGTAACGAAGACTGAGCGGTATTTTTTCCTCATAATGTAGATAAATTGCGACCCATTTGTCATTATAAGATACCGCCCCGCATTAAATTTAAGGACTGCGCCTGATTTTATTAATGTTTTGGATGGAGAGGGCACTTGAGCGAGTATCCTGCAGATTTATTTTTTATGCACGCTTACTTACATCGGCCATACATTTCCTCTACAGATAAGCGTCAATCTTTAGACGAAATACGTACTACCGCTAACAACTAATCGAGTTGTGCGTATGTTAAATAAATAACTCAGATAATTATGACACTATTGTTATCGTGCAATATTTAATTCTCATTTTTCACGGATTCAAAATAACACTGTCTACAAAAAGACACGAAAAACTTTATAAAGCGATAATTTTTATTTTCTTTTATCCATGTCCGCTCAAAATGTGGAGGTATCTCAACAGAAGTTTTTCTGCGAAAACTCTTTGTTACTCAGTCACTCAACCTCTCTTTTTCGAAGGACGATGGCAGGACAGGACTAGTGGTTGGTTAATCACTCTCGCTGCACCCTGTTGTTTTATGATTGGAATGGTGGGGAGAATTTTTAGATACCAAAAACATATGCCTTCGATTGAAAAAATGCTGTTTGTGCTAGGATTTGAATCCGCGAGGTCCAGCATGGAAGCCAACAACGCTAACCGCTGTGCCATATGACCTGTCAAATCTTATTAGTGTCAAAAAGCCAAAAACAGAAAAAAAACATTTACTTGTTTGAAATTACGCCATTTCTAGATATCTATGTAGTATAAAAAAACTATTATCATTCAGAAACCAAATAAAAATCTTTTGTATTAATAAATCTTTATTATTTACATGGGTGGTATCGTGAAACGCACCCCCAGTGTAAAAAGTTTGTGTATTTAGGTGGTTGCTCGTCTTCTATCGAAATAATGTAATATAACAGGCATGCCTTTTGCGATATTTAATATAAGTAAAAACTTATACATTTTTAATTAAAAACTATGTAAATCAACTGTAAAAAAGAACCACGAGATTTTGGTGCGCGAAACAAATAAATCATGTTTGAATTTACAGATCTCGTACTAAATAAAAATAGTTTATTAACTTTTACGGCATGAATTAAGTCACGTAACAAGAAAGAGAGAAGAATGAATATTATAAGGACTAATAGTTGTTTTTGATAGCTTTTCTTAAGCTTCAATTGCAACATCGGATTAAAAATACATAGGAATAAATATAAACTTGAGAAATATCCATAACGTCAGACACTAAAACGTATATCAATGCTCAATAATTTTTAAAAAATTGGGCTACTGTTCAATTATAGTTCAATGAAATAAATCCATGGGAACACAAAATCTGTCGAGCTACGGGTCGTCAAATTTGTGTTGCGAATTCAGTGAGATAGATTTGGTGTATATTTGTTGAATTAAACGTACGGAGAGATGGTAAATAAATAATGGGTGTTTACTGAAGCATTTTTGTCGGAATGAATTGTGAATCGCTCAGAGGATACTTGAAAATGCGAACATAATCGTTGAAAGGCGCAGAAAATGCGTGAAATTTTTACTTCCGTCCGAAAACCGTTCAATCACAAAAAAATATATTTAATTTAACGTGGAAACGGATACAATGAATGTTTATCCTTGGAATAACTGGTTTAAATGATTTTCATACTCGATATATAATGTGAATGTTTCTATCGATTGAATTAATGAGTTGGCACAGCTTGTAGCGCTATGAATTTCATGCTATATTTTGTTTAATACTACTATATAATATATAAAATAAAACGTATAGACACTTTTGAAATGTTAACTGAAAATTTGTAGTGGAATGGCATTGTATTAACAAAATATAACACTTTTTAGTACTTATTCCAGATTTTAAAAATCTAATAATCGGTTAATAACGCTCACTATGAGCAAAACTGGACCCGTACTTTCTTTTTCCGGACGGAAATTTCGGTATACATTTAATTAGTACTGTGAAAAACATTAATTTTTGGTACGTTATTTCAGGATAAACCTGTATATAAATAATTTGTATTATGTAATACGGCGAAAAAGTATCAAAGTTTTTTAGTTCTAAAAATAGTATTTAATTTATATATGGTTGATTGTTATTTCGTATAAAATCTTTATCAAAACTACTTAAATAAAGACATACGCCGATACACTTATCAACAATATATGAAATAATATTTGTAAAATTAAAATATTTTGTTATTTTTAATCTTCATAGTGATAGAGTTCTATCAAGTAAATGAAAATTAAATCAATACATATACTATTATTTAACTATAAAAACGACGCACATGTTTTAATACTACATTAATTTTGTTGTTATAATAATTTATAAATACTTTAAAATGTAATTAAACAAAGGATAAATCATTTAAAAAGTGTTTTTCAATGCCTTAATCATAATCAGATTTCTTTAGTTTCATTAAAAATGTGAAACATATAGTATTTAATGTTCGTATATAAATAAAGCAGTAACCTATACATTTTTAAAACTATTTTGAAGAAAAATATTTGGCATTAGCTGTAATGTCAAATATTTTTACTATTTTAAAATTGAAGGAGCATACGAGGTAAACTCGATGAGAATTAACATCACAAACACTTACATTCTTTGATATGCAATAAAAATATAAAATGTATCTAAATTTTTGAAAATGTGTAATAAAACTTTACATTATTCGGTTGCTGTTTTGAATAGTTTCTGCACATTATTAGACGGAATTTTTTAAATTCACTTTCTGACCAATTGACCTGAACCAATTGTGTCCTCGGTATCATTAAGTGAATCAATTAGACACGTTAATTAATATTCCAACTCATTAAGTATCTACCGCAAACGAATAAACATAACTTTTTGCCATTATTTTAGAATATTTTTGATAAATTCTTGATATACAAATTATGATAAGTATCATAGTAACCTACTTACAAAAAATTTGAACGTCTTACTAAAACTAAAAATAATAAAAAAAAATATATATGAAACGTTGCTGTTTTTAAGCTACCTCCCAATTAAAAGTATTTTTCAACCAATAAATATGAACTATTTTCGTATTAATAGGCGACTGAATTGAAGATATTAATTACGCTGTTTAAGGATGGATGAGTGACATGGAGTATTTGACATTGCATACATCCATGCATTCAAACATAAATCCGTTGAAAAATTAATTTATAAAACTGTCCTTTCCGGGGTTTAAGCTCGGCGCTAACCATTCGACCACAGTACCTCTTTTGAATGTATTGTTAAAAAAAAACAGGTCTTAGACTAACTCTGTGGCCAGAAACAGGGTTCTAATGCTTCATATGTTGTTTTGTTTTGCAAAGTCTCTTATTTAAAACAGTCGGGTCCATAGCGCATCCAACGTGGTTGACTTTCATGACGGATCTCACTGGTTCAAATCACAGTACGAAGCACAGCGACAGGGGTTAGTTAACGACTTGTATTGTTTTAACCCTATCCTTACTCTCTCTCTCTTAAGGAAAAAAAGAGAACAACTGAGTAACAAGCAGTCCTCGTAAACAAATTTTTGCTCGGATACCTAACCTAGGAAACAATATGCTTGACATTGGGAACGGACACGGATTAGAAAAAATCCTGACAATAAAAGAGTCCCGGTACTTTTTCTTTTTAGAAAAAAACACTGGTCTTATATATTTAAAAGCTTATATTACAAATACAAATAATAATCTGGGTTACGGCAAAGGCATGAATTGGTACTGGGCGTCCGGTATCAGAATGGGTTCGGATGTTGAGTCCGCTGGTCCAAGTCCCAGTTGTCGTCGTCCGCATGAGCAACCAAGCGTGCCTCTTGACACTTCCGGCTGTTCTCGTGTCGCGACATATTGTTTCGTGTCGGATTGAACGCAAAATAAGCGATTATGTCATTTATGTTATTGTTTAGTATGTGACGTTAAAATGGGTGAGTTCCGTTATGGATGGTGAACAGAGTATTCAAATAATTTCATAATTGTGTTGTTTTAAAAATATATTTTACTGTAGTTGAATTGGGAGCGGCCATCGTGATTGTAAAAACAAATGACATCAAAGCTTATCGTTCATGATAGAACCATACCTCGTATTTTACACTACAAAAATTCAACAGGAGAATGACAAAACAATTGCATAAATTCTGTATTTCAATATTTAATACGATAATCATATTTGCTCTTTTAATATGGGATAATAATTTTTGCATATATAAAAGTAAAAATATAAGAAACTCTACTTTAGATCAAGAGTGGGCCAACCTTTTTCGTTAAGGACCAGATCTTAGAATTTTTATACGAAAAAATATAATAACAACATTATTTAATTAAAGTATTTTACTTAAGAAAGACCGCGTGTAACATAATAATGATAAGCTCTTATAGTAGCAAAAATAACGCAATTATCTTTTTTTTCTGATATAGATTTTTACCAATCTGGAATTTGAAGTAAGTACTCTTTACCATCAAAATAATTTGTGGCTCAATCAACGCATCGCAAATAGGCATACGATCAGATTTGCAGTGCGATTCGAAGCCGTAGTTTGCCAATCCCTGCTGGAGTGCATCACTGATTTTCCGAACGTAAAAGAATATTTTTAAAAGTATTAACACCATAACTCAATAAATCAAATTTGTATACTTACTAGAAAAAATGTTATTAGTGATCCGCGAGAATCAAAATTGTGAATTTAGTAGTCCGTGATAACGAATGTTGACAACCGTTGATTTAGGTATCGCTACAAAGTCTATTCAACAACGCCACAAACAAATAATAACTCTTTTTTTTGTGACAAAATATCACAGTATAGTTTCATCACTAAATTTACATGCAAAATGCTTTTAAATTGAATGTTTAAAGATACCGACAGTAAGAAAATTTAGTGGTTATTTATCATTAAATAAATTAACAAAGAAACAAAATCATTTTTTTTAGTCAATCTTTTTCGACCGATTACTCAATTCTGTTTTTGTCCGATTTATTACTGCACGTATTCAACTGGAGTAGGGATATATTTTTTGACATTGTGATATGTGCAATGTCAAAAATGTCGCAATGATAAGCATGAACATCTTCAATCACAATTAAAATTTTGCGCGTATTGTGGATTATTTGAAAAAATGCCCGATCGTGTTTTTGTTTCTTGTTCAGAAATTTCGATCGTTATTGTGGTCATTGATTGATTATTCCAATACGTTTATTACTAAATACTGAAAAATATACATAATCAATACGGTACCACTCTGTTCTCAAATGTATGAGGTGCCATAATGCAAAAAAAATCCAACAAAAATATTTACATGTACAACAATATGTCATTTTACACTAACAACTTTTTTACGCTACAGAATATGCCACGTAAAAATAGCGTGAAGCTGTAGGTACTGGTGGTGGGTACAATCAAAAAAAAATATTGATATATGACTTGCAAAGCCCGACAAAACCACACAAAAAGTAATCTTCGAACACATCCAGATGTCACGGAAATCACATGCAGAAACCGTTACAAACACATTTTTTTTGTCAACTATTTACCACTGCGAAATGGAAATAACGGTTTCATCTGGACGCCTCATATTTGTTAAGGCATTTTTTTGTAATGGTTGAACGTGTAATATTTATTGAGAGATTGGTTTCACTTTTTGTATCAATATATTTTTTTTATTTTGAATAATAAAATGGCAAAATATTTTTTGTAACGGTCACGTAATAATTAATAACATATTTTCTTTTAAGATGCTATAGATTTTAATGACAATAAGATATCCTTCGTCAACCATATCCCTTAGGCATAATTTTTCTCGCTTTTAATCTTTCATCACATTGAATCATAGATAATGTAAAAAGCACGACAGATGATATTTGGTATTCATAGCGATTTTTCACTGCCAAAATAACGGTATTGAAAATGTTAAAATACTAGTATTTTGGTATTGAAAATTGGTCAAAATATAATTTTGAATATACAGAGACCATTGGATATTTTACATTATATTTCATGATACCGTATCTCATTTATGGAAATCACATGTTTTCAATAATGATGTGTATTTTTAATGACAGTATTTTATATTTATACCATGTGCCAGTGTTGATATTGCAATACCGATGTTGATATATTTATAAGGTACTTATTACATTCCCGACTTAATGCAGAAAATATAAAAATACTATGCAATAAATAATAAAACGGGAAATTGAATATCCGTAAACTTCACATAATTTTATTTTGTAATGTATAGTAATTACTATATTTAATAAAGTTTTAATTAAATTAGGATTAGACGCACAAAAGCGTTAACACTTCAGATGAAGCAAGAAATGGTTTGCGTGTATAATATAGGTATTATAATTTATTATAACTCTTAGTCATTGATCAAATATTTACGATGTGATAAGATAAACCTGATTATATATAACAGTGGTCGGCAACATAAATTTAAAAATATAATAAAAAATGAAAATATAAATAAATAAAAATGTAAATGAAATTAACTATTTATGTTAGCTTCGGTTACAAAGCTTACGGATTCAAATCGAGTTTTATTAAATGACCTTTCAATCGGATTATAGATTTCTTTCCGATGTTATGTATTATATGTATGTTTGTGATGTCTAAAACTATCTCCTAACGATCCTACTCTAAAAACTAAGCGTAGCGATAAGGGTTAACTAATCAGTCTATCATAATTATCTTCGACTCTAAAATATTAGTCAGATAAAATCTATTGCTAAGACTTTTTTAATATCAAGAAACCGTTTAGTAACAAATATTCATGCCTCTGAACACAAATTCATAATTTAATTTACTAAAAAATATTATGTATATGCACACTGTAACTGAATTCGACACAGTTGGTATGCGGCATTATGCTTGAGAAGTAATATTTTTTGTATGATTGTAGGTTCTCAAAACGTGAGAAGTTATCGCAAATCTCAATCATCAAGTTGCCGACCACTAATGAAAGCATTTGACGTAAAGTTTTTTTTCGCGTTATGCAAATGATAATATTTTCAATATAAACATAATTAACCAATATGCATCGTCTGTTAAATTCTTTGTTAAATGTTTTGTTATATATATTATATTTTCAACAAAAATGTGACAGCGATTTGTTCGTTGTGCAAATAACGCTATCTGCCCAAAGGTTGACATATCGGTTGATGTAATAATTAGTTGACAATATTAGTCGTCAGTTTCAAGGCATCGTATTTGCAAACAATCAAACTTTTTTTCTTTTGAATAAATTTTTATATATATCCTGTCATAAATATATTTATCAAATGCGTGGTGCATTAGCGTATTCTAATATTTCATGAACTTTTCTTCATTTTAGGCAATTGAATAAGTCATTTTGAACCTCTTTCCTTTTATACTTGCTGAATCAGTTGTTATTTGTAGTGATAAGCATAACTGGCTCTCAACTACATATAATAAAAAATCTATTGAATTAGTAAATACTTAAGTTTTTTTGGTGTTCAATGTCGAAAATTGGGGGAGAGTCTTCATATTAAAAAAAAATAACTAAAATAAGCTTTTTTTACAAATTTCACATTTTAATGGTTTAGAAAAATTTAGAGATAAACTTAGGATGAGTGACTAATACTGACTTCAATAAATCACAAATAATATGACTTATCTATGGATTATTTTAATAACCTTCACGTCAACACTTTCTATTATGAATCTATAGATTCACTCTATTCTGGGAGAGATGGATAAAAACACAATAACAAGGGTTTTAAATATTAAATTAATTTAAGCGTTAAAAAATTACAAAAATATACTTGAAATTTTAATTTAATGTCAAAACCAAAGTCACAGATCTATTTGAATAAAATTACGTGGAAAGCAATACAAAAGGATCACGATAAGGCAGGAAGGAGGTGGGCGCACAGCAAGGTCGGGCAAGTGTTGTACGTTATCTTTAACCAAACATCAAACGATATGGTTCTTCCTGTCATCTTCCTTAAATCCTTTTAGCTTTGCATATTATTTTCATCGCCGCAGGAAAATATCGGTTGAGGAAAATCAGAAACAGAGGCGTATCAAATTTGTTTGTGGAAAAGCTTAAAATATCATAAAAAATCATTTAAAATGTATATATACATATTAATACTAAAAATTCCAAATCTAAGATTTTATTCATGTTAATAATACATTTAAATATGCATTAAAGCAAGTGTAATAATCACTATGTTAAATAACACAAAATTTTGATTTAAGTATTCTGTCAAAGGCTAAGTATTTCCTTGACCTTTTTCTACCGTAAAAAAAGTACGTCTTTATCTAGCATGCCCTCTGTAATTTTCAATTATTAATTTAATTAGTTATTGAGAAAATACAACGTCTCTGGAGTGTTCAGCGCGTAAAATTTTACGAGATTTCTCGGCTTTTGCAGCCATCGAGTTAAATGACTTTGGCAGTTATCAAATTCCTCATACTTAAAAAAAGTGTATCAACCAATTGCTTAAGTCGTGCTTAAGTGTATAATATATCTAAAAAAACACTTGATTGAACTTTTATTATTTTATGCCGTATAAAGCACTAAATTTATACATTTGTAAAATATTTTATCATAAAGTTTTATATCAAAGAATAAATCCAACAACCCATTTTTTATAACTTATTTCCTTTTACACTTCTGCGGGTAGCTTTGACTCCACAATTGCAAAGCTTTACAGGAAAATAAAATTCAACGGCTGACCCGGTACAATGGGTTTTTATGAAAAACTTTCCCAGTTTCTCGGAAGTCATCGAAGCTGTTTTCATCTCGGTACTGCTGCTTATAAAGGAACTAACTCTTGGCCAGGACAGAGTCGGATGGTCGACTTTGATTTTGCACATGTTATATACCTAATTTGTTCTGAAAGTATTAACAAATAGCAAGAAACAAAATTACACAACGTTCAACATCGTTTTTATTAAGGTTTGGCTTACTTTGAAACGCCATTTACGTGTCATGATGAAAAGGCAGTATTATTCTACAACTCCAGACGAATAACGAGAATTTTATACTTGATCCTTTGTTCCTTCCCCGAATTGTGTGCTAAGGTATATATAATTATAATATGTTCTAAATTCCAAGAAAATCCTGTTTTGAATCGGATATATATATAAGATAGAGAAAATTTATATTATTATGTCTGTATGTCGCCTAAAAACAATGGTAAACATTTAAAAATCTTTAACAATTTTCAACTCGCTACATCTTTGTTTTCCCTAGTCTAGATTAAGCCCTAGTTAAGAGAAATTTAATAATTCAAATTACGAATAAAACCAGGCTTTGTCGGGAAATTTCAGCATTAAAAAGATTGGAATTAATATACCAATATTTCATTGGTAATAAGGAAAAAATATTATTATTACATAATATTTAAATAGAGTATAAATTCAGATTATGTGCGCGTGCTTTTAAAGACTTAAAAATGCCAAAGTACGAAATAAATGTCACATAATATAATACATCTTATTGAGACAAATAAATTCAAGGAATATAAGAGTTTTTAATCGTTACAGTGGGTGTACTTTTGGCATTTAACCGTCTAAAAAATAAACTCTTAATCCGAGACATATGTCGCTCATACCTCGTTATCCACACACATTTTACAGGAGATGAAAAACTCTACTTTCACTATCAAATTTACATAAAGTTCGTATTTTCCGTATATTATCATCACTAACTAATTATAATTTTAAAACGATAGTCTCATTTTCTCTATTTAGAAAATAGAGATATTGCATCTATAAAAGTAACAAATAATCGTTAATATTATTACGTCAAGTGGTCAAAATCATTTTTTTTCGCTAAATCATGTGTTTTTCACCGTCAAAACCTCATTTTTGTCTGGATGCAAGAGGAATTGTTTTATCATGAGCGATATCCATAGGATTATTATGGTTGCAACTTACCACTATTGAAACCCGTGGCGTATCAAGTGTATAATATTGCTTAGATACGATTTTGAGATTTTTTTATTGGCAATGTGGTGATGACAATTGGTTTTTTACTGCTTCTATGTTTTATTTAATATTGAGAAGAAAAATTATCAACACAAGTTTTACAGTAAAATTAAGATTGAACTAAACTTAAAAGTAACATTAGCGGTTCTTATATGACTGCGACTAAGAATTTAAAAGTTTATAAACATATGTGGCAATTTTTTATAATCCTTAAATTTTGTCAAATCAATTAAAACGTTTTTTCTGTTGTAGATAAAACTTCAGACAAAAGTAATGTTAATTATTTTTGTGACTACTAACATACATTGCCATTTTAATATAATTTACAGTTTTTGTAAAATCCGTTAAATTATTCGAAAAATTATAGATTTATCGATTGGAAGAATAGGAAAAAGATTTTAGGCATTAAAATAACACATAGATTAATCGATTTAATAAAAAATGCTGTTCGTACTGGAACTCGAAACCGTGAGATCCGTCACGGAAGCCTATGACGTGCGCCACGCACCCTACAATGTCAAACGTTTGATCCAAAAATAAAATCAAAAAATAGTGAACGTTTATTTTTCTGTCAAGAGGAACATTAAGCTGTGTACGCGACAGGGTTGGTAAAAATCTCAACTCGAATTAATCTTCACGCATGCTAGTTTCACTGGACAACTGTCACAGTCGACGTTCTCCGGGTCTGTAACCAATTTGATCCGGGACTCTTCTTTTTCCAGAGCAGACGCTTCATTGTTGGGTGATTGATCACTTTGCTTATTGTAACCGTCAACCGGAAGTGGATCGGGCGGGTTCCCCGGAAAAGCGGAGACGCGATGCTTTGTACGCGGCCGCGGGAAATCGTTAGTGCCGCGAGAAAATTGTTAATGTCTTTTATTACTTTATATTGAAACAGATAAAAGCAAAATGTTGTATGACAGGACGCTTGGATGACAATTTTAAATAACCCAAATAAAACGAAAATTCGTTCCAAATTTGTTGGATGAAGACAATTGAATGATTTTTATTTATAAATATATAACTTTTTCAAAAAAAAATAATAGTTTACACAATAGGACAATTAATTATAATGAAATGGAGTGTCTCTTCTTTAAACAGAACATTTTTATCACTAACGGCCCGAGTTTCGCCTTTCGGTATCTACAGACATTCGAGCGCACGGATAAACTTGAACTTACGAATTATTGAAGGATTTAAATTAAATATTAAAATTCCACCTTTAGTCAAAAATTTAAATTATAGACGATCGTTTATTTTTGGAAATAAAAACTTAATAAAAACACTTACAATTATATAACTGCTCAGTTCTGATATAAACGTTTAATAACTCATGTTGAAAAAAAATATTTTTTAGCTATTTAAATCGAATAATCAATTTATGAGAAATTAATGAAAATTAAAAAGCGTGTGTATTTGTGTTATTATTATTATTTTTTGTTGAAAAATAAATCATGGAACATTTTGTCAACCTGACCTAACATAGGCTGTCATAATTGCACTTGAATTGAATTATTGTCTAACCATAAAACGGAGAACGAGCACTTCAATGATAACAAAATATTATATATTAGTATGTATCTTAAGTAAAAATTAGTATTACTTACAACGTATAAGTTATTTACGACACAGTTATAGAATAATTACTTATTTTTCTATCTTACTAGATAAATAGTTAACTGTGCCATTCAAACAATATAATATTTTACTGAATTTCTATCGCTAAAATCCGCAATATATTATTATACTTTATACCAAGCCGATAGAAATATATGAACACGTAAAAAGTCTAAGTAAAATACAGTTATTTTTAGTGGGAATAAAAATATGACGTGTCAATTTACTCGCTATGAACAATAAATTTGTTGGATAATAGACGTTCGGTTCAATGAACGATAATCGAATCGCTGGATTAATAAATGTATTTATCATTATTTGTGATATCACGCTGCTGTCAATGCAAGTCAAAGAATATTAATGGCTTACGTCATTAGGAAGGCATTCATTGTTGCGTATTTTTCAGAGAAGTAAAGCAATTTCCGCCATTTTCGAAAATGTAATAAATGCATATTATTGAAAAAAGTGTCGGTTAAAAAGTATTCACAACGAAATGTTTCATTTTAATTTCCTTCCAATCAAGGCACACTTTGGGTCTACAACCGATGAATTTTCATACTCAAATGTTATTGTTTATATTATTCAAAAATAGACAATTCTTGTTAAATAAATCTTACGATTGAATTTAATGTTGTTTTAATATTAATTAAAATTTCAATGGACGTAAATAATATATGGTAGAATTTAATGGGAAACGTATCTATTACTTAGACAATCCCCGAAAATCGAAATTTCGATTGAATATGCAGTTATGTGTAAAATAAATGATAATTTTGTAAAGATTTTTTTTTTGGTATTGTCTGAATTATAACACAACAATTTGAAGAGGTTTTCAATCTATAGATGCAGAATAAAAGAGCTAATTATCATTCGGCTATCAGCTGCTGAAAAGTTTGTACTATTTACGTGACAGAGAATACTTAAAATCTATCAAAAGCTTTAATACTGATATGCTCGTCTTAACGGGTTTTTTTTTAAAAAATATATTGGCAAATGCTTTCACGTTTTAATTAGATACCTTAATAAATTAAAAGATTATTATTAGCTTATAATTAAATAAATTTAAATAATTAAATTGCTTTAGATTGTAGCATTAACCATCCGTTATTGTATTTCCAAGTTACTCTACTTTAATCAGTCTTGAAGTATACCAGCTTGCTTTCTTGTAATATCTTTTATCTGATTCTAGTAATATTTTCTTGTAACTGTTTCTCTCACTTCGTAACAACACTGCTTAAGAATATAAGTTTTCCAAGACTTGTATGTCTTTCGAAACTCACGGTTAATATATTTTTAATCAGTTATAAGTCACAACTGTGTCCAGGATTCAAAATTGTACAATATAATAAAATAGAAAAATCTAGTCTGGAGTCTGGACTTAATACGTTTTGATCATGGAGATAATAATAATATGGTCAATTGAATAGAATATAACTGTTTTCATACTTGATACTATGTACAAAAACAGCATTTAGTACATTATTAATTGATTTGGCATTTACTTGGTAGAACTCCATTTATAACAGATTAAAATAACAAAGTATTTTAGCTCTACAGTTTTTAATAATTTTATTCGTTGATAGCTATTTCGGCTTGCGCCATCGTCAGAACTATGTTTAAACTAATATTTTGCTCAGCTGTATATACTGGCTCTGAAGAGATACACAATGCATCAAGTTATTCACTCTAACATCCTAATTATAATTACAATATTACACTTATCAAATGTGATTCTAGTTTTTCAAAGAACGATTAACAATCTGGGTTCATTTCTTAAAACATTAATTAGGATAAAATTAAAATGATATTTATTATTAATGACATTACATACAATTTATTAACTATGGCTTTATTGTTTCGAACAACAATAAGCAATATGGGATTTTTCAAAGTAAAATTAGGATAAATTATACTTATATTTATTATTAATTACAATAAGGGTTTTAACAACGGTGATGGATTAATAATCGTTTGTTCGTTTAAGATGTTAAAATTATTAAAAACTGTAGAGCTAAAATACTTTGTTATTTTAATCTGTTAGCATTTAGTACATTCATCTAAATGTTTTTGTAAAACAGTCTAACTGCTTCTTACTTTACTAATTGTTTTATGAAAAAATATTGTTGATAACTGCATAAAATTCATAAATTTACTTCCAGAGGCGAATCATTAATATTCAATTTTCGTACAAAAAAATATTTTAAATATACTCTGTCTCTAGGCGTGCACCATCTGACACTGGAATAATCTAAAAAAGTCGCGTCATGCTGGTAGATTTTTTTTAACCCTCTTGTCTTCTGTAAGCAACCGAATATCATCTCTTCGTATTCTCAACCTAAAGCTAAGTTTCGTTCAAACACACGTAACGTTTGTTATGACGTTTTTGTGGGATGCTTGAATAAAAATTGTCATATTCTGCGAATTCTGTGTCTACTGTACGGGAAATGTAAATTTTTCTCATAATTCTTTTCAGCTTACTGTTTCATAGTATATTGGAAGTATAATATTTTTATAGTATTTTGTTTTCTTAAATTGAGAGCACAACGATAGACACGTATCCGCTTAGTCTGGCTGGCAACAGGGCTTATATATATATATATATATATATATCTTGTGATAGTTTTTTTTAAATGGGTATATAAAATATTGTGCAAAAGCGGAATTAAGAATAATTGGTTTATTTTTTTAACAAAATAGTACATTTGTATTATAGTAATTTTGTAATATAAAAATATCATAATTCTGTCACTGCTTAAGCACGCCACTGGTTTCCTGTTCATTTTTAACAGATTTTTTTGAATCCATGTTCGCCCCCAATGTGGAGTGTATGGCCTCATAATGGAGGTATCTCAACATTTTTTTTTCCTACGGCAACTGTTGTTACTTAGTTGCTCAATCTCTCTTTTTTTAAAGAGAGTATGGATATAAGGGCTATGACAGGGCTAGTGATTAGCTTATTACTCTCACTACGCCCGTTTTAGGATTGGATGAGTAATCCATAAATCGATTGAAAAATCAATCAATAAAAACTGTCCGTTCTCGAACATTTTTATTGTGATATAATAAATAATAAAGAATGCTTAACTCAACTAGGATGTTTTAAAAATTCAATTAGGCTAGATTTAATCAATTACACGAATGTTTGTAAACAAGTCACTAAATAATTTTGCTCAATTATAGATGTCGCTGTAGACCGCTATTCTCACCCTAAATAATAGAATATTAAATAAATATTTAAAAATTTATGAGTTAGGTTAGGTAAAAAATAGATACCACAATTATTTCAATACACAACAATACAATAGTTCTGTTATATCGTGTTCTGTTTATTAGAACCACTATTTCAGTGTGAAATTATCGTCAAATCTATAGAAATTTTTTCTCACATACGTCAGGTTAGAAAATATTTTGATATAAGTAAACAAAGCTTTTTTCTCAACATTTTTAATGTTTCAAATCAATATAAGAAAAAAAATATTTTTGTTTTCCGTTGTAAACTTTTTTTTTGTTGTAAATCATGATCTCCCGAAAAAGTAAAAACAGTTAAAAAAAGAATTAACACAACTAAGATTAGATCTACAAGATCGATTATTGTTTGAAGGCGTTGGTATTTGTGAAGTCTATCCCTCCCACTCTTCCAAACCTAAAATTTACACGGCAAAGCGAGAGCGACACTAGTCCTTTACCAGCCCTATCTTTCTATCCATACTATTTAAAAAATAAAGGTTGAGCAATTGACTCAAAACCAGTTATCCTAAATAAACTAGAGTGATATCTCAATTAGGAAGCCATATCCTCCACATTGAGAACGGACATGAATTAGAAAAAAAACTTGACAAGAATTAAGTTCCGGAACCTTTTTTTTTTTTAAAAATAGGTTGAGTAATTGACTAACAAACAGTTCTCGTAAAAAAAGTATGTTGAGATACCTCAATTAGAAAGCCATATCCTCCACATTCACGGACATGAATTAGAAAAAAAAGCTTGACAAAGATTGTGCTCTGGCACCTTTTGTTTTTTTTTAAAAAACAGGGCTTCAAACCGCTATTTTTTACGTTCCGGTTCAAGTAAAAAAATACATATCGGTTCGGTTCCGGTTTTCGTTCCGGCAAAAATAACGGTTTTCAATTTTCGTTTTCGTTCCGGTTCGAAGCCCTGAAAAAAAAGCACTGAGTGAATATGTTACTATTTTTAGTTTATGATGTAAAACAAAACAGTTCAATAAAACAGTTATTAATATTCAAACAGAAATTCTATATTATTCCGTTATGAATTCGAGCGTATTGTATGAAACGCCATCTGTCGTTGATCAAATTACTACTTATTTCTTTAGCAATTTCAATGATGATTCCCACTATTAAATTCATTATACCAAAATCATTTCTTTTGTTTCAGGTAAGGAATTCCACTAGGCAATTAGAGAGATAACGAGTTAAACACTAAATTGATTCTAAAAGCATCCTGTGTGTTACCATTATACTGGAGAATGTGGCAAGAAATAATTGTTATACTTTGACGTAATTTGAGCTACCAGATCTTTGCTTTGTTACTATATTCGTAAATAATAATTTATATTGAGGAACATGTAATGCCTTAAATAGATGCTCACTTAAGAACTCGATAAATGTATATAAGATTTTCATTGGTTCTAGAAGACTCTATATTATTATATGTATGTATGTGGATACATTTAAATTGAATCGTTCAAATGTTGTGTATTTGCATACGTTTTGTCATTAACCACCCGGGTTTCGACTAACAACATATTTAGGCATTCAAGTGTACGGGTGAACTTGATTACTTTTAGAGTGTGCACAGTCAAATACTTGATGGAAAGGCTTTATATTAAAAAAATTAAAAAAAACATTTGTACTAATTCTCACAATTATTTATTAATATCAGGACCGGTTTCGCTCATGAAGATCATTATCAACTAATCAGTTCTTGCCGATCAAAATGACTTAACAAATGAAAGGATGAGCTTGAACTGACATATTCATCTAATAGTGAAAATATTATTAGGATTAATTTCACCATTGATTTGTTCTTAATGACAAATCAATATGAATTGAGATCAATATTAATCGCCTAGCGATCATTATTAATCGCATAATAATGTCATTATCGGCAACATTCTTCGTATTATGTATTTTGATGATTTTGATTCCTGATCATGTTTATTTATTTTTATGAAATAAAAGCAAATATTTTAATTTAAGATTTCGACTGAAGGTGCTTGGTGGAATTTCAATATTAAATTTGAATCGTTCAAACTATGTACATTCTCACAAATTTTGTCACTAACGACCCGGGTTTCGCCTTTCGGCATCTTCAGGCATTAAAGTGCACGGATGAACTTGAACTGACGTTCAGAACTGAGTTCATCCGTGCACTTGAATGCCTGAAGATGCCGAAAGGCGAAACCCGGGTCGTTAGTGACAAAATTTGTGAGAATGTACATAGTTTGAACAATTCAAATTTAAATATTTTAAGCTGTTAGCAATGTGTTTTTCGCTTAGAAATCAAAATTTCGCAGGTTCATGTTCAGGAAATAATAAAAGAACAGTTATGTAATAATGCAATTGGCTTGCGCTTCAACTGAATTAGCGTAGCGTCAAATCTGTTTTATTATAACAGATTATTTAGAGACATCAATTTTATTATAATTGACAATGAATGTTTTTCTTTATTTAACGAGTTACACTATGATGGCATGCCTACACGAGTAAATAAATTGATTAAAATATGACTGATTTCTTTTTATTATTATATGAAATACTAATCAGAAATGGTGTGTATTGTATTCAAGGCTTCACGGTATTGATTTTTTTTAGGAAAGTTTTCACACTTTAAGAAAATGCGATCGAAGCATGGGTGAATCATGCGAGTTTTCATGGCTAGTTATTCTGAGCGTTTTACTATTTATTGAGAGATGTGCTTATACTTATTCAATACTATATCGAAAGTAAATTATTTATTCAAAACGTGAACAACTTGAGTGTATCGTTACGTTTACCTATTCGATTAGCACGAGAGTATGGCTTAATAATAAAGGTATCGTGGTAGAGTCTCGAAGAATTTATATAGAGAAGTATTGAATTTCACGATGGAACTAATTGTATCACCTTTACACGGTCCAGTTTTTGATCCCCGGTCATTCTAAAGAACGCTTGTCAGCGTGGGAATGCGTTTTATTTCTTAGCATCAGCTGACCAGATTAATTGGCAGGGTTGCCAAAAGCGCGTGATGAATTATATTTCCATCACCATTGAAAATTGAACTCTTTAAGAGGTACTTCAAAATTATACAGACAAAAATGTTTAACATTATTAAAGCCACATCCCGCAATACAGAAGTGAAAAAAACATTAAAATTATTTCTAGAATTATTACTCGCTTTAAATTGAAAACAACTTTTAAGAAGAAAAATATGACTGACAGCAAATGCAAAGTTTTAGCTTTAAGTATAATGTGTATATTATTGGTGTTCTATGTTACATATATAGCTATAACATAAATGTTGAATATCAGTTAATCTAACACAAATACAGAAAGGAATTAATGGATATTGACAATTCTTTTATCCATGTCCGCTCCTAATGTGCAGCATATAGCCTCCTAATAGTGGTATACCAACAGAAGTTGTCGCTCAACCTCTCTTTGCAAAAAAAAAATAGTAGGGATAAAAGGATATGGCTCGAGCAGGACTAGTGTTTAACTAATTTCTCTCGCCACACCCAGTTATTGAAGGATGGGAAGAGTGTGAGGGAAATTGAGACATCACAAACACCCATGCCTTCGAACAGAAATCTATAAATCGATCGAAAAAAAAATCCTACTGGAACTCGAACCCGTGAGATCTGTCATGGAAGCCAACATTTGCCTATCTGTAATCCTGCATGTATAATAATAACGAATAAAAAATGCTGTGTTTGTCAAACTGATTATATAAATACACCAAATTACTTATTTTAGAAAAAGAAGTAATATAAAATAATCTCGTTGTTTATTAACAGAATTTTTGCTAACATTCTTTTTATTAATCTGAAATGTAACACATTCAACAAACCAACCGCTTAATGACGAAATAATAATGTTACTAAGTGATATCCATGCACAAGATTGGTCCTGAATGATTTCAAATATGTATACGGACAACCCTGCTGGAGAAGGATTACTCGCGGCTTCAAGAAGTATCACCGATCCACGAATCACGCACTTTGTTATTATCGCTCCAGTCGACAAAAGCCGCCGTGAAGTAAACATTAACCACGGTGTTAACCAGTTAACGTTGACTGACAACAATGCCGTGTTAAGGATACAATTAAAAATTGCTTCGCTTAACATGAAAACAAAAAAAACTAAAATAGTTTTCTGGATAATCATCTTTATTGTGTTTTTACAATTATAAATATGATCAGAACCAGTTGGTTATACAATGAAAACATTTTTTGGCAAATAGTGTTTACTCAACTATTTTAAGTTAATTGAAAATCTCCACTCCACTCTCTGTTCAAAGTTAGTGAAAATCGTAATATAAAATAAATTATTGCGAAATATTTGTCATTTTTTTTGTTTTAGTTTTAAAACATGTAATTCGTTTCCAGCTAAAAAGCTAAAATGTACATTATTGTTATAAATTATCTTCTTATTTTATGCATATCTACTAGTTTTAAAAAATAACTCGTGTAGTAAATTCAATTTTTAGCAATGAAATAATAAATATATAGTTGAGGTGTGTATTTCCAAATTGAACTTATTCAGCTTCAGCAGTGGTAGATAAAAGCCACAATCTGTTTACCATTTAGATATTAAATATTTTTAGGTTATCAAACTTATGGTACAAGTTTTTCTTAGCACCAGTAAGCTATTACTTTACTATTGTCAACCTTGTGCAATTTTAATGAAATAAATAAATTACGAATTGAACTAAGACTGTTTAAACGTATTGTTCCCATTGGTTGATTTGAAATACTTTTATTTCTTATTAGCACCGGTTTTTAATTAAATTTTCTCCTTGATTACAATGATTCCTGTAAAAAAAATACTATGTCAAAATTTTCATCTATACAATCTGCCATTCTTAATTTATTTAGAAATACTTGAATACAAATTCTCTCAATCACCCAAATTTCTCTTCCATACAGGCCAGTATTTGGTTGATCGCACCTAAAGTGTTAGTATTCTATTCATTTTTAAGTATGGGAACCAAGAAATAATAACATTCCAGATCATTTTAAGTAAACTGCTTTATAGTTCTTTTTTAAACATCTGAGAGTATTTCTAGTAACCCATTGTTATGAAATTAGAACATTTTCCATGGACAATGAATGCTCAATATTTTTTTTTGTATACACATGCAAATTAGTCCAATGTTTCCATTCACAAAAAGAAAAAGCTTTTAGTCAAAATCGTCGTTCATCCAAAATAATGTTTTGTTTAAGTTTGTATGTAAGTAAAAACACCGAAACAATTTGACATTATATATTTCCGAGAATTTTAACAATGGATGTTTTTATTGAACATTAGAAATATTATAATTGAGTTCAGTGTTTTCTTTTTTAAGTGTATTTTAGGTGTAAATTAAAGATTTTTTTTCACTGGCTGTGTTTTTTTACATTGGAAAATCATCACATCTATAGTTTAAATTTGTATAATTTCTGAACACACCAGTCGTTTATATTTCTCTTCAAAACCATTTAAAATGAAAAATTACTAAACACGTGTTTTCTTCTACCGATTTCATATAAGACCGTCCTTTGTTAAATTTTGTGTGAAAATCTTTGAGAACTGAAATTATTTTAATAATTATGACTATTCTTATAAGCCTTACTGATTACAGTATTTTTTAAGATTAATGAATGACAGTCATATACACTATGTCAAAAATTCATCAACTGATGTGAAAAATAGTTTTTCTTTTAAATATCTCTGCCGTTACTAAATTTGTGATTATTGTTTTTTTGCAGATTATAAAGTGATGTAATTTTACCGACACAACCACCTGATTTCATCTTTCTAACTTAAGAAATAATTTCTAGTATTTTCCTATAATAATGACACACTATTATAATTTTTGGATGTACTGATCAAAGCTTAATCAGATATACCCTTTGTCAATTTCTTTTCATACTTGGAAGACATAAATATAGTTTACGAAAGCATTATACGCTGTGTTTTGTATTAGGTTATGTAGGTACTCCATCATGCCGTAAGTTGGGTTGTATTATCAGCGAAAGGTCGAGACATTGTCAATGAGAAGAACACAATTAAACTTTACCAATCAGTTTATGGATCTCACCTCTTAGGTATACGCCAGCCGAGTGAGCGAGCAAAGTGTGACAGAAGAGCCTACTTCTGGTCGAGTTACCGCCGTTACCGGCCGAACGGCCGTTATTCCCAACGGCGGCAATCGTTATTGCCGCAATCCGCTTACTCCCGTTGCCTCCCACTACAGCCTTCGCTCTGTCAGGCGTAGATAAACTTTTCTCTACCATAATTTTCCATCCAATAAGTCTTTGGCTTTTGCTATAACTTTGACGCATTGTTCGTAATTGTGTTACTGCGGCTTCTTAAAGAAGAATTTTTCCAACGATTCTTTAATTATTGAATTTTATTGACAAGTTTTTAAAATAATTTTTATTTGCAATTTTACGTTTTCTTCGTTCTGAAACCACAAGGTTGGCACTTGGCTGTAATAATAATTTTGTTTATGTACACACTTTTAAGGCATTACTTATATATATTTTAACTACAGTAGTAACTACAGTTTAAATAAGTAAATTTATATGTTATTGCAGCCATTGTATGAATGCTCATATTAAATAAACGTATAGTAGAGATTTAAATCTTTTAAATTTATTAGATAATGAAAAAAACACAATAAATGGAACGTTTAGAAAATAAATCGAGTGCACGAAAGGTGAGCATTTTATTGTCAAGACATAAAATAAATTGCAAGAATTACATAACCGTTATTTTTACAGTTCTAGTTGTTTTTTTTCTCTGTAAAAAAATACAAGTATGTTTTGTAATAAAGACCAAGGTTTCGTATATCTGTTACAAAGTTAAACGAATTTCCCAATATTTCTAGAGTCGGCAGTATCTATTCTCCACTTAGAGTGAGTGAGATTTAAAATTTAAATAAGAGTAGGTATATTGTAAGCAAATACAAACTTCCATTGCAATAAATATACAAAATTCGCTGCTTTCGTTATTCAATATAAATTTCTGGATTACAATCATTAAATAGAAATACGTCTTTTTAAAAATTATGACACGCTTAAATGATTGAAGTGTCCAGTTTCAAAAACGGCCTAGTCAATTCCACTTTAATAAAGTTTCAACGCAAATATCTACAAAAAACACAGACGCTAAACGTCGACTCGTTAAATTTTAAACGTTTACATTCGTAGAAAAAATATAATAATATTCAATCACTATTAAATTCCTGTTATCTGATCTCCTGGTTCTCAATGACTTGACCAGTATGATAAAAAGAGAACTTCGATTTGGCCACCTTTGATAGTAAATCATTGTTTAAAGAATTTTCGAAATTAATGGCTTTGTTTTAGTTTTTTCAAATAACAGCCACATTTTTACTATTGCTTTATTCATCATTTAATATTTCAGGGCATTTATCAGTTTGAACTGAAGTAACGTTAAGCAATAAAAATAACTACTAAACGGAACTTTATTGTTTGATAAATGAAAAAATCAGAAGTCAAAGATGAAAAGTGACTTATTTGGATGTGTATTAAAATTAACTACTTAATTATCATTTCAAATTTGAATAGCATTCCTTTTATTTTTTAAAGTGACTTTTTTGACACAACCAAAAAAAGCTACATTGATTCAATAAAATAACTCAAAAATACAATAATTATACAGTGTACAGTATTATTGACATTAAAATAAGGTTACATTAAAACTCTGAACATAATATAGCAAATAATCTTATTGAATAAACGTACAACTGAGGATTATATTATTTCAATCGATGTTTTATTGGAGATTATTAATAAATGGGTATATTTAGTCGACGAACTGTACCCGATTTAAATTTTTCGAGACACTTTTGTTTGCACACAAGTACGATGGGATGTTAGGTGATTTCGCAGCGTGGCGTCAACTTACGGATCGCTTCACCATTTCGACGCCAGCGTCGCGACGAGTCTTTGACGCCGAACGCTTTTTGGTGCCGAAGCTTTTGACGCCGGAGATCCAATGCACGCTCATACTTGACAAAGAATATAATTTAATTTGTTCTGAAATCGGATACCGTGTTGTGGAATTGCAGAATGTTTTTTAAATCACATATATTCCGTAATTTTAGATTTCGACTGAAGGTGCTTGATGGAATTTCAATATTAAATTTGAACGACTTAAACATATATTTCGCTTTTTATGAAACACTACGGAGTGTACATAAATTAATCGACGTGAAAAAATGATGGCTTTAAAACCAAACTAAGTTTTCTATTGCGTTAAAAGTTTAAATTAAAAAACTGCGAAATACCAACTATTATTAAATATGCATTGCTTTACAAATAGAATGTTAAGGTTGATCCATACTTGTATACATGTACTTTTTAAATCACAAATAAGGCACTTGTCATAATTTACATACAACACGTAATTTTCTTTGTAATTGAGTTTTACTCTATTTATTTTACTGTGTAAATGTTTCCTTGAATTATCGTAAAGTAAAAAAAATAATTTTGCTATAAAATTTGTTCAATCTAAGTAGATGAGTATATTTTAGTGGCGTAGTAATATTTTTTTTCAAATATAGTCGTAACCCATGCTGATAAATTATTTTTTTAGTAATAGTTTAAAGTAAAATCGATAATTATTATATTTAAATATAGTTTAGTATAAAATGTAAATAAGTGTTTGTATCAAATAAGGTTGAAGTCTCTAAAAACATTTTTTAGCAGCGACCGACCTACTTTCATGATAAGTAAGTTCTTTATCAGCAAGATCAACGAAAAGACTTAAAAGTTTTACTGTTTTTTCTTTATTTGTCGTTCAGCGTTGGCCCAAATGAAGGCATTCAAATAAAGTAACTTTGTTAGAAGCATTCAATCCCGCGTGAAAATGTAACGGGGGACCAGAAGGGCGGAAGACTTCTCGTTAGTATTCCGTCCACGGCAGAAGGACCCGGTGTTAGCAACACAAGGCTACAACGCTTGCGCGGAGTGCATAGCAAACTTGTGATTGCCGTTAACCGTATACCTCCTACGTTATTCTTTGCTCCTAGTATTTGTAGACCGCGACCGTCTTGAAGGGGTGAGGAAAAACGAAAATATAGGAGTGTAATGAAAACGAAATGAAAGAAGTATAAATTAGAGCTTTAGAATTTTCTTGTGAAGATTAAATACGATTTTATCTAATTTCCTTAATTAAAACGTGGGAATAAATATAACGAAAATTAGCTCGCTTAAATAAATAAACATAAGAGACCTGACGTTGCATTTATTATGGACACCGTTTTAAAAAAACTTTCAATGATTAAAGTCATATTATAATGTAATTACGTATTTCTTCATATCAATATACTTCCAAAATAGTTTATTATTACATTTTTTTCATTATTTTTTGTTATGCCAACCATTTGCTTATTGTAAAGCTTGTTTGTGTACATGAAATATTGAGGATACTGTAGTATTGAGTGAAAATAAATGTTGATTTCCATGTTAGTTTATCGATTTAAATTTGGCATTAAAAACTCACCAGCGCATATTTAATTCTTTAATTGTTGAAGTTTATAAAACAGAATCGCATGTGCCTAAAAACATTATGATATAGATTGGATTGTTCTCCTTCGTGATTAAAGTAACAGTTACCATACTTCACCTACTATTAAAATGTTTACAGATGACCTTTTTACCACAGACCATAGATACTCGTCACAATAGACCAGTCTTCTGAAAACAGGCAGACTCCCCGTCCGGAATGTCAGGCACATTGACATGCCCGTTACGACTTGGCCCATTAGGTTGTCCCGTGGAAAATGTGTCATTTTAATTCATTAGCCATTAGTTGGACACCGGGGTGGGTGGATGCAGTGCGTAAAGTGTGGTCGGAGCTTCTATTTGGCTCCACCAGGGGTGCAAAAACTCCCCTGCTTTGTTTGCACGGATGAGTTTCAGTAGGGTGACCAATGGCACCACTCTTACTCTTAGGATTTAAAAGATTCAATTTATCTCAGCATGGTTTCTTTCGAAATATAATAACAAAATTTAAAGAGCTTGATATAGTTGATTCGTTATGACTGCTAGCTAGAAAAGGCTGATTTTGACAATCTAAGAGTAATCAAAAGTTTGTAGGATAGCTGGAAAGAGATTTTTAAGTAATGTCCGGTTTATGGTTCGACGTTCAAGTGTTATTTGCAGAAGAAAAAGAATGAGTAAAGACATATGTAATTTCTCGCTGTACGATTTGTTTTCGAGGGCGTAGATAGTGGATGAGAAAGTTAAAAAATATCTCACGTACTCATGCCTGCAATCAATAATTAAAAGCTTTTCGTTAATAACATAACAACAGTTTTATTAAAATGCTTCTCAAAGTGACGAAACAAGTATTACAATTTGTTATTTTAAATGTTAGTATTATTCATGTAGTTAATCGTAACATATTTTCAGTGAATAAATTTAGTATAGAAAACACCTATCGCTACTGAGCATAGAATGGATATCTTATATCCATCCTTTTTCGCATACCTGAGCTATACAAAATAGAGCATTTAGTGATGAGAAAGCTATCAGATGATTGTTACGAAAGCTAACATAAAATTTAAAAAATAACATCGAGTCAATAAACAACAGTTAAATAAAGCCTTCGGTAAATAAATATTTCTTATACCAAAACCACTTCAAAAATAAGAAAATGTTGTTTTTTCGAAATAAAGATATATGGTTTACCTAGCACCAAGGTAAAATTTACCCGAATTTTAGAGGGTAGGCCTCTGGCTTTGTGAAGGGTTGCAATTTATCACTCTCTGAGAGGGATGATGCTTCCTCTTATTGGCAACGCGTCTGCGTAGTGCGCACACTTTTTTTAATACTGAGGGATTATTTTGTTACGTTTGTATAAGCCCTGGATAAGAATACGTATGTGCCGTTAATACAAATTGGCTTAATACTTGCTTTTAGTACACACTTAAGAAAGATGGCATTAGTGGTTTTTTTTGTACTGAATTGTTTGTTTTCTTATTGAACGTGTGTTACATTTTAATGTCGTCTTTATTTAGCAGCGAATGAAAATGAAAATGATTAAAAAAATCAGACTTTATCGACACATTACAAAAAAATCAACGTTTTTTACTTAAGCCTTTTGTAATTTTCGTATTAAAATAGTCGCCATGAAGAAATGTAAAAATTTCAAGTCATTCAATAAGTTGAGATAAAATTAATAAATAATTTTGTTGTGTTAACATTATAGCAATAGTAAAAATAAATTATTGTAATATTTTTATGCACTTTATATAAGAGGGTATGGAGATGATTGCACAATAATTTTGTGTGTTATATTTCGATATCACAGTAAAAATAAGTAACATTTTTTTACTGATTTGAAAAACAATGACAGAATAAATGAATAGTTAGTTATATTGTAAGATTTAATAGTCTGATTTTAATGACTTTTAGATACTTGATATAAATAAATAAATGCAGTGAGTTTTTTGTTGAGCATATCGGTAACTACAGAGATAATATTGAGAAAACTGACTTTGAAATTTTGTCAATCACATTTAAATCTATTTTTTGTATCACAGTGGCAAAGAAAACATTGTGTTTGATGTAAATATAATGTTTTGGCATTGAACTTTTGCAAATTAAAAGAAATGGTATATTGGAATATGTATATAATTTTTAAAACAGTAAGTTGGTAGATTCAATATTTAAACACATAACTAACTTTCAACCAAAATCAGAGATACAATATTTTAACTCTAAGCCATCAAAATGGTCTCCTAATAAAGAATAACAGAAGTTTTTATACGAGAACTACTTTGACTAAGTTGCTCAAACTGATTTTTTTTCAATGAGGATAAAGTATTTTCAAAAATTACAAACACTAATGTTTTGGAACAGAAATCTTTAAATTAAAAATGCTCTTCATACTGGGACTTTAGCCCGTGAGATCTGCCATAGAAGTTAACTAAGTTGACCACGGCAGTTTATTTTTATTATCTTTAATAAAAATCATATATTATTCGTAAGTATCTTGTCATTATGGCATCGGTGGAACGATTGGATGAGACTGACTTTATATATATTAGAATGATGGAACGTGTATGTGAAGATTTAGACTGTTTTCCACTCCACCAAATTGAATTTGTGCAGTATACAATGTTTCCATATGTTTCATCCTGAGAGCGGGAATGTTTACCAAATAAACATACAAATTAAAAATACATTTAAATACAAATTACATTTCTAAGCAGAGCTACAAAGTTATTTATCTCAATAAATGCATTGGTTGAAAACCAAAACCGTTTAAAAATCAATTAGAATTAACTAAGTGTACCCAACACGCTGTTGCTCGGGCCTTAAAAAAGGTCAAAACAAATTAATTTTACAGAAATTGGAATCGGAGGGGGGGGGGACTGGGAGACCTTTCGAAATCTTCTTCCTCGTCCCGCGTGTTAAATTAGACGTAAATATTAACGGTGACGCTAATTCATGACCTGGCAGGGGTGTTTTTGCTGTCCAAAAAGGGTAGAAATGTTTTACAGAAAATATACTTACCCCAAATGAATTGGAAGGGTCCCGGGGACGGGGTGACATTTATTCGTAACGAATTATTTTCAAAGGGATGTTATGTTTTATTTGTGCCAATTAACCAAATGTTATCGTCTTTATAATGACATACTAACAACATTCCCTTTCTCACAATTCTTAACTTTTTAACTATTTTAAGTTGAAAAAATTCATTATTTTTACAATTTAAAAATACATTTTCTCTACGTCGTCATAAATGAATACACTAGCGTAAATGTATACTAAATTTATTGAAAGTATTACTACTTTTACTCAGTCAGTAAAAATTTTCATTTGGTGAATACAAAAACAGAATTAATTTCATTAAAATAATGAATCAAATTAACAAAAAGTGACTGTAAAAGCTGTGACTCTTAAGAGAGACTAGTCTCATACAGTACATACAGTCATACATAATTTTATACAGTGTCTTGGACGAGAATGACTTAGAGTTTAATGAATCAAGTATAACGATATCGTGGAAAATTAATAATACATTATTTTATTATAATGTATAATTCAAAGTACTATTTTGCCGTTTATTATTGGCTAAAAAAACAATCAATTGTACTGTCGAGATTCTATTCAGTCAAATTTTCTATAGCTTTAAACGTGAATTATTTATACTGCAGAACTAAGAAATTACTAATATAAAATATATGTTTTTTTAATTTGATAATTGTTTTATTCAACTAGTTATCTAACAAGGTATAACCCGTGTATTACCTTTTGAGAAACATCTTCAGAATAACTAAATTATCAGATTTTTAACTGTTACGTATGTATTGATTTTGATTATTATATAATATAAATGATAAACAAGCAGAGGGAATGTATATTGTAAGGTACAAACAAGAAAAAAATGTTATTGAGTTTTAGATATAATACGTTATTTTAAACAACATTTTAAATTTGTTTATTTTTTTGGATACTCATATCTTACAAGTAAATAAAAGCGTTTCTGAAATTTTATATTTAAGTGTTTAAAATAAAAAAAAAACGATTTTTTCCTATACGCCATGTCCTTGATCTTTTTTAGGACCGATAAAAACGTTTCCACTTAGGGAAATGTATTATTTTCTTTGTACCGCTGAAAGAAACTGAGCGTAAACTTAAATCCAGCCGTTCCCAAAGAAATTTTAATAAAAGCTTAGCGAATAAAACATATTTTTAAATAACAAATGTATTTGAGAAAATATCTGTATTTAACATGTAAGCTTAGTAACGAATATTTAACCATCTAATCTTACGAAAACACAGACAAAAAAATATTATATCTACATACTCGTCGTTCATGATTTTATACTGACAGGATTTTTAAATAGTTACTTACCGTTAATACATTCCATAACTTACCAAATATTTTTATTTCCTTAGTTTTTTTTTGGATATCAAATTTATGAAACTTTAAGTACCAGGGCGCGTTAGCGTCAAAGTTCTTTGAGTCTTCTTCATCGCTTATGTTTTGGAAGTTTTGTTCCCTTACTTTCGTTATTTACGGAAAGGCGTGATCGTTACACAGGTGATAAATCCTTAGTGAAGCCAGTTCAGAGGGATTCCATATGAGTTGAATGATTAGTGGAAAGGGGTGATACATACAAAAAAGTTATATTTCATTTAAAAATTAGGTGTTCACTGTCAATACTTGGTAGAAAGGTAATATATTAAGAAAAACACACTATACTTTTGTACTTATTTCTACTTTTATTTAAGATCAGGATCGTTTTGCTTAAAAAAATAATTATGTTTGAAACTATCATTAGTCACCACTTAAGCTTTATTTCTCTGATGATATTTGAAATTACTTGTTAGAGGTGCTTCTTTTTTTAATTTGTGTTAGTTCAGAATTCATATTTTTTTACTGTCATTTTTAAACTCTTTTCAATGCCAATTGTTTTTTATACCTTTTTATTTCAACTTATATTGTATAAATGACACTGTTAAATTATATTTCTTATCAGTTGATAATGCTTCAAATGAGCGAAACTGGTCCTGATCATGGTAAATTAAAGTGGAAATAAGTACAAAGAATATTGTGTGTGTTTTTTTAATTAACTTATTCATAGAGCGATTACAATCCGTAAAATTACAATCATTCTTAGTTATAAAAAAATATTGAATTATACTATATTTTTTTTATGAATTCGTTTTTTAACATATTTGGTTTTAAAAAAGCTTCAATCCAAACAGTGGAGTAATGGAAGTTTTAGAATTTCCGCTTCTCATTATATATGCAGGCATTTCCCTTTTCACAACCTGAACTTGCCATAAGTCATGTAACGAGACCAGGGTTTTTTTATAGAGGTTTCATTGCTCGTCTTTTACATGATTTTTTTAGTATCGAGATGATTCCGAAAAGCTCTGTCTTATTTATGGGCCTCCTGTTTATGCTACGACGTGTACTTATGCTTTTTACAATATTACCATTATAAAATTTATTATTATTGTTAAATCTTAATTTAAGAATATGAGAAGCATAATAAAAATGTATTTTTTTTTGTTTTACTGTTAAAATTTACAATAAGTCGTTTTTTACAATATATAATTATTATACTTTGTGAAACACTATGTACCTAGAAAAACGAGCTCAAAGTTTATCGACTAGGGATCTATTAATAATTATTGACGACTCAAGGCTTTGAATATTGAGATCTGTTAAGAAAAAAACTCTTACAAATATAGATTACGGATGATTAATCAACAAAAAAGTTCAATTCTCATCAGGACATAAGACTTTACTTTGATTTTCTCACTATATCACGAATGACAGATTGAAAATTGGCGTGCACAATATTTGTGACGTATGTCAGCAAGTCTACTAAGCAATCCACTAAGGGCATGGATCATACTCTTACTAAATTCGATCAAATATTGTTTCATAACAAATGTTTCAAAGAACAATTTTTTTTTTTCCTAGGACTATAAATCTACTGGTTTTAAAGGTGTTGAGGTAATTAAGATATTTCGGTTGTCACAAACAATATCATTTTCACACTTTTATTTAATAAAAAATCCTTAATGCATTGGTGGTAATAAAAAATTCTAAAACGTGTATATTTTGGATTGCGTATTGAGTACATTTTTTTAATATACCAGTGCAGCGTAACCAAACACGTATGGATAAATTGAAGCTTGTACGGTTTATGGTTAAAGGCAAAATGTTTACATATATTCCGAATAATTCCTAACAAAAACTTTACGACACGTCTTAACCCTGCGAGACAGCGGGCTTGACATAAAACACTTTATATCCGCAGAGCGACATATGGCTAGCAACGTATAAAAAGAATATAAATGCTACGCTTATAAAAGTATAACGCATTACATATTCGCACTGCAGGTTCGAAAGTGTGTCTTGTATTAGTTTATTTAACTGATAATATATGAAAACAATTCCGGTGCATATTAGCTTCTGACGTTGGTATCATAACCAATCTTCTTGGAACTATAATTGCAACTTTTGTAACACAAGCTAAAGATCTAGCCTAGATCTAGCCACCTTTAAACAAATATTTCTTTATAAATGTTAAAAGAAAGTTTATCTAAAAATAATCTATTTAATCTTCTACTCCAATTAAACAGTTTGTCGTACAAAACTTATCAATTTATTAGTCATCAATGACAGTAAGAAACAAAACAAAAAACGACATCATGTCATATGTCAAAAAATTCACATTACTGTCATTAAAAATACTGTGTGCTATTTTATTTCTTTAATGCACGATTTTAACGATCGGGTACAATTTTATAGTAAACAATGTAAGCATTACAAAATTCAATCTTTTTATTGGTAACGAATTTATAAAATATACAGGATTTTATATTAAACTCTACAATAGGCATTTTTTATTTCTACAATAAATAAAGATTTTTATTTTAACTATATATCAAGACTGTAGAATTAAAATATCTTTTTTGTTTATTCGTAGACTTTACAGTGCTCTGTCTGATGATGTTTCTCAAGAAGCGTAACATGTGTCATATTTTGTAACACAAAAAGTAGAATAACCAAGTTATCGTGTTTAATTTTAAATCACTTAAAATTCTGTCTTTTAAAATAGTAAACTTAAATTGTATTAGAATATAAACAGTATACGAGTTCCCACATAGTTAGCCAACATGTGTGCTTTTATGAAGCTTAAAAGTTGCAGAACCTGGAGCGCTAGCAGAACATTCAATTAACTTTATTGGAAAAATATGAAATAAATAACGGTTCAAAGCCTTGGACGATTTGCATTTCAAAGTAGTGTGCCGGGTGACACGAGCGAGGTCGCTTACAAATCGAATTTCTTATATATTATATTTAAATGTAAACAAAAATCACAAGCATTCGCGCTTCATATTTTAAGTAGATTTCTTTTTAAATGAGCCGTTTTATATATTGAGTGGGATGATTTATAAAAACAGGCGTGTCAATTTTGTCTAGATTCATAAACATCTAAACAAACAAAGATAAATATGTGGTTTTTTCTGACATTGTTTTGTTTTGAAGCGAAAAATTCACGTCTTTAGATTAAGCACAGTTTAGCAACATTTTTAGTTGTACCAATGGTATTTTTTTTTTTAATTCTTAGTTTATCTTTAAGTCTACATTATTTTCAATTCATATGAAATTTAAAAATAACATCATTTCATTATCATCTACGTACCTTTACTACGTTTATGTTAAATCTTTTTTATTAATGTATGTACATTGTATTATGTAGTTTATTAAGTTTTAATGAATGTAACTGATGAATTTTACAAGTATGTAATTCTATTTCAATGAAGTCTTATTTTACATAACAGAAAAAAAAAACTTTAAAATTAGTATGTAACATTTAAAATGATTGAAAGTTATCTGTCAGTAAATTCGATAGGTTTTATATTTGTAAAAAACTTAATTGCTTGGTATAATATAGTTGAGTAGAACATATTTTTGTCTAGGTAAAATTTATTCACACCTGTACCATAGTGTGACAGTTGGATACTAAGGGGTAGTGGCCCCCAGCGACCCATGCCAAATGTATAATAAAACGGTTATTCTTTTATAAACCTAATAACAAAAGTTGAGCGTCATTCAAAAACATTTAGAAATAATTAATTTATTTAAAGGTACGTTACTAGCAACAAAATTTACTCGTATAAAACATAACAGTCTTTGATTTAGTACTTAGATAAGTTTTTCTAGCCTTGTTGAATAATGACGAAAAAAATATATCCAATAACAACTAATTCCTTATTCTATTCGGTTTTACAATTCGACGAATGATATTATTAGGTTTTGATAAAACATTAAAATCTCGCTCACATCTTACAACTCTGTTTGTAATAGTGTAAAGTCAAAAGATGTGATATGCACTATAAAGCTTGCAAAGAAAGTCGCAAGAAAGCTTTTTGATTGCAGATATATTGTGTCTTCCACTTTTATGTGCAAGTTAATGTGAAAATTATCGGAATCGGAAAAGTGAATCATTTTTCTATTTTTACAATTATTTTAACAACCTTGAAATTAAGGCTTGCTAATTTTCAAAAAACGTTTTCTAGCAAAATTTGTGACATTCGAAAGCCGGTTTTCTAACAAGGTAACCCGGTTTCCAATAAAAGAGTAAATATAAATTTATTTACTATTAATTATTACAATTCTTAAAGATACGTTTTTTTTTTATTTGAAACTGCCATCTTTACAAAAAAACTAGATACAATATATAATTCAATAGTCAGTTTAGAACAGGGGTGGTGAACTTTTACATTTTCTAATTCAGTATAAGGCCGCAGTAAAGAAAACGTTGACCCCCCTTTTTTCGACTGTCAAACATATAATGGGTCGATTACGCTCTTTTTTCAATCGCTTGCGTATAATTTTTTGATCAAAGAGAATATTTTGATCAAGTAGTAGCTAAGAGGCCGCAGGTTCCCCTACACTGGCTTAGATAAATGAATGCGTTGACAAAATTACAATATTTAATAGGTTTACTTTGAAAATATTGCTGTTGTACATTTTGAATCAGGTTCAGTTCATCAAGTTAAAAAAACACTGAAAGCTGATTTTTACATATACGAGTCTACAAACAAAATATGTTTTACTTTTGGATACATATACAAACTATACGACCTATTTTATTACCCAACGAAGATATCAAATTTGGTTTATTATTAGGTCAGTGTTCATATATTAACCAAGATTTTTTTTATCTCTATTTTAGGTGAATTACCCCTTTTTGTAAAACTGATAAACTAGAAATATTGAAATTCGAAAATCAGTTTATTCAAAAGTCAGCTTTCGTATTAACAATTGTTGAAATCTACATAAGTTCTCAAAATTTATTTAAATCATTAGCGAAAGACTATAAATATAATTAAAGTTATTTGTTTATTAACCACTTAAATACCAAGCAGACACCGGTGTCCGAAACATATGCAAGCGAACGGGGATGTCCAAGAAATTTAAAAAACCAAATACTTGGTATTAAAAAAGAATGTAAGCAATATTTTGATGAATATGTGTAGTACTATCTATACTGAGTCAATATAGTTATTTTAAATATCGAATTCAAGTGTATATTACGCAAAATTATTTTTCTCAAAAACACGCAGTATCTTTGGGACATATTAATGATTTATTTGCGCGGTATTCAAGCGGTTAATAGATATAAAACTGTAACATATATTTGTTATATAAATAAGTATTGTAGAATGAATAACGACATATATTGTGTATCTTTTCTGAGCCATTATATAAAGCTGGGTTAGTAATAAAACAATATTTGTAGAACTAAAAACCTTATTGCAATTCTTCTACCAATATAATGGCAATTCAATCAATAAAGACAATAAAGGTCCCTCTTAGCAAGGCTTTTAAGCTTTGAAGTGAGTTGCAAGATTAAACTAATAACATTAAATGTCCTCATAAAAATCCGACCAAAAATCTTCTTTCCGTATTGAATATGTGATGTCTAAAAACCTATGAATTTGAGGTCTAGCTTTTATCACTCAGGCAATTCAAAGAATAATAAATATAGCGTGTTGTCGTGGGGCTGAAAACTTATAGAGCAGTCAATAGTTTACCTTTCATTCAAAACAACCCTTAATTGACAAATAATGAACCATTATACAATGTTATATTATATTTTACTCTTTCTCGCGTAAACACAGCTTGTCGTACCATATGACGGATGGTCTTTTTAATGGAATACACGGTGTTCGCAAAAACTTATATGTTACTTTTAATAGATTTTATTCTTAAGGTTTTTTATTAATATAAAAAGAGACATACGCTTTTTAAAAGGTACTAATATATTTTTTTCTAACAGTTCTGGTATTAAATTTGAATCGTTCAAACTTGTGTGTATGTAAATAATTTGAACGATTCAAATTTAATATTAAAATTCCACCAAGCACCTTCAGTCGAAATCTTAAGTTATGGTATTGTAATTTTTGTTTATTAAAAACAGATAAAAACCAATTGACACCCATTCTATATAATTTAATATTTCTAAGCTCAGCTAACAAAGTTCCGTTGAATAATCAGATAGGTAAATGTTTAATTTACTTTCCGAGATATTGGGTAGACTAGCTCTACTAAAATTAATATGTAAATAGATAATTAAATTTATTACCTTCAAGTAAGATACACTTACTTTGAGGAGGGCATTCATCTTTATGCAAGTGAAGCTCAAAGGGCTCACCAAGTTCAAGTTCCTGGTATCAGAAACTTGCCGAAGAGAACATTTCCATGGCTGTGGAGATATTATATTGATTATTCAGACTTGTCTTCCATCCGGACACATAGTTTCATAAAAAAAATTGTAAGATACCTTACAAAATTCAAACAACATATATTATTCGTTACTATTACACAACTTTTTTTATTAAAAATGACGTGAGATTTTTTTTATTACAAAGTTACAGCTAAGGGCATGAGCTTTATGAGCTACATTTTTTTTGATTCGACAAGTATCTTAAATATTGAATTTATTAGAGATGAGTAATCCACGGTAAAGCCAATTCATGAAACATTTTTTTTCACGCAATGTATCAAAGATAATTATTTTTATCGTAAAATGTGTTAACTTGTGTTTTTTTTTTAAATTAGTTTTGTTTTTTTGAAAAAAATATTGCACTTGTGCTTCAAAATGTGACACGTGCTTCGTCATCATCAAACAAAACATTAAAAGGTTTACGAATTGTTAGATGATGCTTCTCAAATAGGAATAGTAAAGTCATCATATTTAATCTTGTATTTTAAATAAACTTAAAAGTTACCATTGATAAATATTTGGATCTCCAGAATCCTTAGTGATGTCCAAACACTTGAAATAAAAAATATAGACAACTAAAAATATACAGAATAACTGCACAGTGCTGAAATATAAAGCAACCCCGTTAATACCAGCTTATTTTTTAATAGTATTTTAAATATCAGGTAATCCGATATTATTCTTTTGACAATGTCTGTATTAGCTACCTGTCGTAGTCAAGGGATCCCTTTATTGCCACCTGCCACGTAGGGGCGCGTGCCGCCAGCATTCCATACTTCATACTACATACGTGCATCTGCGTCTACCTGACAGGTATACGTTACCCGCTCGCATTTTCTCGTTATATTTAATATCCTAAAATCATAACGGATCTTTTCTGTTGTGGCATTCGTTGGGATCAGCTGATTTGAACACACGGTATATATTCATCTGTCTATTATTATTGTCGGGTTCTATGGCGCAGCGGTTAGCGATTTCACGGGTTCAAGTACCACTACGAACAGGATTTTTGTGATCGATTTATCGATTTTTGTTCGAAGGTATGGGTGTTTGTGATGTCTTAATTTACTTCCCACCCTTTCCTATCCTTTCATAACTGGGCGTAGCGAGAGCGATTAGTTAACCACTAGCCCTGTTGTAGCCTTATCTTTCTATTCCTACTACTTTCTTTCGAAAAAGAGAGGTTGAGCGACTGAGTAACAAACCCTTCTCGTAGAAAATTTTCTGTTAAGATACCTCTATTAGGAGGCCATATGCTCAACATTGGGATCGGAGAGGATAAATTATATTATACTATATTAAAATATAAAACAACCGTCTTCATTCTGTGTTTTTGCGAATTGTATATTTTTATTTTACGGAATAACATGATTGCAATGTGTATTAACTGAGGTTACGTCCTTTTTACGATACTTTACGACGTGTGTTACAACGCCTTTTTTCTAAAATATAAATTGGCTCACATATTTTCTAATGGGCCCATATATTTTCAATTTCAAAAGTGTAAAGTCCCCTTTAAAAAAATACTCTTCAGCTGTAATAGTGATTTATTTTATTGTAAAAATCGTCAATTAGAAGTATTAAACAACAATTAAGTAATACAATATGATAATTTATAAACACCCATAAAATATTTTATCACGACAAAATAACCCAGTGTGCGCCATAGCTTATTGAGTATTTGAATACATAAAGTAATTTCTCCATATGCTCTTGATTTGTACTATTTACTCGAGGTGTATTAAGCCAATTCAGCTTTGGTAAGAATTGAATATTATTTGGGTTTTCTCAAAAGACATTTTTGGTGATCAATATAAGCATATTTTTAACAAAATTTAATACATAACGAGTTAAAAAAAAAATGATAATATTTCATGAAAAAATCAACATTTAACAGTTTAAACATCATCTGTTCCTTGTTAAAATTCAAAAACTATATACTTAACGACGATTAGGTAGGGTAATCATTAAATATTTTTTCATTTCGTAAACGATATTATTAAAAAAATACTAAAACGCCCGCCCGGCGTTATTGATGTTCGATTATGTCATGAAAAACCTTCATAACATAATGACACTCCACCCTGTTCGGGCACGCACCTTTTTTATGGTCGACCTCTAAAGCGAAAGATGTCACCAAACAAGTGAGTGATATTTAATATTGAAAAGAGGTCCCACTAAAGGAGGTCCTTTGATGAACAGATGTTTTAAGATGATGAGAGATGATGAGAGATTCAAGTGAAGAGGATGAGCAGTATACGTGTTCATGCGTACAGTACGACGCAATAAATGTATGGCTTACGTTGAGTCTGGAGTCCACTTATGTTTACATTCGGAGTTATGAAAATTACAAAGATAGAATTGAAATTCGACTTGGATAAAATATAAAAAATTATTTTTAAAACGAAAAATCTTCAACATTAGGAAAATTTGGTTTTATTTGGGGCATACGGACCTTCTTTGTAATCCCGGTATTTTGGGATAGACAATTTTTCCAATTTCCAATTCCGGGATCCTGGGATTAAAAATTTAACATAAAATTGTATAGAAATTTTTGCTCGGCGATTTTGAAATCCTGGTAATTTACGGATTTCCTAAAATGAAAGGGCGCAAGATCTTTTTTTAGTTCTTCCAACATTTATGATTTTAAGAACCTAGGAATTTGCGGAATTCCCAAAATTAAAAAAAAAAATAGAAACTTTTTTTTCCTTAGCTCTCGCGCAACTTTATAAAATTTCCTCAATCCCAAAATTAGTAGGATCACAATTGACTACCCTATCAATCACTTTTATACATTGATTTTTGAAAACAAATCAATAATGTAAAATATTAACCAAAAACGTTTGATTCAATGAGGTTTACATGAAAATAATTGTTTTTTTCTGTGTCATCTTCCTATATTTGCCAATTTTAACTACTTAATTACAATCAATTATTTATTAACAACTCCTGTTAACATGTTCTTCGCGTACAAGCATACTTTTTACAATAGGAACATGCATCGCTTAATCTATTTTTGCCCAGTGTTCCAATATTGGAACATTTAGTATTTTTACTTCCATTCCCATTATGCATGACGCAATAAAAGTTGAGATTGCATCAGTCTCAATCGATCTACAGCTAGCAAACGTGGCGATCGTTTCGTGTAGTATTTTTTCAGGTTTGAACCTGCAAGTAGTGATTTTTTATTTGCATCAATTACAGGAAAATTCGGGAAAAAATGGGCTAAAAAGACAATAAAGAAAGATCATTCTGATTTTTAGAAGAAGCGTAGATTCCATGTTCAGGTGATTCAGGGTAAATTGATACTTGCGATGCGCATTGCGCGTCTACTGGCCAATCACCCACACCTGTCGTTAAGTACATACCATCTGCTTTTCCTACATACACATAATATCTTCGATCTGAAAATAACGGCGATATTCTCACCATCAATTTAGTTTAATTTTTCAATTTTGATATACGATATAATTTTGTATATGTAAATATCATATTTAAATAATCTCGTGCTCTGATAAAGTACTTTCAAATTGTTTAGTTTTTTATAATATGTCTTTTTATCCGTATCCATAACTTTTTTCGCTAAGGTGAATGAAAATAAATAATTTTTCTCACGTTGATTGAAAGATGTTTTGTTACGCTGAATTGAAATGATACCCAAATTTTAAAAAATCGACTGCCAACATAATAAATAAAGTAATAGTAAATTAAGCTTTTAGCTTCGTTACGAGCTGACAATTTTGTAAAATAAAAAAATTAGTAACCATTGTAATTTAATGATAATAGAATTTTTATGAACTCTTGTCTAGGTGTATTTATATATTTTTTACAATGTATGTAATGAAAAAAACTCACAAAATGTTATGCTTCTTTAAGCAAATATTAAAATACATGTTACAAATTCCTACAATTTATTATATTATGTTTAAAACTAGAATAATAATATTATCAAAAGGACGTGAATAAATGTTATCAAAATAAATAAATGCCAGTTCTATAGGCTTATTTGAATAACATAAAGATTTTATGAAAAAATGTTAATTATTTGTTTTTATGATTGTTTCAGGTAAGAGCTACGATACTTGAATTTCATACGTTTTGCTTTGTCAAAAGGATTGGTAAGCTTTTTATAAAAAAATTGAATATTGATATTTAATAAATAACACACGATGGCTGCAAATTCGAGTAGTTTTATAAATTACTATTTTAATTTTTGCTCAAAGACATGAATATATGTGATGTCTTGAATACCACTCTCGCAACCATTCTATCCTAAAAACAGGGCGATAACAATTAGCTAACCACTGGTCTAGTCATTGTCCTATACTTTTACTACTACTTTTTTTGAATAAAAAAATAGGTTTAAAAACTGAATAACAAGCAGTTCTCGTAAAAAATCATTTCCGTTGAGATAAACTCCATTAGAAGTCAATATACTCCACATTGGGCGAGAACATGGTTAAACAAATACACGTAATAAAAATAATAAAACATTTTTAGTACTTTTTCCACATAAAATTTATTAGATCAGGACCGGTTTCGCTCATCGCGAGCATTATCAGTTGATAATGCTCGCGATGAGCGAAACCGGTCCTGATCTAATAAATTTTATGTGGAAAAAGTACTAAAAATGTTTTATTATTTTTATTATAATGCCATTCCACCAAGTATTGACAGTGAACACCTTAAAAGTGACAAATACACGTAATGATATCATGAAGTTGTGTCAAATAGTTTCATTAAACCAATATTTACAAACTGTGTAAATAAAACACAAAATACAATAAAAGTAGTTATTTAATTTCAAGTTATTTGTACAATTGACCACTTAAATGAGACACAGTCCATTTTGACCCAATCAAGGATGTTCTAATTGTGCAAATTCCACATTAAATTAAGCATTATTTTTTTAAATGATTATTTTCTATACAATAGCTAAGATGATGATATATATATATATATAATGTTGATAGGCTCTGTAATACTACCTGTAAGATGGGTGCAAAGACGCAATGGGTGGTTGTAGATACATCGTTGAGTACTCTAAGAGCACTGCTGTTGTCATGTTTTTTTTTAAGTATTTACAGATCAACTATATGACTACTTTAATCTAATATAATATCATATGTAATTTCAAAACTGTATTTGTATTACAAACCACATAATACCTACGATTCAATATTTTCCAAAGCAATCCAACGCTCTCTTTTGCAAAGTATTTCAAACAGAATAAGCTTTTGAAATATGTAGTGACTCTCAAGACACAAAAAAATAATGGCAAACCTCCTTCAAATCCGGAGGAAATGCTTTTAATTTTTTTAATGCAAACGAAGAAAATGTAAACTCGCTTGTGCTTTTGCGGATTAGGTAAACTTTATGGATTTTTAAAAAGATAGATAAAGTTTCCGGGAAAACATTTCTCTTAGGAGGTATAACCTCAAGTCACCGTTTTTAATCTTGTCAATGGATCGCTGTCCTCTCTCTTCTTGAACGCGGCAAGTACGAGAGAAAAAAGAATTTTATATCTTTGAAAGCATTTTTTTTTATTTATGTTTTCTCCCGAGTCTTTCAAATTTAATTCATCTCATGGCTTCATTAATATTTTTATTCATTATAAAGAACCAAAAGTATGAAAATAATAAACAATAGAAGAAATCTGTTATACCCACTGATAAATTGATTTTAATTGAGAGTAGACAAAATATTCTTTTTGCATATAATTTATACATAACTCTTTGTAAAACTATACAAACGTATGTAGCAATATAAAACATATTATAAATACAGCTGAAAGATTTTTAAGTAACAATACAAAGCTAGTAAAATATAATATACTTAACCGTTAATATTTTTGTGTAACGAAAACGCTTTGAGTTTAAAAAATTTAAATCTTCGCCGCGTTTTACTGAACAAGTATTCCAATCCCCAAAATGCACAATGCTTACATTTCGTTTGATTGTCAGACTATTGTAACCAGCTAAACAAAAACTATTTCGCATTAGTAAAATCAACATGCCACTACGTAATATTCATAAATTCATCTTAAGTGCTCAAACGTTTTATTTACATTGGCGAATTCACCCTATTTGAAAAGGGGAAAGGGTGTAAATGTGTTTGGATTTTATATCTCAGGCCGGCAAACAACTTTGAAATTTATAGAATAAATGTGTTAAATAAAGCCATCGTTGTGTAAAATTAAGAAGTGTTAAATTGAGTTTAATACACTGTTAAAATAATAGCCAAATCTATCACGTAAACATCTTTAGATTTTATTTTTTACTTGTCCATAACGGAATGCATTTTGTTAGAAAGCCATTAATATGCATCATATCATATTATTAACTTTAAAAATAAAGAAAATTTGCTGAGCAAATAAATATGTGTATTTATTTTTATCATTTTTTCTGTAGATTTTTTTTTAAAATGCAATTTCATTAAATTAATGAGAGAATTTTATTAAATTAATTATATAAGCTATTATAATATTTTAAGCTCAGAAATTTAAAAAAAGCATAAATAAGACGTATCTTTCTTTCAAGACTTAGTCCACTAACGTGCATATCCTGCTAAAAAAAATTGAAACATTAACCCTTTTACATGTCGATATTTTAATTTCAATCAAGCTGGCGGCATTCTTCCCAATCAATAGAGTCCCGATGCTGATTCCAGTTTCCGTCTAGTTACAGCGTCATGACGGAAACGGTGACCAGCCTCGCGTAATGTGGACGAGACGGGAGCGGGAGCGAGGACACGAACGGACCAGTCCAATTTATACCAATTTTCACGTTGCTATTCCCGGCAATTAGTTTTTATTACTCGTAATTAGGGTGGGCCGCTTTTATTGCCGAGAATCTAGAATTTCCGCCACCAAGTTTCTCTACATGCCATACAGAATGTGAAAGAAAAACGTCACTCATTAAAAATGTATTTTTTAAATCATATCCGCTCATGATGTAGAGAATCTCTTTTTGGAGATGATCTCACTTCTAATATAAAGAATCTCAACAAAAGTTGTCTGCATTTTACTCAATTGCTTTTTTCTATAAGAGTTAGCTTAAAAAGTTAGTGTTAGTAGTTAGCTAAACGCTTTTAGGAATGAATGGTTGGGGAAAAAAATTCAGACATCACAGCTTGCTTTTAAATAAAACCCCAAATATCAATTAACCACCGCATTGGTTTTCAAACCCTCAAGCACTGCTACAAAAAAGGCAACAACGTTCACTAATTGGTAAAAGGCTTAATAAAATTATCTTATTGAGGTTACAAACACAAGTAAATTGTAATGCTAAAAATTTCGTAAAATCGCTTTGAATAAGTTTAAAATGTTCTGCCTAAACTCTCTGAAAATTTATACCATTCAAAATAAACTATCAAATATATTTTTAGATATTTTTTAATTTCTATATATAGGCTTCACATTGAAAATTAATATTTTCTATATTACTTTCTAGTTTAAAATTCTTCGTCATTGCATTTTGAATTGGCTGATGAATATAAAATAAATTAATTTTATTTAATAACCAATATTTGGTTACGACAAGGACCGTTTATAAACGATGACCTAAAAAACGTTGATACATTTACTTTTTTTTGTTAGAATCATACTTTGATACAACGTATTTTAAAAAATAATTCATGATAAATTTATAAGTTCGTTGAATATAAATTATAATACTTATGATTGTGTTATCGTATGATATAACTTATGTGACATCACATAAAATGGATAATACATTTTAGTGACACTTTTTCTGATGCTATTCTTGAAACACTCTGTAACCTCGACCCAAACGAACAAGTCTCTGGCAAAATTTGTACAATCGAAGCATTTTTTTAATATTATTTTCACGACCATAGCACAATGTCCCGGAAAATGGCGGGCCGCGACAATATGGACGCCGGAATTCATAATTTTTAACGATCGCCGCGCCGCTCTTCAAAAAGGTTGTGCAGGATCCATAGGCACTACACAATATTAAAAAAATGATTGCCAATGTTTTTTATATGCGTTTCCGCTGCAGTTAGCTCCGGAGTGCGTGTTTTGTGTTCTGCTTGAATGCGTAACGCAAGTCCGGTGAGATTTTAATAAAAAAAAATCATGAATATTTTTACCTGGAATGAGACATGTTACATTTTTAAACGTAGTATGATTACATTTTTTATTGTTATGGAAAATATAAAAAATCTTATTTATAAGAATGTTTTTATGAAAGACTTGGTTTTAAATCAAGTTTATTGCTTGTTAAATAATGTAGACAAATATTGTTGTCTGTGGTTGGCTTAAAAAAATATTGATTTAGGCTACAATTTTATCTTTCCCTTCATCGGAATCATTTTTTTTTCATAATTTTTACCAACAATTTAAAAAGAAAAGTTGTTTCTTTAATCGCTAAAAAAATCCGTGGAAAAGAAGCATTCGCACAAAAAATATTTACATATTATATAGCAATTGGCAAACTTCTGACGAATCAAATTTCGCAGTCCAAGAAAGTCATAGTCTAGGTGAGTGGAGCGGAACTTGTGGCCTTTCGCTACTCTGGTGTGGCCTTTTGACTTAATCAAAATATTCACTTTGATCACAAAGTTATACACAATCGTTTGGAAAAGAGCGTAATCAAAAAGGGGGAGTGTCATCGTTTTCTTTACTGCAGCCTTATGTTGAATCAGATGAATGAACGTAGCATTCAGAAATAAAAAGGTTCCCCACACCTGGTTTAGATGTTCAATCAGATGTATTATATTATGCCAGTCCTTCACAATGATCTTTTTGTTTTAAATCGTTCTGTCTGGCAATATTTATCATTCCAAATATCCGAAAATTTACCTCTGAGCACAAAACTTACGGCCATAGGAGGTAGTAGTTCTTTAATATGTTCAATTATGCACATTTATGATCGCCCAGGGCCTCGCACCCGCTCTCATATGCATGGACCGGGATGTAAGGAAATAGCTTTTCACCCTTAAGTGTTAGAGCTTTCCTTTTGGAGGTACGCTTTCAAAATTATTGTCTGTTGCCTCTATCTTTAACTTTAGGCGGCTGTATATTCCTGTACATGCTGTGTTTTATTTTGCGCTAGACCCTATGATTTCTACAGAATGCCTGCTATATTCAAACCATTTATCTTGATATTTTCATGAGAAAAATAAGCCCACCCTGAGATGATTTTAATAACTGTCTTTTTCGGTTGTTTGTGAAACGTTGTATACTATATAGCTTTCAAACCAGACAGCTTATTTATATATAACAATAGTGATATAGGTACTCGAAAGAAATATATTTCTTCTGTGGTTCATTTTTTTTTTACTTCGCTTCGTGAAGTTCCGAAAGAAGAAATGTAATTTAAAAAAAATATATACAGCAACATTCATTTAACAATATTTCATTGTATCAAAAAAATATTTTATCGTTTGTGTATTCTATATTTAAATTGAAGGTCTCGATAAAATATTAAGGGTGAAAAAATGCTTTACTGTTGGTTCGCTTAAATACAGTTATATAGTTATGTTATTTTGATCCATGTAAACTTACAGCAGTAGCATATGGCAAATATTTGCAAACAAACTGACTTTTTACACTGTTTTATCTTCAGAAACACTGAATACGAGATAGAATTTATTTAATGGAGAATTACTTTCTAGAACTCTACTGTTGCGAGATATAAAATAATATGTTAATGAAAAATAACGTATAAAATTTTGTTGAAACATATTATGGTACGTTACATCAAGTCGCAAATAAAACCTAATACCAAAGCAAATTTCACGGATATTTTGCAATCTTTGCATTATTTAATATATTCTTCTTATACAATGAAAGTTATGTTTGTGTTAAAAATTATAATCGGAAAGCGGTGACAGTCAAAATTTCAGAATACAAGATCATTTTTAAGGTTTTTTTTTATTTTAAATCTGCACCGCCTGAAAAAATAATAATAAGGAATCTTAAGAATAAAATTAAAGGAAGTTAAGTTATTTATTAAACTTTATACTGTGAAAATACTTTCATGAAAGGCGCATACTTTGTACATTTTAAATTGAAAAATAACAAAAGAGAAACACAACACGAATATATCTCACGATGAAAAGAAAAACAGAATACTTGAACCGTGCAAGTCGAAGCTATGAAGAAACTCTAAGAGCTTATGACCAAGTTTTGCAGGGAGCTTAAAGCCTCACGAAGCTCTGATGCCGAAGTTCACGTCAATAATGAAATCTTTGTATATCTTAATAAACTAATGGAAAAGTTTACATTATAGCTTACTGTCGTAGGTGCGTTTTTTAATTAAATGCCATTGCTGCAAAATATTAACAGTTTTACTCTGAAGTTAGCGAATATAAAGTATTTGCAATTATTATATAGTAACAGTCATATTGTATTACGTATGATGATTTGGGATTTGGCAGATTCCAATGTAGAGCATATGGCCTCATTATTCAGGTACCTCAGCAAGATTTTTTCTACAATAACTGTTTGTAGCTCATTTGCTCAACCTCTCTTTTACGAAGAGAGTAGCAGGGATAGAAAGGATAGGGCAGGGATAAGACAGGGCTACTAGTTGGCTAATCACTCTCGTTACCTCCCGTTATTTTAGAATTGGAATGGTGGGGTAGAATCTTTAGACATCACAAACTTCCTTATCTTCGAAAACAATTCAGGGAAACGATTGAAAAAATACTGTTTGTACTGGGATTCGGGTTTTCTTGTAGGAGATTTCTTGTAGCACAACTACGCATTAAATATTTTTTTATCGCAGAGTAAGGACTCATTTAAAGAGCTTTTTTATCTTTTTTTACTAAAAAATATTAAAAATCAATTAGATCTATTATGAATTGCTTAAAATTTTACAATTTTTTTTTTAAATTAAGCGTGGGACTAAAATATTGATTATTTTTGTCTACATGAAAATACATGTTTATATATAGCTCAAAGCTGTAGTTGTCGGCGATGCTATTTCAAAGTCAACGGTTTACGCGTGTAGGCAGCTATAGCGAAGGATCGGCACCACACGCCGGGGAAGGTTGCGGCGGGAAGGGCGAAAGGCGGTAGCGCAGGGCGCCGCGGCGTCTACCCGTAGGCGTCGTTGCCATGGCGACTGAAGGTTAGCCGATTTCTTCAATTTAGATGCACTGGTGGGTGCAATCCATACACCTCTGTGTGTATCTTTGAATGCGGGCTGTGATAACGGAACGAGTTTTTACTTAGAAAGGAATTTATATACAAAACATATTACCCTTTTGATATAATCAGCTTTGTACATACAATCAAAACTCAAATCAAAATATTATTATTCATAACAAAGAGTACGAGTAAATTTTTTTTATTGTTTGTCTTCTTTTTTCGATGCAGTCTTTAATCGTTGTTAAACATATTGCAGGATATCTCTTAAATATAAAATAAGATTCGTTTTCTATACCTTTACATTCACGGCTTTGTAGTTCCTCGAACTTTCTGTATATTAATTGATAAGTAATTTAATAAATACATCGTCAACTACTACCTAAATGCTTACCTGCTATTTGAAGTAGTGGTTGCTTATAAAAAAAATAATAAACGGTTTCAAAGAATATAATTTTCATATATAACAGTATCTTGGGAAGGTTTGGTTAATATTAATATTGTATTTAAATAACTGAAAACTAAATCAAATGATTGTCTACATATACATATATAAAAATAAATATAATATAATCAAGTGAGTTAGTACTAATTACAAGGGTATATCTATGAAAACACTGTATTAAATTACTAGGGACTTTTAAGGGACTTGTTATTAGCTAATTGCTCTCGCTACGCTGCGTTTTTCACATACATTTATGCCTTCGAAGAGAAATCTATGAATCGATTGAAAAATCAATTTATCAATCTGCCCGTATTGGGATTCGAATCCATGACCTCCGTAACTGAAGCCAATGACGTTGACCGCTTGACCACGCAGCTGGTAAAATTTTATGGAATGAATATATAATTTTGGAAACTTTACATTATTTTATTATAAAAATGCATCGAGTGGCATTTTTTACCCGCTTGCGTGTTGAATAAACAATAGAAAAATATTCCCAGCACAACGATGGAGTAGAATATTTTGCAAGCAAGAGCTCTGTTTTAATTTAAAAAGTTAACAGATAAAAGTTGGGCTTGTTTCCATTTTATAATATTCATTGCCCCATGCAAAATATACACTTGCCTCGGAATTAAAATTCGCTAAGCGGTGAGGAAATTTCATGTTTTAACGGCGCTTACCTGTTCTGTTTAAAATTCATATCTCACCTTCGCGAAAAAACAGATGTTTCTCGTTACTCGTATTAAATTTAAGAATTCAGTTTGTGTACTTTTGAATAATTACTTCTTATTTAAAAAATACGTTTGTTTATAATCTAAAATAAAAATGCGGAGAGTTCTTCTCTCTAACGTACACTCACTTTTTGCAATTTTAAAAATATTCAAGCTTCGTGGAAAATAAAAAAGAGTATAATTAAAAAAAACATATAAATCAACTGACGTGTAATATACGCATAAAAACATGGATTTTTTAAATGTTAATTGATTGAATTGTCATTTACTTGATAGAATTCTTTCAAGTCATTCTCATTCTTAATTACTAAAAAAAATAATATCTATCACGGTCACTTTAATCAGTACACTATACATCATCAGTTAAATTTAAACTAATGTAGTAATCTTATATGTGCTATCGTTCCGGTTAAAGAAATCAAATGTATTACATTTGATTCTACATTTTTCAATATAAATTAGGATGTTAATAAAAAGATGTATTGTGTATCTCTTTTAAACTCTTTTATTTCCACCACTCTCTATCTCACCTGCCTGGTTGACGACGTCAAAACCCGGACAGATGAAAAGAACATTGTCCACAACTAATAATAAGAATCAAACTGGCACCGAAGAAGGGAAAAAAGGTCAAAATACAAGAGAAGAAATAGTGCAAGAGCTCTTCTCTCTGTAAAAGATGAAAGACACCAGTCAGTCATCTCTTCTAAACCAATATGTATATGGCTAAGTGAATGTAAGTTTAAACATAATTCTGACGAAAAAATACGCCGAAATAGCTATATGAAACAAAAATTGTAGAACTAATACACTGATATTTTTATCTTATGTTAACTATATGCATACATTTTAATGATTGGCGTTAAAAATATTATTTATTATTCGTAGACTCTTTAAACCTTACTTAAATGCAGTGAAGGATCTCATCAAATGCACGAGGAGTGGGCACTTAGTAAATTATATGCAGATACTGCTTGTGAGAAAAACGCTTTTTCCGTTTCCGCATCACGAACTTGCGCGGCGTTTGAAAACAAAATTATCGTAAGTAGAGAGCAGTTTGGCATACTGTACAAAATTTTGTTCTAGCAAGAGCACGTCTTGTCGGTTTCAGATCGGCCGTTTATTTATAAAATAAGCTTTGATCGAACAAATAATTACATAGATGCACACAGTGCTTCATTTAACACTCAAAGCTCGAAGAAAGCTTTTTCTCGCAATTTATAACTTCGTAACACTTTCGTTTCTAAAATAACTGTATAAATTATTTGTAAATTTATTAACAAAAATCTATTTTTCCGCTTGAATAATTAAAAAAACTTTGTTTTTATTTGACATTCAAAATGATACGAAAACTTTTATCGTATTAACTGACCTTTCTATAAAGACATTATTTTTTTATAAATATAACGTGTTTTTGTGTAGGTGTATTAAGGTGTGTTTTCAGCTAAATTTTCTGTTTTTTTAAACATACGTGAGTTCAAGTGACCTTTATTTAAATCGAGTACCGTCAGTAAAAGCTCATTGAAAATATTTTTTGTGCAGATGACTCTCAAATACAGCAAATTAATTATCAATATTTTTACTCATGGTGAAATTTTACTTGCTTACTTAATTGGTACGAAAGACTGTCTCGGTCTTTCATGGTTTCTGCTTCTGGAACCCATAGTTTTCCCGTTGTCTTAGTCCCAAGATTTTTTCTTTGGAAATACCCATCAACTTATTAAGTATCGTTTTCAACGTGCTAGATTTTACGCCCATTTCTAGGGAAGGCGGTTCACAAGACACTACAGATAAACACTTAAAACTCTATAAAGTTCTGTGAAGGTATTACATCTTACCACGCGAATTTCTCATCGGAGCTGGAGCTAAAGGTATCTTTATCACATGAGCAATGCGATAAAAGAAAACTGGCACATCTAGCGTTTTTAAAGGCTGAACTTTCCCTTACTTTACAGACTCCATTCTTACAATTTCGGAGTATTTCAATATAAAAGTTTTTCTACACAATTTTAATTTTACAAACTAAGCCACGCCGTTTTGTATATTGCCATTCAAAGGGTTACGACTAGTCACAGCTTCTCAACAACATTTCATCTTCGTAAGTATGTCCTAATGCTGTGGGCGGCATATTATTGCATAGCGCGAAATGGATAGTTTAGCAACTGTTGTAAGTCGACCGCAGAGCCGCCGTTTCGTTAACAGTGATGTGCAACATTGTTTTAATGAGATTAAGGTCAATAGGAAGCTTCCTCGAGCAGTGTTTTTTTTGCGAAAATAAAAATAAAATAATAATGTTGCATTGAATTCTTTATTGCAGTAGTTACGTAATGCGTATTAATTTTTACATTTAACTGATTTCTTTCTACACGTCCTATTTGTTGATGAAATTTAATAATCAAATCAGAAATTTTATATATTTGGAAATTACAATAAAACCTCGACTTGAAGGGCTGTGTTTTAAAGCCAAATATCCGCTGTATAAAATGTTGGTTTTTTTTAATACATTTGGTTTATCTTTTTTTTTTTTTCATTTTTTTCATATATTAATGGTAGGATAGCGAAGATATATTGAATTTACAATTAAAGCTTATAAAATGAAGAAAAAATACATCCATTTGCTTTAAGTTTTAGTGCTGTGCAGTTGTGCAATTCAAACGGCGATGCAACGTTCAGTCTACGAGCAAGACGGCTTTATGACTTATATTCGAGTGTGAGAGATATGATTTGTTTATTATACGCAGAGCATTATTTACAAACGGTGACATTTGAATTTAGGCATATATTATATGACAAAATAAGGATGTTTTTAACAATTTTATATATGACAAGACATTTTGTCCGTTACCTATATCGAAGTTCTAGTGTATAGCAAAAATAATAGTTCTTATAACATCCATGCTATTGGATGCAGATCTCTAGCTCGATTTAAAAATGATTGTGTTTGTAGATTTACATAAAACTTTGAATTGGTTTGTGTTTGATATGAAACTAGTATTGATTTTAAGAAGAAGATTTTCTTTTGTTTTTGTTTATTTAGTTTTGAAATGATATAAAAATGCAAAAATACAAGATGCTTTTAACAATATTTTTTACTAACAATGTGAAAACCATCTTAATATTTTTTTTGCGAAGAAATATATATTTTATAAAACTAGTTTGCTCCTTCTTTTAAACGCTACTGGTGTACAATTCTTAAATTAATATGCCTACGTTCATTTGATGATAATTTCAAGTGAATTCAACGGCTTGCCTAATTAATGTGTTTCATTGCCTTTGTGACTCTGTTATTTATATCATTTTAATCAGCATGACACGATCATCGACCTAAAATATTAATTACGTAGTTTTTATGTTGATTTAATACACAATATAATTATTTAAATGCGATAAAAAATATCGAAGTATTTATTTCTACAATTCAGAACTATGTTTAAGCCTGCATTTACTCAGCTTTATATGATATACTGGCTTATAAAAGATACACAATACATCGTGTTATTAAATATAGTATCCTGATTTATAATTTAATTATAGTACTACATTTATTAAACTTGACTTTAGTGTTTCTGAGACTCATTTCAAATATTCAAGTGAATGTATTAATGAGCTATTTAAATAAATATTTGATAATATTTTAATGAATCTTTCGGCATATAGCCTCGCCGGAAAACTGAGATTTATCAACATGATAATTCAAACTATTAAAATGGATTTGGTTTCAGATAATAATTTCGAAGATATTTCAAAATAAATAATCCGTTTCTCGGCGGAGAGTGAGATCGCGTATTTCCTGGTTACATATTTTCAAGATGTTTATATTATAATCGCAAACGTAATAATATATGAATACGAGTGCTATGCAATGCTCTCAAAAAATTCGTTATAAATATATTGATATTTGTTTTAATGTTCGTATTGAATGTAATATTTATTGTACAATATGAAAATGGCAGATAAAAATGAAAATTGAAAAGTGTGGCACGCCTTTAAAAATCTGTTAAAAATGGTGCTCACCACGAGCATTTTCTTCTGATGCTCGTCATGAGCGAATCTAGTCTTGGTATAAGCAAATGTGGAATTAGCAAAAAATAATGCTTTATTTTTTTAATTGGGTTTTATTTTAAACTTCTTGAATGCCTTAGATACAACTAGGGTATTCAATCCCGGAGCCTTTTTTCAATCACGGGATTTCGGGATTGATTAATTTTCAATCCCGGGATGGGGATTCGCTCACCGAGGAATTTTAAATTTTCGATTTGGTATACTTTTTCCCAGATTGTCACAAAACCTCGTTTTTTTTTTAGCTCACCGAGGAATCTGAAAATCTAGATTTGCCAATTTTGTGTCAATTTTCGGGATCGCAGCCGTATCAATCCCGGAATTTCGGGATCAGAAAATTGAATGGGATCCCGAGATTGGATGCCCTAGATGCAACCAATATATGTAGCATGACAGACGACACTGACAAGTTAGAATGATAATCGTATCGTCTTAAGCATTTTTTCTCATTCGTTGTTTATGTTTGGACAATCTTAAAGGATGTGTTTAGTATCCTGAATCGTTTTCCCCGATTTACATTTTTGACTATTTACTTAGCTCTAAAAACTTGGCAGCAAAGTGACCACGCACAGTTGCGTGTGATGTATTTTCTCTTCTAGTTAATCTCATACAATTTAAAAAAAAAACATAATATCTAATGTCCTGGCTAGTATTAAATGTATAACCAAATATTTCTTTTAATTTAAAAAAAATGAAAAACATTTTGTACGAATGTCATTAGTGTTTGCGATGAAAAAAATAATCTTGATCTATAATAAACATTTTGGAATTAGTACGTGAGTGTTTTATTCTTTAATATAAGCCCTCGAGAGGTTTAGTGAGCCAAGTAATAAAATGGTCAAACTTTTCTATTGGACTTTTAAGTACAATCACGTATTTAATTAGTGTTTTGGTGGATAACATATTTACATTTTAGATAAATAGCACTATTGTAGTGTGTTTTTACTAAGTTCATTTCAATTTTATGATTTTTTAAGACTTGTAGAGTGTTATAGTGCATCCAATTATTTTTTTCTCAAAATACCATTTGATTCGCATCATATAATACCTTTCCACCATGAATAATTGACAGTAAACAACTTTAAAGTGATTTATTTGAAAAGTAAAATTAGTATAAAAAAATGTACTTATAATATTCTGCTCATATTTCGTACGTAGCTCTTGAAATGCTTCAAAGTCTGTCGAGTACACTTGTGTTTTAACTGATTCAAGCAATCACGAGATTATTAAAAATAATCTTGCTGACGTTACGCAGAAATATTTGGCATATTAAAGTAATTTGGGTCTACTTAAGTGGTGCTCGGCAAAAATTTGTGACAACCGTATAATATAACAACTCTCAACGTTTGAAAATGCTAAACTTGTTGGAATTGAAAACGGCTAGTGGGATGTCGTCAAATTCACCATTATTTTATTTAAGAGATTCAATGTCACACAAACACACACAAAAAATATTCCGAATGTAATAAATAGTCAATAACACGATCGAGCATCTTTAGTAAATAATTTTCACGATAATCGAAACTACTCTTGATCTTTTATAAATAATTACAACAAAAAAAGTGTTTTAATTTTTAAATATAAGCCATTTCATCAAGAAATGAGAGTGAATCTTTCTGTTAGTTCATTCAACACGCTGAAAATATCTTTTTTTTATTATTTATGTTAATAAAAATGTATATATCACGTAATTTCTGCCAAATATATAAACGTATTTTTTTAAACTCATTTTGTGTATAAAACAAAACCGTGCTTTCATCCGTATATCAAAAAGGGTCAACACGAGCTGAAGTGAGCTAGTTGGTATTATAGAAAATAAAATTAGATGCATTGTAATATTTGATACGTATAAAAGTATCGTAAAAGTGAAATTACTTCAGTAAATACACACTGCAATAGTGTTATATCCATAAAATAAAAATATGCAATCCACCACACCGCCAAATAAAGACGTGATTGTACTCAAAAGTCTAGCCTAAAGTACTAAAAGTTTTACCATTTTACTATAAATGTTCGCTTTCTTTACCTCTATAAGCGCCAAATACTATAATCAAATAAACTTAAATATACTGGATTGAGTCAGCAGATAAACCAACGTTTGTTTGAACATAGTTTTAAGGATGACCTAAAACAGAAACAGCTACCAATAATATGTTATAACTTTTGTAATTCTTGTTTACCTTTATATATTTCCCTAGTTAAGTGGAGTTTTTTATAGTGTTGTTTTTTATAGTTTGCTTTTAATATTAAATTATACTATTTTTTTTTCTCCATTGTAAAAGTTTTAAATTTATAATTTGTCAACCTTGTACAATGTTAATTAAATAAATAAATAAATCAGTCGCATGATGACTGATAATTCACTCACATAATAGTAAATACCATTAACAATCGTCAAAAAAATAAAAAAAAAACACATAAGCAAGTATACAACGTTTATGTGAAAATTTTAATTGCAAAAACTCGTTGAAATTATTTGTACATTGTGTAGTAGTGTATTTTCTTTTACAAGTGGAGAAGCAATCATAAATATTTGTACATAATTCAACCAACGTACGCAATCAATAATGCCTAATCTATCGAAAACACCCCTGAAATTCTCTTGGCTTCATACAATATTTATGTATTCGACGTCAGTTTTCCGACGTCGACGTCGACCGGAAGCTCTTAATTCAGACATAAAACGTCCAATAAAAAAGCATGCGTCCAACTCAGCCAGCGGGCAAACGTCCGACGCTGGTCAATACTTTGGGTTTATAGGTTTTGTGCTCATGTAGTTGGTTAATGCAAACGTTTTTACGTTCTTTAATACAAGATGCGACTTTTTCATTTTTTTAGTTTCGTTTATCAAAAATATTTGAATCAAATTTTAAATTAAATAAAAGATGTTGGAGTGGGTAACTAGACATTATTTTCAGTTAAATTTGACGATAATTAAAGAACGTAACAGAAATTTTAATTTACAATTGTGCCCATTACAGGTGAAGTGGGACAAATGGTTTTAAAGAAAAAAATAAGTTAGACGCGTTGTAATATTCTACACATCTTAAAAAATCGCAAAAGTGATGTTACCTCAGTTAATACACATTGCAATAGTGTTATCTCCGCCAAATAAAGACGCAATTATACTTAAGAGTCCAGGAAAAGATTTTTACCATTTTACTAGTTGGCTCACTTCACCTCTGGAGAGCCCAATTATTATTCTGTACGAAGATTGTCGCATTAATGAAAAATACGAAAGTAACATCATAAAAAAATGTTTTTATTTTCAAACCTTTTTTTAAATTGTTTTTTATACTTCTGACAAAAAAAACGTGGCCTTGTAGTGTGTAATCAATCATTTTTAAAGTAGGGTTAAATGTTAAAATAAAAATATATTTATATATATGTATATTCTGAATAACTCGTCAGGTTACGGTTTCTAAAAAGTAATAAAGAGCGATGAATCTAATAAAGTTTTTTTAAGCATTAATAAAAATGCGGTACTCATGCGTTCATCTATCATATTAACGTTATTTAATATCTGATGATATAACACAACTTCATGTCTTCATTATATAAACATATCGTTCAGTATGGTAAATTTAATATTATCTATTTAATCATGAAGATTCTAGCGTAATATTAAAGTACCAGACATATGATTTGACATGTTCAAATTTATCACCGCTATCTTGAGACGGGTCGTCATATAATTTTGATTTTAACGTATCTAGATTCGTTACGGTCGATCCATCTCCATTTCCGGTCAAGTCACATTGGATCATTTTGTAGACAGCATTATTTTGCTCCACTAATTTATCACTGTTAATCTTTATCTCTATCGTTAGTTCACTATTGGTCATTACGCGTTTTTAATGAATAATTTAAAAACACATTATATTATACGCTTACATTTGAGAGAATACTTTCAGTTTTATGAAATAATAATACATAAGTTAGATCCGTGGTGCAGTGATCAACGTCGTAATTCTTTGTGACGAATTTCAAAGTTTCAATTACTAGTGAGAACAGCATTATTTCAGTTAATTTAGCAATTTCTGCTTGAAAGTATAGGTGTTTGTGATGTCTAAAAATTTTATACCAAACATCTAATCATTAAAATAACGAAGCATAGCGAGAGGTCTAATTTCTAACGTATGTATACGGAAAAAATATTGATTACCAACTGAGTACCACGCATTTTTCGTAGAAAAACCTCAGTTGAGAAAAATCAATTAAGAAGTCATATGCTCTAAATTGGAAGTAGACAAATATAAAGCTAAAAATTTAACAATAAATCATTTCTCAATTTTTACCATAAATTTTTATAAATATAATAAATAATATGTTTTTTTTACTTTTACTAGATACAAAAACAATATTCGGTTGACGTTTTTAAGCACTTTAAAATAAGTGGATTCAAATATTGTTAAAAGACAAAAGTATTTATTAGAAAACCAGATCAAAATAAAGTCTTGAAAAGGAGCAAGTTTACTGTTAGTTGGTGACAGTTTTTGTTGTTGAAACATTAACACTACATTTTAAAATGTAACGTGCCTACGTAAAGTATAGAAATCGATGTTCTTTTTCTTTTAAAAAATGTCGCCTGATATGAAGAGTATTCTAATTTTCTCAATAATTATTAAAGTCATTATCACTTCTCCGTGGCTTTTGAATGGATTTGTCTAGTTGTTTTAGTGGTAGAAAAACTCTTTTTTTTTTACAAAGACCGCTATCGAGGTGAGGTAGCATCTGAAAGAAAATCCAACGATCCAATTCTGGGCATAGAGATAAAGTAACGAGGGTCGCCTTTTTACCTGTCCATTACACAGCACTATATTGGATCGTAAGTAAAATTTTGAGGATGAAATTGAATTTTCCGTATTGTGACCGGTAATTTCATTTTGTTCCGCAAGAATGAAGCTCCGCCTGGACAACTTTTTAACGGAGTCCATTTTTTTTTATAAACGTTATTCAACTTTTTGATTTAAATTGGAGTTTATCCATTTCTTTATAAATGTATACAAATGTCGATGAAATGATGTGTTCTCTGGGACGGGCGCTGATTCATTCATTATAATATACAAAGCTTGTTTATATTTTACTTGCGAAATAAAAACGGTACTTATTAATAAAAGTAACCGTGTAAATTTTGTTAATTTTTTTATGACGTCAGCCGACCGTTGCTTACGGAGAAGCACTAAAGTATACTTATCACGATATTTTGTATGCCCAAAATATAAATTATAGAAAGTTATTTGGTACACCTTTATATTTTATTAACTTGATAAAACTTATAAGTCTCAATTTGCAAAACATAACTGTAATAATTAAGCTGATCAATAATTTAATTACCGACCACGTAATCAAATGGTTGAGGTCGTAGGCTTCGGTTGAAAAATTAAGGGCACACATATTTTTATTGACTGTTCAATGTGTAATTAAAATTGATAACATTGTTACTGTACTTGTTGTGTTATAAATTGTGACACGCGTTTCACCTATTTATAAAGCATCACTTCAAATAAAATTACATCCACACAACAAGTTAAGTAACAAAGTTATCAAATATCATTTTTAATAAAAACTAACCTTAACCCATCGAAAAAACTTTTTGATCTTTTATATACTTCTGGTAATTTATGGATGTTTTTGATGTCTAAAAATACTTCTTACGTATCCAATCCCTAAAATGAAGGTTAGCGATAAGATTAGATATACAGAACAACTTGTCTTGTCATAGCTCCAACTTTTTTTTCTCCCCACTTCGAACAATCGAAGATTGTACAACTAAGTGACTCGCTGTTCTCGTAAAAAAACTTCTGTCGAGATGAACTTTATTAGGTGTCCATGTGCTACACATTGGGGGCGGATATATTATATGGAGTATTATTATAAAAAAAAGAATGTTTGTTTTTAGAAAATAATAAATATACGTCAATAAATAGATTAACTATATTTTTTTTATTTTATTTATATCGCATGTTATTATAATATTTTATAAAAAAAATATACATATATTATAATTTATTTTTAAAAATATTCGTATATGTTCCATATATTCATATTAAAAGTCTCATATGAAGTATTTTCCTTATTTTTATCCCTGACTGTATCTTTTTTAAAAAAAAACTTTGCCATATAAACGTACAAATAAAATTTTCACATCGACATAAACGTTTCCCATTCGCAAAGAGACGAAATGAAATCTGAATTCTTTCAGAAGGGGAAAATTTTAATAAGAAAATTGAGACGAAAGAAAATCGGATGGAAATGAGGGGAAAGTGTGAACAAAGAGGCAGATTGTTGGCAAGGTTGTCATTATTGAATGCTGAAACATCTGAGAGATTAAGCAATTCGTCATAGGCTTAAAAATGGTAAAGCTTATTGTGTCGGGAAATAATTGAAAACGACGTTTTTGTATCCGAAATTTTAAAATTTGCATTGTTAGCGTAATTTAATTATTTTACTATGCTTATTTCGGTTAAATTAGTTCTATTGCTAACAGTTCAAGATTTTTATCGCGAAATAAATTGATTATAAAAAAGTGATAATTTTATTATTATTAACCATATTCAGTTATTTTATAAGATAGTAAATCATTACTCATATTAAATGTGTTTTCTTATAACTGTTAGTGAATAACTTTGACTTATTAGATTATATAATATATATTACTTTTCGTAAGTCTATCATTGTTTTCCGGTTGTACTTGATTTCACAAAGAATTGTTGTTATTTTGTATTATTATATATTCTAAAATTTGAAACTAACATGTCTGTTAAATTGTTTTATTCTATTAAATTCTACAAGACGTATGTCATAAAATACAATTAAGATTGTAATACAGTTTATTCTCAGATGTAGTTAGTAAAACACTTTATAATTTTTTAGTAATATTGATTAATTGCTATCAAAAAAATGAGTAAGACAAATAATATTTTTTGTTGATTATTCGCCACCACTTATTATAGACGAATTTTATAACGCAATAATGATCAAGAAAACATCGTCATTTTTTGACCGTTTTAAAAAATCTGTACGATTTCTTTATTATTACCATAAACAATTGTGCTTAAAAGCTATAAAAAATATGACTTGCTCGGACATTTAAATTCAATGATTTTGTGAATTCGTATACTGAGAATCTACCGTTAGTAGAGTTTAATTTACTCCGCCATAGGTTTTTTTGCATATTACAAATGAATTTCAATGAAACTTTATGAATTTTCATGTCAAAAAAGTCATTTTATGTGACCGTAACCATAAATTCTCTTAATATAGAATAACAAAATGAAGTAATTGGCCGCTGGAGAATAGCAAATATTTAATTCATAATGCAATTTATAAAAATTGGATTGTTGTTCACCAAAGTTGCCTCAATTTACACAAACAATTTCAGCAACGAATTCGTAATACTTTCTGACAGATTCTTACAGTGTGAATGGTAGATTTGAATCATACTTGAATTGTGATAATTTTCTCTTACCAAATTGACGGATTTTAAATGCATGTTTTTATATAACAGAACAAAAGTGTAGCTTTAATTAATTTTATATATGATTTTTTTTCAAAATTTGTTGATGTAGACGTGAAAAACCAAATGAATATTTAATATATCTGATTTTACAATTCAAAAATGGCACTCTGAGATAATTGGATTTAAAAATTAGAAGTCTTAACAAAACATGATTCATTTTTGAAACGCATGCTTTTGATTTCTTACCATGTCACTTTAATACCTTTAGTTTAACTAAACATGTTTTTATTTTACGTTGCGTAGATTCTCATCGGAGTATTTTAGACATAAGTGGTAAACTAGATTTTTTTGTCACGCAAACTATTTTTTTTAAGATTTTATGTTCAAAGATCTTGTAAAGCAAAAATAACTTAATCACTCTTTTTAAGTTCACTGTTGATAACAAAAATCCATCCATCAATTACAAAAGTTAACACATGATTCTTATTCAAAGATTCGCCCGTTTGATATTTCAAATAAGGATTGAAAATATGAAATTACCGAAACCAGGTTTCAAAATTCGTAAATACCGTTATTGAAAATTAGCGAAAGCAAATGTTATATTTGTAGAAACTCACACATATGTTAATAAAATTGTTCACGATTAATTGAACCATTATAAATCAGCTAATGGATGTATCAATATTGACGAGCCTTTCAATGATGTATTATTATTTATGAAACCATAAGTTATTTCTGAAAATCGCCTGTGCATATAATATATTTTTCATGACAGTATTTTATATAAAATTGAAATCGATTTTAATTTACTCGCCTAGTACAACAATCCCAATCAGACTTTTTTTGTAATAACAGATTTTATATTTAGAAAATTTGTATTTAATAAAATTTTGAGTCTATGACACATTGTTCAAAGTCGTTGGCTTCCATACTGGACCTCACGGGCTCGAATCCCAGTATGAACATCAATCGATTTTTCTATTTCTGTTCGAAGGCATGGATAATTGTGGGTGTAGCGAGAGTGATAAGCTAACTACTAGTCCTGTCTGGACTATCATTTCTATCCCTACTACTCTCTTCGAAAAAGAGAGGTTGGGAGACTGAGTAACAAACAGTTCTCGTAGAAAATCTCCTGTTGAGATAACTCAATTAAAAGGCCATATTCTTTACATGTATAAGTACTGGTATCCCTACTTGTGACCGAGTAGGATAAGCACTGAACAGAAAGATAATTTAAAATATGTTATTAGTTAAAATGTCTTTTGTTTATTAAAATAAAACTTTTACCAGTTTTCTAATAATGCTGAGATTTTTGACTATGTAAATTTTAAAAATCTTAAATATTTCCGACGTTGGAATTCGTGGTATTGCTCGTGTGGGGTTAAATTTTGTCCTTCGCAATCGACTCTGTTCGTTCGTTGCCTACCGAAAACGCAAATACCCTGAACCTTAGTTGTAGTACCGCCTCCCCCCCACAGGCTATGAGCCAGATGTAAAATCTTTAAGTTATATTAAATTTTAACGAGAAAACGGATGAGAGTCTTAGGGGATTCGTTGAATTTCGTTTTCTCCCGAAATTCGATACTTGGGCGAAAGCGGGTCTTCCAACGTCTAACACACTTACTTTTGCGTACACCAACCAGTCTGTACGGTGTGTTTCTATTTTGTACGATAGATACTACAATTTGAAATGAATACCATTTTCAACCTGAATTTAGAATAAGATCAAACAAATAACGTCACACTTATCATATATATTTTTTAAGTGAAAATCGGCTTACAAATCACAAATCAAAACATTTTTTATGCCTGATCCGCTCCCAATTCGGAGCATATTTATTAAAAAAAAACACAATATTACTTTGTACTTTATTTTCATTTTATTTATAAAGGTAAAAATCGGTTTCGCTCATGGCATTTTCATAACATTGACGTGCACGGAAACTGATAAACTGTTTTTATCTAATATTAAATTAATTATTTAAAAAAAAAATATTTTTTTTCGTGATCGCCATTTTCGCAGGCTTTTATTTTTTCAAACATCAACAAGATACTTTTCCAGCATTTTCAGCTAACATACTTTTGATAGGACGTGTATCAAGTTGTAAACATTGTGATTATCGAGAAAAAGGTTTTTTGGAAAAAGTGTAAGTTAATAATGTAAGAATGACAAAAACATAATACTAAAAAAAACATTTTGATTTTTAGTAAAAGGTCTCTGGCAACTAGTCATTTGGTAAAAATAATATAATTCAAATCTTTATTAAAAAACGCTTAAAAGGATAACAAACAGAAGCAGATACCTTACTTAATCACGCACCTGCATACATACTTAGTCTAATAGATTAAATAGAATTATAGTAAAATAACTAATTAATTTAATATAAAAATATTTTATAATATCCTATTATATCTTATCTCGGAATCGTCCTGTATAGGCCTTGTTCACGATTTAAGTTTAAATCGGTGCGTAAAACTCGGTGTTTTAATTTGTTTTCGAAAAACAACTCCATCATAAATTTATTTGTAATGCTTGCCTACCTGGTGATTATGTTTTTTCTTTAACTTAGTTTTCGGTGACTTATTTTTGGGGATTTCAACGACAGATTTCAAAGTTTGTTTCTGTCGAATTGTTTGTCAAGCGTTGAAATACATTTCAAAAACTTGAATATCAAATTTCATAAAGCACTTTCAATAATAATTAATTATTCACTTAGGAACGTTATATAAATGGACATTATTTTCCTAATGAAAAATGTTGAAAACAAAGCTTATTTATACGGCCTCTCATAATACAACTATCTCAACAGCAGTTTATTTATGAGAATTGCTTGTTAAGTTAATCAACCTCTCTTTTTTAAAGAGAGTAGTAATATAAGAATACGGTAGGACAAAGCTAGTGATTCACTAATCACCCTTGCAATACAAGGGTGGAAGAAAATTTCTAGACATGTCAACCAGCATTCGTTCAAACAAAAATCGATAAAATACTTGAACGCGTGAGATCCGTAACGGAAGTTTACGGCGTTGACCACTGTGCTATGGACCCGACATTTAAACAAATAAAATAATATTTTATTAACATTTTAGTTAATTATTTTTAATTTGTATTTCATACAAAAAAATTTACACAACGCTTTAAAAATTATCAACTATAATAATTTACCATAACTCCCATATTATAACTATTAAAAGAAAAGTTATGAGTATATAATTTGGTATTTTAACACTCCTCTTACGGTGCTAAAAAAACTTCGATATTTTGCTGGCTCTTTAGGTACTAAACATTGTTTTGTAAATGTAAAACATGATTTTTACAATTATAAGTCCTAGGGTGTTACCGTCCATCAAATGGTGCTAAGTGTTAAAACATGTTTTTTCACTTGGTTCTTTAAGGGCCAGCAACATATCGCAAGTATTTTTTAGCGCCGCAGGGGAAGTGTTCATATTATGTTTGAGCTTATTTTAAATGTAATTAAATCAATTAATGATTTTAAAACAATTGTTTACGGTAATTGGATGGCTATTTACATTGAATCTATAAAAAACTACACTTACACTTTTATATACTACCATTGTACGTCATCAAACTAAATGCGGATTGATAGTATCCATGCTATAAAACTTATAGTAAATTATTCGGAAGCTTCGTTCATCCCTGTTTCAGGCAATACACGTTTACGGAGGTTCGATTTCACGCTTCCTAAACCACCTTCTTTTAGAGAAAGTGGAAAAGAATGAAGCTATGTCGTAAGATTATTGGAACGATGGAATGATATCGGCCGTTGTTTTCGAAATCACTTCAAGAAATCATAGTGAATATAATGTATATTTTGAAGGTTTTTTTGCAATTTTTGTGCTTTGTAACAGTACTGTATATTATTAAAAAACTATACATTCAATCACAATTCTCATTAATATGATTTTATATTTAACTAGCCGGTTCCAAGCAAGCGTTGCAATGCCACTTAAAGAAAGAACGTGTTTGTGTTTTAATTGTGTTTATTGAAATGCATTTATTCTTTTTTTGTCTGTTTGACATTTGTTGTCGATTGTCTATGGTACGACACACGTACATCACATACTGTAAGTTAATTGTACTTTAACCTTCGTGAAAGTCCAAGGCTACGTTGTCAAAATAAATTTTATATATAAGACCTACTGTAAGTTAATTTTACTATGCCTATAACCTTTCCCAAAGTACAAGCAAAAAGCGGTGTGGCAACGCATAAATTACGAATAAACAAACATTTATTTTTATATATTAGATAAGTTTCAGTTAATTTAATCTAGATATCTGCCAATTTTCAATGATATGCATTAGTTCGTATACAATATAATTTTTCTTGTCGTATTTTGGAAGTAAACCAACATTATGAAGTATTTTAACTTTTGACTTTTTCAAATAAATTCTTTTAATTCTTACGCCAGTTACTTACTGCAAAAATCAAAACCTCTTCTGTACTTTCCAAACCTTCCGTCTTGTGTCCTCAATCTAAATAGGTCCGGCAATTCTCTTGGATGTCCTAAGTTCTTATCCCAAGACATTACTTCTCCGCCGTTTGTTACTAGCTTAGTCAGTCAATTGCCACTTCAGCTTTGATATGGAATTGATAAGTGAAATCTAAACTAAAATTTGAACTCACCTAGATAAGCGATTTGAGTTTTACCTTTTCATTTATCTCTGCTTTATTTTATGATTCGAACAAAATAACTGATATACTTTAATTTTTGTGTCCTATTTTAAGGTGGTAGTGAACATGGCATTACTATTGATACATTTCAGCATATTAGGTCAATGCTGATAATTTTCAATTAGCTAATTAAAACTCTTGATAGATAATAACGTTTTGTGATTTATTTTAATTAAACATTCGTTCTGAAAGCTAAGTAAATTATATATACAAAATTAAGTTTAATATCTTTGTTATTCCTCTTGTTGTTTTACATAAAGTGACAAGTGTAACAGGTAACATATTTATTTTTCATTAACAATAGTGGCTTGAGATCAATTCGAGTAGAATATAAATTACAAACACCAATGTCTAAGATCTCAAATTGAAACCGGTAAAAAAAAATATTGCAATTGAATTTCGTGGAAAAATATGAAAAAACTGCCTGTTCTTGTCAACTAGTGCTAAAAAATAGGAAGAGTAAGACTACGGTTAATTTATTTTGTATGTTGGTATTATACAAAAATATGTAATAAACAAACTGAAGTACACTGTTGCAAATATTTCAGTTGATTATTAAAATACATTGAAGTAAATCGGGAAGAATTAAGATATAAAACTTGATATTTTACATGTTATATTGAATCCCTACATCCCGGAATCGGTAACAAAACGATTCTGAGAATGCGAGATCGATAAATTAGTCATGTTACCGGGATCGGACGCCTTAGTGTGAATGATTTGTTTTTATTTTTATTTTGGTAGGGCAACTATACATTTTTCATTGTTAAATTTCACTTTTAATATCGCGATTCCTTAATTACTAATAAACTCTTTGGCCTTTATTTTTGATAACCCAAATGTCTTAAGCATTCATCTTTTGAATATAATAGAAAGCCTGCAGCTCTATTTCCTTTTACGGGTTTAATATATATATTGAATATAATAGATTCTCTGCTTGGTTAAACAATCCACTTTAAATCGATTAGCAGATTAATTATAGGTAATACTAATGACTGATATAACTGAACGCATAATCGACTAATTCATTTGAAACTCTCAACAAACTTTGCTAATTATAATATGGCTCAGGCTGTATTTATTGATTGAATTGAAATAGGGACATTACAATTATATATTTCAGGTAAGTTCTCTACCCAAGATCAACCCCGTCCCATTTAGGGTCTGGCATCCTGCCTGCGAGATAAATGCCTCAGCTAATTTGTTTCTCTCACCTTCTTAGTCAAAACAATTTCAAAGGATATTCACTTTGATGTATCTCTGCGTCAGTGACGCCAATCAGGTCCCATTTGGACGCTGACGCCTAACTTTGAAGGCGTCGACTCAACTTCCATGCTCTTTGGTACCTATCATACTCCGTACCAAAGATGAACAAATTTTTATAACCATAAAAAATGCTTTCAGTTAAAAAAAAATATCGAATCGATGAACAGAATATTGTGTACAAGTTTATCAATTGGATATATAATAATTATGTTATATTGAGAAGAAAAAACTATTTACCAAATTCATGTCTTTAAAAAATAATTTAACTGCACAGCTAATACAATATAGTTATCAAAAAAATAACGGCAATTAAATAACTAAACAAATATTCTGACATGGTTTTTAAGTGGTAGGTAAATTAAATAAAATCTATTTTGAAATACTCCTTTTTATAAAGCATCCCAATTCACAGCGTAATAAGTTTTTAGAAGATTGATATAACAGCAAACATCTTAGTAATAAACGTATATATTTTTTCTGATAGAATTAAAAAAAAACTTTTTTTTCCGTGCGATAATAATTGTAAAAAATAGTTAAAATAGTCAATTCATAACTTTATTTAAAACGCTTAAATGATTTTCAAATAATTCAAAAACTTTTGCAATGAAGTGTACGTTTATTCAAAGTTGTCGAAATAATTCATCTGTAAAATTGATAATAACTGATGTTGGACTTTTTTTCCAATAACTGTTTTAAAAAACATTCAATGCTTCGTTGATTTTGGTAAATAATTGGTTGGTAACATTTAAAATTTATCGATGACATAGAATAAAAACATTTTTTTCAAAACTTGAAAAAGCTTTCGTTTTGATGTTTTTTAATGTTACTTGTATTAAAATTAGTAAACGAAACAGATCATTATTAAATTTATACAAAAACATCGTAAAATTTATGTTTTTTAAAATAAAATATTAAAACCTTTATTTAAACTGATCAATAAATAGCTCAAGTCTATAGTTATGTATCTTTATTTTGCTAAACGTATTTACAACGGAGACATAATTACTTTACCACCCCGCTTAAGAAATATAATTTATTTTTGTTTACCTACTGATAGAAATTTTTCATATTTCCTCCAAAATGCCCTACCAATGACTTTTAATCCGCATTAGCCTCTCTCATGACGTGACAAAATTTCCAACCCTTTTTGGGGTGAAAATTTGTACCAAACGTTCAGACAGTTCATGCTCTACATTTTATATATTGTTTTGATAGATAAAATATTCATAATTAACCAACAAGAAATTTATGATTACTCGTTAATTTTTATGACCACAAAGGTTCCCATATTTTTTCATAATTAAGCTAACTAAATTACCTTAACGTCTGGTCTGGTAGACAAATGATTGCGAAAACTCATTTTAAATTTTGAGATAAAAGAATGGTATCTCTTACGCGTTTGAAAATATGCAACAGCAAAAAACCTCTTAAGATACTTCACCCATCTTAATTACAAATATTACTATTTTACTTCAAACTATAGTGTTAAAAAAAGTGACAAAATTTACTTTTACAAATAAACATATATTACATAAAATAAAACATGAATCGTCTGTTTGCTGCAAGAAGTCACTAATTGAAAATTTGGTCAACACTGAGTTGTATTAAGAAACGTCCTTTTTTCTTCATTTTGCATAAATTACTCTTTGGATTCCTATGAGGTACATTCGCAATGCAAAACTATTTTTTTTTTAACCATTCGCTAAATATCAATAATATCTAGCTGATATGAATTATAATCTTCAATGAAACCTCTATAAATGCAATGCAAATATTACTCAAATTTGTCGTGGTTCACTTTGTACCCCCAACGCTCCTCAATCCTATTTTCTACGTTTCGGTACTCGAGTATTAATTAATGAAGTCACAACTTGTCTTAACATAAATTAATATTGTCCAATGACATATATTTTACATAATTATGTTGTATTTTATGCACATACCAGAATGAAAGACATCATAAGCTAGCGTAAGTCATTCTTGCTAAATACATAGTAATGACCTCTTGCACCAAATTGACAGAATAGCTCCGCACACAAGAGAGGACTGATCCTTAATAAATATTAATTTCACAGCTTTAATCTATAGTTGCATTGTTATACAAATATATCGTTTGTATCTTGATTGTGTTGTACGAATGATTGATTTTGGAGAACTGTTGAAATATGAATAGCTACGAAACGCTTTATCACCCTCAGGTCTCTTGAAAAGGATTCCTCTTGTAATATTTTCGGTCACTGCCTCCTTCCTTTCCTTTTCTTTGCCAGGTTTAATCAGGGACATACAGTGTTTATATTTAAAAAATCACAGAAATCTACGAAAATATTTGTATTACTTTTAGTAATATACCAATAATTGTATCGAGAGATATCGTGGATCACATGTTTTCTTTTAAATACTCTGTATACAAAGACGGCACTCTTCATGGTGCTACAAAAATGAGTAAAATATGTCATCAATTAGATCTGATGATTCCACATTTAAATTAATACAGTTTACATAGTACTGCAAACACAGCAGTTATTAAACGTATTTTACAAAACAATGGAATTACTTTTTTCAAACGTTTCATATAATTGAGCCTCTGAGAGATGAAGTGAGCCAAGTGTTATTTTAGGAAAACTGATTAACGTGCGTTATAATATTCCACATGTCTTTAAGTATCTAAAAAGGAAAAGAGCTCAGTAAATACACACTAAAATAGTGTTATCTATAATACATAAATTAAAAATATTCAATCCACCAAACCGTGAAGACGTGATTGTTCTTTAAAGTGCAATAGAAAATTTACTACTTGACACACTTCACCTCTCGAGGGTTCAGTTATGTAAAAAAGTTTTAGTTAATTTGCAAAAATTGTAAGATTATGTAAACTATTTCTTTTGTTAAGTGAGCTTTCTATTGTTTTCTGTGTCTTTAAGGAGCAGTAATAAATAGCGTATAAGCAAATATATTCTTACATATTTTAAAGACTAACTATACAGAAAGAGTCTCGATATCGTAACCTAACTGAAATCAGTAATATTAAATCATATTCTATTATTCTTCTTTACGTTCTAAAATAATCAATAAATGTATCCAACCTCAACCGGCAATGGTTACAGTTTTGGTTAACTATACCCAAAAGTATTTCTTAGAATTAAGTGGCGTGTAGGTTGTACGCAAATTTATTACTCGCAGGCCAAGCAAATAAAACACATATCGTATTTTGAAAATCCTATCGGACACATACAAGCAACCCTATCACCGAAAGATCGGGCATGGAGAGGTCGTTAGCGGCGATAATATAATGTAACACGGCGTAGTATCCGTAGACGCTACGACCGTAGACCCCAGACCTCTACGTTTTGTCATGTAGCTCGCGCACTCCAAACTCGGACGACATACTACAGTGAAAGATGCCCTGCTACGGCTTTGTGAGGGAAGATTTGATAAGGGTTTAGGTATACGTTAGGAACACGTAGATAAACGTATTGATTACTATGGCGTTTGAGGAATATACTGTGACATAAGCTTATATGGGATAAGCTGAATTTAATTTTATCGTATTAGGTAAGAGAACATGAAGAAAATAAAGATTTCAGAACACACAAAACGAAATGAAATAATACTCACTGCTATATGTAAGCCATATATGTGCTATTATTGGTAAAGTCTAGTTATTTAACTGAATATTTGTTCTATCTTTTTTTGTGGATATACATATAAAAATGAGACAGTGCAGATGGTTGTGTTCTCAACCTTTGTTCATATACTCATCCGATAAGATTACGGTGTCCGATGACATAAAAAATAATTATTTACGTTGATCATAATCACTTGGCAAAGATTATTTTGTTATACATATGTGTGAAAAATCATTAATAAATTTTTTATAGTAATTCATTTAATGTTTGATACTGGATATATTTATGAAAAAAAAAATCACACTAAAAATGCGAATTTGCATGCTTTATAACAAAATTTTGTTTAATTAATTTGTAAATATTTACAATAATACTACTTACTACTAAATCTTTTATTTGTCTAAAAATCTTATATATTATTTTGTCACTTTTTGCAGAACATGAGGCTTTATAATACGAATGAAAAAAATATACCTTTAATTTTTTTTTTACATGTTATAGAATGTAAACTTGGCGATCACTGCGCCTTTTTAAAAAAGTCAAGAGATATTTTCGAAATTCTCGTGCGGCGACAATATCCGTTATCAGCCAACCATTTATTATTCATTTGCTTTACTAATTGAATGTTTACATAAAGACCCTTTGCTGTTTTTGTTCAAATACACTGACTCCTCCTGGCAAAACTCGCTTTATGCAAATCGCAAATCCACCGCTTAACTGACGACCGAGAAGGTGAAATGATTCTCCGAGCGCTGAGAACACAACTTTGTGACAATTATGATACTTTGGTTTAAATGTATAATTTTTAATGATTACAATTTTTGCGGAAAAAATTCTGTAAAATTATTTTTATAATTGTATTTGTACGACGTTAGCTGTGTAGATTTTTTAACATTATACATTTCTGGAAAATTACTTCAGTTATATAAAATAAATGCTTATATTATTCATCGTTGTAAATTTGTATTGAGGTTTTAAATATATCATTGATTGTTTAAAACGTAAGATAATTATCAACTTTCGTTGATTAAATTGTACTTTATTAAATCCATGTTCGCTCCCGATGTGTAGCTATGGTTTCTTAATGGAGTAATCTCAACAGAAATCTTATGCAAAAACTGTTTGTTACTTAGTTACTCAACATCTCTTTTTATTCGAATAGAAAGTAAAAAGTTAAGGCAAGACTAGTGGTGAGCTTATCGCTGTCGCTAAGGCTCGTTATTTTTGGATTGAAAGGGTGAGAAGGAATTTTTAAGCGTTGCAAACATCTATTTGTCTTTTTACAGATATCGATTGAAAAAATGCTGTTTGTACTGGAATTTGAACCCAAAACAAACGTCATAGAAGCCAACGACGTTGATTACTGCAATATTGACCCGACATTTTAATTTCCTTAATTATAATTCTCCTTTATCTGACGCTTCGGTCCAGGTTATGCTTTGTCAGTCACTGACCTCCAGCACTCACAAGTTCTGTGACACTCCATTCATTCGTAATTGATTTTAATAGCGTACAAAATTGTAACAACATATTTTTTTAGTATTAATACCGTTTGTCACGATTCTCTAAAACCAAGTTAATTGATATCACGCAACGTCACTATTTTTAAGTTGTCTTCGAGGTTCAATTCGTTCTCGAAACATGAACTAATACCTGATTTTGACTTATCTTTTGAACGTAATTAACACTGTGCTTGTAGAACATTTTTAGCTTAGTAAATGTTAAATTTATGAAATGTTTATTATTAAAAAGAATTTAGTCTAATGTTATGGTCTGGTTAAAATTGTAAAAAGGTTGCAACAAATCGAATAAAAAAAGAATTGGCCTTCTCTTTATTATAAAAACGTTTAAGAATTGAATTTTTAACAGACATCAATATTCCAATTCTTAACCAAATAATAAAATCCACATTAAATTCAAACCACTCACGCGCCCTCTTCATCGAATAAAAAACCTTCACTCGATAAAAAAATGAAAAATAAAAAAATGTACTCGTAAACAATTTTCTGAATCATGTATATTGATATCTCAATCCGTCCTGCCCCATTCACCGATCCGGCGTATAAAATTTTCAAAGTGAAAAGAAGGACGACGTCCCGCGCACCCCTGCACACCCCCGAGGTGGGTAACCGCCGCGAGTGTAGTGGCATCATTAGACACAGTCTCCAGCCTGCGCTCTCTTCCTAATTGGAGGGATGTATTTTTCTTTTGGATCTGGACCTCTTCAGCATACCCTCTGAACTACTCTTCAGTTTCTGAATCCCTCTTGTTCCTGCCTGCTTCGCTTTACTCACTCCTCTGCTGATTACCCCTCTATCCTCTTTAACCCGAGTTTGTTCGGATTCCAAAAAGGATTCTTCTATTAGATCAGGAAATCCGCGAAAACAATAGTTAAACAATTCAATATAAATTAAAAAATTATATGTCATATAACAAGGCAGTTAAATCTTCCAAATAATATTCAACTTAAAAAAACAAAAAATTACAAAATTCATGATTTGTTAAAATCGTGAATTTTCTGATATTTTTTAATTATAACGACTTTACAAGTTGCTTCTGCACTAATGGCCAATATGACTAAGCAAAGAGTGTATTGCTTTAGTTGTTTTGCAAATAATTTCATATTAAAATACATTTTAATTGTATTCAAAACAAAAAGTATTTTCAATGGTTTTCAATACTCAAAAAATACTAAAATTAAAAAAAAAACCGTGTTTTATCAAATTGACAGAATAAATATTTTTTTTTTGAATATAGTCTGTTAAATATAGTCTTTAAATGTTAGCTTCAAATACGTTGAAAAAATATCAAGAGTATTTTAGTTCTAGTGATATTTTTTCACCTTTTAACGATAGAATTCCACCAAGTAAATTGTAATACAATTAATAAGTTAATTTAAAACATTAATTAATAATAAAAGATCCTTGATATTTCAAAAACAAATCGTTAGCTTTGACCCAAAAGAAATAATTACAGGAAAAATACAACGATTAAATTTCTTGTTGAAAAAATGTTTCGAGAATTCAATTAAATTTTAAATCGTATTTTTTATGCGAGCCAATGGACTGTAACAAATAATCGTTCAGTATTTTCAAATTGTTTTCTCTTCACGTGAAGTGCACAGTCAGCGCAAATTTATTCGACATCTGATCGTTTTCTACATGTACACAACTAATTTTCTGATCTAAATAATAATCAGGCTGTGAAAGTCATTGAATATTATTTGCAAAGACCTTTGTTTTATATTATAGTGAAGGTAGTCCGTTAATACAATTTGGCGTGTGGCACGAGTGGTAAAGCTAAGTTTAATTTAAAATTAATGTAAAAGTGACTTTGTACATCTATTATATATCGATATACATATGTTTTTTTATATACAATTTTGTGGCATTAAAAATAATTTGTCATCAGTTTTTAAAATTTTTAAGCTTGACTGAACGTAGCGAAAATGATGTGGGTTCTACACATAAATTAAACATCCATCTATTAACAATTATGGGCATCCAATTCCGGAATTTTTCGATTCCGAGATTGATCATTCACCATAATATCATGCCACAATAACTTGAGATAATTGTCGAAAAAAAATGGTAATTGAAACATTCCAGAATTTTTAGCGACTCGAAGTGACGGTTTGACAGATTTCACAGTTATTCAAGAGTGACTTTTTTTATTTCTTTCCTTAAGAAAAAAGTAAGTACAGCGCTGTTGAGGTTTGTTTAGCTTTACTAAGACTTTTTTTACGTGCTGTAGTGAATCCCGATTAGTACTAAGATGATCCCGGAATTGAACGGAATCCCTGATTACGGGATTAGATAGTTGCATATTTGAGATAACAAAGTAGAAGTATTTTGAGCCTATTACTTTTAACGGGAGGGACGATTTGTATTGTGTTTATATATGTAAATAGCCGATTTTATTCAACACGTGTGCAACTTTCCTAATATAATATTTTTTTTCGTTTCAGGTAAGCGTGTGGCATGTAATAATATGATTAACATAATAAGTTATTGGATTCTTATCGGTGAGTAGAAAAAAAACTTCATTATATTAAAATAAAAGATATTTATTTGACTTCATTTAAAAGTGGAGCATACTTTCATTGAAGTAAGCCATAATATTCAAGATGTGTTATAAAATATTCGGATATCTACCATAGTATATAAAAGACTTATCAGGTCAGCGTCTTCTACAATACGGAGTATGCGCTATTTTTATATTTTTCACGCGTGGCGTAGCACCCAGCGGTCTACGAATCAAAGCCCACACACACAAGTGAAACCCTGCCTACTTCGAGGCTTCGATCAATCACTCTTCCCGTATCTTGCAATTTCACGATTGATTCACTTCCTCGATCAGAATATCTCTTCGCCTTACGTAAGGTGTGGAAGATATTCCCCCACTCTACGCGAGTATAAACTTGGGAAATATGCTATCGCACATCAAACGGAAAATACATTATTACATATTTTATTCGGAACTTCTCATTTAAATATATTTATATTATGTTTATCATATAACACAACTTTAATCATAATATAAGAGATTAAAAATCATGTAATTACTATCTAATATAGTCGTAAAAAAAGGCTAAGAAGTTTACAGTTAATATGAGTATTTCAAATTAAAGTGAGCCAAGAAACAAAATGTTCAAACTTTTTTATTGCATTTTCAATTTAGGTAGAAAACACTATCACAAGGTGTATTTACTAAATTCGCTTTAATTTTACGATACTTTAAGACTTGTAAAATATTTGAACGCATCTAATTCATTTTTCCTGAAATACCGCTTGGCTCACATCCCTTCTTGGGGGCTCATATGAGCCAAAAACTTAATCGACTTTTTTTAATTTGGTCAATACAAGATGAATATTTGACTTTATTTTATTATTGTAATATAACTAAAGATAGTATTAATTGTTAGTTTTTTTAATGAAAATTCAATTCAGGATAGGTATATTAGTAAATGAATCATGTTTGTACAGTACGTGAATATTAATTAACACTAACACATTATACTGATTAGCAATTACGCACAATAATTTGAAGCATGAATATCGATTCGCGGAAGTCAATATTTGAATAGGCTATAAAAGAGTAAACAGAAGCATGTAATAAGGTGATGGCGTCTATTCAAAAGACAATGAGATTTTGTCCCGCATCTGTTGAAAGCTCTGTGATTCACGTCACGTGCAAATATAACATCATTAATTTAACGCTTCTATAAAAGCTCTGATATCTGCAAATTGAGTTTCGCTGAGGATGATAACAATGAGATGTAAAAATATTCTTGATTAATTAATCCCGTATCACAAAAAAGTGTTTGTATATTTGATCATTTATTTACTCTATTGTCCAGAGAGATACAAGGGATTGAGAAATATAAACGATTTTGTCATCAATGAATTACACAAAAAAGTATAATTATGTTTTTTTGAAAGTTCACCTTTAATAAGTATTATATCAAAGTCTTAACTTTGAAATTTTGTTGTATTCACAAATGCTAATTGTTTTGTAAAATGAGAAAGATAAAAAAGAGAAAACTCTTGCTCTGTAGATAATCGTAACACCACAAATCCTGCATCAAAAGATAAATGAACTACTCACCCCAGTTTATTGCCAAAAAACACAGGCATTGAGCCGACACAACTGTATTTTAGTGCACATTTCATGAAGGAATAAATTTATTGTATTTATATCGCTAGAAAGTCAATGACTACTCACTGCCCTTCATTTATTACGTATAAATTTGATGTATTGATTTCGAATAAAAATGTCAATAAACTGAAATGCAGAGTCATATTTTACTGCAATTATTTGATTGCCATAGTAACTGGTTGGGGATTTTCTAGAGAAATAACTGATACTTTAATCGAAAAAAATTATCAATGATTTTTCGTGTATTAATACATGCAAAGCTTAATGTTTATAATCACCATTTAAACTTGGGTTTTTTTTTTTGCTTTTTACCGTTAATTCCTTATTTACACTGTGTGGATTGTATTCTGAATTGTAATACTGGTATTTTTGGTATCACAATTATTGACTGACAAAAAGGTTTTTAGCTACAGTCAGACTTATTTGTATTAAAATCTAGTCAAGATTGAAAATTTTCAGTATTAATGAATATCAATAGTATTTTTAATGGTATTTTTTTAATACAGAAGAATAATTAATTTAACGGTTGTTTGATTCATATTTTTTTAATGCTGTTTTTTATATGATTTACCGAAATTACGCTATTGATTTAATTCCCCAGTATTAGACACCAGTTGGCCGTAATCCTCACATTGAATAAATAGTATCCGACAGTCTTCTAGCAATTACATTTATCAATAAAATGTATAAACAGACTGATGAAATTCAAGATTATCTTGGAAACCTGTTAGAATTTTCTTGAAATTTATCAAAAAGCTTTTGTAGGTTTTTTTCATCATATTTTTATAACTTTAACTGTAGTATTGTGTGTCCTTTGTTGCGTTGAGTTATTGGCTTTGTTTAATGACTACACATACCTTGTTGATAAAATTTTTACATTAATAAAATAATGTGTGTATTATTCGTTGTCTCAAAATCAGATTATCTCAATATTTAAAACATCGAACAACTTTAAATTTACCTGTGAATAACTTAGAAAGTCTTATTTTTATTGCCTGTTTTCTAAATATAAAATTTAATAAATTAATCGAAATAGCTTATGTACCGATAATAATGATATATTATGTTGAACGATAGAATATAGTAAAGGTTAGCTAACTTGCAAAAACGGGCACTAAACGGTGTTTATATAAATAAAAACTAATTTTTCACTAATTGGGTAGCAGAAAAACTGTTTTTATTGTCGGTTCATCATTATGGTTCTTTGCTTGATGAAAAATCAAAGCTGCAGAAAAATACGGGGTCCCAGCAGGCAAAATAAAAAAAATCAGCCTTTCCGAACAAGTAACAAAAGAATAGGGATTACACGGCAAAATGTCAATGATTAATTACACTGTTGGCGTTTTGGTAAAAGTATAACGTACCATAGACACTACCCCCTAAAAGTATGAAAGCGAAATATATCGTTGAAAAAATATATGGGGTGCGCATATTGATTGAGAATAATATGTACGGAAATTAAGTTTACGAATATTTATGATCAATTTGTGTTAAATGAAACTTGACATTACTGCCAATAGTTTTTAAAATAGTTTATGGAAAGTTTTTTACTTTACTCAAAACAAAAATATTAGGAACTTTCGAATATTTTTACAAATAAAGCAACGCTCATTTTTTAAAAGTTATAAACTTTGCTTTGATTCAATCGATTAAATTAATTGACACACTCCATATAAGAACTATACTTGTTGGAGTGTACCATCGTGGAACTGAGGCATTGATAAATTCATGAATAATTTTTAAGATCGTTCGGTTACTAAAGACATTGATGTTGCAACAATATATTTCGTTTTTAAATGTGAATTTACAGTAAGCTTAGTAGGGTGAAACTATGACCTTATCGATGATGCTAAGTTGCTATGACTAAAGTAACAAGACGAAAAGCTACGATTGATTTTCCCGTGCACAGAAAACAGCATCGATAAATTTTCTCACGTAAGCGTGGAGCTCTTCTTTCAATCGCCGGCGAAGGTTTAATTTTTTAAGGTTTTAAAAGCAGCTTTTGTCTGAGGGCCTTTTCTCTGCGGCGCGCATTATATAAAGTAAATGTTTACGTAGACATCGCATGCTATTCCTCTTTTGTGTGCTTAAGTTGACATTGTTCTTAATAATTAACGAGAAATAAAACTTTTAAAGAGGTTCGTGCAAAGCGAACATTTTTTAAAATTCGAAATAATGTTCTGTTTTATAAGTAAGGTAATGTTATGTAATTTTGATTTTCTGGGCTCGTAGCGCAGTGGTTAACACCGTTGACTTCCGTGACGTATCTCAAGGACTCAAGCTCTAGTACGAACAGCATTTTTTCAATAAATTTCTGTTCGAAAGAAAATTTGTTGTGACGTTTAAATAACCTCTCCCGCCCTTTCAATCATATAATAACTGCTCGCGCCAATAGCGATTTGTTTACTTCAAGTAATATCCTAGTCCTATCGTTCTATCCCTACTTTCTTCGAAAGATAAAGTTTTAGCAACTGAAAAACAAACATTCCTGTCGAAAAACCTGTTGTTAAGATAACTCCAATAGAAAGCCATATGCTCTAAGCTGGGAGCGGACATATATTAAAAATAAGTTTTCAGTTAACGTATACATTCACAATTCAATGAAAAGATTAGCTAAGTGTTCAGGGATTAACAAGTAATATTTATAAGCTCCCTGACGAGTGCTAGATAGAGTGGAAATGTCGTGATTGCTTAGGTTAGGTTAGATTAAAAAAGATCAGTTAAATAAAAATAAGAACGAGAATTTCAGAGAGAGAACATCGCTAGGTTTACGTATAAGCTAAACAAATATTATCTGATGATGCTTTTAAAAAAAGCGAAAATTTGTAATACAACAAGTGGAGCAACATAGTTATTAAATCAAATTTTATATTATAGATATTATATAACTAGATTTATAAATTATAAATTGCAATATTATCTAGAAGATTTATTAAAAGTTTCACCTAAATATAATCTAAAGTAATAAATGTCCATTATTTTACGATTTGAAGTAGTTCAAGGTAGTCAGATTTACGAGTTACCTTGTTACTTTTATTGAATGTTAAACGTTAAATTTTAAAATTACGGTTTTAATTACTTTGTAGTAAAAAAATAGATTAATCAGTCTTGGTCTTAATAAATTAATCACTTTTAAGCCGTTCACTCTCAGCACTTAGTTTTTTCATATCATAAACAATTTGTTAAAAGGAACATAACTGGATATACAACAGATTACTTCCAAGCAACGCGGGTCCAGGTCCTAATAATTAATTGTAGATTTCTTACAAATAGGTGTTTTTTATTATTTTTTATGATCAAATAATATTGAATTAAAATAATTGGCAGTGGAACAAAAAGAAAAGCTAAATGCTAAGCGCCTAAAAAGTGCTTAAATGTTAATGATGATAATATGTAAGTATGCCTACGCCTCACTTCTAATGATAGGCTTAATGGAAAGGTGATGCTTACGTCTCAGAGATCCATATATTTGAGCACATTTCGTAGATCGATTGAAATTCATAAACTTGTGAATAGCTTACCGAATAAGACAAAAGTATATTGATCACTCGATAGCAAGGCCGATAGTACGATAATCCGTTTTGATTTGTAGAAAATAATTTCCCAATTGAGAAAAGCTATGTTATTGCCAAACTCTTACGCTTTTTACGTTATCCAATTTACTTTTGTATAAAAGAACTGTTACACGATGTTTTTATCGCTGTTTTTCAATATTACTTTTAAAGTCGTTTAACCTCGTGGGGCCTAATTCGGTTGTATGAAGTTTTACATAAAAGCTCATAAAAGTATAAAAATGGGGGTGATTTTTCGTACGTAGGTGAGGCTTACAGCTGCCATTAACATTTGCCTACTGAGTGACTTTTCACATTATTGCGTGCGGCCGTCTAACATTTGGCTAACATAGGATAGTCGTAAAAAGAAAATATGTGAACTACTTGACTATGATATTATTTAACAATATAAATATATAATATTATACTTTGTTTTGTATTAAAAACATACGTTGTTATTATTTTTATCAAATTTTGCTGTAATGGTACTTATATGGTTCATATAAACCTTAAGAAATTCGTACGCTTGCATAAGATATGACTCACTAGGGTTTTGTCTCTCAACATCTTTTCATGTATATTCTACAGTTAAAAAGAGAAATTTTGTCAATGTATATATAATAACTAGCAGTCTTAATTGAAACTTACATTATTACAATTTACATTTACTTTGACTTGTCAATTTATAAATTAATTCGCAAGTGTATAAACTCAATGTCAAGCGCAAGACAGAGTAAAAATTACATTACGTTTAAGGTTATATTAGTGTACTGAAAATCACTAGTTAAAGTAGAAATTACCCTAGGTTAAGTTAGTTAGATAGATATTTACACAGCAACTGCGACATTGCGCGCCCACAGCAGTGGAGTGGTTGGCAACACTATGAGTACACGTGTGATTATTTAATTTACAGATTGATTAGCCAAAATTTCATTTGTTCACTAGCGAATACTAGCTTAAATAAATAATGCATGTACACACTTAAATTTAGGTAAACTGATTTTGAGTCCAATTGTGATTTCTTAAGATGGCAAAAAAAATATATCCGGAAGGCTTAATGACAATTCAAAGCGAAACCATTTTAACCACTTAAATACCAAGCGGACACAGGTGTCCGGAACATATGCAAGCAAACATTTAGAAAATCAAATACTTGGTATTCGAATAGAATATAAACAATATTTTGATGAACATGTGTAGTTCCGTCTATACTGAGTCAATATAGGTTTTTAAAATTTCGAATTCGAATGTATATTAGGCAAAATTATTTTTCTCAAAAACACGAAGTATTTCTGGGACATATTTATGATTCATTTTTGCGGTATTCAAACGGTTAAGTTGTCCTAAATTTATACTATCTGAAAACATTGTGCTCAGATCTGGTATAAAAAATCATTGAAAATAAACAGCTAAGCTCATTTAAATTATCAGACAAATGTATAACTAAGAATTGTTCAAGTTATTTTGAACTTAAGAACAACTGTTATACATTGTGATTTTTTTTTAACCTGCTTAATTATAAAATGTTTGTAACGTATTCCTCAAAATCATTTTTTTAGAACAGAAAGAACATTTTTTTCGTTTAATCTAAATCAAATTTGATTGCAAGATAAAACTAGAAGTAGTCAACATGGTTTCTTTTATTTTGACGTCTGGCAATCAGTTGCCTCGCACTGGCCGGATAAAATATCAAATATTGCCGTAGTAAATTATTATTTAATCTTTAAATTTGTTGGCAACACCCTGTTACAGCGATCCTAAAACACGTAAAAGTCAAATAAAAAATAATACAAAACAAAAATTACGGACGGAGGATGATAAATTATATTTTTCAGGCAGCAATCACGCACAGGGCGCGAGCATCGACCCGCCCACCGAAATGAAGGGTTCTTTATATATACGTATGTGTACTTCACTTAGACCTATATACGTTTTATTGTATACGAATACGAAAATACTGCTATGCCAAATCACACGAAATTAATTCTCCTTTCTGCCTGACGTTTGGCACAGTACTTATTTCTAATAAACGGAATGGTCCAGCGATCAGTTGGAAACGATTCTAGCAAAATATAATAAAACGTTGGTATTTTCAGTTGGCCTTTAGCTGGCCTGGGCTTGGAAAGTTGGGTAGCCGTTCAAAGGAATCAAAATATTATTTGACAATTTTAACTTCGTTTCAGCTATAATTTGAACTACCAACACACTTAAAAGTATTATTTATTTACGAACCTAGTTTTTATATTCGACTATTGATTAATTTTATAGCAAGAAGACTAAGCACAAATTTAGGGAGGTAAATACAGTTTAAAAATAATCAAAAGCATCGGTCAGCGGTCATTAAACTACGACACGAGGGTCAAATCCGATCTTATCGGTTTTTTTATAATACATATTTTATGAATAATAACCATTTGTTTTAATTGCGACTTTACAAAAAAAATATTTATTTAAATTTATCTAATGGTATCTGAGATAAAACTTCCAGGTGGTATACCTGGAGTGAAGGAAGTTTTAAAAAAAATGTTGTATTTTTTGTCATAATGAAAGTCTTTTTTTTTTTTTTTAACCATGTCCGCTCCCAATGTGGAGCATATGGACTCCTAATGGAGTTTATCTCAACAGAAGTGTTTCTACGAGAACTGCTTGTTACTCAGTTGCTCAACCTCTCTTTTTTCAAAGAGAGTAGGGATAGAAGAATAGGGCTAGGACAGGATTAGTGGTAAGCTAATCGCTCTCGGTACGCCCCGTTCATAGGATAGGATGGGTGAAAGGGGGGAATTCAAAACATCACATACATCCATGCCTTTGAACAGAAATTCATAAATTGATTGAAAAATCAATTTATAAAAACTGTTCGTACCGGGATTTGAACCCGGGCCCTCCGTAGCCGAAGCCAACAACGTTAACCACTCGACCACACAGGGGACAAATATAATAATCGAAAATATTCAAATGTGTTATATTTAAAATTTTGCAATGCAGACTTTGCATAAGAATATGTTGCGTCCGGCCCCGAATATATTATAAAACATCAACCGGTCCGTTCCTCTAAAAGTTCGGTGACGTATCATAGCGGGAGCGTATAACTAATTAATTTAACACGTGTTTCACTTCTTTGAGAAGCATCATCAGACGTAACATCGCAAGGTTTACGAATGAACTAAAAATTGATTCTGATTCCTCAATTATAAATTACAAAACAAAAGTCGGGACTTAACCTTTTCTAATAGACACAAGAAGAGGGTAAGATACAATCTTTGATAGTATTAATTATTACATTACATTAAATTAGGTACGGTGAATCATAATGAAAATAAAATCAACAATGATGATCCGCTTATCTTATTTAGTAATGTTTCGGCGGTAACTTTGTGGAAGTTCATTTTAATAGAAAATTTAAATTAACTTTGATAATTCCACGTATTGTGTTACTTACTGTGACACGTGTTTCGCCTCTTTCAGAGGCATCTTCATAGTTTGTTATGTTTAACGTCATTAGTAGTATGAGTATATTTGTTTGCTTTGTTTCGATTTTATAATCCCCTCTTTGCTTCCCTTAAAAAGGAAAAATCTCAATCTGATTGATTGCAACTCATTAGTATCATTATTTGTTTGCTTCATTTCGATTCTACACCCCTCTTCTTGCTCCCCTTAAAAGGAAAAAAAACCCAAACTCTATTTTGTAATTTCATAATTTTAAAATGTTAGAATCAATCTTGCTTCATTACTTAAGCAAATTTTGCGATAGTAAGTCTGAAGATGCCTCTGAAAGAGGCGAAACACGTGTCACAGTAAGTAACACAATACGTGGAATAATCAAAGTTAATTTAAATTTTCTACTTTATTTATTTTCAAAAAGTTTATAAAAATTTATTCTTTACCGTTTATTATTTATTTTATCAAGTATTTCAACATTTTTATTTTTATAAAAATTGTGATCATTTTCTATTAAATTATCTGCAAACTCTGAAAAACTATTGCTAGAATGTTACTTCCAAATACATCGAAGATAAAAAAAAATCTACTTGTGCTTTTATTATCCCAAACTTTTTATACTATGGAGAGCTTAAGCAATTTTATGAAAAAACCTGTTAAAGTACACTATTGACCTGCTCCATATATATGCTCCAGGTTATAACCAAACATGGTTCAAATATTCGAGATCTATAATAAATATTAACGCCCTATTTTAGGTTGTCGGATTGCGAGGTATGACAAAATAATATCGACTGTGGAAAGGAAAATGGACGTAACTCTCAATTTTTCAAAACAGCTTTTTTTCGATAATCACAATGTATACAACTTGACACACATTCTATCAAAAGGATGAAAGCTGAAAATGCCGAATAAGTATCTAAATTTAGCTTTTAAGTTTGAAAAAGATGACCTTGTAAAAAATTAAAACCAAGAAAAAAGACTGAAATAAAGGTTTTTCCGAGACAATTTCTATAATTAATATTAGGTTATATCAATTTAACACCAGTTTAGAAGTATACGTGCACTTCAAGGTTGTGTATGATTTATAATTTGCATATGTCACAAAATCATCAAAACACGTTTTTAGCGCCTCCTGTAAAATTTGATATGTGAGGGTTACGTCCTTTTTCCTTTCCACAGTCGATATTCATTTCACCCTTGGGATAGTTATCCATAAAAATAGTACGTAAAAAAAACATTAACTACAACATGATCATTTGTCTATAGATTAGTACACATTTTTTTGAAATTGCTAACACGTCTTTGTATAATATTTATTGAGCATATCAAATGTCAAGCTTACGTGTAAGACTTCTTATTTTCCCCTCGTAGATATTTGATTGAAATTACTTCTATTGATTCCTACTATTTCAATTCGAATAAATGAGATTAGCAGCTGAACATTGAACACAACAATTTAAAATAGATTAAGCTTTTAATCTACAGCAGGCCGTAACATAATAAAATATATATTTTATTGACTTAGTAAACGAATATGGAAAAATGGCGTGCATACGATATCGTATGAATGACCACTCTGACACTCATCGCCGCTTTATTCACGGCAAACAATTATTTTATGTCGGTTCGGTATAATTAATTTTACAAAGCAAACAATTCGTTCATTTGTGTGTGAACTGAGCGGACGGAAACCACATTGAGTTTCAATATTCATGAAACTATAAAAAAAATTAACACCAGCAATTCGCGGTGCTGTGACGAAAAAATGCGGATAATTTAAGCCGCTAATGTTTTATATTGGTAACAAAAAAAACACACACATTTTTATATTGTAGGAGTTTTATTATTATTTCACAAAATCCTCACCAATAGTCATGCTTTAAATAGTTGATATTAAATTATTAGGAGACAGAAAAAAGAAGATAGCTAATCTATAAGTATACAACATATGAGCCTATTACAGATGAAGTGAGCCAAGTGGTATTTCAGTAAAAATATGTTAGATACGTTTTAATATTCTACACGTCGTAAAGTGTCGTAAAAGTGAGGTAATCTCAGTTAATATACATTGCAATAGTGTTATCTGCGTAAAATAAAAATATCAACCCACCAAAACACCAAATAAAGACTTACTTGTATTTAAAAGTCCAATAAAAAAATTTACCATTTTACTAGTCGGCTCACTTCACCTCTATATAAATATCTCGACAATTCTCCATTGGCAGTACTCGGTATATCTATGGTCTGATATTTTTTAACCCGGTCTGGAATATTAACCGCCTGTAATTGGTCGCTAGGAGCTTAACGCCGCGTCAATTGATCGTATACACTATTTAATTAATGATCGCTAGCATATTTCGCCGTCTAGAAGTAATGAGATATGTTAAGGTGCATTGTAAAAAGTTACTGTTCGTGTTTTTGGCTCTAGCTACGATAAAAATAGTATAGAATTGTACAGAAATAAAAAAATAAGTATTCAGATATACATATATAGATAATGTACTTTTATGCAAACTATTTTAGAAACACTTAGCGGGTTCATTAAAAATTGTCACCATCGACCTCTGTAATCTGTTTTGTAAAAGATTTATTTTAGCGATCAGATAGTTCTATATTCAAAAAAAGTACCACTGAGCTAACTTACGTGACTTTAAGATTTAAAAAATACGATGCGCCTTTTATTTGTCACCATCTTAAAATAACGCAATTTTAGTTTTCATAAATACATTGTTTTAATATCTTCTGTCGGCCAAAGCAAAATGGCGATTGTTTTCTACAATCAAAATTGAAAACATTTAATACTTTTAAAAATTGGCGGATGTTAGGCGCACATAAATAAAATTGCTTGAAATATTCTTACAAAAAAAAAAAACACTGCTCGCTTAATAAATCCGATATTTTAAAGGCGGTTCTCGAATGTTGACATACTTCATTGGCAATGACAACATGTTTTTTATTGGTAGGGAAGTGGTTATAATTTATTAATAATTATAATTACGAGATTTATTTTCAGCATGTACGTCAAATCAGTGTCTCACTTGGTGTAGTGGATTTTGCGACCGTTAATAATTCAACGGTCACATTACACATTACGGTTTACCCTTTCGCATCCGCGGAAACAATAATGTTGTTTGCCTGTGGGGTCCGCGAGGGTTAGGGGCTGGGAGCGGTTCGCGCGCGGCCAGGGGTTAACGATTAATATTTGCCGGATAATTAAATCACCGCCGCTACTGTTTGCCGTTACAATTTTGTGGTCGATGACGTCACTCATCGTGTCACTTTGGCGGGAGCAATCTGTCATATACATTTATACTTTTTGATAACTATACACCGTACGTGCGCCTGAATGTTCGAAAGTAATGATGTGATAAGTTATACGTAGCAATTTTGATTCGTATTTGAACGGCTTACGGCAGAGTTCGGCAAAATGTTTTGGGAAAAGGTAAGATAGAAAAGTCAAGAGGAAGGTTACAAACTGAAAGATATGTATGTACATGAGTTATTCTATTGAAACAATCGGTTTGAAATACATACGTGTATTAGAAAGTGATACATTTATATAATATTTATCAGAAACAATACAAAAAAAAACTAATATAAATTTTCCAATTGTTAATAGACGTATTAAAAAATACAGTTAAATTAAAGATAATATCATCGTGCTGAAGTTCAAAATTATTACTGAACGCCTCATTAATAAATATTTAAAAAAAAATGTCATGTCCTTGTCAATATGTACCTTTTCCCAAACTTTTTGCCCCGCTACCCGGTTATTTTAATATTTCTCCTTCGTGACCCACTAAATTTGTTATGGTTTATACTACCGGTCTATAGGTAAAATTAAACAGTGCATTTATGTCCACACAGTCTTTATATGTTTTAATACAAAATATACAGATTTATTTTAGGAAATTGGTGACTCAGCATTTTGCTTTCTGCGATCCGGTACCGGGCCACGACCCATCATTTGGGAAACGCTGACCTAGAGAATAACTCAGATTTGGGAAGCCTCTGGCCTTGTAAATTAAATTGACTGAATATTATGTTTTCTTTTTTTTTATTAATTTAAAAAATATCGAATTAATATATTTTGTATTGAATTTTATTAAATACCTCAAAATGCACTTTTTGTGTCATTTAATTTCCATCCACATCTTGAATTCATCTCGAAGATACAATTTTTAGTGTGATGCTGATCGTCCGCGTGTAAAGTCAGTTGTATGTTGGTTTGCGTTGCCAAAAGTAGTAATTATCGCTTGCATACCTTTAAAGCGATACAAAAAATGAACATACATGTACACTCTATCATAAGAAACAAATTTATTATGGATGCATTTGGATTACATTTGGGAAGATTTCTTTCCCATTCAATTCATCAGATTTGTCGTTAGTTTTCTTGAAGTTTCCAGACCCGCTTCTAGACAAGCGTCTCTTTTTGTATAAATTGTTTTTATTATCAAATAACACAAGCCTCAAATTCACTTCGTTAATAGTCCTTTCTATGTCAACAGTTGTTTTAACAAGCTGTACGTCCGTCCGTGCGTTTTATTCGTATGACAGTGAAAGCATAACTGAAGTCTTAAGACGGTCCGCGAGCATGCGTCCGTAATGCAGACAGGCTGGTGCGAGTAACATTTGACTCCGGTCTGGATAGTGGTCCGCTTCCAACGCCTCCGTTACAAAAAATGTCTTATTAAAGCATGCGGGTTGCGGATAGAATCAGTATGACACAAAAAGTGGCCTTAGATTACAGATAAATAATTGCGAAATCCCTACATGAAAAGTTTATCTACTATAACAGAAATCATAAAATTTCAATCTATTATACCTGCCACGTGACAATCAATTATTTTGCCAATCAAAACAGTTCAAAAAAAGAACAATACATTGTCAGAACTTCGTATCATTACACCAGTTAAAGACGGGAACAAGTCCAAAAAACGAATTGTTTAGTTATTAACATCATTTGTTACGCTGAGGTTTACATTTTTCCATAAAGCAATTACACGTATTCAACAGGATATTGCAAACGTTTCTTTATGAAATCTTTACTTTTCAAAACATATAATACGTTCATTTGAATCTTAAAACGTAAATATTTCAACATCACTTGATTGAATTGTTCCCGCCTTGAACTGGTGTATCTACAATATATGTAAGCAATACTTGTTACTGTAATACTAACAAAAATAATTTCCGCAACAGTTTGTGATAACATTGATAGAAAATTAATTAAAAGGATCAAAAAAGAATGCCTCCTTTTGATACTAAATTATCAACCTTAAATGAATCACTTTTATGCGGAATCACTATCACACGATGACTGACACTAAAAGGCATACGAGTGACTCAGTTACTTTAATTAAATCAATTTAATCATAATATTTGACTACGTAACAAAACAACTGCTTTTTTATTGTATTCCACCGGTTAACGGAACTCCCCTAATGTACAGTAATAATACAATTCCAACGTTGCGGCACTTCCGGTTTTCTCATAAATGAGAACGCTGTGTTAACATTACAATTTCTATTACAATATTCCAATCCCCTATTATCGCGCCAGTACGTCCCAAACACATTTGGCGGGAAACAATAATATGCGACGGCCATTTTGATGAAGCAGATTAGTTCGTTCATGCGCCGATAGGCTGTGACACTAATAAGTTCTGACGCAGTTTTCCCGCGCGTTTCACTTCTGTTTTTTCATTACCGTTAGCGACTGAGTGTGATTCGGTCATTTAGAAATACGGTTATACGTTTGCCTGCAGTTTTGACAGGGCTCTACCGGTTGGTATTGCTATAAATTTCCCCTAGTTGTTTTATTCGTATTAACTTTGCAATACGTCATGCAAAAATTCTCACAAAAAATATAAAACAGTTTACGTTAATAATTAATTTCATTCATTTGGAAATGATTAAAATCTATACAATTTATTTGTAGAAACACATTTTAAAGAAATTGAGCCTAACTTTAAACAAAATAAGTTATTTGCAATGTTTACATTGTTCAAGTCGAAGTTCTATAAAAATGAATACAAAAATAAACATATTATGTCACTTAAGAAACACATTTATTTTACGTATTCAAAAAAAAATATCAAAAGAAAACTCTTGCGGTGAGCCTAACCATTTTTTATCGTTTCACAATACTGTGAAATTAGTAAAAAAAATGTTTAATAATTTTTTTAATACACTTTAATTAATTTATTTGGTTTCATGGTGGATGTCCAACTTTCGTTTAATTATATTATAAGATGCATGTCATTCGAACCATCGTAAATTCAGAAGCAAATAATATCTGTGAATATTGATGTACACATTGTTTATAAATATAATTGACTGTTTCAGTACAGATTCTTTCTTCACCCCTCATTATGTCAGAATTTTTCTATTCAGTTTACTACTGTATAACATGTCTAGTACTCGTTCCTAAAACCTCTCAAAAGTTTCACAGCGAGGTAGCCAAACATCGTAGCCGACGATATCTTTCCATCGTAAATATGACGTGAGAATGTTTAAGAATCGTTTTAGGCTTAAAGCAGTTCTGCTCGTCGTCCCTTCATAGATTAGATTTTTTTAGACACTACGCTTACCATCATAAAAATTACTCTCTTAATTCTGCATGTATTCTCATGTGTATGTTTATATATTGGTATATAACATGGGATAGCTATACTATTATTTGCATATTAATGCATATAGTGTTCACGTGAACTGGCTTCACTGTAGATTGCTCACCTCAGTAACAACCACGCCATCCGCCAGTAGTGATTTAAAAAAGAATGCAAACGAACGCAACATCAGCAATGTAAGATAGGAGACTTAAAGAAGTTTGATGCTTACGTGCCCAAGGATTTTACATAAATATCAAAATTTGGCCAATTTATATTTGGTGAAGTTTTCGTTCCCAGTGAAAACAAAAGCATCTATTCTTTTACAACCTCGAAACAAAACGGACAGTAAATTCACGTGGCATCGGTCCTATTTATACGTCAGTCATATATAAAGTTAGCTGGCTCTACGCAGAGATGCTCTACCACCATTAATCTTTATTCAAGCGATCGATCACCGACACGCTCCCCGCAAGATGTGCTTATAAATCAAACGCGTCACCTCTGCCAAGAGTCCTCCATGCCTCATATTGACGCCTTTTGTACGAAAACACTCCTCTCAAGAACAGGTCACTTCACTTACACGAGTACACGGCTACATGAAATAACGCAAACGTAATATCCTAATATGCATATTACATAGTATAACTTATATTATTGATAACTCGTGAATATAAATAATTTTAACAAAATTTCATACATCGCATTATTTGTTCATTCGTAATATGGTTTTTTTGCTCGTATTAGAAGAACGGTTATCTATTATATTATCTAGAAACTAGAGTATTGGTTTTAAAATTTTGATCAATATAATCCTGAAGGTTGACTGAGCCTAAATGGATTCCGAAATATTTAATATATTAGACAGAAAACATTCGTTTTTGACGCTTATTTTTTGCTGTTAAAAAATATGTAATCTTTTATATTTCTCCAAAACAACACAGAACGTCAACTTGAATAAATGTCTTTTAAAATTGCTAGCCTAGTAGAGCTTTTATTAGAAAAATAGGTGGGATTTAAAAAATCAAACTCGATGAAAACGTTACGTGAAATTTTTTTTAGTAGATTACTTTAGTTCTTACAATACTATTTTTTAATATTATAAATGGTTGATAGCTATTTCAGTTTTATACTTTCATCAAAACTACAGCTTAGTTTTTGGCTTCCAATTCAATTCAGAGCTATCACAAGTTCTCATCAACGTTCTAAAGTCGACAATTGGTATCGTCTTTTTTTATTCTCAGCTATCGTCTGTTATAATATTTTGACATAACTTTTGTTAAATTTCGTACTGTTTTGTAACAAGTCGTTTTTTGTTATATTCAACTTTTTTTGTTTTAACAAAACAAAACAATTGAATATACATTTTTCATTTCTTTCCACAAATGTTGAAACGCGCCGATAAATTTTCAACAAGCCTTTTCATAGTCTCCTCCCTTTTATTTACCCTTTCTTAGTATGCCTTTATAATAACTAGATGTTAATATACAATCCTTGTACTTTTTCCAACAAAATTGTCTGCTGAAAACTCCAATTTAAAAAATACCGTTTGGTATTTAAACTTAATGGCATTTAGTTAAACATTACTTGGAAGCGTTATTTGTAGCAAGAATTTCTTTTTAATCAAACACTCTTTCTGCAAAAATAGTCTATGTTCTGTTTGGTTAAACGATACGTTCCGTTTTAATCAAACCAACAACAACAGCTAACCCAATACCCAAACGTAGGCTTGATGAACGTGAAAGGAAATAGACTTTTCATCGCGCCGTCAATTTTTAACAACTCGAACATCGCTGCCGATGCGGTTCGGTAAATATCCACCATAGGCGCGCCGGTATATTGTACCAGCACCCATGAACAATGAAGAAACAAATTGGTTTCGGTTGTTATCCCCGCTAAACCTATCGGTGGCCCCTATCGACTCGCGACCCTCTACGCTGCTACGGCCTACGGGTACACTGTTTGGGCTTGAATATTAACTAGTTGTAATTAATTAACGGGGGGGGTACTTTCGTGGCTCACGCTGCCCGATATCCACTGCTCTGAATGAAGGCTGTGTAGAGATTCACGATTGGTGAGTCATGCCTGGCGCGAAGCATTACGCTTTTTTTTCTAAGCAGCTTAACATTAAACTATGCAAAAGTAAATAAATATTTCTTGGTTGACTCATATCTGATTACGTATTTTTAAAATTATCGTGCTGATTATTTGTTATACACAATCTACTATCAGTTAAAAAAGATTAATCAATTTTACCATTTATGAACTAACTTTTACGTTTACAAGAACGAATCATCTCCATTCTACAAAAAAGCTACTTAGCAACTGTCGTGTATTAGTTTTTCTCTTTGTAAAATTACTGTAGCTTTTTTTTGTTATTTTTATCCACTTCCAACGTGGAGCATATGGCTTCCTAATGGAGGTAACTCAAGATAAGTCTTTCTATGAAAACTGTTTGTTACTCAGTCACTCAACCTCCTTTTCCAAAGAGAGTAGTAGGGATTGAAGGATAAAAGTGAAGAAAGTACACGCTGCGTCCAGTTATTGAAGGATCGGAAAGAGAGGGAGGAAATTTCGAGACATCACAAACACCCATGCCTTCGAACGGAAATTGATAAATCGATCGAAAAATGCTGTTCTTACATGTACTCGAGCCCGTGAGATCCGGCACGGTTAACCATTCTAACAATGCTAACTACTGCGCCATAACACCTGATAATTTTTTTTTATACTTTACGTTTATTTCCTAACAATAATAAATACCATTGTCCGAATTCTCAAGCGAATGATTAATTTTGATAAACACTTATAGTGATTGACGATTCATTGATTGACGAAGAAATTCGAATCAATTTAATGAATTTGGTTACTTGACTAAGTTAGCAAATAATGTGAGAATAGATATTATCATCTATTTCATTTAATCAGATACTAACACAAATATAATATAAATTTTATTTTACGCTCCTCAGTCAACTCTCTTGAAAAAGCATACATAAATATGCAAATTACTTCCGTGAAACGTTTTCACCGTAGTGCTGTTGATATGTTTGTTCCAAATCAGCAATTGAGTTTTCGCCAACGAATACTGGGTATGAAAAAATCACCCTATTTTCACACATATCGAATGGCGTTTTATTAAATTTTGAGGTATTTTGAAACTCAAACCGCTATTCATCTGTTGCTTCTTAAATTGTAATATATAATATTCCGTCACTTTTTATTTTTTACTACAACTTATTACAATACGCATACTTTTACACATAACACTCTTACAGTACACATCAAGCCAAATATTTTATATTCGTTTGTAAAATTTTAAAATGTTCATTTAATATCAACTTAAAAGTAACATATATCACGAGTTGCTTTCTCGAAAAATAGTTTTAAATCCTCATTTAGTTTTTTAGTCTAATGCAGCTGTTTGTATTGTTTTCAACACATATTTTACAGTTAATTGATTACAAATTTGCAAAATTAAAAAAAAACTGAATAACAAGTGAGTTACTATATTTTTTTTGTGTGCTTAAATACACCATTTGTACTTATGGTGTAAACTGTAAACGATATATTTTTTAATGAATATTTTATATAAAATTTAAAATTAAAAAAAAAATAAGTATTGTATACTTTTTCATAACTGATGTGGCATATCTTTAAAAACAAAACGTATTATGTACGCATAGTAATGTGAAAAAAAGCTATCGCTTGGATTTTATGAATTTGTTAAAAGTATTAATTTAGAAAAAATCAGTCTTTTCGATAATAATCAAATGGATACTATTTTCTGTTCAATTGGATTTTCATTATTTCAACTGTTTTAAATTTAAACTTGTTTTTTCTTACATTAATTTATTAAAACAATATTTTCGTGTATCGTGATAGAAAAATTATTATTTTATTAAAATTTTTTGTCGTATTTTGTTTCAGGTAAAAAAACATTCACTTCCATTAACATCTAGATGAGATCATAAGAAATATTCACGTGAGTTTTTTTAAAGTTTACAACTATTTTCGTTCTACTACTTTAATGTTAAGTAACTTAGGGTATTAAAAATTCATTACAATAATAAATCAGACAAAATACCCAATATACGTTATCGTAATCGAGTTACTAGAAATCATGTCAGAGTCTTTATTTTTGAAAGATAAAATAATAGTCGCGGTTAAAATAAATTTACATAATTCAATGTTGAAACTATATTCATATTTGTGTAGCGAACGGAAAAATGTATAATTCTCGTTTGAATAATATTCAAGGCGCACTTTCCATTAATATTTGTTTTCCAACCCAAAAAGAAAACAGATTAAGCAAACGTTCTCTTTGCCATTTCCCCAATGGAAAATAACTTAATACAGGGCAATCACAACACACTTAAGAAATAACTCTTTGAAATACACTGCGGTTTGCAATAATTTCTCAAAATTAATGAGCTTTTATCTTGAAGCATAACAAATTGAAATCGTTGTGTATAGCAGTTTTAATCATTCGTTGTGACGCCAGTTTCAGTAAGTCAGTTTAAAAATAATTTAAGTTAAATCTTATGAACAAAAATATAATGAAATGAAATACATTATGTTAAGAGTATTTATTTATTACTTACTAACTTGGCCTTTAAATTGGTAAGTGATTAAATAAATTTAAAATTAATCAAGAACACGTCAAAATTTATTCATTATGGCCATAACTTTCATATAACAAGGTTTTTGTCAGTAATTTTTATTTGTTTTACGCTTGTGAATACTTAAGTTTAAACCTCATCAATCACTTTTCTTTTGAGCTAATTCTATATTTTCTGATTATTACATATTCACCTTGACTATTTTAGATAGCGATATTGTTTTTAAATAATCCATGTTTTGTACCAGACATGGTAAAAAAAGCTCGAATTTTATTTACATTTGTCATCCAGATTGATCGCTAAAAAAACGAATATTTTCCGTCTAATAATGTCGATGACGTTTCTTTTTACACGGGAAAATTTCTGATCACTCTACCATTGAAGCGTAGCATGCAGAGCTTTAATTCCGTGAACTTTGTATGAGGGCAGCGCGATAAGCACACGCGTGCCTCGTGATTTGTACCGCACTCGTATTAAAAGTAAGCAGCTTTCGCCCACCCCCATTTCATTTCGTTCCCCGAAGCCATTCGAATGTATTAAAAACTCAGAAATGCGTACGTTTCTTGGCGAATGCCTTTTTGCGGATCGCGTGATGAGGATTTCTTTTTTCAGAAATTCAAAATTGGCTACATGTTTGCATAGTCAAGCAAGAACAAGTCCACGTTCATAAAATCGCTTTTCAGCTTATTAATTTTATGTGATAAACAAGTCCTCTACTTGACCTCAGCTGTTTTATAACGCAAATTATTTCGTTGTTAAAATCGAGCTTACGATAAGCTTGAACATAAAAAGTCTAAATGTAAAACTATTTCATTTTGTCAATGTCACTTGCTTGAATCTAAGATTAATTTAACTAAAAACAAGTCCTTTGTATAATGTCATCGCTAATGAACAAAATTTACACATGAACGAACAATCTTTTTTTAATTTAAAAAAAAAACACAAAATTCAAATCACTAAAGCTCAATGAATATTCCGTAAATATACACATATGATAGTTTTGTTAAAAAAATATATTTGAAAACAAATATAAAATTGGCTAAAATTTAATTCAAATCTTAGTTCAATAATAAAATCATTGGTATACAATCAGTAAAATAGTTTTTGGAACTATTTTAATCAAAGTTATTCAAAAAAATATCGACTATGGAAAGGAAAAAGGACGTAACCCACAGTTTTTTCAAAACAGGTTTTTTTCGATAATCACAATATATCAAACTTGATACATGTTCTATCAAAAGAATGCAAGCTGCGAATGCCGAATTGGTATCTAATTTTAGCTTTTAAGTATGAAAAAGATGACCTTGTAAAAAATTTTAACCAAGAAAAAGTACTGAAATAAAAGTTTTTCCTAGACAACTTCTTTAATTAATATTAGATTATGTCAATTAAACACCAGTTTAGAAGTCTCCCTGCACTTTAAGGCTGTGTATAATTCAAAATTTGCATATGTCCCAAAATCACCAAAACACGTTTTAGCGCCTCCTGTAAAATTTGATATGTGTGGGTTACGTACTTTTTCCTTTCCAAAGTCGATATAAAACTAAAGTGTTTAGGAAGATTTTGATATTTTTATACATTCATAAAGACATATTTTATTATAATAATAATACTGAAGTGAAGAGGTATAATCTTATTTATTTATATGTAAGATACAGATAAAATACTATCGATCTATAGTTCTGCATATTCACCACAGAACGAGTTAAGCTTTGTAATCAATCAATTTTTCGGAAGTGTCCAATCGCCATTTGGGCTTTACTTGCTTGTTTAAAAAATAACATACATTTAGTATCACTGAACCAAAATTATCATGATCATATGATTAGTTATATGCGTTCATGTTATGTAAATAACTATTAATAGCACTCAATACTTCGTATATATAATCATTTCTAATACAACGTTAAAAGCTTGTGTTATAATTAATAAGAAAGCTAAAATGTTTAGACAACTTAAAATATAACATTGTCAATTGGGTAACATAGGGTAACCTTTGTGACATTTGTTTGCCTACTTAGAGGCTAATAAAATGCAAGCTAAGTAGGGTTTACATATTTTAACCCTAATAATTTTTATCATGCATCCTTTGTTGTAAAATTCACGTTTGATAAATATGACTTTGTGTTCTTTAAAAACACACGACATGTCGCGTGTTTAGATGAAAAGAATAACAGCCAACATGTTTTATTACTTTAATATTTAAAAGCTTTAATTTATTGACGAAGCTTTTCTTTTGTGAAAAGCGTTTGAAATTATTCATGTCAAGACAATGATGAAGTGAACGTAGAGTTTAAGTAAGCTATTGTGAATCAAATTAATTCTTTATCAAAGTAACCTGCTATTGTTAAAAGAGGCAGTTTTCTCTCATATTATCCATGTTTTCTTGTTTGTAAGCGGTAGGACTATAATGAAATTTTCTTCATAAAATATTAGATTTCTCTTACGTTTATCATTTCAAGCTGCGTAAATCTATAAAACCCAAACGTGAAAAATAAGGTTTTAGTTACATGTAAATATTTGGTTGTCAGATATTGTATATCAAGAGCAAATTACGAGTAGCTTCATGAGTATAAATGATTTTGTCAATCATTGTTTATTAAAGATGCTTTTTAGAAATGTACCTGAAGATCGTGGGTGAAACCAACGTGCCTTCGCACAATGTAAAAAGCTCGTTTTGAGTATATATAAAATAAAATCGAAATCACCTAAGCGTTCTATCTTTAGAAGAGTACAGACTTACTTTGATTGTTTAAAAAAAAGTTGAATGTAAGTAATCGTTATAAAGTAAAAATAACAATGTATATATCTGCTCAATTTATGTACCAAAATGTTATAAATTTATCATCGTATTCAACAGGCCGCACAAAACAAAAATATTTAATTTCAAGACGTCGCCAGGAAATTATAAAAAAAACCACGATGCTTTAATCCTGTAATACTGGCAATTTTTCTAGGGGGTTTTTTCTTGTGTAAAACTTTTTCTTGCCAAAGCGCTGAGCAATAAATTCCGTGTCGTTTGCGGATCGTGCCGCTAGAGGCGCCACAGTCTCTTCGGCGCCTAATGGCGACGCCTTCCGGTCGATTTCCCGGAAATGCCATCACCAGGCTCCGCGAGACGTAGCCCACGAAATAAACCAGCTCAGATCCTTGGCGCAGGGTCTATGCTAAGGGCAGGAAAATGTGATTGTATTTATATCTTCCAAAATCATAAAATATACATCTTACTCTTACAACTTGATTGATTTACACATTATACATGGGCCCATTAGAAGAAAAAAGTTAGATGCGTTGTAATATTCTTCACCCCTTAAAGTATCGTAAAAGTGAAGAAGCCTCAGTTAATACACATTTAATAGTGTTATCTATGTAAAATAAAAATATAAAATCCACCAAAACACCAAATAAAGACGTGATTGTACTTTTAAAAGTCCAATCAAAATGTTTTACTGTTTTACTAGTTGGCTCACGCCCATTAGTAAAAGGAAGTTTTTTATAGCTATTTAAAAAAAATACTTACTATTTATGCTTCTACAGAGTTGTATCAAAAACAAAATTGAAATATTCAAATTATTAGTATGTAGATATTTTTCATTCTCAATGCAAGGTGAGCGGCAAAAATCAGCCCTCTTTCTTGCGATCAGCGACGCCGGCTGTGATATTTACAATTCATTTGTTTGTTATTTTTAATGTAGATATTCATTCTAATCACTTCACTTATAAAAGCACAAAATAAAAGTGAAAAATATAATAAGCATAAAGTTCCGCATCAAATCATTATCTAGTTATGCAGATAATTCCATCAACTAACAAGCTACACAAAATTATTTTTGTTTTTTTGAAAAATACCGTGTTATAAAAAAGTAACTACTGGCTAAATTAACGCTCAAACTGGTGTATTATAGTTGTATATAAAATTTGTATTATTACATGCTTCCAATATTGACTGTTAAAAAATATTACAAAAATTAATGTAACATAATTCTGTCTCGCGTTGATTTTTTTTTAAAGCAACCCTGATATACAATAACGCCTATGTTAAAACCACTTCTGTTAAATGGATGAGTATTAATCCAGCTTATAAAGACGGCTTTTTTTCTGCCATTCCTTGGGGCATATATCTGTACAGAAGTGAACAAAAATCCATCATGGTTCTTTATTGGGCAATTTTACTCTGAATAAACTCTTATTGTGAATATTTTCATTCCTTATCTGAAAATATTTTATTATTAAAGAGAAAAAACATTGTTTTTTAAATAAATTTACACTATTCACGCAAAAGTGTGTGTTTTTTAATAATATAAAAGATAAGATATATATATCAGTAATCAAATTTATCATAATGTCAACTTCTGTTTTATTGTCAATTGAAATAAAATCACACTTTTTCCTCACAAAGTGAGCAAGCAAATGTATTGCGTAATCTTTACTTTAGAGCTTTCTTCACCCCCAATATAATTCCCAAACTCTACAAAGAACGAAAAAAATACCCTTACACACAGAGAAACCATAAAATATGCCAATTTCTTTCATAAACACACGAACGTAGATCATAGAAAGTGCCCCTCTTTTAAGCCAAGTGCTGGATTTTCTTGAGTTCATAGCAAAGGGATTGAAACATATTGTTTTTTGGGCGATTTGGTTTCCTGTTTATGGGATTTTAATCGACACTGTGCCTATGGTTTAGCGTGCAATACTTTATTCTACACCATTTGCATGTTTTCAATGGAATGAAAAAAATATTTTTTGTTAGTAGCTGTTTATGTATATATTTCACTATATTTTTTTCTCAGTATTTTCAAAAACATCAAATCACCACATTATTTGTAGTTGTTCGATTAACTTGTATTTCTGAAGCTGAAAATCTATTATAATAATCTTTAAAGGTTAATCGTGTGGCGTTCTAAACTAGACAAATTATTTGATTATTATTTCCGTTTCACGCTATCGTCAGAGCTACTGATAAAATTGGTGAAAACGGTTATCAACGTAGTTTCACTGTTTTTATGGTTTTTTAGTGTTGTAATTAATAAAATATTTTTTTTTTATAAAATTGATCATTTGCTAGTCGCTCAATTTATAAATATGGAAAGGGCTTGTAAAGTGGCTTGAAAGCACTCGTTTGTATATTATAATGTCGTTATGTTTTTTGGAAAATTATTGCTTAGTAAATTTCGTGTTTATAATATATTGCGGAAATATTAGCTTATATATATGAAATTATGTGTAATTTTACTATCAATCATAAACCATGATAATTACACACTGTTTCAAATATATTTTCTAAAAAGAGTATTTTTTATTGCTTTTTATACGATTAAATACACTTTTTTGTTGATTTTTTGGTGAATTATTTGTATGCATATCTAGATTCAACATCGTGCATACTGCTTCGTCACAATTAAAAAACGATAATAATCCACGAAACACAAACCAACTCTTTCCAACGTTATTAAAATAATTATGCACGCTTATCAGATGGGAAAAAAATTACGTGCCTAATCAATAATCATAGAAAAAATATATTTATGGAAGTTTTTATAAAGTCGCGTGACAAACTTTTTTTTCTTTCTTGAAATATATTTTTGATATTGAAATGACATTGCAAGTGAGAAACATTATTCAGAAAAAGTGTACCGAATTAAATTATATTTTATTACAACGCACGATAATAATGCTTTTATTTATTTTTTCCTTAAGAAAATAAAAAATCTTGTTTTTTATTTCATAAGCATATTACTTACTTAGATTGGTGATTATTTAAACGAAAGTAACTATATTAAAACAGTAACCATAATAAACATTGTACATTTTTTTTCCATGGCGTATAAACGAACATTCGGTTTTTGTCCAAACTCTTTGTTACTTTGTGTATAATGAAGAAATAACCTTTAACAGTAAGCTGTTTTTTTTAATTTTAACCAAATATTTCTTTTATATAAAGAGTTAATAATTAATATATTTTGTGATTAAGCAGTACAATTAAAAATAAATAAGTTTTAAAACGATGAAAATATTTCAATTTTGTTGCAGTAAAGCAATTAATAACACAACCATGAAATTTGATTTGTACAGAGATGAAATGCGTAATTGGATTTTAAGCCGTCTGATATGAGTCTCTTTATAAATGTACTCCCGTGAAATATTTTTTAAATTGTAAATTAATTTTTCAACATGCGTTTGATAATCACTTGAAAAAGTATTTACAATTATATTTCTGTGGTTTTATTGGAACTTATAAATAGTATGTTTTGATGTAAGAAATATTATAAGAAACTCAGTTTGTATATTTAATATTACCTTTAACGGTGTATCAATATTCATATATTTTTTTAAAATAAAGTTTTAACGCATGGAATCATCACTTTTTTAAGGTTCATTCAATTTGGTTGACAGGCATTAAGATTTATCTATTATATACACTAATTGTTGGTTTTTACTTTGTTAATGATAATTCATACCTAATTGGTTTTTGTTGTAATCGTTTTCATTGCTAAGTGGTCTTTAACTTTTTATTTATAGTTTATTTTCTTTGTATGTTGCTTCAATTCTTTTGCTAGGTTGTAATACCAATTGTTTGTCATACCTTGTTTTTATCACTTAACTTTTGTATAAATATCACTGTTTTATTGTTTTTATTATCAGTTGACAATGCTCATCATGAGCGAAACCGGTCTTGATCTAATAAATTTTATGTGGAAAAAATACTAAAAATGTTTTATTATTTTTATTATGCATGGAATCATATTGAAGTTTATATCAAACTTATTGTGACTCAGTTGCTTAACATATTTTTAACAAAATAGTAAGAATAGAAATATAGGGCTAGAGCAGAGATTAAAGTAACCTAATTGCTCGAAAAAAAAAACAAAAATCGATTGAATATATATTTTTTAATTTCCGTATTGTGATTTAAACCCGTGACCTTCGTAACCGAAGTCAATAACGTTGACCACTCGTATTCAAATATTCGTAATTTGAATTGATTATTTTTTAAAGACTATTCTGCATTGAAAGCATAATCTTTATTGCTAAATCGCCTATGCGCATCCGCTATAAAAGCAACATCCGTTCAAATTATGCGCATCCGGTCCAAAATATGTCACTTAAGCATTCAATCGAGCGGGACCAGGTAAACAGGAAAGCGAGGGGATATCAAGAACGAATTAAAGTTTTATAAAGAGTTTCCTATAAACTATGTGAATGTGGGCACGTTCTAGTGAAACGCAATAATTGCGATCGCTTGTAGTTTGGGATACCTTTTTCGGTCAAAAACGTGCGTTGGTTCAGCAAGTTCGATGGGAAAATAAAAGCAATAAGTGTTCTCAGGTTTTTTACTTTTTCGGTAAGCCGTACATTGGTTTTGGGTACAATGTCCTTGCAAACAATAAAAAAGTCATATTGACTTCTTCAACACTAAAAGAACAGGTTTTTTATGTTATATTCAGTCGACTATGATTTTTCTACTTATAAAATATAATATATCCTATATATAATATTATCTAATAATTAATATATTTTTTCTACCTGCGATTTTCGGTAACGTTTAAGGTCTCATTATATTGAATTATCCATATAATTTTGTCTGATCCGTACTGCAGTAATCAACAACTTTGATTCGAATCCCAGTACGAACAGCAATTCCTAAATATATTTGTCAATTTCTAGATGTGTATAGTGTCTTAAAATAAGAGCGTCGTTGCGAGAGCGATTTTTTTACTATAATAGTCCCCATGTCATAGTCATCTATTATTTATATTCCTACTCTCTTTGTTAAAATAATGATTGAGTGACTGAGTAACAAGCAGTTCTAATTAGGGAATCCAATCCCGAGCCAAAATGTTGATCCCGGGATTTTGGGATTACAATTTTATGATCCTGGGATCCCGGGGCTAGTCCCGAAATTGGTTTTTTTTTATAGAGCTACACATTTTACTTTTATATAAGAAATTTATAACATTGGTCAAAAACAAATAATGCAACTTATTCTATATTATATTCTCTAGTATAGTCTCTTAGGAATACGACCGTAGAAATAATGAAATATATTTTTGACACTGGTATTATATATGAGCTAAAAGGAGTGATTTTTTGTTGAGTCTAATTTAAAGAGATACTATGTTATTGTTTTACCATCTCAGCCAGAAATTTTGATTTTAAAAAAGTTATATACACATTTGTAGCAATATAAAAATCATTTAAGTTATCTTCACACTGGATTTGACAGATAATAATAAACATAACAACGCATAAAACATAAAGCAAAGCCGAAATGGCATAACAAAAAATAAAAAGTCAATCAACAATGCAATATGAGAAAGAAACAAAAAAAAATTCATACTAATAAAAATCGTCTTATCGCCAAAAGTGTCCACTTACAGTAATCTATAATATGCTATGGAACTTAATATTTTTGCGATTCATTACATCGTAATCTATTACCATAAGTGACTTAAGTATTTCATTTTATAGTCTTCGTCTGCAGAGTTTATTTTCGAATATGTTATCTTAATTGAGTTTTGTGAAACAATGAACAACGGAACATTGTTCATTATATTTGAGAATTTACACAATCAATTGGGTGCATTTTATTTTACAAAGCTAAGACAATTCTATTTTATAAGAAAATCAATCCCGAAAGTTTCGGGATCATGTCTTCTAATCCCGGGATTGAAATTTATTAAAAACTGCACGGGATCCCGGAATTGGATTCCCTACCCAAAACAGGTACAAACGAGTCTCAGTACGAACAGCATTTTTTCAATCATTTTTTTTTTGAAAACATTAGTGTTAATGATGTCTTAAAATTCATTTGCACCCCCTAAACACTAGAATAACGCTACGTAGCGAAAAAGATTAGTTAACCACAAGTCCTGATCTAGACTTATTCTTATATCTCTACTACTATCTCCGAAAAAGAGAGGTTGAGCAACTGAGTAACAGTTCTCTTAGAGTTTTTTTTGTTTGACGATGTACGTACATTAAGAGGCAATATTTTCCATATTACGAGCGGACACTAAATGAAGTATTCAACGTCTGATGCATTAGTAACTGGAAGTGAAAAAATAAATTAATTTTTCTAAAGTAGATTTTATTTTTATACTTTCGAATGAACCGATAATCCACCTGTGTCACACCTGTACTTGAATGCTTAAAAAAAAGAAAAACTGACACACGAGTCGTTAGTTACAAAACATATGGGAGAGTAATAAATATTAAAGTTTCGAATGTTATATTGAAGTTCCAAGTGTCGATTTCATGAATTATATTATTTTAACGGCATGGGCAGCATTAGTTATTTCGAGTGACCAAACCAATTTTTCTTCCAAATGTATTTAAGAACCATCACCACGTGTAGTATGTAACAGCAAATATAACTCGCATATACTTTCAAGGGTCATCTAAAATAAATGTTTTGTCAAGAAACAACATTTCTACTTGAGTATATTTGGACTTGATATCACAATAATGGTATTACCAAAACCGGGTTTTTAGTATCAACAGTGTTTTTTTGAGTGTCAAAATACTACTGCTGAAAATGAAAAAATATCTGTTAACAATTAACCGACTTTCTATTTTGACTGTACATAAAACACCGCATAAAGCGTCTAGTTAAAAAAAAACGATATATACACATTCCAATATTTGCGGTAAGCAATGCTTTTGTTTCAAGCAAAATTTGTTTATTTAAGGTTAATTTTTGTTTTCTCTTGTATTGTATATTTAAATACAAAAAAATATCAGCGTTTGCTAGTTCATTAACCAAATAACTAATATGCAAAATAAAATTATACATATCAACTACATCTCTTTTTCAAAGAGAGTTGTAGGGATAGAAGGATACGGCCAGGACAGGACTAGTGGTTAACTAATCGCTCCCGCTACGCCCAGTTATTGAAGGATCGGAAGGGTGGGGGAAAGGGAATTTTCAGACTTCACAAACACCCATGCTTTCGAACAGAAATCGATAAATCAGTCGAAAAAGTATCAAATTGACGGTTTCTACAGATATTCAGAAATGTGAGAACTTTTTTTTAGCTTCATTTTTTCAAAGAGATACGTCTGCCAGTGACTCTGCCAGCGCATTTTTTTTATCAAGCTGATTCAACAGATATTTCACGTGTTATAGTGGATCCCGAAATCTCAGGATTAGTTAACATTACTCGTAATTTATTTTTAGAGCGAGTTTCATTTATTGTTAGAAATTTCTACTATTGTTCACGATGTTAAGCACCAAGAATAAATCCCCACTAATAAAAGTCACTACGACAAATACCGCTGGCCTAAACTCGGAGTCCACAGGTAGGTTGGTATTAAATCAAACATCGCTCTCCTAACACGTAAACGTTTATTCAAAAACTTGCAATCACCGAATTTTAACAAACAAAATTTTGAATTATTACAATACACAATAACTATTATAAACCTAGCTTGCTCACACGATTTTATAAATGTAAAATAAATAAAAAAAAATGACGTTAAGCTCCGCGCAGAGAATAAAATGGAATTTAATTTTCGTCGAAATGGAAAAATATTATTTCTTTCATCTCAAAAAAAAACAAAACCACAAAATAAAAAGAACTGCAAGTGAATTTACAACTAAAAGTCTCTGGAACCACTTTCCAGAGACCGGAAAGTAATCCCACACACGATATATACGGATCGTGTCCCCAAGAGCAAGAAAGAAAAAAACAAAAATCGCACCGGTATCGAAAAACAATGTTGCCATTTAAGGCCATTAACAATAAACAATTAATATTACGGGTTACCTGATAACAAAATTCGAACACAATTAATTTAGCTACACCCTTTTTTTAAGTCCTGCCAGTTTTCCTCACAAAAGTGCTAGTGGAAGCGGGTGCCAATAACCCCACCGTGTCATGATAATAAGACAATTTCAGGATTTTGGGATCCGGAATCCTGGAATTGGAGGCCTTAGTTTTAACCGAGTACAGTCGTGAGTCTTATCTAGTATTTGAATCTTTAAAATGGAATTCAAAAACAGAAAATGTATCTTTGTTACGCCTTTTTATAAATTTTAAATATCTAAATAGAAAACAGTTTGCTAAATTTACTGTGATTGTACTTTTAATTTGTGAAATGCCAGTTATATTTATAATTCGATGAAATATTATGGACCTTGGGATGTTCTCGAAACCCTACCTGCACATATTGCGCAAAGCCACAGCATAGTAATTCCCACAATCTCACAATATGTCCGGATTGAAAAATGTTTTCATTATTCCGTTGTGATGTGTTTTTATTTTCCTTACGTAGCGCCGCTCGCCGTCGGGTCATCCCGCTGAGCGCCGTTAGGGGCGTCGTTATTTATAGCGTCGCGTCACGCTGCACCGGCAATAACTGCGCGACCTCCTCCGCTAATAAAATCGCGGAAAGATCGCGCGCAAGAGCCTGCGCTGGACCGTATAATTTTGTATGTCTGGAAAGCGGTTATGATGCGAGAGGATGAAAAATACCACCTTTCATTTTGTCTGCAGTGGATTCAGTCATAAATATTACGAAATGAAGTCTGTTCATTTAAGCCGTTCACAGTTATAAAAGACATATAAATTTATATATGAAATATTCAGTTTATTTTATTACTTATTTTTAAAAAATATGTATGAAATATTTCCAAATACATAATAAGACACGGTAAATATTATTTTCATGCCATTAATATTAAAAAGGATGAAGCGTGAACTAATTTATGAATACATATTCAGTAGGTTAATAAATATGCCAATTAATAATGAGAGTTTATTTTTGCGAATAAATTATTTTTTGATAATTTTGTTTATTAGTTAACCTTGCGATGTTATGCCCGATGATAATTTTCAAAGAAACAAAATACGTGTCACATTTTATTACACAACAAGTATAATAAAAGAAATATTAAATATAATTTTTGTTATCAAAAATTTTGACTTAATTTCCACACCATATAATGTTAAAAATAGAACATAAAAGACCCTTTTAGTACACTAATGTTAAGATGTATATTGTGTTAGGCTTTTAAAAACTATCAGTCATCTAATTTTTTCTAAATATTACTATTTCTTATTCTACCCTTCTGCTCAGGTGTATGATTTCCTGCGTTCATAATAATTCATACTTCACTTTAATCTTTCAATATTACCTATCACTTTTAGTGACCATTAACGTTCTTTTCTAAGTATCATTCTATTTTATGATAGTGCAAGTTTTACAACTATCAATCATTTCTTAATATGACATTATATTTTTGAAAAGCCTTTTATTTTATACTAACATAGTGCAAGAAAACAATCATTTTAATAGTTTTTTTTAAGTGGTTGCAAAAAGCTATAACTGAGCAATCTCATAATCAAACATTCCATATAAGGCTTAATACTTATTCTAGTTGTTTTATGAATTTACTATGAGTTGGCTTAATGAACTTCTTCTGCTGTGTAAGCTTTCCTTAATTGTCTTCTTCCACTAAGTAAGTTTGCTCTGTGAACTGCTTTTGGATGGCTTCATCTAAGAAAGCTACTTTATTTAACTTTAGGCATTTTTCTTACTTATTTTTATTTTTAAGTCTAAATTAACTGAATATAGAATACAAAACTACGTGTAGCTTTTATGTTACGTTTAACGTAGTCACTTACTCTGCTACGAATATTTTCTCAATCTTACATTGCATGTTGGTAACTTTGCTTTTAAAACTATGATAAAACTTCAAAACTATTTCCATCAAGAATACACACGAGCTTAATGTCGTAAAAAATAACTAACGTTGTCATATCAACTTGTGAATTTTTTGAAAGAAAAGTTTTAATATAAAATATATTACGCAAAAAAAAATACAATGAATATCGACTGTGGAAAGGAAAAAGGACGTAACCCATACAGATCAAATTTTACAGGAGGCGCAAAAAACGTGTTTAGATGATATTGGGCCATATGCAAATTATGAATCATACACAACCTTGAAGTTCACGGAGACTTCTAAACTTGTGTTTAATTGACATAATCTAATATTAATTAAAGAAATTGTCTAAGAAAAACCTTTATTTCGGTCTTTTTTCTTGGTTTTAATTTTTTACAAGGTCATCTTTTTCAAACTTAAAAGCTTAATTTAGATATTAATTCGGCATTTGCAGCTTGCATCCTTTTGGTAGAACGTGTATCAAGTTTGATACATTGTGATTATTGAAAAAAAGCTGTTTTGAAAAAACTGTGGGTTACGTCCTTTTTCCTTTCCACAGTCGATATGGTATTATAGTATCAATTTGTTTTGTATACAAAGTGTGTTTATGATGTTTCATAATTTTTGATTATAGCACACGTCAATAATGTCCTTAGAAAAAAAGTGTTTTATAGTAAGCAGGAAGAGCTTGTATCTTATATCTATTTTCTATTTTGTTTTACATACACCTTTAAAATATGGCATGCTTTCAATATTTTTCAATTCCTCTTTTAGTTATTGTTTTTTTTAAATAGGCTAAATACAAATTTCAAAACCTACATACTTTGTTTTGAAATAAACCTTTTAATAATATTCTAAAGATTATATCTATAAGGCTGACACGAAAACAGAAATAACGAGTAGGTAATATATTATTATAAAAAATAAAATAAGCAATGTAACTTTCGTTTTTCTTTATATGAAATGCATATTGTTAAGTGTCATCAGGCCTTGGCTTATATTACCTTTAATAAGACTGAATGTTCTTCCACGTTTTAGTAAACACAATTAAATTGATACAACTGAAACATAAACGTAAGACTTTGATAACGTTTCATGTTTAGATATAAGAAACAATTAATGTATTTAAGAATCCTTATTTTATTTTGTGATTCAGATTTTTGACTAAATTAGACATAAAGTTTTTCAAACATTCATGCTATTAATGCTAAACAACTAAGCTTGATGATATAAACAACAAATAAATTGTAGCACTGCCTAAAATTAAAAACATACACGACACCGTTAAAAAATTATCTGATTCGTACAATGCGTTCTCATATTATAAACATTCGTAAATAAAATTAAAACAACGTCATTTTATATTTGTTGCGTATAATGTAGAGAATTTTATGCTACAGGAGGTAGTGTAGCTACGACACGCAAAGTATGTATATATGACTGGTGATACGCGTTAACTCTCTTATGACTTATGTCACCCCTTCACTTTTAATGGGCTCATGTGATAATTACACCCTCTGGGCTAGGCCGGGGTGAAATGAGCGTATGAATAATTCGTGCATGAAAAGTTCGGCCACAGATTTCAGAAAATAATTAAAAAGCTTTCTGCTATAAAAGATAAATCAGTTATGAAACGTAAATTTAATTTTAATTATTTAATCATCAATGTCGCAAATCACATCGTAAAAGAGTCGCATAGCATAAATTTCTAACCAGTATCCATATGTTTAAATCTTTGTTGTATAAACCTTTAGATAATTGAAGTAGAACAACTAGAAACCAATTTGCATAGTGAATTCTATATTTTTTTAATGATCAAACAAATTATGTTAAATTATATTAAATGTATACAAATTTATAAAAACGGATATGTATGAAAGCTTAAATCTGTTTTTAAATTATTATAATTAAGCAACATTTATATGTATATCAAAATTTTGATTCAAATAATTTTATGTTGTTTAACGACCCTTACTATTCTATAGTAGATACTTGATAATTTTTTTTTTTTATTATTTTAGTTATTTTCAATTGCAAAATTTAGGAACGAATTGTTGAGAAACAAAAGCAAACAGACATTGTACCAACGCAATGAAATTCCACAATATTCACTACGAATAAAAAAACAACAACATTTTCTGGAGATTTATTTGGACAGTGTGTTAATAAAGAAAAAATATGTTTTTTTTGGTAATTAATTTAGAAAATGATAACGCATTTTGTAAATAATATTTCAACGAGAATGTTTTTTTTAAATTAAATATAATATTCAACTTGTACTTTTTTATTCATAATACTGCATTCATTGGAATAGATAACATTTTTATACGTCATTAACATTTCTAGTGCTATCATAATTTGTTCAAAGTTTAAAGTAAACCATAACAAGCTGATTTATTTGTGTATGCTTGTTTGCACGCATTGCTGACTTCGTGGTCCAGTGTCAACGTCGTTCACTTGGAACACGGAGATCACGGGTAAAAAATTCCAGTGTGGACAGTTTTTATAGATTGATTTTTTCAATCGATTTATTAATTTCAAGCCGAAGGCATAGATGTATGTGATGTCTTGAACCTTCTCCCACTCATATTATCATTAAACGAGCGTAACGAGAGGATTTGCTAATTAATAACCCTGTCTTAGTTATATCCTTCTATCCTTACTATCATGAAAAAAGAGAGGTTGAGCAACCGAGTAACAAATAGTTATAGTGAAAAAAAATTCTTGAGGTACATCCATAAGGAAGCCATATGCTCCACATTGTAAGCGGACGAATATTAAAAAATAATAATTAACACAATTCAAAAAGGATTAATTTGGTGTTTGAGGTTGTCGTTAAATAGTATGCTACAGCATGAACTTTATCTTTTTTGCAGTTGTGATTACGTTTTGCTAATTGTGGTATTGCTTATTTTTAATTTCTACTGCTTTTTTTTAAAACATAATGCAATCGTGATTACGGTACAATATGGAAGAATTATCACCCTAAATATACATCAAATGACAAATGTTTTTCTCTTGTCTGACAATGTTTCAATAATCTGTGAACAAATGACAGTGAGGTTCCTGATCATAATCAAGTTTCGCAGTAAAAACATAATTGCACACTTCTTCGAAGGTTCTGTGGACAGGGTCGATCGCCAAATTTGATAATTCTGGCTGTAGCATTGTAAATCTTAGTTTTATGTTGACAGAGGGGTCACTATAAAATATTACGATCGTCCAGCGGCGCGGCAGTATGATTATTACGACAGAGAGCTTTACTGCCAATCTCAGTTTTGCCCCAGATGCCGTCAGGGGCCAGAGGTGTTGAGCTTTTAAGTCAAAGCTTAAAAATTCACAAACAAAAACACAAATGTTTAATACCACATGCAAACTCAAAGATTAGGCAAAAATACATCATGTTTTGGTTTAATAATTGTAAATATATTACAATCTTCAGTTTATATGTTGATGTGGCTCTTTACTTTTCCCGTTCACTTTGTTGATCATGAATTGTTTCTTAACTTGAACATGACTAATGACAAAAGTCCATCTCAAACAAATTATTGAAATATTTTCTTTGAAGGACTGCTACCTTTAAATCTCAAAAAATTCTAATCGCTTGCAGTCAACTAAATTTATATCATGATTTTTTTTAAATTATTATATATATAAAAAATTAAGCATAATTAGTTTTTTTCTAAATTCAGAATTTTATATGATAATCACGACCAGCTAATTAGGAATTTCAATCAATGTGTGAAATAGCTACTTAATACTTTATTTGTATGTCAAATTCTTTAAAGAAATATTATTTATTTTTAATTATATCATATCTTTACACCAAGTATAAGTTTTTTTAGAAACATATTTGATCAAAAATAAACGTAGGTGACTACAACATAAAACAACAAACCTTATCTGTGAGAACCATCTTCTACACGATTTTCCCATTCAGCTAGAAAAAAGTAAAAAAGCGTCCGCTTGACGAGCACTGACAATATAAAATATACCCGTAAAGTCTGCCTATTTCTTCTGAAATACCTTAACGGAGAGGAAAAATCCATTTCCACTTTTCACTGCTTTCTACGGAGATTCTCTCAACATATCATATAAAGTCAATGATTTTCTGATATATTTGTTTGTCCACTCTACAATAATAAATTATATAAATAGAAGTTTTTATAACTTAAGATAAAAACTACAGCTTATAATTCAAACACAATAACTTTGTTTTTTAGCTTGTTGGTAGCTGAAATATTCAATACAATAGTTTATTCATATTTTTATTTCAGTAAATTTCCATTATTCCTTTACCACCTTCGCGGAAAAGCTTATTTTGGCAATCGATTTAACCACTCTTTTTAATAAAAATTCTTTTGTAACGGTGAAAAATCATCTGAAGTAGTTTTTTTTATTGAGGCAGTGAAGTTCACTCTCTTAATATAAAATATATTCCAAAACAGTGTTCCCGCTTGATTCTAATTTCTTGCTTTATATTTTTGATTTCAATATTAGATATTTACAATTGATTATAATGTTTTACACTTATCACAGTATTTGCTTATTTTTATTTGACTTCATCTGAGCTAGTGATTTCGTCGCGTAATGTTAAAATAGCCATTGTCTTTATTATAAAACTTTTTTGAAACTGAATAAAATGTTTTTTTTACACATTCAAATCAACTTAATGTTATTTGATCTTCTATTCATATCGCACAAAGTAAAGCTTGGTTGCAATAAAATTGAAATATGAAAACTAACTAGACTATTTTTTTGTTTGTATATTAAGCAAATGGCAAAGTGCATCACGAAATATTATTACAGGAAAAGTTAATGCAGCGTTTCAAATGAGATGCTTCTTTGCATTGAATGCTTGCAAGTGCATTCTGCAGAACATAACTAAGTGGAAAACTTTCCTTTCTCAAGTAATTATTGGTGCAGAGATTTCTCTAAAATGTTTAAATAAATGATTCGTATTTGCGAAGTTATTGAATTTATACCCTTTTTAACTGAAGTACTTTTGATATTTATTTTTGTTTGGTAAATAAGTTTTTTTTAAATACAAATTTGGCAAATCAGCAGTTTAATTATTCTTAAATTTAAACCATCAAAAACGTCATTTTGAACGTTCTTTGATGAAAGTTTACTTTATATTTAAAAATAAAATGTTTTTTATTCTTTTAATCTACAAATATACTATATTTTGTATAAAAAAGTTTATAGAGAAGAAGTTGTGGGTAAAAATATATAAAAAAGGCCCGTTTTATTTTATTGAATTGAACGCAATATTCCTTTGTACTTTATTTCCACTTTATTTAAAAAGGTCAGGACCGGTCCCGCTCGTGGCGAGCATTTTAAACTGACAGTTGAAAACATGACCGGTACTGAACTTTTTAAATAAAGTGAAAATAAAGCACAAAGGAATATTTTGTTTTTATTAATTATTGCCTTTCTACCAAGTAATAACTATTTATAAGAAAACATTTTGCTTTTTGTCAAATGTATTACAACAATATTTTTCTTTGCTTTTTTAAGCTACCAAATATACAAAAATAAAATGGTTTATTTTATGTTATTAAAAATAATACAACTTAAAATATTTTGACTTACTGTACAAACATTAAAAAATTAAATGTCTATTACAATATTTAATTTGAGGCCGGAGGCAAAATATGAACAAAAAATTACTTAATTTGTTATGCTCTGCTACAAAACTACTTAACACTTTTCGTGCAGATGACGCTTGTTTTTTGAAAATGAAGTTCGCCAAACAGCGTACAGCTTTCTGGTTTGTTTTGACATTTTTTGTGCCATGAAATATTTTGTTATGAAAACTAACACACACAGGAGTAAAAATTTTCAAACCTATGTGTTCAACGTTATATATTTGTAACATAACAATTATAAAATACAGCGTTAAAAGCTCTGGGAATTCTTTCTACTCGGATATCATGTTAGAAAAATTCACAAAATTACATATTTGTACAATATTATTAAAATTTCATCTTATAAAATCTCGGCAGTAATAATATATTCATTTATAACTATGCCCGCTTCCAATGCGAAGCATCTGGAACCCTCATAGAGCTTTACTCAAAATAAAAAGTTTTAAGAAAACTATATGTTGATCAGTCGCCCAATCTCTGTCTTTGTAGAAACTAAGTATGCCAATATTGGACCCAGTTATGTATGTTTAAGAAACGAGAGGAGATAATGTCGTATTTGCCATTGTAATACTATCCACACATCGGTTAATTTATCTTTCCAGTCTTGGGCCACATACCTGGCAAGAATATATTGACATAAATTCATATGAATTGCCAACTTATATGTTTCACTAAAAGATTGATATTTAGAAGACATTAATAAATATTAAAGTACAAAATCATCTGATCTTTAAAGCCATCCTTAAATTTGCTTCAAGTAGATAAGTTACTTACTCTTATTTTTACTTTATTTTAACTGGTTGCTATTTTCTACAAGCCCGTGTCTCAATTTTTGTCAGTTTTGAGTTTTTTGATGTAATGACTGCATAATTTCAATACACACATATTACTTAGCCTCGTATTGCAAAAAAAAGTATGGTCCCTATTTTAAGCATGAAAGAAGGAATGTCATGGATGTCTTTACTTCTTTTCTTTTTAACTTCCTCAAAAATATTGAAGAAAAAAACCATTCCAGAGTTGCTTTATAGTGATAGCGGTAGAATAATTTATGTGTCTTATGAAAACTTGTATTTGCTTAGGATACGAATTTGTAAAAAAAAATGACGATACGGCTAACCAATGGAAGTACCTCAAAAAATATTGTTCGAACATGGGTTTGAAGATGAACCCGTGACACTCTTCACGTAAGCCAACTATGTTGACCACTGCGTCATGTACCCGAGAAATATTTAAATTATTTATTGAATTAATTAAAAATGACGATTTTCGTATGTTTCATTATTTTAACCAAAGTAAGGTATCATTTCATAAAACACATCTATTTTTTTCAAATTTGAATCGTTCAAACTATGTACATTCTCACAAATTTTGTCATTAACGACCCGGGTTTCGCCTTTCGGCATCTTCAGGCATTCAAGTGCACGGATGAACTTGAACTGACGCTCAGTAAATGAAAGTTTCGTGTTTATATAAGATATAAATGCATCACTGAGTCCAAAGCCACTGCTGGCAAAAAGGATAAGCCCATGGGAATGCCAACAGATTTGACTAGTGAGCAGTTTCAAATTTGTGAGGATGTACATAGTTTGAACGATTCAAATTTAATATTGAAATTCCACCAAGCACCTTCAGTCGAAATCTTAAATTATATTTTTTTCAATATAAACAGAAGTATTATTATTTATTTTTCGTATTTAAAGTATTTCATCGCACGGAATAGTTAACTAAATTTTATTTTTTATTAACAACTGCAGTTAATTATAATATTATTACACCGACTGAACAAAAATCCTCATATAATTCGTGTTTAATTCTTGAAACATTGCAACGTTCCAGATGTTTATCTAATTTTGATGTTAACTGCATAGCAAGATTTAATTACTGGTGTATTTTCAATGCGTATTTAATTTATTTCGTGCGTCGCGTCACACTTACTTCATGTTTGTGTTTTCAGAATGATTTGTGAAATTGTAGAATTTAAATATACCGGTCTGGCATTTCGCGATAAACTTAGACAGGCAACCTACAATCTTCAGTGTAGTATGTGGGCGTTAGTCACTAAGTAATGCTTTTAATTTAATGTTGAGTTATTGTCAAATTGTGTATTTTACTCTGCTTATAAATAGCTATAAATGTCATCCTAATTCTAGTTGTTAATGCATAACGTTCGAATATAGTTAAACTATTTTGACGGTAATTTTAAATAATTACAGTTATACTCTTACGCGAAGTATATATAAGGTTTGTAATAAATTGGTCTTTTAATGAATATGCATTTCATTTAACAACTTATTCCGTGAAAGGGGTTCCGTAGTACAATGGTCAACGACGTTGACTTTTTTGACACACTTCACAGATTCAAGTCGCATTTTTTCAATCAATTTCTGTTCGAAGACATGGGTGATTTCTAAAAAAATTCCGTCACCATTATTATTATAAAATGACTACGCAGCGATTAGCTAATCAATAATCCTGTCCCAGCCTAAAAGTCTATCTCTTTTGTCTACTCTCTACAAAAAAAGAGAGTTTGAGCAACTGTGACAAGAAACGTAGAAAAAACTTCTGTTAAAAAATCTCTAATAGGAGGCCATATGCTCCACATTGGAGCTGATAAATAATAATTTAATAAAAAAATAACATAATAGTGGTCAATTTGTACATAGTTTGAATGATTCAAATTTAATATTGAAATTCCAACAAGCACCTTCAGTCGAAATCTTAAATAATATTGGCTTAAATATTTTTTTTTCGCAAGAATCAAAAAAAAACAAGGTGCTATTATGTAGTATGACAATCGAAAACCAAAATGTTTAAAACATGTATTAATTATTTTTCATTAATATTGTATTTTATACAAACGGTAACACAGTCATGTCATAGACAAAAAAGAAGATTCCTAATGAATACAATTTAGAACATTATGATTATATTTGTATCATAAACAAGAAGTATGAACATAAGGTACAGCAATACATCATTAATACATGTTATTATATAAATACTAAGTTTACCATGTTTATACTTATATAAATATCATCATACCCTTGAAGATGTTACTTGTAACGGTTTTAAAACTACAGAAGATTACCACTGAACACAACAAGGCTTATTTATATACTATTCATAGTAGTTAGAACTGTGAAAGCTGAAAAAAAATATTTAAACTGTTTTCTTTCGATAATAACAAAACTTATGTTTACTATTATACCTGCTTAGAACCATCACTACTATTATTTAATTTTCAAACTTTGTATAAGTCTTCATTAAAATAAAATTCGTTTATATCGAAAAAATCAGGCTATGTCAAATAATAGTTTAAAATGTTAACTCAATTTAGTCTTTCGGATAAATTGATTCAATGGCGTAATGAAAACTTTGAAGACAGTTTCTATAAAGAAAACTTTCAAATTAATATACATCACTTTAATAAACAACCCTACCGTAAAACGTTTCATTCCTTCACGTTAATCAGTTTAATGCTCTTCACTACCACAGTTTTATAGTTAAATAATTTATCCTTGTCGTATTTATGACTGACATATTCCTCTTCGAAACTGCGCGCTCCCGCTAGTTTACTGCAGGTAGTTTAATTATGAAATAGTTATCATGTGACGTAAAGGTTTGATGCTTTTATTCGCCATAAAATTAGCTAGCTAAAAGTTACACATTTTGTAAGTGTGCAGTTCGGTCGGAATAAAATTAATAAATACATATAAAATGTGATTTTCATAAAGAAAAATTAGTTCGCGTGTAGTGCACAGTACTTAATATATAGGAAAATAATATTATTTATAACTTCAGCTACCCGACAGCCCCCTTTGTGATTATGAGATGACATCGTTTTTCATATATTTTATATTAAATCTGACATTTATTATGTAGTACTAACTCAACTCAACTATCAAAGCAACCATGAAGGAATGCGTACATAACATGCGTACTTTTACACAAAATATATTGTTTCCCATATCCGTTTCCTATACAGAAAATATGGGCACCACATGGTACCTCTAAGGTTATCTATCCCCCCGCCAGTGGCTTTCCTTCATCCCAGGTCATCCCATAATGCCGTAGCTCTGCTGGATGATCACCAATTGCCTACTACGACATCAGGATCCATCAGGCTGGTTGAAGAGACAGGCAGGGCTCAAACTCTTTTGGGATATTCGCAGCACACATTTGTTAATATAAAACACCTCACCATTTAAAGAAAATAATTACGAGCGGCCACATAGCTACTAACTGTATTGATACGATTGGAAAAACATTATTTTAAATTTATGCATAGCTTATAAATGCAAAATAGAATTAAGAGCATAAATTTAGTTTTTGACAATTCGTGTAAATTTAATTATTCTTTTTTCGTTCTTATATTTCTATTTAGATTTAAAAATGTAAGCTTAACTTTGAAGTATGTCCTTGCGTTCAAGTGAATTAAGTAAAAAAGTCTGATCCTAAAATAAAGTTTAACACTTGGTTCAACGTCGAGTTTTTTATATTTACAATAATAAACACAAGACTTTTTATGTTAAAAGACTTTTATAAACAAAAAATCTTCTCAAAATAAACAGGCTAATTAATTTATTTTAAAAAATCGCTGTTGTTGGTGTATAGAAAACATCAAGTGGCCAAATTAGATATAAAATTTGAAACGTAAATGTGAGCGAAAATACCACAGCCATCCGTGTGTGGCTTTGTCGCTTTAGGGCGACAAATTTTTCAAATAGTTCAATCGACCTGGAAAATTAAAACAAAAAGAAAAAGTGGCATATGATGACAGGCAAAAAGAGGATAGCTATTCGGGAAATGTTGACCAGGAAATCGTTTCACGTAATTATTACCGACCGACAGCTTTGACAAAATTTCACTTGTAGGTATTTTTTGTTGTTGTTTAACCGACAAGCTTAAAATTTTTAAATACGCATACGCAATAAACTATTATTTAACTGTTTTAAAATGAAAAACGAATAAGTTAAATATAACATTATTGTTTTAATTGTTTTTTAAAATCTATGTCTTAAAGCTTTGTTTTAATACGGCTTGAGGATAAGTTTTGGGAGACACGCAATTATTTATTTTAAAAAAAATGGAGGTCACTGCCTAATCACGTCACTGGCCATCTTTTCATTATTTTACAAACAACTATAATAAAATTGAATAATAAGGAATGCTTAACGCTTAAACCTTGATCACTTTTAAGGTGTTTACTGTCAATACTGTTAATCTTTTTAGGCGAGGTTTTATGTATTAAATGAATGTTTGTAAATAAGTTACTTAACAATTTGTCTTAATTTAAAATGTCACTGTAGATCGTTTTAACCACCCTTAACTGTTAATAATAAAAACAATAAAAACCAATCTTACAAGGCATAATTTCTTAAGTTGTAATAAGGTATCTATTGAAGGCAAACTATATCTTTATATTTTCTGTATTTACCAAAAAGGGTACGTTATAAAGTATTTATAATATAATTTTTGTTAGTAAAAAAGATAAGTGTATTGTATAAATTACAATATTTTTAGGGCGTATTGATACAGCTGCCTGCGTAAATGAGTGGTCGACGTTTTCCGGACAGTGTTATTAATTATTTTTTCAATCAATTTATAAATTTCTGTTCAAATACATGTGTATATGTGATGTCTTGAATTCCCCCCTCCTATCTAGCATATCTTATAAAAGAGGCTTAGCGAGAGCGATTATTCAACTTATATCCTTATATGCTTACTCTATTTGAAAAGAAGCGAGGTTGAACAACTGAGTAACAAGCAGTTTTCGTGTAAATCCTTCTGTTGAAATAAACTTAATTGTGAGTTCATATGCTCCACATTGGGAGCAGGTACAGTTTAAAATATGACGCTTTTATCGAATGCATAATATTACTTTCCGCCAAACCATTTTTGAAGCAAAGTTACAAAATAAAATTAAGGCTATCTATCAGTCAATGAAAACTCTATATTTTTATCAATTTACAAATGTAAACAATTTCCATCAATTCTTTGAGTTTTATTTCAACGATTTTTGAATTTAATAAAAGTTTAATCATGCCTAGGATGATGTATCAAATTATTTATTACTAACTGACATGATAATTATCCTGTTTTTTTTAAATATTTATTACACAAATATTACCATAGTCAGTTTCTATTGCTACAAATGAACACGGTATGACCAATTCAATTAAGACAACTTCTCATCCGCCAATAATATGAAACTTTGCGGATTGTGAATAAAGGAAGTTGAAGGAGTCAAAAGAAATACGAAGTAGGAGTTTGATTGTATGAAAACTTGTAAGTGTGTTTTCCTTTTGGGAAAAATCAAAAAGTCTCCAATTCGTTCAATGTGCCGTTCGTTCACTCTTTTGCCTCGTTCGGAGACATTGTTGAAGGCTTTACTGCAGAACTTGTGTCGAAACTCTTGTTAAATTCTAAATTGCATCTATATTGTACTCTTAACTTTTTCTCGTTCAGTGATAAGACGACTTAAAAAATGAAAAGTTGACAAAATCTAAAGTTTTACAGTATTTTAATTTTAAATCGTTTTATTTATCATTTACTGTAAGTACAATACCAAAAAAATATTTATGTTTATTGTAAATAACGCACCTACTAAACTTTTTTTTAATACGCTGCCCACGGATTCAAACCCCAGTACGGATATTTTATTAAATTAGTTACTCTTGCCATTTAGTACTCCTGCCTCAGCAAAAATATTTTCTCTTTACTTTCTTCAAAAAGAGAAGTAAGGAGACTAACAGCTAGTTCGTGTAAGACAACATTGGTGGAGATGCTTCAGAAAGAGTTTATGTTTATATACACGTCTTAATTTTTAGTATTTTAGTAATATAAAGTCTTAAGTATATTTAACTGAAAAATGTTTTGTTTTCTGCTCATCACAAACAATTCCGAGTTTTAAAAGCGACATTATCACAATATAGTATAAAATTTAATAAAAAAAACTTTGTAGTGCTTATTCTTTATTCTGTGACAAAATGTTGACTTGCAATTTTCTTGCGTCGTAAAACTTTATTTTATATTCCTATAGAAAAAACAGATTTACACGATAAATTAGATCTTCAAAAAATATCATTGTACCTTTGAGAGGCAGACGCTAAATGAGCGTGAAAACTCCAGAGAAAAGAAAGGCATACCTCTGCTTACGTTACTACGTATAAATCTGAATTACATGTAAACATAAAAAGGTTCTCTAGTCGACTCATTAAATTAAACATCTTTCGCTTACATAATAATTTAATGATGCATGCAACACAAAAGAAAAAATGAACGTGAGACGTTTCGTACTTCTGCCTTATTCTTTGGAAAAAGGCGCTTTTGTTGTTGTAGTGGAGCATGTGGTATCAAAGCTCGAGCTGTGCTTTCACTAAAATAAAAATGAGTTTTCTTTTTTTTAAATTCAGTCTTTAAATAAAAATAAAAGCATTCGAAAAATCTCTTGAAACATATTCACTAATCTTAAGCTCTGGTAATGTTTTGTTTGTGCTTTCTAGCTGCAATTAATTCTACAATCTGGATAGTAAATTTATTAATAGTATGCGTTTGTGTGGTGCATGACTTTAATATAAAAAAAACTGTCGTATATATATTATTTTAAAATATACGATTAAAACACATGACATGTGACTAAATGTGAGTAAATCATCTCGTATTTAAGACATCAACTTACTAGTACGTGACAAGATAATAGTGCTCTTGTAATAAAAACTTTTTTAAAGACCCTTTTAAAAAATAAATACTTTCGAATTGACCAAACAATGCGTAGTTATTTTGTTACAAGGTGAAAACAAATATATAAAATACACAATACATACATATATAAGAAGATGTTTTTTCAGTTTAAAACCTATAGTTTTTAGGTGCTAAAACATTTGAAAAGTGAATTATATTCACTTTTTACTTTCATAAAATGTAGTAATAGAAGTGTAAAATAATTCTTTATCTACTTCAACACATCTTGTCTTTATCACATTGTAGTTTTTTTTACATCACTTTGCGGTTATCCTTAAAATATCTGTTCCCATCAAAAGGGGTTGAAGTATTTTTTTAAAAATCAAATGTCTACACCATTTATGCAAGTTTTCTTTACCATCCGCGTCACAAAGTTCTATTTTAATTTCTACACTCCAAATCTTAAGAAAACATGATAAAATTGAGCCAAAGTTTCTCACAATGAAAGAGAAGAAAACTCCGGTCGAACAAGATAAGGAAAGGAAATTGTTTAAATATGAATATCATTAGACGGTGGGCAGGCTTTACGTAAAACCGTGTTTAAACAGACCATTTCCAGAGCGACATTCTTTCAACTTGTTTGCAGCGGTACTCGACTATTTCAATAATTCAAATAGAGCCTTCGGAGTCCTTTATTCGGCGCGAGTGGAAAAAAAGTAAGATTCAGATGGCAAAAAGAGAAATTGTAATATGTTTTTACAAGACATGTTATTTTTTGCGAGAAGTTTTTCTTTTAAATTTCCAAGAGGAACGGAAAAAAATTAAAACGTAAAGCCGAGGGATTTGACTGCTTATAGGAGGGAAAAAATAAATAAGCTGTAGGATTTTCGCCGCTGCCGCCGGGGTGTAAATAATTTTAAAGGAGAATTTAAATGCATTATGTTTTCATTTTGAAAATTCAGATTAAATATTTTTAATTGGTTTCATAATTTAACTCCAAAAATAGTATTTCATTCTCTATCACAATATAAGAGTGTCATGATCAAATCATATTCAAATACTGAATTTCATGCCGTGTAACACAGATATGTTTATTTCGTATAAAAGGTATATATATATATACTATAATATATAATTTTATCCTACTAGATATTACCCTCTTTTAGTTTAAACAATTCATTATTAAAACTATCCTCTTATTAAACTATTTCTCGAAGAGGTTAGCAATAACTTATTTACCAGCACTATGATTAATATTTTACTTAATCAATACGTTATCATTTTAAGACTCAATGGTTTTAATAAATACTCGACTAACTTCATTAAAGAGCTTTTTTTTGTAACTATTAAACGATTTCAAATAAATAATATTTATTGTATTTAGTTACTCTATCAAATAGACGATATAATATTAGAAGTAAAGTGAGCCAAGTGTCGTAAAATTGAAGTAACCTCAGTTTGAACACAGTGCAATAGTGTTATCTCCTTAAAATAAAAACATGCAATCCACCAAAACATCAAAATAAACACGTCGTTGTACTTAGAAGTTCAAGAAAAAGGTTTTACCATTTTACTAGTTGGTTCACTTTACCTCTCGAGGGCCCATTTTTTGATGGACTTAGGGGTTAAGTAACGGACTGATCAGTACAATAATTTGTTTCTTTAAAAAACACAAAAAAAATAATTAGAAAGTATTATCGAATTTATCAAAAATTTACAAAATGAAATCAAGAGAAAAGATTATCACAGACGCAAATCATCAAAGCCTAAAATGTTTTTGTAGATAGCTATTTAGATATACGTTTGAATCTTATGTTATATCAACACAGTCTTTAATATCAGTTGGCAGTTTTCTCTTGCGATGCATGCAGCTGCCATCATTAAAACATATTTTTTACATTTTAAAATAACGAACTGAGTTTCTTTACACCAAGTAGAAGTTTTCTTAAAACCTTGTTTCATTTGCTGCACTTATTTATATTCTTTGAAATCGTTATAACATCTCTCTGTAAAAAAGAGCCCCCCAGGGAAATGTGATACGCGTTTGAATATTTCATTCAGAAGTCTTGTTCGAATGCGAGGGTATTTATCATACATATAATTTTTACTGTTTTTCCCTGCAAACATTGTAAAACGTTATATGTCTTCCAAAAAAAAAAGACTATAGATTATTCCAAAATCTACTCATACTCTTGTGTAAGCTTTTGCCACCTGTGTGGTCGAGTGGTCAACGTCGTTGGTTTCAGTCACGGTGGTCACGGGTTCGAATCCCAGTAAAGACAGTTTTATAAATTGATTTTTCAATCGATTTATGAATTTCTGTTCGAAGGCATGGGTGTATGATATGTCTTGAATTCCCCCCCTCCCATCCTTTTTTGTGAACGAGGCGTATCGAGAGCGATTAGTCAATCACTAGTCCTGTCCTAGCTCTATCTTTCTATTCCTACTCTCTTTGGTAAAAGAGAGGTTGAGCAACTGAATAACAACAACAGTTCTCGTAGAAACACTTATGTTAAGATAAACTCTATTAGGAGTCCATATGATCCACATTGGGAGCGGAAATGGTAAACAAAAATAAGTAAAAACAATCATACATATTAAAAAACTGTTTTATTTTATGAAGAAATCGATTTATTATAACATTTAAATATTGAAAACTCCAGTGACAATAATTGACAATAATTTCTGACATCATTGATTTCATATTATAATTTAAAATACAGAGCGATTAGTTAGCATCTAGCCCTGTCCTAGACATATCCTTCTATCCATATTACTCTCTTTATAAAAAGAGAGGTTGAGTTTTCTTGAGTTCTAAAAATTCTGATGAGATACTTTCATTAGGTGGCCATATGCTCCACATTGAGAGTGGATATGGATAAAAAATTATTCAAATCAACATTTCACAGACCAAAATAACCATCGTTATTCAAAAGTAAATTAAACATATGTTTTCATACGATAGTTTTAATGTTCCATTTTTTATTATTTTTTCCCCATTGACTACCTGACAAAGGATACTTTGTGTAAACAGAGATTTCTTCATATTCAATCGCCGTACTAAATAACGTACCCAGAATTGATTTACATTCTAAATTCAATACAGATTTACGTTGAGTTGTACGCAAGTATAATTGATACGACCCTATCCACACACGTGTAAAGATCGCTCCAATATCAATTAGTGGCAAACCAACAGCGCTTAACTCCCCAGGTAATATCATATACCTGGGGTCAGATTCGACAGTCTATGGGACGCCGGGATACCGGTCAGCGGCAGAATCGATGGAGATTGATCGCCGGGATTATGGAGACACGAAGTTTGTGTACACTGGCATCGTCACAGTGGTAGAACTGTTTATTTTCTACATGAAATATTTGCAAATGAACGACGATATGATATTTAAATGAAACACGAAATTTATAATTATTTAGAAAATTAATATATATTTGGCATAACAGCTAATACCAATTCGGCAAATATTTTATTTTAAAGTTGAAAAATCATATGAGTAAAACTCGATAAGAATTTATTGTAAGTCACTCGAGATCAACCTGAGGTAAATTGACAAGTACCCACGTCTTAAGTCTAAAATTCAAATTGAAAAATCTAAAGTTGACATTTACCTTAACAGGAATTGAACGCAGACTCACTTGGTCAGTAGAGCAAGCACTAACCAACTAGACCACAGCGGGCGACTATTTCGCAATGGTCTCCTTATTTGGATTGACATGAATTATGTAATAGGACTGTGGAATCGAGTTATGAGTAAAACTGGTCTTGATCATATTAAATAAATGTGGAATTCGTAAAAACAGTGTAACTTCCACCAATTATTTGCAGTGAACACCTTAAAATATTCAGTATAACTAAATACGTATTCCTATTTCTCCTTATTTCTTTCCTTTCCTAAGATACTAATTTATTTAGGCCAGTAAAAGTCTTTGACAAGGTAAATAATGATGTATTAACCCTTCTGAATTATTAACTCATTATGTAAGTTTGACTTTTAATGGTTTAAAACTATGGTTAATTGATAGCGAATAATATACACAAATGCCGAAATGAAAGCATCTGTAGGTTGTCACTTTCCCACAACAAACTAGACAAGTCTTGCCACAACCAGTATTATTTACGTCAACGATACCCCAAAACAATCGTGAATGATTTATAAGTATACATAATTAAGGACAAAAACTTTGCGTTGTTTTCAAACTTATACGATATTTAGACAAAAATAAATGATTAATTAAATACGCAAACAATAAAGGCCTGTCAATACATTCTGTAGAGAATAAATTCACGCTTTGAAATATTCAGCTTATAAAAGTTAAACAAAATAAAGAATTCTAGTCTTAGGATTCAGCTCTCATTGCCATTGGACGCCACTGTGCTGACCAGTGGTATCAACAGTTTCATCTAATAAATCTTTCATGGTAGGAAGTATTTTGTGATGGACAGTAGGCTCTTCTCCTCGAATAGCTGGGTTGAATCTGTAATGACATATATCTGCAAATTTTTATTTAAGACATTACTAATTTCACTTTCTGTTCTTCTGATACTCAATCAGAAACCAAATTTGTACAAAAATCGCTTTTAGGGTGCTCACTGTCAACAATTGGTGGAAAGGCATTATATATTTAAACAAAAAATATATAAATTTCTACTAACTTCCACTTTTATTTAATAAGATCAGGACCGGTTTCACTCATGGCAAGTATTATCAACTGATAAGATAATACTACATTACAATGTTATTTATAAAAATCAAAATTAAATAAAAAAGGTGTAATGAACAATTGAAAATATTTTAAAAATAAAAGTACAAAATATGAATAAGTGAAATTAAATTTACTAACATTAAATTGTTTTATACCTCTTAATATTAATTAATGTAATTACAAAACTCGTCAAAGAGTAATTAAGCTAAAGTGACGACTTATGGTAGCTTCAAACATAATAATAATCTGTGAAATTTTGACAAAATAAATTTATAATGATACATAAACAAAATTAGCTGTAACGTTTTATTATCTTATCAGATGATAATGCTTGTCATGAGCAAAACTGGTCCTGGTATTAACAAATAAAAGTGGGAATTAACAAAAGTGTTTATTTTATTTCTTGAATGTTACAAACAAATAAAGATTTTTTTTTAGCTATATCGATTTAATTATACCATGAGACTTATCCTTTGCTCCAATTCGTTTTGCAGTGAAAACTACTACAAAGATTTTTTATTGTGAAAAAAAATGGTTTTGTATAAAATGTAGACAGCAATTTTTAAAAAATTCAACCATTCCAGCTTTTAACGTGGTTTTAATGGGCCATGAAGGAAGTGTCACAAATTAAGTTGTTGTTAATATATTAGAAATTTACTTTAAGTTTCTCATCGCTCTATTTACGCCTGTCCCAGTCAATCAACCTCTCTTTTTGGAGAGAATAAGATTTAAGGGTTTTTAGATTAAAGAGAACAAACAGTAAGCTTATTTCTCTTTAACTCCCCGTTCTTCAGATTTGATCGGAAACGTGCGGGATGAAATATAAATATCACGCACGTCTATTCATTGTTTAAATGATAATAAAAGTATTTTTTGTGGGATTGGATCCTTTTCCCTCGGGCGAATAAGATGAACACTTAAAATCATTGACTGCTTGGCAGAAAAATATACTCTGCTTACCAATTCATACATTTATTATAAGCCTATCTATTTTACGTTGTAATTTTAAAAATGGTCAAATTGATTAAAATTTATTCCTCAGAGAAACAGTTATTGAATATTATTTAATATTTTTTTGTTTCTTGAATAACCTTAAAAAACACGTGTTCTCAGCATGTTTACACAAAAAAAACCAATCAATTTTAAGTTTATACATTTTTGAGCATCTAAAAATTTCCTACCAAATTCTTTGAAAATACTGTAAAACCGGATTAGCTGTCTCTTAACTACTTTTATATCAGTTCAAATTTAAACAATAAATATATGGCACAAATTTCTTTTTTTACGCAGTGTTTGACTGTGTTAAAAAAAGTATAAATGTTGAGTGTTGTTGGGTAGAACTTTTTAAAATTAATTTTATCTTCAGAATATTTTACTAAAAAAGTTTTTCCGAAATTCAAGTCCTCAATATTTCACACCAGCCAAGCTTAAAAACTCCCCATTTAGGACTGTTTCAGGACGATAGTGCAATAAATTATTCGCTAACAAACGAAAAACCACCGCTGACTTTTTGAACTCTTTCCGAAAAGCCTAAAACGACACAAAGTCACTTCGGCAAAACGTGGAAAGTTCACCTCATAAATCTTGCACTGCAGAAACGGGTTTACTTACGTATTTATTCTACAATATTTGGTACTGATCTGTGCGAGCATTTAACTGTGTGGAAATAGAAAAAAAACTGTGGTACCATGTTTCTACATTATCGAAATGATTTTGAAACAAATAAAATACACATTGGATTGCCGGTGTGGAAGCAAAGCTATAAACGTACGTAATTTATGTATTTCAATAAAAAAATATTCTTTCTTAGCGAAGTTTGAAACATTGAAAAAAAATCCGTATAAAAGATGTCATAAAAATAAAAAATTAAATCACATTTGGGCAAAACATACAAAAATAAGATAACTAATGTTTACTTGTAGAAAAAGTCTGTTCTGATCGTAAAATATAATTGTTTTCCTTTTTTGTATAATGATCATTTAGTAAGAATATTTTATTTGAACAAAGTATCGTTTAGTGTCTCACTGCATCGATGCAATTAATATAATAAAATTTTAATAGCATTCTAAATAAATCCTTCTTTAAGACCAATTTAATAATCTTCATTTGACTAAATAAAGGCATGTCAAACATTTGTGGCATTTTTGTAACAAAAATACAAAGTTTGATAAATAATACATGTTTATTTACTTCTTTTTTTTGGGACTCTGAAAATATCGCAGACATGATTAATAATTCAGCAACCTTGAATGTACATTCACTTAACTGTATCTTAACTGAGTAACCCTAGTTTTTTTTTTCTAGTAAAAGCTACACATCTTGAAACGTGAAATTTCATATTGATAATACTATGCGCATATAAAGTAGTATTATCTTACCCTTGGACCACGGGAAAACCTATCTGATACAGCAGCATAGATAAAAATCGTCCTAGGCATTCATTCGAAGCACGGTTCGTTGAGTTTTTTTGTTATTTTTTTTTATTTCACTTAGAAAAACAGTGTCAACGTCTCGCGACTACTCGTAGAAGGGGCGTCGCTACGCCTCAGGCTGTTTGTCTGTTTGCAGGGCGTCGAAAAACAAGTGTTACCCATTACGACCATTCCGTCACTGTGAACTGTGGCATAGCAGTGTGAACAGGGTAAAGTTTCTGACGTCAGCCATGCTACGGCAGTAACATAAAATAATACCGTAGAGGCTGTTTGAAGGGAATTGTTTTCAATGAAATTGTTATTTACGGAGATGTATTTTAGGAGTACTTGTTGCCGTTGCGTATTAAATGGTTGATTTTAATCTAAATTTAGACTTAACTTACGTAACGAGTGTGTCTGTATTTTCTTTATTATAAAACTTTTCTTTGCTCTTGGCTTATCAACCGCGTGATTTTACTCACAGTGAAAAAATCATTTGTACGACTAAACTTACTTGAAAAAGTGCAGCAATAAATGTTTAATAACATAATCTTAAATGATAAAACGGGTTTTTACCGAAATATTTTTGATGAGACATGGTATACAATTCAACATTTAAAATTGTGTTTCGTCAAGTCTGAGATATTGCAATATAACGCATTGCCATTTATTGTAAAGGACAATGAAATTTTTGAAGGGTGTCCTTGACGCTTGATAACCGTAGCGGCTGACATGACACGAGACACGAGGGAAGGTGGAGGGTCTTCGTTAAAAGGACTTCCTCCACATCCTTTGCTCTTAACCCCTGCGACCACTTGCCGCAAGACAATGAACCACCGGCGGTGGAGGGTGTCGAATGAGGGGATGACGGTAATTTTGATTGGTTTATATAGGGTCGAATGACTCTGAGAAGAATACTTGCTGGTAGAATTTGATGTCAACGGTGAAACGAATTTTACATGACATAGAATTGCTTACGCACTGATATTTTATTGAGATATTTCTTTAAAAACATCGAGTTTCTTAAATTAGGGGCACTAATTTATTATCATTTGCAACGACTGCTTTGTCCAATAAATACGGACAAAAGAAATTATATATATAATCATTATTTTAGTAATTTAAGATTTCGACTGAAAGTACTTGGTGGAATTTCAATATTAAATTTGAACGATCCAAATTTATTAATTTTGTAATAAAAATAGCTTTGAGTTGTTTCCAATAAAACAAAAACAATGTTATAATGAAATATCATCAGTTAAAATAAAGCTTTATATTTACTAACTACATTACACTATGAAAACACGAAATGAAATATTAAGTTGAAATTTATGAAGAAAATTAAATCATGATAGTAAATATATTTTATAAAATCATATATATCTCATTATATACATACTAAAAGATAAACAATGCAAATTTTCGTTTGAAAAATTGATTCTTTTTTATCGATTCACCATAAAAACATATTTTCCCTTGAGCTTATAGTTTGAAGAAAATACCCAATACTTTTTAAAAGGTAGTAAATTTTTAAAAGCTACATATTATCGTAGAGGAACAGCACGCTGAAAGAAATTTTGAACGTACCTTTTTTAAATAATTCTATGATTATAAAATACAGAATCGTGTATTTTTATTTCAACTGGGGTCTTATTGTAAATTACTTTCATTTTCAACAAAATACAAGGCACAATTCAGGAGACGTGTACTTAATTCTGGCGGTTTTATTTGTTTACCGTTTGAATATTTCAAATTAGGTCGAGACGGCGTTTGTTTGTTTGAGAATTTTTCCTGATTTGTTATTCAAATTGGGATGTTTACATGAAATACATAGAGTTTTCTTAAGTAAATCGAATTGTTTTTCTTTCGAATAATTTATTGTGTCTGTAATCAGCGATTAAATTTATGGTATTAAATCAAACGCACCATTTTTATCGCCCTTTTTCATTACTCTTTTTCGTCTGTTCTATTTTTTACTTGTTGTTTTTATGTTATACCTAATGTAATATTTCTTCTCGTTATTATATTGGCAATGAATGGCGTTGCATAAATAATTTGTTACAATCTGTTCATTTTTATATGCTAGCATTAATTTTATATGTAGATAATCTTACCAAAAAACTATGGCCTAATGGCATATTTTGTGATAGTTCAAAATTTAAAATCTAATTTTAATAAACATCAAATAAAAAAAAATGTGGTTAACTTTTCTGACTTCTATGAAACAAATCATTTTTTTTTGTTTATCATTTCCGTTTTATTACCATTACAATATACATATGTATATACATTAATTTACTATCAAATTATTCATTATTTGAACCAAAATAGGTTATAATCGTTTAAAACTATAGTCATTATTTAATAAAAAAACATTGTCTAATTTATATATAATGAAACCGTATGGCGAATATTCTAATGTAGTCATTTTTTTGGACTTAATTTTCAAAAAAAAATCTATTTTCCGTTATGGATTTTGAGACGATTTTGAGCTCGCATTAAAATAAAAAAAAAAGAATTAATATTATTGTTATTACATCCAACATTAAAGCTTCAAGCGCAATTATTCTACTAAGATTACATTTTCTCAAAGATATGAAACAAATTTTAATTTTAAATTAATAATCATGTAGGTATATACTTTTATAAAGACTCCTTAAATCTTTTGTTTTAAATTCATCGTACATGATTTGTATATACATATATAGTAAACTGGAAATTTACTGAGCATCTAAAATGCTGTGTGTATACAACTGCGTTCAAAGGGCGTTTCTTTGTCCAGTGTCAAGAAATATCGCATATTTATTTAGGAAAACGTCTCCCAAAAGAACAGGGCAGAGAGAACGTTGAGATATAAATATAACCTTGACATCAAAAAAAAATGTTTACGCATTTCAAGCTTTGAGTGCTCAAGTTGACAAACAGATTTGGTAGATTTTTTGTATATAAAAATAATCAAAACAGTCACAGCAGATATACTTTAACGCCAGGTAAGTTATGTTAAGAAACGAGAAATTTTGAATGAAGCTTTCTTGGCATTTGAGTGATCTATTCGAAACGGAGGTATGTAAATCACTGTGGTTCTAGTCATCTGAGAAACACCTAATAAATACCATACCATTTTAAATGAGTGCTTCAAGTTTTTTTAAGCTTATTACTTACTAAGCGTTTTAAAGATTATGTGGACCAGCGGCCAGCAACCTTTTGAGAGACTTTTTTAAAAATCCATTAAAAAATATTTGTTTCATGGGTGAAAGGTTAAAACATTTTTTTTTTCATAAAAAAATGATATACATATGAGTTTATATATATATATTTATTTATGTGTAAACACAAATTCACATTACAAAAACATGCATTTAGTGGCTTTTATTTGGCAAATACGCAGTTGACTTAAGTAGAACACAGGAATCAAGATTTTCAGTTTTTAGTCTATTTTGCAAAGTATTCTGGACACACTTCATTTGAGAAAATTTTTGGTCACAAAAATATGTCGAACCAAATGATGATAATAGAGTAAATTTGATTAAAAAATATTTTATTACTATTTTCTATGCGGGTAACTCAAAATGCTGTCGCGGGTAGTGGGTTGCCAACCACTGCTCTAGACGATGTAAAATAAAATACAAGCTATAAAGAGGACAATACAAAAGAGTGTTATCTTATCTTAAACAACAGGAATGCATCACTAAGCCAAAAAGACGCAGACATATTTTTTGCAGCACGATTGTCTTTGGCCGAGAAAGATGTTACGCCAGCGTGAAATTAGGAGGGGAATCCTTGAGGAAGGATTGACACATCCCTCGTGGAAGCTGACGTAAATACAAACAGTCTCTCGGGGAATCCTCTCTCGAACGAATGAACACTTATCCATTTATTCTTATTCTTTTCCGATTCTTTGAGACCTCACTACCCGACGCTTTTCACTTCAATATTTTACGTTTGAATGACGCACTTTTACTCCGGAAAATTAATAAAAGATCAGTGTTATATCCGGCAGTATGGATGACAAACGACAGTTAATATTCAGATATTCTATAAACTTAAATATTTATTGACGTAACTTAAACGTAAAAGTAGTTTTTATTCAAGAGGATCTCAATTTCAAAACCGACCTAAAGACCATTTTTAATTTTATTAATAAAAATACAATAATTCTTTGTACTTTATTCCACTTTATTTAAAAGGTCAGGGCCGGCCGACAATGCTTGCAATGAGCAAAACCGCATAATGCATTTCCACCAAGTAATGAATGACAGAGAACACCCTAAAAGTGATTTTTGATTTTTTTTTAAATTTTGATGTTAACTTGTTCTCTATTTTAAAATCATCACAATCAATTTATTTTCAATTTTGAAATCTCTTTAAATACAGTCTAAAATGTGTTTAGTTTCGAAACCCACTCAAATCTAAAATGATTCAGTTCGAAAATAAGTTCATTTCCATACAACCAATGATATGAGAGAGAAAAATCGCCATGTTGTTTTTTTGTCCAAATAGGGCCATAGAAAGAAATGTCGTTGAAAAAATTAAATATTATTTTTTCACTATTGCAAACACCCCTGGTATAATTTTGTTTTCGGACCACTTCATTTGCCTTCAAAACAGCATAAATACTTATGATTGACTTTCGAAATCTACTGAAATTCAATGTTGAGATGCAAAAACTATCGAAGTACATTTTAAAACCATGAATAATTATTAAAATGTTGCTTTCACATCAAAATCCTGGCAAGTATAGTATGCGAGTATAGTATTATATATGGGTCAATTTGGTTCCATTTAGCACCTATGTTAAAATAGCCATATAATTTAATATTTATTACTTTTTGTAACATTGATTAATTAATGTTTAATTATCGTCGTTTTGATTTATATTACCGGTGTAACTCTACCGTTCTGTGATACATAAACAAAGGTCATACCTCTGATCTCGATAGATCATTCAAATTTGTACCGCGTTTCAGTTTCAATTTAATGTACCATAAGCATACTTCAAATACCCATCGGCTTTTGTAATTTATATCCTGAATTATCATTGAAAGCTTAACTAAAATATTGACTTATTACTATAGATAAAACGGTTTTAAATTGTGTAGATATTAACTAATTTACCGAAACTTTAATACACGTAAAAGTAAACAAATATTTTTAACTTCTTTATCCATAAAAGAATAAAACGGTATAACATAGGTTTTCCTGTGTTATAAAAATTTACATGGATAAGAGTATAGCGGCAGTTTACTTCAGATCGCATCATGCACGATTGTCTCGTGCAAGTATATGCTTAAGTAATTCCTTACCCAAGAGGTCGTAAAGCATTCAACAACAGACTACCCCAACAGTTCTAACAATCTGTTCAAGCAGAGATTCCCAAACTTCACTGACACTTGAATACAAGCTAGATCGGTAGTTTGAAGCGCAAGTTAAATTACATTTTAGTTTTAAATTAAATACTTTGGATAATATAATGTGTATTAAGAATTTATTTTAAGATTTCAATTGTTGTTTTTTTTTAAATAAAATTTGAAAAGAGGTGATAAAAAAATAACATAATAACTCTTTAAAATTAGACTCAAAAAAAATTCACTCCTTTCAGCTCCTATATAATACCAGTGTCAAAAAATATATTCATTAGTTCAATGGTTGCATTTTTTCACAATATCATTTATTTAATTAAAAAATATGTCTAAGATTGTGTGTACAAAGTATAAAATAAATGTTTTATATAATATAGAATATGTTGTATGATTCATTTTTGACCAATATTATAAATATCATTTATAAAAATAAAATGTGTATATATAAAAAAAATATAATTTCGGGACTAGCCCCGAGATCCCGGAATCATAAAATTGTAATTCCGAAATCCCGGGATCAGCATTTTGGCTCGGGATTGGATTCCCTACATACAATGCATAAAACAGTTAACTGTGGAGAGTTATTTTCATGGTAAGGGCTGTGTTTCGCTATGTTCCGTCGTTTTTAGATATGCAAAAGAGTGGGAGGGAATTTTCAGAAGTTACAAACACACATTCCTTTGAACAGAAATCAATAAATCGATAATACTAGAGATTGAACACAAGAGATCTGTCACGGAAGCCACTGCACCGCGAGCCCAACAATAAATATTTAATCTTATTCAATACAAACTAAGTCGCAATATTAATTAAAGTTTCAATCAAGTCTGTTATGTCAATATGGAACATTAGTCGGTGAGACGGTAATCCTTGAGTAAATAATCAACATAGACAGTATTCCGAGATTACGCTTGATAATTTGCAACATTAACTGTCGATTAAATTTAACAAACGATTTAACGTGTGTGACATTATGTCAAAGCAATTAGCATCACTATTTATAATTATCTCACATATTAAATTGATAATATACTAGACTAGGAATTTGATATTTTGGTATTTTAATTGGTTTACAAAACAACCGCTTATATTGAAGACTAAGATTATATTTTCCACTAACAAATTTACACCGACTCCGATAAGATTCAAAGCATATAGAATAATGATACTTTTAAATGTTCCACAATAATTTGAATAGGATTTTTTTTTGTTTGTGTATAGTTTATATGTTATTTGAAGATGAGAGAATTTGTTGTTATACATCCAACAATTTTGAAGTCATATTTCATTCGTAATTGTTATTGAAATTGAAATAAATAATATATAATCGAAGGCAATATTATTAATGATCTGGTTATTATACATATGATCCCTCTAGAGATGAAGTGAGCTAATTATTGAAATGGTAAAAAACAGTTCTTGGACTTTTAAGTACAATCACATCTTTACTTTGTGTTTTGGCAAACTGCATTTTTTTTATTTTACGGAGATAACACTGTTACTAACAATTAAAAGTATGTGTGTTTTGAAACAAACAAATAATATTCCAAAGAAACCGGAGGATACATTTAATGTTACAAATTGAGCTCTTTTTATATTTTTTAAATTGATAATTATAGTGAATAAAGGTTACTGAATTTTGACGTCACATAGTAATTCGACGTAGAGTAAAAAACCGCTAATCACCAGATATCGTCAGCTTTTACAAAATCACGTATGCATACATAAACGTGTCATAAATGTCTTAACAAAGACTTCAACTGTTATGTACTAAAGTGTCATATTATAATTTAGCGTATCCTTGTTTTGGCTTCTGCTGCTGTCTTGTCATATTAAACTTGCGGCAGACGGACAACCGACTCGGTCATGCATCTAGTTTGCTAACATGTTTCCCCCTATTAACAAAATTAATATTTGACAAAATTACACACAGTTTCAACCACTATTTTAACACTTATTAACGAAGTGTATTGCAGTTATATTATTCAGTAAACAGACACGATGAACGTCTTCGCTTAATCATACTAAAAGCGATCAAAACTGTTAGGCAATCTATATTTGCTTTTCGAGTTAATCCTGAATTACTTTATTCATTTTTTTTAATTATTACTGTACTTATTGTGGGTTATTAAAATTATATTTTACACCGGCAGATATGTATTAGGACCAAATATGTTTTTTTTTTTAAATAGTTTATATAAATATAAATGTATTCTTAATAAAAAAAAGTCAACAAGAATACCGCAATAAGATTTCAATAATTGAGTCATTCATATATTTGTTATCAAATTGGTTTGTTAATTAACAGTTAAAGACTTAAATATTTTTAACAATCGGTTTGTAGGTTTTCACAGTTTACTAAAAATGTCTTGTCAGAAAATAATTGTTGAAAATAATGTAATTTTTTTACCTTATTTTCAACAATGTTTGTATCTTAAGATTTTAGTGAAATTTCGATATCTCACAACTACGAAAATCTAGATATGTCAGTATGTTAACTTGCGATATATTTTTTTGTTTAACGCATCCAAACCACCCCGCTTCCGATCTCTACAGCAAGGCAAGGAAAAATATCACTTAACGACAGGTCTTTTTGTAATTTACCTTCTTTTTCACTCTTACCAACGATGTATGTGAATATCATCCCATTGTTGATAAAGACAACTTTGCATAGACGTGCCATTACGATCCCAAATGCTTCGTAATGCTGGCAAACATAGTTTAAAAAAATCACAATGATATCAATGAGCCGTAAAATGGAAATGTCAAAAGATGGACGAATTATCAGAGCGTTAACTGTTTCCGATCTTGCAAGTTTAGCAGGGGAGGCAAGAGACTTAGACCTTATGCTAAGCCTCTTGTGATGAATGTTCGGCGGAATGTTACGCGCGCGCTTACAACCGACGAAACGGTCGGATTATGTCTCTTCGCCCTTCTCACGGACTCTGGAACATCCATTCTACGACACCTATCTTATTTATAACGCATTGTGTTAGATTTAAACTAGGGGTATCGAGAAAACTATGTTATGATTCTACGAATAGCGTTTACTGTCAATTCTTATCGGAAAAAATATATTTCAAAACTTGTAATTGCCCACAATTTTATTAGTTAAAAATGCTCGGTTACTGAGTAACTTCTATAAATATAATGTTTTTTATCATTCGAAAGTCGTTGGTTTTTGTAGCAACTTCTGTTCGACGACATATGTGCTTGTGATGAAATAAAAAATCCCCTCACTTTGAATCCAAAAAAAGAGGCATAGTAAAAGTGATAAGTTAACGATTAGCCCTACTTTTATATCCCTTCTAATCACTTAGAAAAAGAGTGAAGCAATATTCGTAAAAAGACTTTTTATTAAATACCTACATTAGAAAGCTATATGCTCTAAATTGAGAGCGCACATTAATAAAAAAAAGTGTATTTATTTTTATTTCGTCAAAAAAAATCGCCTTAGCTGAATGAATATGCCTACGCATTATTTAATTGCAGAAAGAAGTCGGTAATACATTACTGTTTTAATCAATTTATAAAAAAATGTTTCTGTTTTGACTAAGAAATTCACTCTGAAAACCATATCTACATCAGTATCAAATAATACATTGAATTACTTTATTAACTTTAATTAAATTAAAATCAAATAAAAGGGTTATTACGTTCTTTTTTTATTAATGCTACTATAAAAATAATCAAATACAACATAAATCTTCAGTTAAAAACTATTCAATTTACGTTTCATGTCAGTAAGAAATAAAAATAATTATCAAGCTAGATCTCATTTGACCTTTAGATTGGTCCAATTTCAACTTTGACACATCGGCCTGAGTTCAGTCCAATTATGCTCTAACACGATATAATTGGTTTAAATTTGTATTACTCTAGTATTCAAGTGCTCCTCAAAATATGTGGGAATCAAAAAACAGTAATCGGCAAAATTCTGATATAATTCGTAATATCTGAGAGATTATTTTCATTTAAAAAAAATGATTTCAATATTTATTATAAATAAAACTACACAGAAACATTTTTCAAAACATAAATATTGACCATATTCGCTTTTAACCTGTACAAATACAAAAGTTTTTAATTGAAAAAAGCTTGCAATTCAGTCTCCTAATTTCTCTCATCGTAGAGTATCATCTTAAAAATACACTTATAATTAATTTATCAATGTTAAATTATAGCTCTTTTTTAAAGCCATTTTTCAGGTTCAGTGAATGTTAATGAATCGATTTAAAAATCAATCAATCATAAAATTCGAATCATAATTGAAACCTTTAGCAAGATTTCCATTTGGGACTCAAAATTTTTAGTACAGCAGCTGTTTCAAGCAAGGGTTTCCAAACTAGGAAGCGTGGACTATTGTAAAAGGAGGCGTGAACAGTTTAAAATATTTATTTACCGTTTAAAACATGTTTTTAATTTTATATAAAATAAAGGATCGAGATGTGTGAAGTTTTTTTATTCAAATAGAGGCGTAGTAAAATAAAGCTTAGAAACCATTGATTTAAATGGCGTTTACTTGGTAGAACTTCATTGTAATACGGTAAAAAAAATAGCAAAACATTTAGTTCTGTATATTTTTTAATTCAGTTGATAGATATTACGGCGTGTGCTTTCAACGAAACTAGTTTTGATATATAATGGCGTGGTATACGAAATAGATATCAACTGAATTTTAAAAAAAAATGTAGAACTAAATGCTTTGCTATAATATACCGTATTACATTAAAGAAGTTTCAAAAGCATTTACCACTTGACAACAGAACCACAGTGAGAACGTACCAATCAATATTCTGTTAATAACTACGTCTAAATATTTTCGTCTTATACAAATTTTCAGACATCTTTTCTCATAAAAAAATATCGCGTAACAACCAACGTTTATTTTCAAATATTCTAACAAACCATATTACAAGAAATTCTAGGCTTTAATAATGTGTTGTAGAATTGTTTATTTCGTATTAAAGTTACTCAAAAACGCCCACGCTTAGAAGGTTAAAATGATGGCTAAGACTAATGCTCTAGGCAAGACCAAATAATTAGAAAATATGTAGGAGTACCAATCTCATCCACTGCATATTGTGCTTCAGGTTAAATGGATAATTAAGTACATCCTCTATGGTTAGCAAGTAATAAAGAGATATATATGGTATTTGGTGTTACAACTCTTCATTACTGTGGTTCCGTCTGGACTTTAAATTAATTCATCACGTTAAAAATAAATAGTCACTAATTTAACGACCATCTTTCGAATTCCATTAATGACATAAATAAACTGTTATGTAATTGATAATGGTACTTAAAGTATAGAATAAAATGATAATGAGATGATAAAGTTAGTAAAATGGTCACGTATTTTATATGTATGTAAATTAAAAACTAAACGTTCTAATTGCGGTGCCAAATGTTCTTTCCAAAACTCTTTTATATGGTCAAACTAACTATTTTATTTGAATGTTCTTTCAAAAAAAACCGAAACGCATGGAAAAAAAACTTAAATGTGAATCATAATAACAAGGTTTAACTGTAATTCATTGATCAAGAGCTTTTTTACATTTTCAATGGTTAAATTAATAAATTTGCTTTATTGTATTATTATCCTAAAAATAAACAAAATCAAAGCCAGAATATAATAAACACATTCTTGTTTTCTTTTTGTAATATAAAATACTTGGATTAGTTATATGAAGCGTCTAGTCAGTTTAATTCATTTCAGTATTAGCAAAACAATGTTTTTATGTTTCAAACAAAAAGTGTATATTTTAAGCCAAGGTTCTTTTTCCAATTGTAATCTTTAAGGAAAAAAAAAATAGCAAGATTTATTATTCGACAAACCATACAATTAAAGAAACTTATACATATTAAATCAACTAGATTTTAAATACTATAATCCATAAATATATCGATTGGTTGTTAGTTAATTATTTGAGTCTGGTATTTGAGTCATTTTACTTCCACATATTTAAAGTCCCTCATTTCTTAACTCATATTTAGCCATTGAAAAAATACCAAATACTCTACTGTACAAAATGCTAAAATATCTTACACATTTTTTTTCTCTTATATTTCTTTCTGTGGTGTTGATTGTTTTTCTTACAAATATTTTCTTTTTGTTTCAGGTAAGATAACCGATAGCTTTTTTCGAGATAGTGACTCTGGAGACTATAAATCTTTAAGGACTTACAAGTATGTACGTACGTGTTTGAGACGATATTACTATTGAATACGCGCTTTTCTTTGGAAAACAAATAGCAGCTCATTTTTCATCTTGCCACTGTGTAAAAATTTAAAAGTTCCATTTTTAATATTTTGTTTTCCTCAAAGAGTTTTTTTTTGTTTGCTCTATTTCTTCCAAAAGTGTAAATATTTTTTTTAAACTCTATGTGCTCGATGAAATATATTTTTATTTATTTATCAATATATAAGAGTAGCTTAGGATCATAACTCACATTTTACTAAAATCGAGTTATGAGAAAATCGCAATAAAACCATAGGAGCACAATTTTTTGTAGTTTTAAAAAATATTTCTTCAAATATTTATACCGAGTGAAAAGTGAAACTTTTTAAAATGAAAAAGAAATATACCATATAACTTATACCATTTAATACAGATCGCCGATTGGTTCATTTTGACATCTCATTTTATTAATTTTAAAATGAGAGATTGACACCAATGGTGGATCTTTGACAGTGGTTTAACATTGCATAAAGTATTTTTGAGAACACACCTATTATTGTATACATGTACATACATATATAAAAAAACGTCAAAAAGTGTGAGTTTTGATTCTTAGCGCTACATATGTCTAAAGATAACTTTTTAAGAAATTATATAAAAATGTTAATTTGGTTTTATGTGCGTGGTTTTTTGTTTGTTTATTTATCATTAAAAACAATAAGCATCTCATATATTGGAAATCTGTTAATGATATTTGAGTTATTTTTAATTTAAGTCAATCTTGATTGTTGATAAACTAATTAGCTTTGGTAAATTCCTATTAGTTATTCAATATACACTGAACAAATATTTTTGTTTTTTTTAATATTAAAAAAAAAATGTTTCTTAAATACAACGGGATGTAACTTTATCATTCAAAGGAGGATGTATAAATATATTGAGATAAAAATTGTTAATAAAAATACGTTCATATTATATTTCCTTTGATTTTATTTGTTACAAATATCTTCCATAGATTTTCTTCTTTGGTATATTTATCACGTCAAAAGTGACGCAGATATCGTTTCCCCGGCAAATCTAATAAATATCATCCACCTTCAAAAGTCTAGCCCACGATTTGACGTTGAAAAAGTGTACCTCGAAATTGAGCTTAATGCAATAAATGCCTCTATTGTATTCTCGCCTTTACAGATATCATGATTCAGTAACGTACGACAAACTTTTTATCTTTCTTTTTTATATAAAAGTAATATTATTATGTTTGATATTCATAAACGATTTAATCATCAGCGCATATCCGTATTAAATTATACATATATTATTATACTATTAAATAAAGATAAGAATACCATATACTTTTAAATAATGGAAAATGTTAATAATAATATTATATATAATCCCTGAAACTAAATATGTTATTTTATATACTGTTATTTCAAGCCTTAGTGATATTTATTTATTGTTAAAAATTAAAATTACAGTACATGACATAACAGCTGACGCCAATTCGCCATGCACTTGAAAAATATAATAAGACAAAATATAAAATAAAAATACACAGTACATCAAATTCAACATAAAAAATCAAGAAATACAATGGAAAAATTTATCAAACAGATATATATTTTAATTAAATAATATAAAAATATAATATATATTTTTATTAATTTTTTATCACCACTACAGAGAGTGATTGATTTGGTTTCATGTTTTTTTTTATCTCTTTCCGTGTTGAATTTTGATTGTATTCTTACGCTAAAGTTTCGGTGAAATTTCTGATCACTTTGAAAATTTATTGATTTATTTTAGTTTGATTTAACTAAATATGGCACGTGAAAAAGCTTCAGAGTGACGTATGTGTAGGTAATTGTATTTAATTCGTGACCATTCTGTCATTATTTCAAAAGTTTAACACAATGGTTTATTTACACTTATAACATGATTTAAAGGTAATTATATCTTCACACACATGAGACGATAATAATTAATAATGTTAAATTATGTGTAATTATTAGTAATGCACTTTAAGATTATAAATATATTGTTTTTTTTTTAATGCAATAATGACTCCAATAATCGAAATGTCTGATATTTACCACTTTTTATAATGTTCTCATTTCATTATATAAAACATAGTACTTGAGAAATCTCCATCAAAAGGTGACCGCTTAAATAGTATTTAATTAAACTTAATAACAATTGTGGAATTAGTTTTAATTTGAAAAAAGACAATTAAACAAGAGTTCGTATCAAATTATTACAAGAAATCATCATAACTAAAAAAACGTTTGCGAAGTTCATTTTTAAAAACGTTAGGATTGAAACATACAAGGGTTTCACGATATTTTAACCCCTTTTCTGCGCGCTACTCTGTATTAGAACTGAAATAACACAACGCTTTGTCTTCCGTACTTCAATTTCTCGTTACTACATATATCAGGATTATTTCTTCCCCAGAGATAGTATACCGCAGACATTGATTTAGGCTGCAGCTAAAATGTAGTTTCTTTTGCCTTAATGTTTCTGTTATCGGAGAAAAATGGATCTTCGGGATTGCAATACACAATGAAAGAGTTTTAACCTCTGATATTGAACACCTATTATTTATTATAGAGAAGCTTGGGAAATATTATTCACGGTTATAAAATAGATAAAACGTATCTTCAAAAAGTTTGTGTATTTAAATGACTATTTTATTCTTAATTTTTCATTTAGAATTTTGTACATGTTTATTAAAAAATATACTTACTTTATAAATAAGAGATACAAAGTTTAAAAATCTGATCTTATGGTTATCGTAGCGGTTAGCGTTGTGGGCTTCGGTGCCGGATTTCACGGATTCGAGTCATAGTAGGGACAGCATTTTTTCGATCGATTTCTGTCTGAAGGTGTGGGTGTTTGTGATGTTTTAAAATTCCTTACCACCTTTTCTGATCTGTTAATAACTGGATGTAGTGAAAGCGATTAGTTAACAACTTGTCCTGTTCTATCCTTGTTCTTCTATCCCCACTACTCTCTTTGAATAAGAGAGGTTGAGCGACTGAGTAACAAACAGTTCTCGTAGAAAAACCCTTATTAAGATACCTTTATGAGGAGGCCATATGCTTCATATTAAAAGTGAACATAAATTTTAAAAAGTTTGCTTTAATTACATTTTAAATAATTAAATATTAACGCAATGGTCTTCTATTTAAAATATATACAACATATACCAAAAAAATAAGCATATTATATTAAAATTTGCGTTAGATTTTTGGTACATAAATACTTTTATACAGTGAGATGTTTACTATAATCTGGAAGTGTTTTTTTTCCTAGAAGCTTTAGGATTTCGAAACAAATGAACTTATTTCCATTTGAAAATTGTTTCTACATTGCCTTTTCATGAACGTCTATTTGTACACGTTTCAATTGCAATATGAAAGAAGCATCCGCTTCTCTCTTTGCGGAGTATTTTTAAAATATGAGACATCAAAAAGCCATTTGCTGATTAAAGTATTGTCGAACTGGGCCGACCCTTATTCCCCTGCTGCATTTGATGTATGACTCTGCATAAAAAGACGAATTTCTCAACCCACTTGGAAGATAAAGCGAATAGAACCCTTTTATTTGATCTCATAATCTTTTTATAGAAAAAAGTACTACATACAGTATGAAAGGATTGCTTTTTTAAATATTCTTTATAAACTGTCCCACTACACTTTGAAAGTTAACTTAGGTTAAAAATAATGATAATTGGCATTTAAATGTCGTTGAGCTATATAACTCTTGATATTTCACGGGTACTCTAGAGATGAAGTGAGTCAACTATTATAGTACAATGGTAAAACTTTTATCATTGACTTTTAAGTACTTTAAGATTGCTTATTTTATTCTACGGATATAACATTATTTCAATGTATATTGACTGAGGTTACTTCATTTGCACGATACTTTAAGACGTGTAGAATATTACAACTCATCTAACTTTTTTCTAAAATACCACTTGGCTTATTTCACCTCTAATTGGTCTATATAATAATATATATACTTGCATATGTGTAAAACAACATTTGCTTATCTCAAAGTAACGCTCATATCATATTTTTGAATAAATGCGAATAGCTGATTTAACGTACCCGGAGTTTCACATTTTACACAACACCATATTGGTCAAGCTGTGTGTGTTGAAATTGAAGGTATTGAAAGCTTTTTAAATAACTGTTACACAACTAAATTATTGAAACAAAAGAGCCTTATAAAAAAAGTACAGAAAAAATATGAACTCAACCAATTTTCGTAATTTTAAAAAATATAAAAATCTAAGCCACTTATCTACGTTTGCGTATTTTTGTATTTTTATTCAATCACGAAAAATAGGTGTTTTCCTGTATTCGAATTGAAATTTATCGAATTTCATGTATTTAAAAAAAATACAATCTACTGAAAACTGACTTGAAAAAAATTGTGTTACTATGTCTTCAGGACCAACGAAGGTGAAACTAAACTTTTAATGTATTGTCTTTCAATGTATGAAATGACAAGTTGGTACTACTGTAAAGTAATACAATTCATTGAAGTAGAATTAACATATCCACAACTATTTTATAGCCGTCGGATATTACATCGTTAATAATTTTAAGTGCATTTATTTTAAGTGCCTTGTTACATTATACGGACATAAATTTGAACAACACTTAAAACTTAGCACTGAATATTTGGTGTCCAAATAACCACAATACATATTTAACTTCACAATAAACTATGGCACATTCAGTGAAGTGCCGGGAAAGCTTGTTAATAGAGTTAAGTTTCCATGTAAACAAACTGTACAATTTTCCAACAGATTCATATAATATTATCGTCACCGTCTTGTAGAAATAATTAAGTAACAAATCGACAATTCACTTTTAAGGTGTTCATCGTCAATACTTGCTGAAAAAACCTTTTATTAAAACATCCTTTTGTACTAATTTTACATTTATTTATTTGGTTATAAACGGGTTCGTTCATCACGAACATTCCTGTAAATTCTTCTTTGACCATATTTACTCCCTGGATGGATTACCCAACGGTTGTCCAGGACTACGGAATCCCACCGGTCGAAAGAAGAGTCAGGCAGGATCAAGGGTTTTCGGAGGCATCCGCAGCAAGTGACCCAATCAATTCTAACGTTTTCATAACCACTGACGTGGCAGGGCGCTGTCTTTTACGTTCCCTAATTTCCGAATTCTTCACAAAATCAAACCACTTAACCCTCATTATTCGACGCAAGCATCTGTTCTCGAAACTCAATATACAGTTTTTCTGAGTCTTCGTCATGTGCTATGGTTCGCTATCGCAAAGCATTTCTGGCAGAATTCAAGCGTTGAACAAACAACGTTTGGTTTTAGTCGTGTAAAGCAGTGTATCCCAGACAATTCGTATTGAGTTAAATGTGGCTTCTGCCATTCCTAGACGAATGGCGAGCTCTTTTTTAATTTCTATATATTTATTAAATTATAATAATAGCCACGGCGTTAGATATTTTGGATCAACTCTAGAAGTAACAACAGCACAGATACCCATAGCCAAAACTAAAAAAATCTAATTTTGATTATTCACCTTTCCAATATATAATCCTAAACTCAGCTTATTACCAAAGTAGCAATTTTATTACTTGATCACTGAGGCTGTCAAACTTAAAGATACTCTTTTGTTATCAGTAGTCCGAATTATAATGTTTGTTTTGAATTGCGGGGTTAGATAATAATAGAAGTCTTCTTCCGTTTAATATTTCCTTTTAAGTATGTACAATAATATGTTACTTGGCGATAAGTTTACAGCACGCCCTTTGTCCGATACACAACAATATTACCCCCATAACAATGACGAGCCACCACTTTGAAACTATAATTACCATAAGACTTTGTCCTTAAAGTTTGCAGGGTGACATAAACGCATTTGGCAACATGCTCCACCGACATTATTGTGCTCGGGAACAAAGCTACAAGCCGCACGGAGGGTTTATTTGTGCCCCGTTCTTATGTTTAATATTAAGATGTATCGCTCAATAATAACACAAGATGCTCCAAGATCGCAAATTTAGATCAGAGACCAAAATATCGCTCAAATTGAAAAAAAACATTAATATTCTATTGGAAAACATAAAGGTATAATAACATACGTGTTAAATAAGAAAGTGTACTTTCATAGGCTCATAAAATAACAAATTTTATGTCAAACAAACGTTCTTTTATATACCGCACTTACAGTAAAATACAGCCTGAATTTGAAATTTCTTTTAAAATTCCCTATTAGTTTTCTTCTTTAAAATAAATTCAAGTGATGATATAAAATCATTATTTGTATAGTAAAATCAACATACAAAGATACTTTTTTCTGACACTAGTTGATTTCAAGATATTTACAAATCATATGATAAAATCATTTATCTTAACATACCTGTAACTCAAAAATGAAAATTTTAGATTTATACATCCACCTAAGAAACTCCTAACCTTATAAATAATAAAAAATATATACATAAGCTTGTATAATTTGAAAAAAATAAGCGAGAAGTTATTTTTGCATGACAATTCATCGTCCGATATCTAGACGAATTATATTTTTATTGAAGTATTCAAGTATTTATAATTGAAAAGCTCGGGCTGGTATTTATATAAATTACAATAGATATATGCATATTTCTATATGAAGACTACACTAAGCAAGCAAGAATCTAAAATTCCGTAATAAAAAAGATATCACTACACTACGACAAAGGTTTTTAAAATAGCGCCTACTGGGAGCTTTATATATGTTTTTTCAGAAAAGAGAGGGCTTACATAAAAGACGGCGCAGCGTTTTTCCGGCTTTGTGGAACGATCTCGGGGACGGCGTGTGAAATATATTCGCCGTGACTCTTGGCCGGGTGATGCTCACCGTCAAGGATGGGTGACAGGAGCGGTGTCATACCTTCAAGCTTTTGCACAAACTTTTTAAAAGCTCCGACCGATGACGAGTAACGTAGCTTATTCGTTTGCAGTGTTGGCACCCTACCAACGACGTAAAATTTTGACTGGTATTGTTTATGCAACACTTATCATAAATTTATTTTATTCAAATATTCGCTGCCAATTTCCTAAAATATTTCAGTTATTTAAATGAATTCTAAGTACGATCAAATAGTTTTCAAGACTTAGTTTATTATAAGAAGAATGGGGGAATCTTACATAACTACAACATACATTTTTAAATATAATACATTTATGAATTTTATACTTTGTAGAAAAATTATAATTTTTATATATATTAAAACAAATCTAAGCAATTGGGCAATTGGAATTTTTGTCAATTTGAAGTGACGATTTCACAGATTTCAGGGTTTATTAAAAGTGCGAAACCTTTTTTTTTAGCTCCTTTCTCTGAAAAAGTATCAGATAGACGGATTCCACAATTATTATTATGTGCTATAGTGAATCAAAAATCCTGGATTTTTTTACTAAGTCGATCCCGAGAATGGGGGAACGTCAATGCAAAATAAATAATTAGAAAAACGACTTTGTTTACTATTGTATTTCAGTTAAAATAATCATAAAATTGTTTGCTACGTGTGCAAAACTGCTCAATGTTTAAATCAACTATTTATTGTATTTTGTACATATTAAGAAAATATGTGTTAAGATACTTTATTATATTTCAGGCTGTTTTCTGACTATACAAAATGGCAGACTTGTATGTAATAGTCAAAATACAAACTGTGGCTTTGCGCATTGCGTCCCAAAGGACCTGGTCCTGTGCCATTACCCACCTTGGATATGCGCCACCGGCTTCCAGCCTATTTTATGAATAAAATAACTTTGCACTCCAGGTATCCGTAGGAACTGCCAAGAATGATGGTCGGAAACAACCCATACTAGATCCTTTTGATTCCACATATAAACTCTTCGTTAAAGTGCATTTAAGTTACAATAGTTCTCAATTTACTTATTTTTGTGTGTGTATAGATTTTCAATGTTTTTTTCGTTATATCACTATCAATCGATTGATGAATAAGTAAGAATATTTTTATAGATATAGTTGATTTTGATTTTTATTGTTTTAAATTAAATTGATTTTTTATTTTTATACACCGGAAATAACTTGTTGATTAGAAGAAAATGTTCGTTATATTATCAGTTGATCAAAAGTATGGCATCTATAATTATAATATATTCTTGGTGTTTTCGCTTATGTAGACAATGATATTTTTTTATATTCTCGTGAAATTTTACTTCGTTTTTGAGATAATCATTTTTAATTCTACCTAACTGTGTTTAATTGACAGTTTCATATTTTCTAAATTATCAGAGCGTTGAGGAAGGAAACGTTTACAAATATTCATTTATTTTACAAAAAAAATATAAAGCTATTAAAAACCATATTAACACTTCCCTACGATGCCAAAAAATATACGTCTTGGGTTTTTACCGTGCATTTGATGCACGGTAGTATTAAAACATGCTTTTCACTTGGTTTTTTAAAGGCCAGCAACATATCGGAAGTAATTTATACCACCGTAGGGTAAGTGTTAAGAGCGCTAAAACAATGTTTCCAATTTTTGACCACATAAGAAAGGACTAACGAGAATAACAAGACTAAATTTCAAAGGTTTTGCTATTAAGCTAAAATAGCTGGGAATTTTTGTAAACAGTTAATAAAACATACACAATTATTACTAAAAATAAATTTCACGCTGTGTTTTCAGCATATACTGAAACTGGATTTATGTTTTTTAATTATATAATTTAGTTTATTAAATTTTCAGTGAAACTCGATAACGCAAAATTTCTGGTGAATTTTCGATGTTGATCAAATACACGATCATCGCTAATGAAAAGTTCAATCAAAATTAACCAATTTAAAAGAGTATTTCGCAAAAGAAAATCGTACAAGCATTAATCATTCATTACGCGCAACTCGACTGGTGTGGCACAGAAACGTCTGGAGGGTTTCATCCAGCGAACAAAACGACGCACCCGAGCCGGGGTATCGGCGTCGGTCTCGAGGTGAAGTGAGGTGAGCGTCGTGACGCCGTTAGATTAATTAATAGTTAGACTTGTCTCGAGGCGGTCTCGTTTCGGCGGCACTTTAATAAATCAAACTCTACGCACTATGCAAGCGCGCGGTTCCACCCCCCCCCCCCCTCCGTCTCTTGAAAGTTTGACGTATTAATATGATGCGGCGAACGACAAATTTATTCGCATTTTACTATTTTAGGCGGTCAACCTATGTACTAAGGATATACGCATTAATATTCATATAAGAAAATTACGAAATGTTATTGCAATGCGTTTTTAGTAAATTACTATTTAGTTTGTATTTTACCTAAGCAGTGAAATGGATTTAGAAATCTCTGAATTCATTGAATACAATGTACACTTTTAGGGCGTTCACTGTCAATACTCGGTGGAAAGGCATTATATTAAGAAAAAACACGATATTCCTTTGTACTTTATGTCCACTTTATTTATAAAGGTCAGAACCGGTTTCGCTCATGGCGAGCATTGTCAACTTAAAAGAAATATAATTTAACAGTGCTATTTATAAAAAATCAAATTGGAATGAAAAGGTGTAAACAACAATTGAGATTGAAAAGTATTAACAAATTAAAGTAGAAGTGATTCTATAATTACTCAAAATTAAAATGCTTAAAATCTCAATCTCGCAAACACAGGGATTACCAAGCTTTTTGGACCCTAGAGCGCATTCTAAAATATTGGAAGGCTGGCGGGCACCACAAATTTCTTGCAAGTCAAACCGGGACATTTGTCCGACTTACCCAAACGATCGGCGTGACTCGTTTTTTTTCTGTTTTTTAGCTCTTCCAACACTTTCGGAACGAAAATCCCAAGAATTTACCGATTTTCCCAAATAATAAGCGTGACTCGTTTTTTTTAGCTCTTAAATTTTAAAATCCGAAAAGCCGGGAATAAGTATAAGTTTTAACGGATTTTCCAAAATTAACGCAGAGACTTTTTTTTACTGTGGCTTCTTTTAATGAAAAAAATCTCTATGGCCCCCCGTTGAGAAACCTAGATTTAAATAATGGTTTCAAATATATATATGTTTAAATTGCTGTCTTTGCTCACTGATTAATTTAAACTTGATTATTTTAAAATTGTACAAAGTTTGCTTCGCTTTTGTACATGAGAGGTAAGCTACAGTTTTCTCGACAGCTCAAAGCTCCTTCATGAAGTTAGTGTTGAAAAATTGTTGGTTTTCTTCTATTTGTTGTGATAATTTACTGAATTATACTAGATGTGTTTTTCTACAATATTTCTGGAAAGAGTGACACGGGGTATACAACGCTTTTGATATCTGAAGTTAACAATTTTTTTCCATTAAAATTATTAGAAATCTAACAGAAAAAATATTGTCAGTATTCTATTTTAAACTGCAGTGTTTTATTGTCGTATAAAGAAAATACGAAATGCTTTATCAAACCAGCACCGTCACTAAATATAAAAAGGCATCGTTTTCTGAAAACTCGTTCCTTTTACAAGCGGCATTTTCTCACTCGCTACGTCTACGAAATTTCAGTCATGAATTTCTTCAATTAATCATACTTAGCCCTGGCTGCCGTCATATCTTCCGCATAATGAATCTCTCAACAAGAAATAGGTTAACGTTCTCTCGTACAGCCAGTGGAGTAGCCGGTCCACTCGTGCTAGTGTAATTTTCTAGATACATAATACAGTTGGCATTTCATTTAACGATGTGCCAAACACAGAGTACTACTACGCGATAAAAAGATTGATTGCGCTGATTCAGGATCTAAATTGGGATAACGCAGATCTTTTATAGATTCTCATAAAAATTTACTGACTAGCCACAACTATGCCGTGCTAACATTTAATACACGTATCAAATTGACTTCATATCTCTAATAAAGCATACCAATATAGGTTTGTTTAACGAAACATTATTTTCAATTATTCGCTCAAGCTATCCTTTTATAGAGAGTATTAATGGAAGGATGTTGATAGGAAAAAAATCACGCATAATTAACTTACCGTTTGAATACTTAACATATCATTTGAAAAGAGATGGATGACTAAAAATTAAAGAGTCTTATAGAGCAAAACTTTTTCATTAATTTGACTTTCACTTGATAAATCACCAGTATAATAAGATCAAACATAAAAAAGTATTTAATTTCATTTTTTTTAAAATCTAGTCGTAAGCTATTTTAAACTTATGTACTAACTTAGCTATATTAAACGTAGTTATAACGGGTCGTTAAGCCAAAATTGATATCAACTATTATTTTTATATTGTAGACTATTTTTTAACTGAATTTCAATATTTTTATTACATATTTAGCCAATTGAATATACAATTTAGGATACATTCAGGGATTCTTATTTCTGACAAATTAGAACAAAAGCCCAAGAAAGTTTACAACTCGTCTACAGGCCTGAAACTGTAATATATTAGTTGTTGCTTTTCGTCTGAATTGTGTCTAATATTAAAGTCACTCAGCATTACAAAACTAAACTGCTTTCTATAGAAAATTAGTGAAAAAATTCTTCCACTATCCAAATATTATCCTGCTTTTTACTTTAATATGAAAAACGTAATAATACTATACTTGCAAATAGTACTTTCTGTTAAAGTTATGGAGTTTGTTTCATTATTTAAAACGGATTGAGTTAAGTTTTAATCACATTAATACATTTGCAACGTAGCAAAATTTCATTGATCGAATTTTCCAATACGTTCAATAAGCAACCTAATACTCTGCTGATATCGCTAACTAAACATTTCCCATGGCAATAAATGTAAACTGTAGATATATTTTGATGAGAGCAAATGAAAACGGATCATCGTCGGCTGGAATATCTCCTCCGCATTCCCCCGGGATCACTGTGAGTACGATATAATGGATTAATCTATTTTGTTTCATTTGAAAAAGGTTGGATTTGTATACTCGGTCCGCTGTGGTTTCGGAAATTTGCTTTTAAAAACGCGTTTACTTTCTACACACGCTGCAAAGTGTGAGGCATTTTCAAATGTTGTAATTTGATACGAATTTAAATAAGAGATTTTTTTCTACTACGCATTTTTTTGATTGATAAAAAACGAGTAAAACGTTACGTCATATCGGCTGTGACATTTTATTTTTATTTATTCGTCAGTCGTCAAAGATAATTATTTTATTTTGTTTAATTGGCCGTTTCCGCTCAAAACTACATTGAGGATTTCATTTTTATTTTTTTGTTAACATGTACTTCGTAAAAAGAATATATATATACTAAACCTACATTATTCACTACTTTTCTAACGGGTTCTACAAAAAAAAACATTTTTTTGTGCCAGCACAGTTGTCAAATGGTTGACAATAAGTGTCGTCGCGTGTTCACGGGGAGAATCCCTTAATGAAAAATTTACAATCAATTAATGGATTTTTCTCATACATGTGAGTATGTTTAATGTTTCCAATCCCTCCCACCTATCTGATACTAAAAACAGGGCGTAATGATAGCCAATAACTAACTAAAAATCTTTTAGTGGCCTCACCTTTCTATCATTATTTTTTTTAGAAAAAAAGAGGTTGATCAACTGAATAACAACCATCTTTCGTCGAAACAAAGTTAATTGAAATGCTCCATCAGAAATTGATATACTCCGCGTAAAGAGATATGGCCGAACAAAATATCGGATTAAGGTCATCAAAAACCTATTTTTATCACCTATCTGTACATTACATACGTAAAATGATGATCAGTCTTTTTATAGCTGACAGAATAATATTGTATATTTTCCACATCAGATCTCTTTTATCAGCCAGAGCTGAATTTTATTTGATATAACTATTTAAAAAATATTTTTTAGATAACACAAAACATTGAAAATTTATTTAAAATGATGTTTTTAACATTCTGATCCCCATGATTTTCCCTCTTCTATATGTTTTTTTGCCAATGAATCATACTATTTTTGTATTACATAATTTTGAATACTTTGTCAATGGTTTTATTAATACGTCAACATATTATATCAAAACTATTCAGTTCCCTATAAACAAACTGTATTAACTCCAAAATTTTGCCTCTTCTTTACCATGGTTAACAGTAGAAATTTATACATATTAAATATGACTACTAAGAAATTTGAGATATGAGGCTTGATACAATTCAGTTATATGATACTGAAATAGATTGTTAGATTTGTAATATATTATTATTTTTTAAAAATTGACAGAAATGTTAAATTATACTTTTTATAAAATAATTCTATGGAAGTTCCCCCTTCTTGATGCAAGCATATTATCTCAAGCATACTATCTGCGTCTGTACTTTCTTTTGTTTATAATTAATATACTTAATTGTTCTCATTCACGCGACATTAAATTTTAATCATGCACTGTAATAACAGAGTAAGTACCATTTCGAATAAAGATTTTTGTTTTGTTATGTTTTATTTTAAATTTAACTCCCAGGTCTTGTCACGCAATATGCTCAATTGCACACTGTAAAAATATTTTACAATTTAGATTATTTTTAAATGTTTATTTATAGTCAATTAAATTAACGTTCAGATCTGTAACACTTGCTTATCTGATTTTTAAATATGCAGATTGAAATATTAACTTTTTAATCGATACTTTTTGTTGTGTATAAAATAAAGTTCAAATATTGTCTAAATCATTGGTTTCCAACCTTTATGTTACTGCGCCTCCCTTGGAAGAAAAAAATATCTTCGCACCTCCCCATCCTTTATTTCATATAGTAATAAAGACACGTTTTAAAAGGTAAATACATATTTTGGACTGCTCGCGCCTCCCTTTGCAATAGCCCACGCCTTCCAGGTTGGAAATCGCTGGTCTAAATGTATGTAAAATAATAATAATACACGTTTTTTTGTTTATTTAAACTTATGAAAAAATCGCCACCTGCGTGGTTGAGTGGTTAACGTCGTTTGCTACAGCTACGGAGGTCACGGGTTCGAATCCCAGTACGGGCAGTTTTATAAATTGATTGTTCAATTGATTTAGGAATTTCTGTTATGCAAGCAAACACGGATGTCCAAGACATTTAATAATTCAAATACTTGGTATTCTAATAGAATATAAGCAATATTTTGATTAATATGTATAGTGCCATCTATACTGAGTCAATATAGGTTTTTAAAATATCGAATTCGAGTGTATATTAGGCAAAAATATTTTTCTCAAAAACACGCAGTGTCTCTGGGACATATTAATGATTTATTTGCGCGGTATTCAAACGGTTAAGATACCTCCATTAGAAAACCATATCATCCACATTGAGAACGGACATGAATTAGAAAAAAAATGAGTTCCGTCATCTTTTTTTTTAAAACACTTAAGATATAATATTTAGGCTCTTACTCAGATGTAAAACCGTTTGAATTAACATTTAATAACACCAAACTACTGATTGTTTTCTTGTTTTATCTGATAGTCAATCATAATGTTATTTTCAAAGAATTCGATTGTAAAAATACCTTTTTTAAATAAAAATTGTTTTAAAAACTCAGTTTATGTTGCTGGAAAAGCTACGATTGATTTTTTTGAACTTTTCCAATAACGCAAATCTTTTCTTGAAAAGAATTGATTTGCACACATAAATCATAAACAGTTATAAACAGTGGAACAGTTGCCGTGCTCTTTGATTAGTAACACATACTTTAATTTTTCGTGTTTGCAATAACACGCATTTACATGTCAGTGTAGCATTACTCACGTTAAATAGTCGCCGATCACACTACAAATACACACAGCACAGTGGTACTGCGAATGTTTTCTATCCAAGGTACAATTTTTACGGGTGGGGCTCCACCAACAAAAACTCCCCTACGAAAATTGTCACGCACCGCCGTCGTAACTCATTCCCACATGCAATAACTCATTTTCTCGCCCTAATATATCTAAAAAAAGCTGGGCTAGTTCTCGTGTTATGTGTGTAAGCTCTATAAAAGCTTGCATGCCATCACATTTTTTTTTATAATCATAAACTAGCTAAATTATTATTATATGATACTTAATGGCTGCTTTTTTTTTAACGTGAAAAATAATCTCTTGTTAGTAATAAAATGTTAAATAATATGATGAATAATTATACTATGATTACAAGGTTTTAGGCAAACGCTGTATTTCACGCAAGCTGTGTTTCAAAATATACATTTAGCAAAAGAAAAAAATATATAGACACTTTCTTATTCTTCCTTAATTAAAGCTTTTGACCATTGCTTACTAGTCAAAGAAAAAAGCCATTATATTTATCCTAATTTGTATAACTGTTATTTGGCCTAAGCATAATAATTTTCTCTCCTATATAGTAAAGTAAGACTAATAATGTCATTTTTGAGAGGGAAAAGATTTAGCCATTGGCATATGAAAAAACGTTATAACTCCTTCTTTCGGACCGGATAAAAAGTGTAGTTTCTATGGGATATGGACACCACATATTATATAACAATGCTTTTAGACTGAATCCATTATTTTAAGAAATATCACAAATTGTCAAATCGTGAATTCAAATCCTTGGTCCAAAAGTACCAACATCTAGGCCAGTGATTGTAAAACTGCGGCTCTTTGACCCCTTGATTGTGGCTCTTCCATAAAATACCACATACAGTGCGATTGAAACTTCGTGTCTCATGCGCAGAAGTGGGTTTTCGGTCTTAAAACTGAAAGTTGGAACGGAAAATCTCACCGAATGTACTTCAATAAGATTGAGGACCTTTTAAGCATTAGCCAGATTAAGAGTACCTTAATCAAGTTAATAACAATGAACTTTACTTATATTTAAAAAAAAATTGGCTCTCAAAAGAAATTTTAATTATTGTATAATTGATATTTGGCTCAGTTGACTAATAAGTTTGTCGACCACTGATCTAGGCAACAAGATTTGCTTATTTTTTTATATATTTGCGAAGAGTTATTACCGTTTATTATATTATTTACGTTGTAGAAGTTTTCTATTGCCTGTAACGTTCTTAATAGAATGTTAATTTAATTTTTATACTATTATTTTAATAGGGCTTCTTTTCTCTTTCATTTTCAGAAAAAAAATATTTACCGCATTCTTTTTTGTACCGTCTTAAAGATTCAAACTTTGTTCATTTTCCCCGCGCATTTTAATAGTCGGTCTTTAAAGTGAGTTTGTCGTTAAGAAAATGCAAATGACAAGTAGCTTCAAAGGCGTTTATTAATTGTGCTTTTATGGGTGCGTTTTTATTATTTCACTTCCCAGATGCACGTTTGATTTATTTTAAAATTATGCAAAACATAACGACTTCAAAAGTATGATGCAGAGTATAAAAACCGTTTCAAAGAAAAAAAAAATGAACAATAAAATGATCGACGAACAGAAAAGACATTTATATTTGTTTTTTGAAGAAAAAATAAATTTAAATTTGACGAAAGATACGGTACGCTTTTCTGTGTTGAAAGATGGTGGTTGTGAAAAGATGGTGATGGGTTCATGACTTAAGACAAAAAGTATTTTTTTTTAATATTTTAGGCTAGACTGCATGAAGAGAAATTATTATATTTTGATTCCCTAAAATAGTCAAAGTTGTACTCACCACCATTAATATTATTCTTAAAAGGTGTATTCCGCAGCTTAACAACGTTATTAATACTCACTTTTTGCCAGGCAAGTATCGTAGAGAGATTTCTCATGATTTTTTTGCATTCAACGAAGTGTGCAGAATTTTAAATAAATGATGAAGTAAAATAAAAGGCTTCATTTACGATCCAATCACTTTACTTTCAATTACTTTCCAATCAAATCGGTATGACCAACGGGATCGACAGGTCTGACTAATCGTCTTGAACATTTTATCCTGTTGGTTGTTTATCTCTGAATGTTCCCAAAGAATGTGATAAGCATTCTGAATTATATTGCCGTATTTACATTTTGAACTATTTACTAACCTGAAAGTGACCGTAGCCAGTTATAAATTGTCGTAGAGTCAAAACTATAAGATTAAAAACGAAAGGTTTTCTACATTCGCCAGTTTATATTATAAAAGAAATCGTAAGCTTGTCCGTTTTGGAAAATTTTCCCATCGATACTGCAAAAAAATTTAGCAGCGTCATAAATATTACTGACATCCCATACCTTGGAGCAACAATCAATAAATCAAAAAAAAAATCCATTCCGGAATACGAAGCAGTAACTCTGCTACCGCCTTGACGAAAATCCAATACAGATTACTATTTTCCTTGCAGTTATTTTCATAATTTTTTCGTTAAAATATTCAAGTATGCAATTTTTTTAAATACACCCTTTTGTATAAAAATAAATATACATTTCCATTGTAACTCTTATATGTATACATTTATATCTCCAAAAAAAGACTTTCTTCGTGGATGATATTTTTGCTTGGGTTCTTTTACGATTTATACATAGATTCTTTGTGTCCCGACAAAAGCAATAACCTTATATTTCTCCTAACATTTTGATCCCGATATTTATAGGCAGGATTTTGGGGCCCTTTATAATGTTGATATCGCCGCGAAGCGGACACTTTTCCTACCAAGTGAATCACTAAAATAATTATTGTTCACTACATTTTATTGCAACGTATTAAGTTTTTATAAAAGTATATTATAACAAGTCTAAAAAGGGTTTTTTTTATTTTTACATGATCATATGACATATTTATGTTAATTTTAATGATTATTTATTTATTATTATTATTAGCCATCGATCAACAATTTACCATAGTTTCAGTAGACCTAAATACTTGTTTTGTTTTAGTACAAAAAATCTTTCTACTTAAAATGGTTAGTTAAAGTTAGCTCATCACTTAAGTTGTTCAGGATAGCAATAAAAAGTAAGTACCTACGTACGATAAGAATTTCTTTTTTTAATTAGTCAGATAAAACGATCAAAATTTTCAACGATTCGACCATTGTTTTTTTAACCTCTTACCATATTATTAAAAAAAATAGTTATTTTGTCGAGTACCTTTACTATTATGATCAAAAGATTTGCGCATGGAAAGAAAAATCGTTGTTTTCCTTCAGACGCAGTCTCTTTCTTCTCCCTTTGTTTCTTTTTCTGGTCCTATAGTCCGAAGTATACTTGATCACCTCAATAATTAATCATCTCCATTCAGCCCGGTACACCACCTTTCCACGCCAGTCACTGACTTTCAGCAATCTCAAGTACTGTCAAACCCCTCGCTCTGTCTCACCTCAGAAGTATCAACTGTGAGACGTTTTTGTAATTTGCTGTTGCTATTTAAATCATTCACCGAATAAATTTAATTATTTCACTGTATAATAATGACTTAGAATTAATGAAAATCTATGAAATGTATGCGTTAATCAATTAACTAAAATACTTTTAAGAAATAAACATGTAATTGTTCTTTTTTTATAATTTTAATCAACGCGTGATAAAATACTAGTGATGTATATTTCACAAAATAAATAGTTCATTTGAACGTTGTACAAAATTAAACGAATTTGAAAGACAAGTTTTAAAAAAATATAATAAAATTTGGTTATTTTTTTTGTGTTCGATTTATTTTCCAGCATTATTATTATATTTATATCTTACGTCTCGCGCTTGTTGGTTTTCCTTAATGCCCGTCGATACATTTTCTTTTCGCTTTAGCCTCAGATTGAAAGTGAATCGTTTGGACGTTTCTTTGCTGTGCTTTTATACGTTTCCTCAAAGAAAATCTTTGTTGGTCGTCTTTTGTTTTGTACTCTGAACTTTTTTTTCTTTTATTGTTCGTTCTTACATTGTATTCTTCCGGCATGTTGAATTTCAGAATGCATGCATTTGTGAAGCATTTTTTCGTAATTGAAAATTGTCTATTTATCTTGCTGAGAATGTAGAGCTTTATTAGAATAAAAAAACTTTAAAAAATATATTATACACATATTGAATTTATTTACAAGAAATAGAATCCGTTTATTCAGAATCTATACAATATTTCAAAATTATAAAACATCGTTTTATGGAGATTTAAAACATTTGAATTTTTTTATATTTAAATTTTGAGGTCATTTAGAATGGATAATATAAAATGTAATCTAAAGTTTTTTTTTAAATTGAACAGAGAAATAAAATAACTTTAGAGAGGCAGCCATTGCGAACATTTCTACTATCGTCAAAGTTTCAGTCATATTTCCAACCAACATTAAGATTGTTACTCAGTTTACGATCTTTAGTATATATTACAAAAGAAACAATCCTTCTGCTTTGAATTTTAATCGCTTCAAACTTGCACTGAAAGTAAGGCAATATCGTCAGCGGCAAAAATCCTTTCTTTAGACGCCATTTTATTACAACTACAAACAGCCTCTATGCAATGTGTTCCAGGAAATTTTATTCCCCGCTTAAATAAGTCCAATTGAGCTTTCCATAGTCTACCGACAGCCCCGGTAGAACCACTTAACCCGAGTGCGCGAACAGGCGAACTTGCTGTAAAAGCTCTTAACATATTGGAAGCTTTTTTCCGTGACGTCTACTATTTGTTTTAAAAACCCCGCCACGGGATATCGGGACGTGATGTGTTTTCGATATCGAACGATGAAGCGATGTTCCCAGAGGTTTCGATTAAACGAAAACTGTTCATCACGATTTCATCATTAAAACTGCAAAGTTCGCACTTATACTTGAAAGCCTAATGAAGAAAAACAATAGACTATTCAACGTTTTATTCATATATTATTTTGTGTTTCAATCAATATTACTAAAACATCTCTTCGGTAGTCTCAAAAAATCATGAATTTCTTATTTTCTTTAGGTAACACAAATTTTATTATTTTCTTAAAATTTTCACAATCCAATCATTTAAAAGTATAAATAAACTTCATAAAAACCAACTGCACACATATGTTTTATGATTATGTTCGATCCAGTCAGAAACAATAATAAATAAAATCATATTTTATGCACATCTTTTTATTAAATTATTCTAATTTATTGAAGATTTTTAGATTACATGTAGAATTGGAAAGAATCTCTCTAATTAGATATGACGTAATATTAATTATAAAATATATTTTTTGCGACTGTAGTTTTCACATTGTAATTAAAATATACATTTATTTGATATCTTTTTTACATTGTGTTATTAATCGATAATTGCATCGCTTTTTTAAGAATCATCATATGTAGAACAGAATTATTATGTTATAAAATACATAATAAAATAGTACGATACAAAAATTGTTAGTACTAATTACAAATGTATTACTTATATAAGGTACAGTAAATCCTAATGTCGGGTCCATGGCACAGTGGTCAGCATCGTTGGTTTTCATACCGGACCTCAAGTGCTCGAATCCCAGAACGAAAAGCATTTTTAAATCGATTTTCTGTTCAAATGAATGGATGTTTGCGTTGCCTGAAAGTTCTCTCTCATCATTTCAATTCTAAAATGAGAGAGTGTAACCAAGTGATTAGCCAACCATTAGTCCTGACCTAGACTTATTTTTTCTATCCTTACTCTCTTTGAAAAAAATAAATCATGAGAAACTGAGTAACAGTCAGTTTTCGTTGAAATTTTCAAAGGAAAACTTCTGTCGAGATACTTCTATAATAACGCCATATATTTTCACATTGGGAAGGGACATGAACTAAAAAAAAATCCTAATATAAATAAATTCAACAATACTGAGACGCCTATCTTATTAACAATTTCCCTATGGTGCTAAAAATACTTCCGATATATTGCTAGCCTTTAAAGAACCAAGTGAAAAAACATGTTTTAACAATTACCGTCCTTTGATGGACGGTCAAAACATAAGACGTATATTTAAAAAACATGTTTTTCACTTGGTTTCTAAAGGGTCAACAACGTATCGGAAGTATTTTTTAGCACCGTAAGGAAAGTGTTAAACATTTTATTTATGAATGTTTCATTTCTATTAATGACTTAATTAATTTACAAAAACTCTAAGCTATTCATACAGTACAATTATCAAATTTTGATATTGGTACATTAAAAATGAACTTACACTGTTACCGACGGATCTATTTAAAAGATACACGTAATGTTTCTTTAATTTTGAACAAAGAATATAATACAACATATAATTGATTTGTTTTGAGTGAATGATTTTTTTATACAATTTATCTTAGATACAAACTATTATTTGAACTTAAACAAGAAATAACTGCTTCCATTAGTTGGAATAGGAACTTCTATTGTCTTCCTGGGCTTATTCATACATGAATGTACACCTCTGCTTAAACAGCACCAAACAATTATTATAAATTTTGAGTAAATACACTGCCAACTAGTGCCTAAGTGTAAAGTTTAACTTTGCTACTAAAAGTCGTTGGCAGAGCTTACATCTAAAGGAAGGGTGTTGCGGGCGCCGTTATAACACTTTACGACTCTCCCTAAGGAAAATAGCGCTGAGGTCACATATCATATAATTAGGAATCCACAGGAGAAAGAAACCTTCCAAGCTCGACTGGATGAGTACCTTACTAATTGAAAAGGCTGACGTGCTTTGTCGAGACCGTTTCTGATATTTTTCAGAGTATAAGAGACATATATTGAATTATATTATTAATAATCAATTGAGGGCTGTGGAAAAATAGACGACAGTCTCAATGTTTTGTCAAAAATTAGTTCGATATGTCATTGATATGTAGAGCTATCAATTTTGCATATATAAGTTAGTTTTATTGTTGTTTCAATATGGTTCAAATATGTTAATGTTTCAAAAATTAAAAATGGCAGTTTACAAAGTCCTGTATAATCAACACAGCAGCTATGAAACGGATTAACTAAATTAACAATTTATACTATCAAACTAGCGACAAGATTAATGGAAGAGTTCAAAAAATTCAAGTTTGAAATTGAAATTCAATCAAGCACCTTTTTTCTAAAAATCTAAATGAAACTATTACAAAAGAGAGAGAATATTTGGCATATTTGTTTTCAAAAGTTTTATCTATGAAATATAATAATCATTTAAATTTATTTTCAAACATTTAAGGATAAACTACAACTGTTACCTTTCTTTCCCGAGTTCAAACTAAGTTTTCTACGTCTCTTTTGTGAAAATTCAATGTTTTTTTCTTCTCTTATACTTCGATTCGTTATTAGAGTCTTTGAATGCTCAAAGTACACGATTATTGTATGCGCTTATCATGCGAGCTTAAACAAGTATATGTAATGTGAGCTTTGCAACGCGTATCAAGATCACCAGCGTCGGCGTCGAAATCAGGCGTCCTAACGAACCTTCACGGTGTATTCACGGACCGGTGATCTTGTCGTTCCGGTCACCACTCCTTGAATAGTCGCTGCGCTTTGATTCTTCAAAGCCTCAGTTGCTATAAACTTGTATTCTTAGTCTTTGTTTTAACCATTATAAGAATTAAACAAATAACTGGTAATATTAAATAATGTTGCAAAAACATGAACTAGAATTATTTTAGTAATTAACAACGAACTAAAAATAAATCGCAGCGTGATTACTTTCAAGATAGGCGATCAACCTTTTTCTGTAAGATAAGGTGATGAGAATTAAAGATGGTTCAGAAAGTTTTATAGTATATAATGAGCATTTTAAAGCATTACGAGTATTTAATTTTAATATATATCTATTTGTTAAGTATTTTTTTAAAAATATTTCTAATTTCAATTATATTTAACATGCTGAATTATTTATATTTCAATATCCCAAAATTTAAAAATGTCAAAACAATGTAAAATATATACAAATAAATTAATACAAATACATTAGTAAAAACTGATTTATATAATATTATGTAATATTTATTTATCATTTTTCAGTATTTACATTGCTGACCGGACAGAAGATTAATTTAAAAGCAGCACAAATTAGCTCATGAAACAATTCAGAAGAAACGATAAATTGTGTACGTTTAACAGTATTTATAGTGTTATCCTGTGGCTATGATAATGCTTAAAATAAACTCATAAATATGTATAAAAGTGTCATTCTTTTTAAAAAAATATATCAAAAAAGTTTTTATTTTCTTATATTTTTTGTGTTAATGTTCATCACAAAAAGTCTACTAAATAATAAATACGAAAAAACATTTTTCACCACGAAAAAATCTAAATATAGTTTATTTTTCGACGATTTTTTTCTTTGAATCTCAGTAGAGCAGCAAGGTTCTACGTCACTGAAATAAAATCTGCATAATGCACCACTGTATATGCCAACTCATTCATTACGTACCTTGCAACTTCTCTTTGATTAAGTGTACCTTTTTGTATACGTACATCTCGGATTTAATATTACAGACTCGATTAACTTCCACCCACTTCGAATCATTAAAAGTATGAATATTAAACAATTGTGTATTACACTCACCAGTCTGATAAAGGACTTCGAGGGCCAGAAATATTCTATGTCCAATATAAATTTGAAATTGATAAGTTTGTTACTCCACTGGTTCTGTTGTCAAGTTCTTTTTGAGAAAATGTTAAGCCGCACGATTTTTCAAGGACCATCATTTCATTCTGAACTATAAGAAAAGAACATTTAAGACATGTCCAAATTAAATAAAATAAAAAATACCAGTTACGGTATTAAAGTAGCAATAAACAAATATCAAAAAATATTTAACAAAGCTATAATAAAACGTTCATTGTCATTGTTTATAAATTATTTTCATATTTCTTTTACGAATATTGTTTATTAGTTCTTGTTATAAGTTTTACTTCATGTTGAATAAAATTTCTGGAAGACTTATATTTCCATCAGTTGATAATGCGCGTAATAAACGAACCCAGTTCTAACATTTAATAAAAAAGTGATTTTTTTTATGATATAATGCTTATTGATAGTAAACATTTTAAAGTCGATAACGTGACAGTTGCTACTTTTGGCCCACGCCAAAACTTTAACATGCGTGTTTCACCTAGTTATACAAACAGTGTAGTTAAACTGTTGAAGTCTTTCTTGGTCTATTTTTTGTGTATTTTATTTTGAATTTTAAGAAAAACCGTTCAAACTGAGGCTCGGCAAGAATGTATTTCTTATTTTCTATTCATTGCTAGCCTCGTTTTCAAGCGAAAATAGCTATTGAACTTTGGTTGTACTCAAATTTACAGCCATCGGCTTCAATTTCTGATTGGACATTTTTGCATATTTATTTTTCAAGCAATTTACGTATATTTCGCGAAAGGCCCTATTCAATACTAGAAAACGAAGAGATAAATAAACGATTGGCTATCCAATGTTGCTTGCTTTTAACCTCAGTCTTTTATCCTCTAGATATATCCAGGCAGAATTTGTATTTACCTATGACATAAAAGTATTGAGATAAAAGAGTAGATTATAAAACTTTTTTATTTCAAAAACAATTGTCCGTTGCCGTCCGGATGTCCGAAATTGTTGGCCTGTACCGGAATAAAATTATTTTACATTGTAATAAAAAAAAACTGTTTTATTCATCGCATGTGATCGCGGTCAAATCAGATTGATTTTGAATTGATAAGTACTGATTGTTGATATGAGCCGACCCCAATATCCGCTTCATTTGAATGTGGATAAATAATTCATTTAGAAGTTTCGGTCTATCGAATACCATCAGCATAATGCACCGAGTAAAGCATCTAACTCACCCATGTTTTAGGTTGATGGCGATTGCTATGTTGCGAATAATTTCAACAACTAAGTGAGAAATTTAATATATCATTAGTATAAAGATATACCAAAGTGCAACAGTTTAATTACATGTAACAAAAATTTGAAAAATTCATTCCGCTTTTCCAGAACATAATTTTACCACTTAATTCATTGGATTAACAAGAAATAACAATTTCGTTGTGGTAACAACTTAATACAATAAAAAATTGGAAGCTTTAATAATTAAAGCTTAAAATAATAAAGATCGTACAAATCATTATATACCCTGAAATTTGGCTCTCTCGATCAAATCCTACTTTCAACCTTTTTCGTTTATCATACGTCCTCTTGGAATTTATCATTAATATTAATTAAAGCGATTCATGACTGATTTCAAGTCTATAATAAAACCATGTACCTGCAGAGATATAACTCCTATACAGTATATTCTAAATTTGAATCGTTCAAATTACGTACATTCACACAGATTTTGCCACTAACGACCCAGGTTTCACCTTTCGGCATCTTCAGGCGTTCAAGTGCACGGATGAACTTGAACTGACGCCTAGTAAATGAATATTTCCTGTTTATAAATGTTTCAACGAGTTTTAAGCCAAAAAGGATAAGCCCATGGAAATGCCCACAGATTTGAGTAGTGAGTGGTTTTATTAATTATATAAACTACAAATTTTGACTAACAACACGAAACTTTAACACTAATTTACTATAGAGTTCAGCCAATCTTTCTGTAATAGCAATATTGATATAATTTAAGATTTCGATTGAATGTGCTTGGTGGAATTTCAATATAAATATGTATTAAAGACAAATTAAAAGTCTTCCTACACAAGTAGAATATGAGTTTGGCAAAAAATTACTAAGTACCAAGTTAATAAACTTTGTAGCTTTATTAAATGAACTTAAGGTTTATAAATCATATCGTATTGCCTGTATTCCAGAAACATGCGATACTTGTTTAATTTAGTTATTTACAAAGTTGCCAATGAATATTTAATCTAAAATTTCAACGAAGTTTGGTATTTTATAAAATTAACCGAGAACCAAACTTAATATTTCTTTCATTTAGCTTAGAATACTATATAGGATATAGGTATCATATTATCGTTCTAAAGTTGTACGAATTAACGAATCAAAGCCTAGTTGAATCAGAAGCCTTAGTAATGGGACAGGCAGGAAATGATCAACGGGTATTTCGTCATTATGGCTCCACTCCCAGGGCGCTGGTTTTAGTAGGTAAGCGCGAGCCTTTGAGAGGATGTGAACCGATACAGTTGACAAAACACAATGCCCGAAATTCGCTTAGACGGCGCATTTCTACTTACAATACAACAATGCACTAATTTTGAGGACAATAATTTGTGTCACGACGTTTCGGTACGATTATATGCTCAATTGCCTATTTCATCCTCCGTTTAATCATAAACCTATCAATATACTTTTTTTATTTCTTGCTGCACCGGTTCAGAACAGCTTAACTTGAGATTGTTGTTCAACTAATCATATCAAAGATAAATTTTTGCCAAAATTTTAAGTATGATCATTATATTATTAATTTATGAGTATTTTTGTGCGATAAACTTTATTTAAAATACTGAAAATAAAAATTCTCAATAATTAAAGTATTTTAGATGCAAAGTGCACAGTTATTAATTTACCAAATTTAAATAAACATCAGCACAGGCAGTTTAATTTTTTTATCGATCAATATATTTCTGTATGAATTGAATGCATGGATGTTTGCGATGCCTTAAATTCTCTCTTAATCATTCTATCCTTAAAACAATGAAGCTGCGCAAGAGTGATTAGCTTGCCACTTGTTCTGTTCTAACTATATTCTTCTCTCCATACTATATTTAAAAAAGAGGAACAAAAAATTTCTCGTTGAATAAATTCGGTCGAGATAACTTTATTAAGAAGCCACATGCTCCATGGACATGGATTTGAAAAAAAAAATATGTTACGCATACAATTCTGAATAATCAGAATTTTACTTTCATTATTTTCCCATTGAAACTATCTAGTGCTTGCTTTCACTTACACCACTGCCATAGATTTGCTCTTAGGTACTAATCTTCTAAATATTTTGATTGCAGCTCGTAACTTAGTCCAATTAAAATTAGACGATGAATACCTAATTACCTTTACCACCCAATGAATTTATTGAAATCAATACAGATTTCAAGTAATATATTTCCAGCTCAAAAATAATTTGTTGTCAACACTTGAAGAATTTAAATAAATTGTTTAATTGTTAATATCTCTTCTATACAAACTGCTGGCTGCATGGTTTAGTGTCATCGTTGTTGGCACGTCATGCGCTCGAATCCCAGTACCGACAGTTGTTATAGAAACGTAGCGAGAGCAATCAGCTAACCACTAGTCCTGACCCAGCCTTATCCTTCTGACTCTACTCTCAAAGGTTGAGGAACTGAGTAGCTAACAGTTTTCATAGAAACTGTTCTTTTGAGATAAACTTCCTACTAGTCTATATTCTCCACATTAATAGCAAGCATTGTAAAACAAAAATAACTTAGTAGTTTCAAACATATGTTAAGTTAGAGAATTTCAAAATCTGTATCCACTGTTTATTTTGATGTATATACTTTAAGACAGTTAAATATTTTTCTACGTTTTTAAAGCACTAAAATAAAATAAATTGCCGAAGCTGTAGAGAACAGATGTGTAATTTTCAATGCCACATTTTTCCAAATCATTAAATAATAACGTCTAAAAATCCGCTCGATTTACTGCACGGTATATTTTTCGCAAGTTTATTTTCCGGTCGTATATGGATGAAATGAATAATGCACGAGATTTTGATATAAAATATAGAAGCCAGTTGGTTATTCACAGGTAAATAAAATATATGCAAAGCTGTTTGACTCCTGTTTTGATGTGACGGGGCTTTATTCTAATAGCTTTTTAACTAATGGATCGCATTCATCTGTTATTTTATTCCAGATAAAATTTGGTGTTTTTCTATTTAAACTGTAAAAAAAAGTGATAGTGATTTTGCATACACTTTAAAAATAGTAATACTTATGCATTTTTTTATATTTATTATTTCTGTGGTCACCAAACCACGAAACGATTTTATTTGTTTACGCTTGTTTACTGTTTACGTGACGTATAATCAATTAATAGATTTGGATATCACTTTTCACGGTTTATACAAACATTTCCTTTAAAAAAAACTGCTTTTCCAAAATACATCATTGCTTGAATCTTGGCCAAAATCGATTTTCGAAATTCAACAAAAAAGTTTAATTTTTTTAAGTTAAAGTTTAAAATATTTTCGAATAACTCGTAACTATTTAATTACATAATAATATTGTATCATGTTTTATTTACATATTTGACGGTTTCAAGTAAAAATATAAAGGTTTTAATAAAATTATAAATAATATCAATATTTATTGTTTTGATATTGGACTACAAAATTGAAAAAAAATGGTTTTCAATGTCGCTTATTTGACTTAAGCCCCGGTTATTAAAAACTGACAATCCCTAGTTTTTTTTACATAGATTTATTTTAGTTATCAATTTTATTTAGATTCTCTTTAAAAAATCATTTCGTCCGAGGATTATAAATAACATTAATAAAATGTTTCATAATTATATTATTAAGTTCTAGTAAAAAAAATATATAAATACGAATCATTCATGTACATTGTCTATCAAAAGTGATGTATATATATATGATATGTACGCTCCTACAGACAAGTTTTCACTTGGTATGGTTTTATTTGATTTAAAAAAATCTGAAAGTATGCAAAAATATATTCCCTCAGTATACAACTACTGACTTTGTATTCAAATATTGATATTACTTGCATTTCAGTTGCAAACCTGAACTAGGAAATGCAAACATATATTCTGTGACAAGTAACGGCCTGTCGAAGCTGAGAGGGCGGGTTGGGTCCAAACCCCCTTGAAAAGTAGTCGAGTGATTTTCTCATTGACTGGTCATGAATTCCAACTACGTGAAACACAACTCACTGGTGACAAAAAAGGGTTTTCTTGAAGAAAGATTTCCGACTTAGAGCTTTCCTTAGTTGTAAGGTGTCGCAATACGTGATCTTGGATATAATAATTTATACAGACTAGTTTTTTAGGAAACAAACGGTTTGTTTATAGAATGCATCCATTGAATACATAGCACGCAATCACATTTCATATCTGAAAGTTTTCTGCGTTTAATTTTAATAAAATAGTTTAAATGAGAAAATAAAACTAACTTGTTCGTATCTATATAACTATATGAGTGGTCACGAATCACTCACACTTATACTGCTTTTTTAATAGCAGGCAGGTGAGAAAACAAATGAGTCGCGTAAAATCTTATTAAGATTGAACCGCAAGTGATTAGTTTTATTCGTCCAACACTGCTTTCTTAAGCGCAAGCAATTACTTTCTCGCGGATAATCCAATTAAACGTAAACCTTGAGTCACGTAGAGATACGAATCGGGAATGACGATTGGCTCAGTATTTGTTTGGAAGGTTATTCATTTTATATACAGTCATCTAGCCAAAATATCCAGTTTTTGGCTATGCAGTTTTATCGGTAGATATTTAACGGTTGTATTACGGTCAGCTTTATGTTACAGAAAGAGTGGAGATAAATTGATTTACCGTTTCAAAAGTGTCATAAATAGTCGTTTACATTTGAAGATAAAGCAAATTGTATTCATAATTATTATATTAAATATATAATATATATATCCGGGTATAGAAATTTATAACTACACTTCAGTAGTCCAGAACGTTATCATTCGTCTATCGACAGCTGTTTGATAGTATTATAAAAAAAATTTCATCATCATGGCTTGTATAAAATTATTCAAACATGTTGAATAACATACCCTAAACTAAACGACCCTGGCGGGGTGTTGAAAAATGCCACCCTCTTCCTTATTCCATCCCCCGAACTGCGTCTTTACCCGGCAGAAGGGCGGCAGAATGAATCTCCCGGCCAGGCATACATAATACAGCGGGCCACGCTGTACACATTCCCCGGTCCACTGCGACACTGTTGAATTTTTAATACGGCTGTTTTATATGACAACGCGGCCGCCCTACGAATTCAGGGGCCCCGAGGCTAGGGCGCGGTCCACATTGGGCGAAACACATCATAAAACTCTACCACGCTAAACTATCCATACTAGCCAACCTATAATAACTACGTAGAACATAAAACTTAGAAGTTCAGCGCTATAATATTTCAATTATGCTATCCATAAATTTCTCTTTTAGCGACTAAATTTTTAGAATTTAAGTATAAGAATAAATTTACCCAGCGAAGACCAGTTCACTGTCAAACAACACAATGAGAAACTGGCACTATTTTTTGCGGTAAATAAATGTATTTTTAAAACAAATATTGATTTTTGATTTAAGGAAAATATATTGTTTTTCAATATAAACTGCAGTCTACATTTTTTACATTATAATCAGAAAAACAAAAAAATCGATTAAAATTTAAAATTAAATTTGATATCTTTTTAACTCCACGAACTGTGACACGTGTTTCACTTCTTAAATAAACATTGTCTGACAAACAATTGTTAGATCTACAAATAAACTAAAATTTGATTCTAATTCATACTATAAATCATACTATAAAAAATATCTATAAATTACAAATTAAAATTCGTTTCTTTTTATATATTCTACTAAACGCAGGGAGAGGGTAAGATACAAGCGTTGATAGTATTAATAGTAAATTAATTACTTATATTAGGGACGGAAAATTACAATTGAAGTAAATTTTACTATAGTGAGCAGCTTATGTTATTTAAAATCTTCATTTCAATGAACTTTCATCGATAATATTTTTAAGATAAACGAATGACTTTTATTCTGATTTTTGATTTTATAATAATTCATAATAAATTGACATTATTTTAGCTAAATATATTATATATTTGAATGAATTTCATAGTTATAATAATCAAAATTTTCTTCGAATAATTTTCTATTCGAAATAACCAGGATAAACATTTGGAAATTGCGAAAAATCAAAGCTTAACAAATTTTAAATTTGATTGTATATTTCGTCGGTTCTTTGTTTGCTTATAGTAACCCATTAGATAGCTTTAGTATATTTTAATGTAGCTGCCATATTTAATTTTACATTAATACTTAAAAAGCAGACTAACAAGCTTTTACCCAACCCCCGGTTAATAGTTAGCCTTCCTACGCTTCACCCTTAGCTTTTGCCCGGCTTTTGAGTTCACCTCCTCTTCTACTCATATCTTACGGCATCGTCACTTTCAAAAGGCGGACCTTGCGCTATGTATATTATAGTACATTCATTTGCAAACACTAGTTTGTATTATATGAACATAGTCCTTTTCTTAAAAGGTAAACACTGAATATTTTAAAGTTGTATGTATTTATTTTTTGAATACATTAACAGATTACAAAAGAAACATATTTGTGACTCATAAAGCTCTTACACATTCAATTTTCGGTAATATTTTTATTAACTATTCGTCAAGAAAAGAAATTGTCAGATCCGTGGAGTAACGGTCGACGTCGTTGACTTCCGTGACAATTCTCACGGGCTCCAGTCGCAGTACAAACAACAGTTTTTCAATTGATGTATCGATTTCTGTTCAAAGATACAAGTATTTGAGATTTGCAAGGATTTTCTTTTAACGTAGCAAAAGCGAATAGTTACCACTAGTCCTGTTTTAGTAATATTCTATTAACTCTACTCACTACAAAAAGAGAGGTTGAGCGACTGAGAAACAAACAGTTATTGTAGAAAAAAAAATGATTGAGATATCTCCACTAGGAGACTATATAATTCACGTTATAAGCGGACATGAATAAAAAAATATTCTCCTACTCTTTTGATTTTAGAGTAAAATTACCATGTACATATACATTTTATTTATTTGACTCATTTTGTTTGACTGATGAAAATAAATAAATGTACTTCATAAATTTTAAATAAATACAGAATATGTGAAATTTAAAAACAATATTGAGGAAAGCTGTTAAATATAACAATTTTAATCGATTTTTTTATTCAGAGCCATAAAGCCATGATCGACATTGTTGAAAGTTTTATATATTTATAATATTTTATACAGTTTACACAGTTCAAATAAAGTTTTTGTTTTATTTATTCTTTAATGTTTGAAAATTGGCTGCTTAAATCATACATTATTTGTTCTTAGTAGACAAATTTACTGTGCAGCAGAATAATGTTATAATATATTAGCATACGTTTTCCACATTTTCGTTTTTGACGGAAACGTTCGATATCGAATTGAATCTTGTGTCAGAATTTGAATGGGAGACAAGATTGATCTGCTTCAAACATGCATTTCAAAATATAATGGAAATATTTCAATTTTATTTCGAACATCTACCACAAACAATCTCGCTACAGAATAAAAGACTCGAACCAATTCAAATTTGTAAATAAATGTCTCTGCTTGCATGTTATCGATATTTTTCATTTGGTAAATTTTTTTTTGTTCTGATTTGGAAAAGTCTTGTAACAGTAACTCCACATCAAAGGGAACAGTATAAGTAAATCGCCGGTTGCGTGATCGAGTCGAGTGTCAACGCCGTTGGCTAAAAACACGGAAGTCACGGGTTTGAATCCCAGTACGGACAGTTTCTATTGGTTGATTTTTTCACCGATTAATGGATTTCTGTCTGAAGGCATGGCTGTATGTGATGTCTTAAATTTAGCTCCCACTCATAACCACTAGTCTTATCTGTTATCATTTCCCTCTTTGAAATAAGAAAATTTGAGCAACTTAGTAACAAACAGTTCTTTTAGAAAATAACTTTGGGAGCTGAAATTGATTTGAATATATTATATATATAAAAATGTTTTTTTTATTCCACTTCTTATTGTGCTACATATGGTGATACGTGTTTTGCCTTTTTTATAATCACCTTTAGATTTACTATCGTAAGGTTGTTCATGAATGAATTATTCACTTCCTTGTTATTATGAACTTGTAAATTACAAATTGAGGTTAGGGTTTTCTCCTTTCTACTGGACACGGGAGAAGGTTAGATACAAACAATAGTAGTACTGATTTTAAATAAATTACTTGTATGTATTAAGAAGGGTAAGGGCCGTTGGAAATAAAAATAACAATGGTAGGCCCCTTGTTCTATCGATACTGATATTTACTTAAGATACACTTCTTTTAATGATTAAAATATAGAATAACTTAGTTTTCTTAGTTTCACAAAGTTACCACTAAATCCATCAAAAATAGAAAAATGTAACTTATTGAAATCCATGTTGTCATTTTATTTATTATAATACTTGTTTTGTTTAGCGATTATTTTCATCAAATGACTCTCTTCAAACTTTTGTTTTACAAAACTTAACATTTTTCTAAAACTACTGTGCTTTGAAAATGTTTTCGAATATAATATATTGTACATGTACTCTAGGTAATTGATTTTGTTGTATGCTACAATTCGAAATACTGTTATTAAATGTTTACATATAATAGCTACAGCAAATTGCGTATAGTGTCGATGTTTCACTCAAAACACAACATTACTACAAGCAATAACCCTTGACAAACATATACACGACATAGAAAAACAAATATACATACAGAGAGTAACATCAACAGCGTGTTTTCCATCACGGTCTCATTTCTACGAACAAATAATACACCGTGGCAATTAAGGTTTAAACATTCATCGTAGCGTGTCTCCTGTACAAAGCAGTCGCAGTGAATGGCTACGTTTTCTACTGCTCGAACTCTTTCGACGAACGTTTACATTTTAAAATTATTTCACATGATTCACTGAACGATTTTCAGACGCGTTTCCAATATTTTGATGACATAAAGCAATCATGGTGAAAAATTTGTTCACGGAACATCGACCAAAAGTAAAATATCAAAACTATAATAGATTTTATCGTAACTTTTACAAAAAAATCATGTTCATTTTTTGTCCGATTGGATTCTGTTCAACTTCAACTTCTTTCACACAAATGTGCAGATCTCTACCAAAAAGCAATTGCTACAAATAAAATCATTATAATCTACAAACACTTGTATAAGTCGAAAACTTATAACCTAATTGCTAAACGTGTTCTACTGAAATACCTTGAGCTTTTAAATCTCTTATGCAGAGTGTGAGCACACTTAGTTGCTGATGCTTTCATATCTGTTAAAAATCTTTAAACATTTTTGTTCTCATAAAATCCTTTGATATTTTACTCTGTAACTTTATTCATTGAGATTCTCATATCCTATTATTACAACTAGGGTCTCCAATTCCGTTATTGTGACAGTACTATTCCCGGGATTTTGTGATTGAGAAAATTACAGAAAGTTGATAAAGATCTGAAAAAAACCTGGGTTTTTCAACATGAAAATACTGGAAGAGTTAAAAAATACTCTCACGCTGTAGATTTTATAAAATCCCCAAATTCCAGGGTTTTTGAAATAGACATAAAGTTGGTGAAAAACTCCAGTATTTGAAAATTTTCTCAATCCCCAATTTAAACAAGACTTTATGTTGAATGTTCAATCCCGGAATTCCGGTATCACAAAAAAGGTCCGAGTTGGATACTCTAATTACAACGATACTGCACCTTTGGTAACATTTTTTTTAATAATCATTATATACCAGGCTTAAACATGGATAGTACTTTCGATATATCATATATTTAGGGACTTATCTGATATGTTAAGCTCGGTTACATTGCATTTTGAAGGAAATAATTCAACGTAGTACTTTTCACATTTTAAAATAAACTTGAAGCCAACTCCAGTTTGTTCAGCGAGCGAAATGTTTCGAAAACCAAAACGCTCGGACGAAAGATTCGGTAAGTGATTTACGTGCATTATGGAAGTTACCCATCGCGTGATGTCAGAATAGGAATTATTATTGTTTAAAGCAGAATGGCGGACACGTAGCATTTTCCAATCGACATGAACTATGACTTTTGAAATAGTAAAACTTATTTTATATTCATAATAATACAAACTATTCATAATTTTGATGTTTACTTACATTCATTTAAATATCTTTTTTTGATTTACATAAACCAACTAAAATTTGTAGCACATGCGATGAAAAAAAATCCATATGCAGAAACATAACATTAGATTGTTTGCTAATCTGTTAAAGAAACGTCGAGTTCATGGCACAGTGGTCAACGACGTTGGCTACCATACAGTATCTTACGAGTTCAAATCAAAGTAAAAAAAGTATTTTTTAAATAAATTTATCGATTTCTGTTCGGAAGGTATGAATATTTGTGATATATAAATACTTCTCCTTAACAACTCCAATCCTAAAATAGTGGGAGTGAATAAGTCAACCAGTAGTCCTGTCCTGGCATAAAGTGCACACATTTTTTCATTTTAGGAAATCCGTAAATTTCCAGGATATTAAAATCAACAAGCAATTTTCTTTGAAATTTGCCAGCGACCTCCAATCTCTCAATCCCGAATCCCAAAAAAAATCTACACGATTTTATGTTGAATGATCGATTATAGTCTTGGAAAAATTGTGAATTCCAAAATGCCGGAATTACAAAAAAGGTCCGAGATTGGATGTCCTAGTACAAACCTACATCAAATTAAATTTTATGAATTACGAAAACATGGTAAGTATATTATTATTTTGTTTTCTTTCGTTTTAAGACAAAAATTATTTGTCGTTTATTCTGGTTGCAATATGCCAGGTATTTTTTTCGACGAATATTAAACAAATGCAATTATAACAGATTAAAATAACAAAGTATTTTAGCTCTACAGTTTTTAATAATTTTATTCGTTGATAGCTATTTCGGCTTACGCCATCGTCAGAACTATAGTTCTGACGATGGCGTAAGCCGAAATAGCTATCAACGAATAAAATTATTAAAAACTGTAGAGCTAAAATACTTTGTTATTTTAATCTGTTATAAATGGAGTTCTACCAAGTAAATGCCAAATCAATTAACAAATGCAATTAATTACAAAAAATGTTATTAACATAGCGATCATCTTTACTAAATTGAATTAAATTATTTATGTATGTATTAATGCAGTGTCTTTTTAGATCAACACGAGTTTGCTTGTTTTTAGTCATTTTGTGATTGCCATTATTCCATTATTTTTAGCGTATCTTGATTTTGTTCAAATGATTCTGACACGGTTTATTCTGTTTGCTACTCACGTCATTTTGAGACTACAAAATAATACATGCTTTTAAAAAAATATAATGAAATTTAAATTGATAGTTTCCATGGTAGTTAAATAAATACTTTCACATTAATGTTAGTTTGCGAAGAATGTTAAAAAATATAATATATATCTTAATAAGGTCAAATATTTGTCCAAGCATGTTTATTTTTTAATTTTAGTCTTAGTCTGATTTTTTTAAAACAGATAATATACTCATGACAACTTATAATATTATATTGAATTAATGTAAAATAAAACGAGCACATTTATTTTTTATTGATATTGAAAAAGCAAATCTAGTATCCAATTAACTGATGACGCTTTTTGATATCGTATTTAAATTTTAAAAAATAAACGTCTGCTTAGCACACAGAAACCTTCTAATTTGATATCTAAAGAAACAAAAATTATACTTTGTATTTATATTCAGGAAATTTTCTACGCTGGCTAAATTGTCGCGTCATTTCATTACGAGTCATTAAATGACATTTTGGTCGATGCTTTGTTAAATTTTACAGTCTACGTATTACTCCATGTTTTACCGAGTTAATAAGTCGTTATGTCGTAAAACTTCTCTGGAATCTATAGTATTATTATTTGTGAGATTTTTAGAAAATTTCAGGTTATGCAAGGACTCCTAAGCTTACTATTTAAGTTTGGATATAATTAAAAAAATGTAGTTAAAATTTAAAAGTCGATTATCTCAGAATCAAAAAATTGTTATTTAATGACTCCAGGCAGTGAAGCACGAAATATATGAAAATAATATTTTATCAATTCTCATCAATTATACTAACTGCTTAAAAAAAATAATTCTTCTTCTTTTACTTGTATTTCACATTAAAAACTGTTGACATTTCATAATTGAAATAATCTCTCTCGTCAGCAACGGCGATTACAAGACAAGCACATAAAAAATAAAATGTATTTTTGTTTCTTAAACAAGTATTCACCGAAACCGTTTTATGATTGACTACTTTCTACAAATAAACATGTAATGATATCAAACGTTTTCTTTTTGTTTTAGGTGAGTGACATATTTTTGAACAACAAACAACCAGATATCCTTTTTTCCATCCCGTTTGATAAGGGTAAGTCAATCTTGAAAGATTTTTATGATTTATATATAGTTTATCTTCACTCGTAATTTATTGTTTGTGTATGTCTTGATTTTATACATGTTCGGTACAGTTTGTTTAAGCTGACATCAGAAAACAATATTTGATGTTTTTTTATTACGATTTTTCAATATAAATTTATTAAATAATAACCATTATTGAGCAAACTTTTCTTTTGTTCGCCAATATTAAAAGTAAACATATTGTTACAGCTTTACTAAAAATTACAATTGCTTAATCGTATGGAAAGTGAAATTTTAAATAAATATAAATAAAAAATATTTCTTGATTCTAGCCACTGTATCGATTGATTTGTTCATAAATAGTAAATAACTTAAATTAAATGTTCTCTTAAATATAGCTAATATTTCATGCTTTTTTAATCTAGAATTTTTATCCCAGTGTAGACAATTTATGTACTTAAGAATATTTGTTGAAAACATGGATGCTATGTGCATATGTGCTTGCGTTTTTAGATCCATTCCAAGCCCAATTCGTAGCCTATTCAGTACTTTACAACCAACACATGTATTTCCCATGTGTCTATTAAGAAAATTCAACCAACTGAGTGATAACCAGTTCTCGTTTTAGAACCTACTTTCAATATCAATGATTCGCCAATGTACTCTGATAACATGGCTTAACTTTTTCTGTTTTTTAAATGCATAATTTTGTTTAAATTTGTAATGTGTTTTCTCAAAAATCTGATTTATGGTTGTAATTTATGTTTAATTATGCATTTGAGTAGAATCAGTGCTCATAGAAAATCTGCTTACACTACAAAAAAGTGCTTCAAAGCTGGGTTATTAATTAATTACACTTAGGAACACAAATAATACCGCAAAGAAAAAACAAATATTCTATCGCCGATATAGCTAATAATTGCTCAAATCGTAAACGTTTGTCATTTATTTTCCTTCACATTTCCGCAAATCGTCGACTCGGCAATCCTTCCTACGCCGTTTATATTGTCGCCGAGATTTTAACGAAAGGCGTTTTCTTTGGACATAAATTTCAGTCATAATGTTTATAAGGCTTAAAACGGGCGTCTCTGGCAGTAAAATTTACATGACGAATCATTAAGTGCTAAGCTCACAATAAAACAATCTACTATGAAGAGCGAAATCGGCGTTGTAGCCTTCTTGCAAACACTTTTTTTTCACCAGTAGATTATCTGTAATATTAACAAAGTTTACATTATTTTGAACCTAAATAAAAAACAATGTATGGTTGACTTATTCCAATCACGTATTTTATAATATACCAATCGAGCAGTTCATTTGTTCAACAACTTCAAATTATACCTTTTGAGATAGCACGAAAAGCAATATTCAAATGGTTACCATAAATCAAATATTATTCAACTTCTCTCAACATTTTAACGTTTTATCAACAAGTATTAACAAATTTGGTACTTGGATCGAGTTCAGTAGTAAAAAATTATAAAATAATCGTGCAATATCTCAAAAAACGTCAACATTTTATTTGATCCTTTGGAAGTTTATCGGCATTAGGATTATTTGCTGTCATTTTTTAAACTGTATTTATGTGATTACTGAACTTCATACAAACCTTCCATCTGGATTCGGATTTGTCTGACTTATAACCTAGACGTTTTCTAATTGAAAACATTAAAAAACTAATATTAATTATTGTTTTCACAAATGATTGTGGTCATTTAATAATAATCAGTGTTTTGATAGAAAATTATATATTACTCAAAATAAATAACGCTTTCGTAACTAATTACAAAAAATAATCATACGATCTATATAAATTAAATTAAATGAAAGGTTGTACTCGGTCGGTTTTTTTTCATCTCGCACTGTCAAATCGTCCATCTCGATTTTGCTTGCTTGGTGTAAGAACTATGCCGATAGATTCCAGCAAATGCTGAAAACCATAAAATAAAATAATTATAAAATGTTTTGTATGCACCTCAATTCTTTCATTGTCAATAATTTTATTCACAACAATGGTTTTTTTTTTGCAACTAAACTGTAAATTCTGCAGTGGGAAGTCGCTAATGTATTGAGTATGTAACTTTCTAAAAAAAGGTCTACAAAGTCAACAATTTTACTTTAAAGTTACGTTTGAAACTCAATAAACAACATATAATAATAGTTCATTTACAATAATACATCTAAATATATAATAAATCTTTCATTTATACTTCATTATCTGTGTTCGTGGGTGTTTAAAATTATTAGCACCTTCTTAAGATATGATATTAAGAATCTGTCTGTTCTGTTCTAGAAAAGGAATAGTCATTAAAGAAATACTAAAATTTTCATATAGTTTAATATATTACTAAAATAATTTTCTGTGATTTTTCACGTCACAAAACAATCCCAACGTAAACCTTTTCTCTTATTATTCGCCTGTTACCAAGCGCTGTATTGTAGCATTTAAGATTCACAAATTCATATTTTATTATAACAACTGTCTTGAAGCAGAGGTAAATTAGACATGCTTCAGTATGTTTGGGCAATCTCTGCCCCTACACTCGCCCAGGTATATAAACTGTACGTCAATGTTTACCGGTACAGTCCTATTTCCATACAATACACGCCGTTTGAAAACGGTTCTACGTTAATGGGGTATATTTAATAATTCAAGCACTCATTTAGTATGAAAATTAGTAAGCTGGCTTCCATGCCGTTAGGGACTCTGTATAAATTCGCTGGGGCTATTCTGATATTCTCTGTCAGGTAATGTGAACGAGCGATCTTCCGCGCATGTCGGTAAACATAGAATATCAAATGCATTTGCTCATCTAGCCGTTGCATTCTACGCTGAGTATTCTTGTTAATAATTCATAAACGACTAGAATTACAAACATTAAAAAGATTCACGAAGCTCACACTCGAAGCTTTGCAGGCGTTAATTGTTTCGTTTTCCGAACACTTTTCGAAATGTTTGATGTAGTGGAAAAGTTAATTTACTAAACATGTGTATCTAAAACTATTTTCAATTTGATCAAAACTACATCAGTTTAAAATTTTTAATACTGTTAAGTAATTTCAAACAATGATTATACTTAGATACTTTTCGCGGGTTAGGCTAAAATGAAGATACGAGCTTTTTGAAAATAGCTAATATTTAACATTGTCAAGATGTTGGCGTTGTTGGTATCTGTGCCGGATCTCACTGGTTTGAGTCCCAGTACAAACAGCATTTTTTCAGGTGTTGTGATGTCTAAATATTCTCTCCTTTCCTTATGATCCTTCAATAATTATGCATAGCGAGAGCAATTAGTTAACTAATTGTGCTTTCCTAGCATTATTCTTCTATACCTACTACTTTCTTTTGAAAAGAGAGGTTAAGTGACTGAGTAACAAACAGTTCAAGAGTCAGTCAAAACATATTAAGAGGCAATTTGTTCCACATTTAAGAGCGGATATGGATTTGAAAAAATAGATTTAACATAACACAAATTAGCATGTATAGAATCAAATTTTACGTAAGTTGCAGGATCAATGACTGTACCAAGAAAGTATTGACTATTAAAGGAAATAAATTGAACGGGGAAAATATGGTACAAAATTCACATTTAAATATCCAGAAAACATAAAAAATAATGAAAAAAGTGGCGATATGTATACTCAATTTTAAATTATTAAAACAAATATAAATTTATGCATCGTTCTAACGTACGTAAAAAATGCTATTATCTGTCAAATTACTATGTCTCACCATCACGCCTATCTCCTTTATGTGAACTTTAACGAAGAGCATGAACCTCTGTTTTCCATAATGCAAAACGTATAACTAATCCCGAGTCAACAGTTTGTACGAGTTCCGAGCTATTATTAAGATGTGAGTCGATCTCGCGGGACACTTTCGGCCACCCTACGAAAACTGAAAACCAAACCATCATACGTAAATTTTCTAGATTATTGTTCGTCGTATTATTAAAATATATTTCTTCAAAAAATTGCTTTTTTCAATTGATTAAAATGACATATATTCGGTAGAAAACTATTTAAATCTAGCGAAAAGTATTTTGTTATCAAAAAGTTATGCATTACAGATTTTGTCGTCGTGGTTAGCGACTAGATTGCTGTACTGTATAATGGGTTTTAAAGAACAGCGTTGTTCCACTCTCTTTTAATATGTAGCCTACATTGATAAAATTGCTACCCATCATCATTTATTTTTTTAAATCTATAGTAGCTCTCAACGTGGGCATGTGACAGAAGTTTTAACACGAAAGTTGCTCATTACTCAATTGATCCAGTTATCTTTTTTTCGAGGAGAGTAGGAATACAAATGATAGTCTTTGAACTAGACAAACTGTTAGCTAATCGCTCTCGCTACGCTTCGTTATTTTAAGAAATAAAGAGTGAGAGAGAATTTTATACAACACAAACATCCATGTCTTGAACAGATATCGATAATTCGATTGAAAAAATCTGTTCGTACTGGGATTCGAACTCATGCGATCCATCACGGAAGTCAATGAAACTGATCACTCCACTTCAACCATATTTATTGATTTAAATCCGTAGTGTTATGTGTAAAAAATGCTGTCTGAATTCACACAGTTAGTAGTAGTTATAATAATTATTGTTCTCAGAAAAGTGGTCTAAGTCAGTGTTCCCCAATCGGAGGTCCGCGGCCCGGTGCCGGGTCGCAAACAGTATGCCAAATTTCAAGAAATTTGCCATGCAAAAATAATAAATAAAGGATCTTTTTTCGTCTGCACGTTTACTTGTATTTTGACTTATTGTTAAATAATAATAATTGGTAGGATGATGCGACACCAAGGAACTTAAAAATAATGGAAAGTGAAATACACAACAAATGAGGTGAAGCCGGCAACCGATCTCGAGTGTGGTATAATATGGTACGAATTTAAACACGTGTCCAGAAAACGTCATTTCAAATTATGTCCTTTTTTCAATATCTATAAATTATATACCCAACTAATTGTAGGTAAAAGTGTTAATTAATTACGCATGGTAATTTTTAAAAAAACACTAAAACACCGATATTAGTAATATTTATGATTAGTATGAAATCTTTCTAGTGAAAAAGACATCAATAATGCGGCTATGCATTTGTGCTCTGCGATTTTTTTCCCTTTTTTTACCGGTCCGCAGGTTTAAAAAGGTTGGGGAACACTGGTATAAGTATTTGATAATAAATAGATCGCTCAGTACGAAGCTAGTTGACGGGATAAGCTGTAAATTAAGTAAGTTGAGCTACTTTCAACTGGCTTACAAACCTCCTCTTCCACAATAAGCTACAATAGCTTACTTCACTGGACTATAATATTTACTAGCCTTGAATGTCGGCATCATAACAGATTAAAACATACTCTATGCTGAGGATAATAAAAACAAATATAAATAACACTTAACTGTCACAGCTTTTTTATCTTCTAATTACGAAGTTCTTGCAAGGACAGTGTACAAGCATATAGTACCATAAATATAAAAATACACGCACGTAATATTAATGACGGTATTTATTAAATAGATAACTTCTTTATACGGCTATACGCTTGCAGTGTAGGTGCGCAGGTACCACAATAGTTAAAGGGTATAAGAAAACGAGGGACTAGCGCACCCTGACAGCAAGATTTAATTGAAGTTTTACAGCACACGTGTCATAGCGTGCCACGTTTAATTAGGTTTTTCTTCTTGCCCCTATCATACGAGACACTTAGCGATAAAATAGCTTGGAGAGGAGACATGATATGTATACAGGACGTGTCGCTTAAAAACTGAAAATTTTACGTGAAGTAACTAACCGTAACCCTGCAATATATTTTTCACTACATTTAATATAATTCGTTTCAGCTGCAAAGAAAACTATTATTTAGTATTTTCTTTTTCATTCATACTTTTAAATGAACGCAGTAAGCTTCGTTTGTTGCTTAAATAGTGGTGTTTTTAAACATGTCACGTTGAAAAATAAAGGAGAAAAAACACATTGCTTGTTCGATTCTTTGTTGTAAAGTTTAAACTGTCAATTAAAATAATTTTGATTTTGTTCATTTCACTTTGATGTTATATTTATATATATTTCTTTCATTTACGATATTGAGATTGTTTTTTTGACACTATCTTGTCTTTTAAACATCTCAAAAAACATTGTTTTCAAGTGTTCTTTTAGATACTTGAACCCTTAACTGATGGGGAAAATGCTGACAAGTGTTAATCATTTATCATATGTTCATTAAAGAAGTGTTATAGCAGCTTCTTCAATCATCTAATCCTACGATTGACATCCATCAAATTGTTACGATTCTTCGATTTTTACGTACAATAAAACACATACAACTTTTATGTAACAAATGTTACAAAAATATAACAATACTTGTAAGAAATATAAATTTGATGCGATAAGAAGTCATGATTTATTTATCTAGCGGAAAATCTTTTGTTGAAAAGGAAATGTGAAGTTTGTAATATGTTGCTCTCAAAGTTGCGGCACTTCGTTTTGAGACATCTCGTAGAAGCTGGTTTATGAGATTACTCTTTCGAGCATTTCTTGATACAAATTTTGTAATCAGGTTATAAACTCCAAAGGATGTCTCCGTTAAAGGAAAGGTGTTTTAATGCAAATTAACCGTATGCCAAATGCACGTATGTAAAACACCAAGAGAGTGAATTTCATGACGTCTAAGTAAAATATAATATTTTAACGTGCTTAATTATTGTGCGCTGTCTTTTAAAGTCATGGATATAAAAAGGCAACTTTTTATCGAAGATTATTCGAAATCATTAGAATATGTTTTGTTACTTAAATGAGAATGATGAAGTATTTATTTTTTAAAATAAGCAGTTAGTTGCCTTACACAGAAAACTTGAATACGGAATAGCTCTAAGGCTAATCGGTAGGAATAAAATTAACCTGTTCAGTACAACTATTTAACACATGTCTGTTTATAGAGTGGAACATTTGAAACTCTAGTTAAGCATATTTTTCAAGTGAAAACTGTTCAGTAGTTAATCCAAAGTTTAACCTTAACGCAGGTAATAATGTTGAATTATGTTAGGTTAGGTTAGGTTGGGTTGTTAAAGTTGTTAACGTGTCTCTCTCTATGCCTCGTTTTTCATGATCGTGTCATATCAATATTTGTGTGTCGACTTGACTGCATCTTAGTTTATTTAATTTACTAATCAAAAATTAAATAATAATGTATTCAAAACTCATCACTCGATATATATATAGCAGATTTGCGAAATTGTTATCAAATTCAAGCATTGCGTGCTTTATTCAGGATGCAGCTCTCGACACATTATACAAGAAATTAGTTTAGATACGGTTCAAAAAATCTAGTTATACCAATGGCCAGTACATTTGAATCGCGTCTCATTGCATGAGAGAAACTTAGAGCTTTAAAAACAACCACAAAAATCTGAGTGTCTCTTTGCCAAAATTAAGTTTAAAATGCCTTTAACTTTTTTCTGTGCGATCGAAATCATTAAAGGTTTTTTTCTCTGGCACTATTTAAAATAAAAGTAAAAACACATCTTATGAAGATAATGCAACTACCTAATCACAAATTTAATCATATACATGCGTGAATAACGTCAACTTATTATCAATATGCTGTAGACCAGTGGTCATCAAGCTACGGCCCGTGGAGGATCCGAAAATTTAAAGATTTTTTTTTAAATATGTATTTTAAGCATGGCAAATAAGATTACAAAAAGGATGTTCTTCCTGACGCCCATTTTTATAAAAATAATTTGACCTGTTTCTTGAAACCTTTGGTGACCTTTAATTTTGACGTTTCATAATGCCTGAAATTCAAAATGTAATATTTTTCCGAACTGCATTTTTGCCCGTTAAATTATCTCACATTCGTTCACAATCTTGACTACCACCTCTTGAATTATACAGTATAGATAGATCTATCATAACAGAGAAACACAATGTAATAGAATTTTCGACAGATCATTTATATCCTTCTTCGCGCTCTGAAAAAAAACACGTCAGTGGTACGAAGATATCTGAAAGAAAAAGAAAAGTTTATCTTATTTTATGAAATTCCCAGCAGTTCTCTTATAGTAGTTGTTCTTTTCCACTTCGGGAAAAACAAAAGGCGATAAATCAAATCTAATGGATGAAAGGTCCGGCTGGGTTGGAATTTATAAGGCAAAAAAAAAATATCAATTTTGAAAGTCAAATTCTCCGCACTTTATCGCGTGAATATACCGTTTTATCAATAATTGAGTTATATTTCATAAGGTAAGGACGTTGAAATACGTAGAGCCGATCAATAATTCTCAAAAGTCATAAGTAATGGCAATCCATATTCAATATCGCAATTTATTTGTAGTATGAATCAATAAAGAGAAATATATATAGAAGTATGTTGAATATATATTACCGATTGTTAACACATTTTTGATAGGCGATTCAGTAGAAGAATTTGTTGATAATTATCAATACTTTTATTAATCTTTGTCTTAACCTCTCTTTATCGAAGATTGTATGGATGAAATGATAGGAGCTAGAACAGTTCTAGCAGTTAACTAATCGCTCTGGCTCTACTCCTTTATTGTAGGATTAGAAGGTTGGGGTGCTACTTTCAGACATCAAAAATACTCACGCTTTCATTAAAAAATCGAAAAATCAATCAAAAAAATATTATTTGTACCGGAATTTTAAGAGAACCCCCATCCCCGATATCCATCACGGAAGTCATCACATTGACTACTGCGCCACGGACCTGACAGTAATAACTCTTGGTATGAAAATGAATATGTTATATTTAAATTTATTTATTTTGTATTTGTCTATGATACATAAAATATTAAGGCTAACGCTATAAATAATCATTCGTTGTTTACTCTCAGTTAACCCGATTTGTTACTTATTAAATTCTGCCAGTACGGAGAAGATGTAACAAAATAAAATAATGTATTTTAATTCAACATACGTTTCCGACCCAACATCATCTCGTATTAAGAAAACAGGACATCCGTTGTCCTTTATATTTGAAATGACGTCACATGCGCCCAAGTCACCCTACAGTATCAGAAAAAGGTAAAAAGCAACTTCTGATTTTCCCCAAACTATGACATTTCAAAAGAGCGGTCGATTGGTCAATGGCGCACGCTACTGGGTATAAAACTGGAGGGTCAGAATGAAATGAGATTGATTTTTTATGACTGATTGATAGGGTATGAAGAAAACAGTTTTATTGCCGATCGAATAGTTTTGGAAATTGGCCATAGAACAAACTCCCTCGTTGAATTATAGATTAAGACTGGGAATCTAAAGATCACTTCGATGTTGTTTGACCTTTTTACGGTTGGCCGTAGAATCATTTCGGAGTGGCCAATTTTTAATCATTCCATCAATAAACAATATGAACTATACGTACACACAAAAACTCAATACATAGGGGTAATAAAAACTCTACGAAAGAATTATTTTTTTATTTTGTTACCTGCGGTAGCTGATCATCGCCATCTTTTTTTACGCCTTATTTATTTCTGATTCAAACAACGATATCGATCTTATAAACTATTAACCAAAAAGATGAATTTGAGCTAGATTTTATACAAGTGTAAACAGAACGAATATTTATGTCTATGTATATTAACAATGAATTATGCTTTTTCAATCATATTCACATCATTGATTTGAAACAAATGGCATCATCCACAATTTTATATTTTAAGTTATGAAGTAATTTTTAATATTTATAACAAACGGATTAATTTATTAATACAATCATCTTATATATTTTATTTTTTTTTTCAGATTATAAATAATATATAATTATTAGATGTTCTTGCCGTTTTTCATAGTAAAAAAAACAAAAAAAAATACAAAAACGTGTTCTTTTCAAAGGCATTTATAAATTCAAATCATATTTTTTTTTATTAAATAACAATTTTCAATTATACCAAAATTTCTGAAATATTACTTTTTTTTATTTATTTATTACGATATCCAAGTAGTATATTGACACATGTACGTATGTTTTGATATGCAACCTTTCTTTTTCATATTCCTTTGAGTATTCGTCACAAAAGAAAAACTTTAAGTGGCATATAAGCCCATAAGACTAGATGCCATCTAGCTTCACTCCCAGACATACATCGTTGTTGAGTTATAAGTTTTTGTAAGTGAATAAATTAATATTTCTTATATAATGACAGAGTTTTGAAACTTAATCACTTTCAGATTACTGTAAAAGTACAGAAAGCTTACGGCATTGTAAATATTTTTACCAGCGAGCCATTATCTGTGACATAAACTTATGTATACAATATTTTATATATAATTCCGAATCATAATTTCTATAATAATGCTTTGACAGAAGATTCAGATCTGAAAAACACTGTTCCATTGCTTGTTATGCTAATATCTTCAAACTATATTTTTTTAAACTGTTGCTGTATCGATATATGTACAAAGTCGAAGCATGTTAATTATTATACGAATAGTGTACTTAAAATTTCTAAGCTATAAGAGAAAAATGACAATTTTAGAATGTATTCATATTTTGTACGTTAACTTTATAAAGTTGATTATTTTAATGCAGGCTTATGCACATTTTTTTGGATGGAGGATCACATTATGCTTAGTTTAATAATACGTGCTTAGGGTTTTTGTTTCTAAGCCATAATAAAACAATTAGAAGTAAATACCTCTCGGAAGCAATGCCCAAGAATCATAGTAACCTCACAGCAAAGTATTTGTTAATGATCCGAAAAAGCGGGTAAGGGAATTTATGAAGATTAATCGAGCACAATACTACCGTTTACGTGATTTTTGTGCCACATAACCCATTCCAATGTTTACCGTGTGTTTTACCTTAACCCACGTATTGAATAGTAGACTTTGGTGTCAATCTATCTTACACCGGTCGGTGCGAACGTGCCTTTGCTATTTTTTTCGTGCGCTATTTGCGATACGAAACCTTTGGTAAACATTTGGTAAAATACAATATTTATTTTGTCCAAAGGTTTTCATTCGTTTGTTGCAAAGTTAATTTACAGTTTAATTGATTATCCGACTCAAAACTTTACATTTATCTTTGTTTAACATGTACAGTATTCAAGTTCATTTCTTACTTCACCTTATAGCTTTTTTAGTAAATACTTAAATTTTCACTTGGCTTATTAACTCGATGGCTGGCACAGACGAGATATCTCGTAAAATTTTTCGTGCTCAACACGCCAGAGTTATTTCGTCAATAACTAATTAAATTAATAATTGAAAATTATAGCCGGCGTGCTAGGTAATTACCATTAATTATCTACGGCAGCTAAACGGTAATACGTTTTTTAATGCACCGTTAGCTCCGTATTTACATTTCGATATATTTGTCAGCGATAAGTTTGAGACAAGTAAATTAATACCAAAAAGTTAAATTGTGCTCTTATTGCATTTTTGTTATTTTTGCTACTTATCTACGTAAAAATGAAAATGTATTATTTTCAGAAATATAAAGCGCTTTTTTGTATTACTTTCATTTCTAATATTGTAATATAATCAATTTAAGGTTGCTCTGACAAAAAAAAAGAACAAATTGTTAAAGTTCGCCTTTTTGACATGTTTAAACGAGTGTTCTATCTCTGTCGTAGGTATTCCCCGGTGATCTCTCCCATTTTACTTGCAGCAAAGTTGTGAGGAGTTTTGCGCCGCAGTTGGCAAACACACACAAACACACACGCCCTCGCCGGCAGCCCCCCACCACTCTATCTCGTCCCCGGGGACGGATGGGGGTAGCGGAGCATTGTCAGAAAGAAAACGATTAACCCTTTTTCTTTAACGGTACCAAACGTTACGTTTTTATTTTGTCATCCACGTGGGTGTAGCCATTCTTGAGGACCTTTGTTACGGTGAATGGAAATAATAAAACCCCTTTAATATCTCCGGCAATATTAATTACTTAAATTATTACGTATCACAAAAATTTTCTTATATAAAACAAAAGATTTTGTTATTGCATTAGCTCTGCAAATCTTTCAATGTTTTTTTTTACATGTCAGAGACCAAACATTTGAAGAATTTTCTTTAAATTCAATATTATTATTGAACATATGTACAATTTTCATAAGAGAGGTAGTAAACATATTTTTATAAATGAAGAACATCTTATAAATACTATTTATTGACTTGGCATTTACTTGGTAAAACTCCATTATAATAGGGTAAAAACAGCAACGTATTTAGTTATACAGTTTTTCTACACTTTGGAGCATATGGCCTCTTAATGGAGGTATCTTAACAGAAGTTTTTTTACGAGAACTGTTTGTTATTCAGTCGCTCAACCTCACTTTTTTCAAAGTGAGTAGTAGGGAAAGAAGGATAAGACTAGAACAGTACTAGCGGTTGGCCAATCGCTGTTGCTACACCCAATTATTAAAAGATCAGAAGGATGGAAGTAGAGGAAATGATGTGAATTGCCATCACAAACACCCAGTTTTCGATCACAACTTTGAATTGAATAATTCTCAAATTCACTGTGATCTGACCGGGAATCAAACCCAGACCTGCGTGATCAGTAGAGCAAGCTCTAACCAACTGGGCCACAGCAGACGACACTTTTAAATACTAATAACATAAAATTTGATTTGATATTAAAATTAATACATTTTGTTTTTATTTTATTTCAAATACGATGATTGTTTTGTAAAAAAAACATTCCTTTGATTATTTTAAAAAATCCCAATAAATAATAACCATTGCATCCCTTTTTCAAATTATTTTTGAACTATTATTCAACTTAATGGTAATTCACTTTAAGGGTTTTCGCTGTCAATACTTGGTGAAAAAGCATTACATCTTACATCAATAAAATAAAATATACATTTGTACTAAATCCTACTTTTGTCTATTAATATCAGGACCAGTTGATATTCAGTTGAGAATACTCTTCATGAGCGAAACTAGTTCTGGTTTTGATAAATAAATGTGTGAAAAAGTGCAAATGTACATATTTTTTAAAAAAATAATGTCGATTGATTAAATTATAGAACAGTAAGATATGAATAAAATGTTTATAATATATTATTACATTTCATAAACTTTGTAAGAGTCACATCGGAAATTTTAAGTACTAGTTATATTTAAAATACTTCTTTATGTGAAAATTGTTGTTAAATAAAACAGCAAGCGTCAATTAATAACGTATATCGTATGATTTTATTCAATATACCACAAACAACATAAAATCGATAACTAATGGCTGCAAACTTTTTTTTTCTGATTTAAAATGCATACTTTTATGATGCAAGATTCAATTTTATCTTCCATACCGTACTAATATTTCATCAATCTATTAGACATCAATCAATCGAATCACCCAGCACCGTTGTAAGTGCGGTCGTCAGTGCTGCTGTACGTCTGTTTCTATGCAAAACCATGATGAATCCATCGTCCAATTGTCATTTGAGTCTCTTCATCACTCCGGCCACAACGCTAATCACATTCACAGCCGAAGGTCCTTTCTGTACACTCGATCCAGACCCTTGATTGGACACCAGGGGTACTCGTTCTGTGAAATAACGTGGAAACAATACATGTTCGCCCGTGTACCAATACTTAATAAATACAGCGAAATATTATACAAATTATATCATGTAATAGTTTTAATAAATAATAGTCGCTTATTCTGCTATGTTAAGTAAAAACACGGTAATTACAAGTTCAACAGTTCGCAAGAATCAGGCATCAAACTTTCATTTATCTTTTAGTTCAGCGGTATATATATTTTGATTTTTTTAAATAATGTGGTATGTTTATTGATTTGGCATTTACTTGGTAGAACTCCTTTATAATAGGGTAAAAATATCAACGTATTTAGTTCTACCGTTTTTATATTTATGAGTTGATAGCTTTTTCGGCTTTCGCCATCGTCAGAACTATGTTTAAACTTACATTTTTGTCAGCTATATATACTGGCTCCGAAGTGATACAGAATGCATTATTTTATAAAAAAAAAAAAATGCATTCTGTATCTCTTTGGAGCCAGTATATATAGCTGAAAAAATGTAGGCTTAAGCATAGTTCTGACGATGGCGAAAGCCAGATAACAGATAGCCGGATGCAATTTTTCTTACAAAGACGACTTTTTCTTACAAGAATTAACTTACAAACCCAAAATGCCTTTCTTTAATACAAGATTTATAAGTTTAACTGCTTTTCTTTTGTAAAATATTTAAAAAAAATAACTATCATATCTTGTACTTAATTTAATTTTGTCATTTACTGTAATTACTGTTTTTGTACTAAGCGGGGTAGTATTTCAGTTGCTATTTATTAAGCATACCATATGACATTTTCAGTTTTATCATTGAATTTTAACAGCGTTTGCTTATTTTAATTTCAAACTATTTTGAATATTATGAAGATCTAAGTGAAATTTGAAGCGTTTTGAGTAGGTTAATAATATTGTAAATATGATACGGCCACTTTAGCAAATTTTCTCCGACTTTTTCACGTGCACAAAGCTACATACCGTTCACAAGTTATGTATCCATTATATTTTTGGTACGTCGCAAAGTATTTTGATTCAATTTTTAGAGTCCTAGAATTGTTGTATATAAATGAATTGTATATTTTATAATTAAAATAAATATTTATTATAATATTTTATAACTAAAAGGTGTTGTCTAGTTGGTAAGAGCTTGCTCTACCGACCAGGTGGGTCTGGGTTCGACTCCCGGTAATGTCAATTTAAAATTTAGATTTTTCAATTTAAATATGAGACATAAGACGTGGGTGCTTGTGATGTCAATTTAACTCTAGTTGATCACAAGTGACGAGTGACAATAAATTCTCATCGAGTTTTTCTCGTATGATCTTTCAATTAAAATCTTCCAACAAAATATATAACATGTATAACGGCACCCTCTCGCTCGCACTAGTCTATTGTATTAAGGTTTTACTTTAATTGTATTATATTGATTTCATTGAAAGCTTTTCCGTATTTTTTCCACCCGACGAAAAAAAAACAATTTCAAAAATACACAAACCACCCCGAAGTAGGTATGATAGAATAATGTTTTCGGGGAAAACATCGCAGCCCCTATATTGTGCTAATGTTCCCTATATCAGAACATCCTGTTACTGGCAGTTTATTATAGCTCGCTTTGTCACCATATCGCAGTATCATCTATGATCCGAGTACATGGATAGAATGCCCGATGCATAGACTGCAATGGATTTCAGTGGGGAGAAACCTGCTCGACATCATGTCTGCCTGATACATTTTAATCCAATTTTATGTATCCATTACTTTTCCCATTAGCTTGTTATGGTACCAATTGCACTCTCATATAACTAACATTAGATATAATAATAAACATACAATATATATATATATATATAAATATTGGGTCCCGTGGAGCAGCGGTCAACGTCGTTTGCTTCCGTGTCCAATCTTACGGGCTCGAGTCCCAGTGCAAACAGTATTTTTTCAATTGATTTATCGATTTCAGTTCGAAAGCATGGGTATTTGTGATGTCTAAAAATTCCCTCTCACCCTTCTTATCTTAAAATAACGGGACATAGTGAAAACGATTAGTTCTATTCTAGCTCTATCCTTATATCCCTATTACTACTAAGTAAAAAAAAGGTTCTCGTAAAAATATAAGAGGTCATGCGGGCATTGATTGAAATGTTATGTTAAATACACGTTAAACTAAAACACACAATAATACATTATATTTACAAATTTTCACGTGATCTAAGTAAGAGTTATTCAACCTACCGTATTCTTACATGATTAGCGTCAAATAATATATATAGACTCTTTTCTTTTTATCAATAGTAGTTTAAAAACGGAATCAATCGAGCATGTCAGCCCATAGGATCAACTTTTTTTTCAAGTTTTTAATAATTGTATCTTAACTGCTTTATATGCTGGTTATTTTATTAAGTTATCTACAAGTTCGTTAGGTCACGAAAATCATAAAACTTCCAGAGAGGTTCTTCCGCCATAAATGCATCGCGATTCTTACACCGGAGGGTAGTGTCCAACCATTTGCGGGAATTTTAAAGTAAGCTAAGCAATTGGACGTCGGCGTCGTCTCGACATTGTGACGCCGCACGGAAGTACGGTATATGGGGCTATCGCAAATCAAAGGGGAAACGTACAAAGGAAAACAAAATTATTGACATTACTACATACCTCTTTGTACTGCTACAAACCATACAGTAACAGTAAAAATTATCGATAAATAAAAACTTTTCTCTCTTTATAATATTTTGAGCAGTCTCTGTCAACATATTTTTATTTCAAAACTGCTGTCTAGCATTTGGTTTTTTATTGCCAGTCTATAACTAATCAAAACATTTTGAGTTAGTAATGCTGAATGGTTAAAAATGTAAAAGACTTTCACAAGATTAAATGAATTAGCGCTGAATTTTATATGCGATTACTTAAAAAGAGAATATTTAAATAATTATGTGCATTTTTTCGCAGTTAACTGTGCTAAACAAAATAAAAAAGTATCATGGCAAGTAATCAAAAACATACATTAAAAAAATACGTCATAAATCACCTTTTACTAAAACGGTTTGAATATTTAAGTCAGAAAACCTTTTTTGCACATGATTTAAAACCAGGAGTACAAAATATTCAGGTTGTGTCAAAATAACACCACATATTACGTTTCTCAGCAAGTGGAATACAAAATCATTAAAGAAATTAATATAGTAATTGATTTGGCATTTACTTGGTAGAACTCCATTATAACAGATAAAAAATATCAAAGTATTTTAGTTGTTAGTATTATTGAAGTATTATAACTGTAGAACTAAAATACTTTGATATTTTTAATCTGTTAAATTAATATAGAATATTAAAAACTGTCCAAAATTTATTTCAATACAAACCATATTTTATAAATATTGAATATGTGATATTGAATACTCTTCAAAGCTTACAGACCATTTGATATGAATTCTAAACAGATAAATTCAAGCCTTAAATAAATATGTAACCTATGAACTGCTCCTCAAATGATTGTAAATTCTTGCCAGTTTCGATGAAGCAGTCTGTTCTTATATACATCGTTCTTAAATTTTTTAATAAAGTTTTTAGCCGTCATCAAGATTTTAACTGGATGGCTGCCACATACGAAATATCTCGTCAAATTTTCGTGCTCAACACGCTAGAAACAAGTTACCTCGACAATAACTAATTTAATTAATAATTGAAAATTATAGCCGACGCGCTAGGTAAAAACTTTTTTTTTACAGCAGCCAAAAGGCTTAGTGGTATAAAATAAACAATATATGGACATTTTTAATAAAGTTAGTTTTCTTGTCAAAGTGAAAGGATCTATTCTATTAATTTTTATATCAATATATGCACAAAATTTAGTCGCCAATATAGTTAATTTTCAACAAAAAAGTCGTCTTTTATCGTAATAATATACTCGTTAATATATTCAAGTTAATATAAAAGTAGTTATCGAGAAAAAATAACTTTTCAACTATTTTAATACTTCATAAGGTGTTTTTATGTTCTCTCTTGGGGGGCTTATATTTTCCGATGTATATAATATACAAGCATCTTACTATACGTATAAACTTTGTATACTTTTATCTTTAATATAATATGATACCTGATAAGTTTTCGTTTCCACTCGGAAAGTTCTTTTTCCGTACGGCGCCAGTTCGAGTTGGGTTGGCATATTTCTTAGCAGGTCACCAGGTATGTTATTCCAAGTGAACTTTCTGTTTCCTCAATGAATAATTTAAGGTAATTGCCCCGGAAACGAAGAAAAGGGAGAATAATAATTGTAAAACACGTACGGTTTACTTTATCCTCTGCCGTTAAACTTTCCTACGAATAATACAAATGAGACTTGGCTATTTTATTCTTGTTTCCATATAATATTTAAAGCTGCGTTAGATAATGTGTTCTTATTTAAATATTACGAAGCTAAATGATTCACTTTCACACAATCTTCAAATGATGAATATGTTGTTATTATATCTGCATATTTTTATAATGTTATTTCAATGTAGTATATAAACTATACTATAATATTTTTCTGTTAGGTAAAACAGAAAATAAATTCTTCCGTGACGTTGCCTGCCCTTCAGGAACCAAGTGATTAACATGTTTTTAAACTTTGATTTCGATACCGTCCATCAAAGTGTGGTAAGTGTTAAAACATGTTTTTTCCAGGGTTGTGGAGTCGGAGTCGTAAAAATGAACGGCTCGTTTTTTTTGGAAAATATATTTAATGATGTGTATTCAAACAAAATAAGACAAAGTGTTGATATTTCATGCTTGGCTAATAATGATGGAATACATATGAAAAATCTCCTCGGAGTCGGAGTCGTCTTTTTTTACACGACTCCGCAGCCTTGGTTAAAACATGTTTTTTCACTCGGTTCTTTGAAGACTAGCAGCATATCGGAAGTGTTTTTTAGCACTGTAAGGAAAGTATTAAACATACTATGGTAATGGCTATTCATATGAGCTTTAATTTCGATGATCACGTTGAAAATCGTATCCAGCTAGGACTGCTTCTTTTAAATATGATATAGGTTTTTTTTCTAAAGCAAAATAAACATCGGAAAAAAGTTCCTGCTGTCGTCAATTACAGCCCGTCGGAGGAAATGTAGGTCCGTTTTACGTACATCTGTGTTTTTTCCCAGCGCTTCCTGATACAAATATTTCATGAGACCTCGATTCCGTCATTTAATGCGGCATCAAATCGACGTTATATATTCATGGACGATACGCTTAAATAAGGCTCTCTGTAATAAAGTAAGGCTAAGTTTAATAAAAAAAGGTTTCTGTATCACGACAGCCTGCAATTTGAATGCGAATTTTCAAATTAGAACGTATGTGAGCCACCTACGCGAGAAGCTTCATTTTCAAAGCATTATGGAACAATTTAATATAATTATTTAAAGTGTGTGAATATGAGTACTAAGTTGTAGATAAATTATACATGATTCAATTTTATGATATAGTAGATTGATCGGGCCCATTAGAGATGAAATGAGCTAAGTATTATTTTAGAAAAAAATTTTAGATGCCTTTTAATATTCTACACGTCTTAAAGTATCGTAAAAGAGAAGTTATCACAATCAATACACATTACAATAGTGTTTGTATTTAGAAATCCAATAAAAAGTTTTACCAATTTTTCGGTTAGATCAATTCACCTCTAGAGGGCCAAATTGATATTCGAATGATGTTGACCAGGGGTGGGGAACCTTTTCTTCTCTAAAGGCTGCATTCATTTTTCTGATTCGACATAAGGCCGCAGTAAATATTGATTAGGGAATGTTTGGCCGGAAACAGAAATTTACGGTCAGAATATGTCAGAAATTTACGATTTTACATAAAATTACAGAGTTACAGAATTGGCCAGAAGGCCCCAGGCTCCCCACTCCTGATGTAGACTGTTTATAAGATTGTGCTTTTATTATGTGTCCATCGGGGCTATTTATAAATTTATTAGAATCTTAATACTTATTATAAGATGGGATATAGCTCGATTTATTTTTTATATTTAGTTTTGCGGTTGACATAAATGTTGTTATAATTGATTGTTTATGATTTATTTAGCCAATCAAAATAGTGCATCAGAATGACGTTATTTTGAAATAAACTGTCAAAATTAACGCAAACTTGCCTTGTGACAATTTGTATGGAATAATTATGTCATTAAATTTACACGTATATATACAAAAAACGAATGAACATAATAAATTAGACATAAAAAACTTAAACGTATAAAACAAAATTCTGTGAATTGTAGGCGTTTGACAGATCGACTACAGTGAACATAGCTGCAATTAATTTAGTTACGTTATACCAACCATAAAAATAAAATATAAACATCAGGTCAATTACTCTAAACCAGGCATGGGCAACCTTTCCTAGGTCTGGGGCCAAATCATCATTCTGTCTCCAAGTCAAGGGCCGGACCAAATTATTAAGCCAATATAAAGTTATATTAAATTTAATAAAACACGTTGTTATTTCTTATATGGTGTGATCATGAACTAATAGAGTGGAATTATTGCAAGCGCCCGTCTCATCTCCATCTTTAATCCCTCCCTAGAACTATTAATTTCTTTCTCTAATACTTCAATCGAGATGAATCAGGGCCAGACAAAGTAGCTCGGCGGGCTGGTGGTTGCCCATATATGCTCTAAACCTACCTTAATTACTGTTTAAAGGTCCCAATTGTTGTGAAAATTGCTCCTTACAATTATTATGGATATATTTTATTTTCGGTAAGCATATTCTATTAAATTTTAAATATACAGTTTTTGTTATATTTCATATAAATTTACTGATACAGTTTATAGGTGGTCAGTTTTTCATTTCGTTACCAATAAGCAAAAAAGCACTTTTTTATTCAAATTAATCTAAAAAATAATAATTTGTATCACACTAAACTTGACAAAACTTCGAATAATAATATTTATCAATTTCAATATTATATTTAAAATGAATGTCCATAAAGTCTCCGCTAAAAACATGGCACACTTTTTTAATGAAAGATAATTATATCTATATATATATATTATATTAATAAGTCGATGAAATTGTATTTTTTCTTTGGACTATAATAAATTTGTCTGATTTTTTGTTGTTGATTATTTTATAAATATTATAGGTTTAACGAATGTGAACAAATTGTATTAAAAGTATTTTTTATTTAAATATTATTACTATAGCACTAAACTTTATATTTTTTTCCAGGTGAGTGACATACTGAAAAATATATTACAACGAGGGGACGTTTCTTATTCCTGCTCCCTTTTAACAGAGGGTAAGTCAAAAACATTCAAAGTTTTCTATCCTGAAATGTCTTGTCGGGTTAAAAATAACTATTTCATTATATAACAAAATAAATGTGCACGGTGATGTTGAAAGTTACAAGTAGAAGAAAACTAGTAATTTTCTAACACAAACTTCGTGAAGAAAGCTTTGAACAGCCGTCACGAAAAACTGATATTTTTAACGTTATATAATTTTAACATTTACCTCGCATGTACAGATATATATTTCTGAGAATAATACCTTAACACTCAAAACCCCGGCCCCGCACTAACGCGGGCTTACACACGTGGGCGTATAATCGGTATCCGTTAAGGCAAAACTAATTTATTTTGGGTTTTTGTTTTTTTTGCTACTTAAGAGGGTTTGCTGCGTATGTGTATTTTGTGTCGATTTATCTTATTATTTATGGGTGAAAATGACTTTTGAAATAACATAAAAAAAGTACATATAATACGTCAACGCAAACAAATATTCCACAGTTTGAGATTTTCTGAATGCCGTAAAAATCAAACAATTAAGAGTCATAATTTATTGCTTCACATGTTTATGGGCATTTACTTTAATTACGCGTGTCAAATTTTTATTATTTTCGGTTCTTTTCAATGATGTCAACATCAGTGAAATTATGCATTTTTATTGCGTCACATACTCGTTCACAAGACCATTCATTATTTATTTTCATATGTACGGCTCTTTGCTTCCGAGCCTTTTTTGTTTTAAAGAAATGTGTCGATTAAATAAAAAGATATGATTTTTTAAAGAAAAAACGCGTGAATCCGGCTGCATGTGCGAAATGTGCGGGTTTAAGCGTAACTTTGTCGCGAAACTGCCGGTTGCTTGAGTGTTAATAACAGATTATCTTCAGACATACGTATTATTAATATGTTACCAATAGATATATTCTATAGTTTCTTATCATTATTTGATTAAGCGGATCAATTATAATTTTCAAAAATCGGTATATATCTTTGCTTTCATTGAATTAACATAAATTTCAATAATCAAATAATCCAGATTAAATATACTATTTTTAGCTTGCCAGCTTCGTTCATAACTAAGGAAAAGACCAGGTAGTAAATCTGCTATACTATAGACGATCAGAAATTCTTTAAAGCATAGCATTGTCAATAACGTGGTGATGAAATAACTTTATTTGTCAATGCATTGTTTTTTTCCAACTAAGGCCCCGAGGTTATATTTGTATCATTTCTACTCAGATACGTACACAATTTTTAAGACGTGTGTTCTCAGTAATAATCATATCCGAGACTATTCTAATTAGGCATGCTATTAATTATTAAATAGTGATATTTGAGATATATAATTTATAACTATTGAATATTGTATAATTAAATATACATGTCAATCCATCTATTCCCGAGAAAATTAGCGATTGAAAATAATTGAGGCAAATTCATAGCGACTACTGTCGACGTCCCGTCTGTGAAAGGTTGATTTTCGAATACTGGTTATATTATTAATTCATGGTATCGTAGCGGCAAGTGATTGACAGTTACCGGCTTTATCCATTAAAGTTTAGAGCTACCCCTACCGCCATTCAATCCACCCCCGCGAGAGGCTTCTGGGAAGCTTCGACTGCTCGGGGTGGCTTTGTAATCCGCGCGGTAAAGGAAGTCTTGTTCGATTTTTAGCGTCCAATTGTTTCGAATATTTATATCGACACGCCACAAATAATTTAAAAACAATAAATTACATTGAGTCATTATGTCGAATCAAAAACATTATTTAAGTATAAATTTAAGTATTATGCTCTCACCTCTCCTTGCTTTTTAATGATATTTTTTTTTGAGTTTGGCACAATATACAAGGACAATTAATACATTTGCTTTGCTTATCTGAAATACATGAATAAGAAAATCAGCAATGGCAAATACTTCCAACTGAATGATGAACAACGATATGCGATATTTATTTGAACAGCGATGGTTAGATTTAACAGTACTTAAGCTAAAAACTTCCAAAATACAGGACATCGTAGCATATAAACATCAAATTTTCACTTTCAAATTAATCCGTCAAGCCAGTTGAATCTTTATTTAGTACAGCTAGAAACTGAATGATTAATATTGATTTTATCACGACGGATATCCAGGAAACCACTTTCACAGCGAATTGATTCTCGGTAAAATTCAGAGTTAAATTGTGTGCACATTCTTACATGAACATACAGAATGTCACTCTATGATAAATAATGGCAATAACTTAATATGAAAATTCTTCTTCCTCCGCCGCTTTTGTCCAGCCAGCTTGGTCTTCATCATTTATTTTTACAGATCTCCGGTATTCAAACTAGTCACTTTCCTCCTGGGGACACTTTAAGATCTTGAAAGACTTGCCCAGTTCAGCCTCTGCAGTTTTAACCAACATGGATCATTAAAATTTGTCAAAAATTTAAACATTGTAACCTGTAACGTTATTTATTGTAAATAGTTTCAACCTGGAAAATATTTATGAAATCCGAGTGCATTTTGAAAGAGAGTAATCCAAACTATTTCGCGAACAACAGTCCGTTTCAAAAACTTTCCAGTTGAATTTTAAACTTACAACGCTAGCAGTTTTGTTATTGACTTGAATGGCCTTTGTAAAAACTTCAAAAAACTAGTCTTTTGATGTGCCAAAATCAGGTTTCATATAATATATAACAGTACGTTGAAAAATTGTAAGAAGTATCTCCGGTATTTATTCTTGAAAAAAAATTCAATAAAAATGCATTGTCAGAGAAAGAAAGCATGTTTTATTTTTAAATTGACCGCTCTGATATATTCCAAAAATTAAATGCTCATTTTTATTAAAATAAATCCAGTTTAATATTAAATTATCAGGACATATTTCGCTCATGACGAGCATTATCAACTGATACAATAAGATAATACAATTTAGTATTTTATTTTACAGCGAATACCCTACAAAAAATCTGACATCTATTTTTTTGCCTTTTCTTTTAAATGCATTTACAAAATTATCAATAAAAAACATAAATATAAAATTATTTATTAAATAAAAGTATAAATTTATTTTGAATAATATTTATAATATATCATATAATCTTATGTTAAATAAAAATACCCAACAAAATTACCCCGTAATAAGGAGTTTTTATGCTTCAAGCTTTGATATTTTAACCGTGTACAAAAATAACTAAAGGAGGAAGGCATATTAAAAAGTTAAGCAATTTCAATTTCATAATTGAAAAAGCTTTTAGAGTTGTATGAGCTTAAAGTTCTTACGGTGGCAAAAGTTACGTGTATAGAGGTTTTTGTTATTATTTTGCTAGTTCAGTGTGCAGCGTCACCTGTGCTTTGTTACCTGTACTAATTATTTACCCTTTTAGCTCATCAGCGGCCAGACTGCCAAACTGGTGGTTTAATATTTTAACAGCTACAAGCAAAACCACTTCTGAGCATCACTGGCTCAGACCACCGGCTAACTCCAAACTGCCACTCTATTTTCGTTTCATATTTATTGAGAATTATGCAGTGCACTTTTATTTAGCAAATCATTTATTCTTTGGTCTTAATTTTGTGTTTTGTCTAGCTGTCCTTATTCACATTTTTTCAAATGAATTCAAACAACTAGTTACTTATTCAAAAGATTTAAGACTTTATGAAGGGAAATACAGTTTTAAATTTAACTGACACAGATGTTACATCAAATGATAAAATTACTTACTGGAAATGACAACATATTAAAATTTTGTGAAAAGTGCCATCAGTTAGTCAAGCGTCAATATATTCAAAATATTGGCAAATGTTGGTAACATTTTTTTGTATTTATCTTATCTAATCAAATAATATAAATATCTTAATCAAATAAAGCTTCATTCAATAAACTTCAATTAAACATATATTTATTAAAATCTTTAAAAAATACATTACACTGTAAAATGCTCAAAATACTATTGTGTAACAAAGACCAAAGACTTTTCAATTCTACACTAGGCTGTACTTTAGAATCTGTCCAAAATCTTTATTCTAGAGCGATTATTATACTTTTAAAAAATTTGTATATAATATTTAATTAAAAACTATAAATAATATTGTTTTAATGGATAAAATACGGTACGTAGCTAAATTTTGTGACAGAAACTACGATAAGAGATTTTTTTTCAGATCGGACATAGATATAATCGTTTTTAATTAACTGTAATAGCTTCTGCCAACTAATTAATGTATTTATAAAATTTCGTAACGTTTTATATTTTTTTATCATTTATAACTATAGTAAAATATAAAAAAATGATGCATTATTTCAAATCACATATAAATCATAATGAAATAATTCACAAAGCATATTCTGATAAAAAAAAGTCCGCAAATTAAAATTTATTATTTTTGCAAAAATACTTTAATTAAATGAACTAATACCAGAATAAATTGGAATAGCAAAGCTTTCGGTCTCACAAAAATAACTTCGGCCTGTATTTCGTATCTTATTTGTCGTATCGATACGGCAGTATAAATTAAGCTGGCTAATTATTCGCCGTCAGATAGATCGTGTAGTGGATATTTATTAATACTTAAACTCAGCTGTCGTTTCATTTATTCGTCGCTATTTTAATATTCTACAGTTTCTACCTGTCCAGAAGTCAATTTGGCATATCACTTGTTAGCCAATGACAATACTGCATTTCACCGGCATCCATTAATGCTTGCACTGTTTTCTATTTTTGAATACTTTTTGTATTCGCCGTTCTTATATTTGGAATCCATTTCAATAAATCAATCATAAGATTTAAAAAAAAAAACATTTTTTTGGTTTAGCATGATTTGTTAATAACACTTTCATCCGATAGTAATATCAAACGTCAATCATCAACATTATATCGGTTGTAGCGTACTTACCATCAACCTTCATAAATAAAATTAAACATTACTTTATTTACATACACATCCATTGTCAAATATTGGGGATGTCTAAATAGCTATAGAAAATACTTCACAGTTTATTTTTTAATTTTTTTTTAAAATTATATGTGTGCCTGATTATCGGGTAGTTATTGGGAAAAAAAGGTTCATTCGTTTCTATAATATTTAGTTTATAATTAAAAACATAATACAAAAACTTTCGTATGAGCCCTCCATAAGTGAAGTCATCCAAAAGCTTTTTCAAGATAAAAATAAGTTAGATGCGTTATAATAACTTACATATCCTAAAGTATCGTAAAAGTGAAGTGAATACACACTCCAATAGTAGTTTTTTCAACCTTAAATAAAAATATGCAATTCACAAAAACACTAAATAAAGACGTGATTGTACTATAAAGACCGATAGGAAAGTTTTATCATTTTGCTACTTGGCCCACTTCACTTCTTAAGTGTTCGTAGAATACTTTGATGCCTAATATCGAAGATCAATTTACCTGACCATATATTTCTTTCGGCTTATACGAGGTAAAAATGAGAATTTCACCATTCTTGAGATTACTTTTAGAGTGTTCACTGTCCACACTTGGTGGAAAGGCATTATATTAAGTAAAACACAATTTTCATTTGTAAATATTTCTACTTTTATTTACCAAGATCAGGATTGGTTTTGCTCATGGCGAGCATTATCAATCTGTCCTGTTCTTGGTAAATAAAAGTGGAAATCAGTACAAAGGAAGTAGTGCGTTTCCTAATTCTTGAGATTGTGAATCCTATTGTTCCTGATCATTTTTGAGGAATTTTGGACATGGGTTGTTAGTTCTCTTAAGGCTTGCCAAAAGAGATACCACTAGGGAGATCTTTAATAGTGTTTCATAATATTGCTTCGGATGTTGACATATCCCACGTGGAATTTTCTCAGTCAACTTCCTTGCCAATTTCAAATGCTGAAATTATTTGTCTACATTTTTTTTAAATACTCTGTTGTGCTTGTTTTTTACACTGCAAAATAAATAAATAAATTATTAATTAGATTTTTTTTATGTACATGTAAATAAATAAATATTCAAAATCGAAATAAATAACAATCATTCATACTTGGAAATCGTAAGATCTATATTTTATATGGGAAAATACAGCTTCTTCAGCAGGAAACAGTTTCACAGCACAACAGGAACACAAGCAGAAAGCAATTTTTCTACTTATAAGTAGTAGCATTATTATTTTTATAAAATTACTGCATTAATGGCATATGTATACATCTCATACGCTAAAGAAAAATAACCCCTATCAAACAAAAAATAATTTTCCAATTCATGCTAGAAATCTAGTTTTTTTTAGTCAAAGTTTTTCAGGTGCAAACTCACAGTTCTTCATTACACCACTATAAGGCTTTATATTTTTTGGAAAGACTTGAAATGTTACAAATACATAAATATAAAAAACTTACATACTCTGCATGGCTTCAGTGAATCAGAATTTTGATGCCGTATGAATTTCTTACTGATGAAATAGTAGTACAGAATTGGAAAAAAATATTACTTTTCAATATTTATTGAGATTTTTTTTCCAAAATAGCTTCACTTTGCCAGCGTAATCCGTATAATGGCTATTTCGGTTACACAGTAAAAGAGCTTCAGCGACAGCTTTAAAACTTGCATCGGCGCATCTATGTATGTACACCAGACGCTGCACTTGCATCTCGACAGGTAGAGTCCGCTAATTACAGGTGAACGTCGGGCGACAGGCGATTGTCGCGTTAAAAATTCATCCGGCTATTTCACAGGCTGCCAATTGACAGCTGCTGGCGGCAAAGATCACACGACATGTTGCATTTCGGAAAGTGCCGCAGTAATATATAATTCAAGACGTGCTCGCTGATTTTAGAGCCACTGTAAAAGCTGTTGAGCTTTTCACGACGGGCTTTAAGTATTTCAATTTATGCACTGGCCTCAAAAAGCTTTACTGAAACTTGTTTCACTTTGAATTTACGAATAATTAACTAGACCAGGTATTTCAAGCTTGGGAAATGACTCATTGAAATGTTATTCAGGATAAATTTCCCTTCATCAACCATACCCAGACTCAATCTGAAATAATTTTAGCAAAATCCAATTTCATTCGACGTTATTTTTTTTCATATTTTCGACGTTAAAAATATACATCTTCAAACCTTTTTTGCGAAACGTCAATAAAATTTTCAAATTTTTAATGATAAATAATATCTAAAATAATAATACTGAATAATTATTTAAAAAATGAGTTTACTTTATTTTTTATTAATTTTTAAATAATTTATTAACAGGAAAATAAGCTTTTTAGACTATAAGGTGAAAAAATAACAAAGTATTTTAGTTCAGCATTTTTTTTTATATAGTTGATATTGTTATATTTCCAATGAAAGAATGCATACACCAATCAACCATATAAAAAAAATACGTTCCTACTAACAAAATACTTTTTATTTTTTCATCTTATAACAATGAAGTTCTAACAAGTAAATGCCAATTTCATCAATAAAACTGTGTCATTAACGAGACTATTTCAATATTTTTTTACCAAAATATTTTATACATTAATATTAACTTTAAAGGTGTATTATTCTTTTATTCTGCCAAATAGTGATGTTTATGTAACAAATTTTAGTTAGGAATTTCTAATTATAAACGTAAAAGTCACTTAATCATTTTTAAAAGTTTACGAGGCAAGGTGGGGTAAAATTGAATAATACATGAAAAAAATGAAACACTTTTTGCAGTCTTTCATGAAATTCTATTACAGTAAAAAGAATACATGCGCGCAATATTAATACAGCGTGCTATTTTAGTACACAATAAATCCCTTCTTAGAGTGGTTGTATTGTGATACTTCCAAGCAGTAAACATTTTATATCGACTGTCAGATACATTTAAAGACAGAAGACTGGCAGCGTAGGCGAATGTCTCCGAATGGATGTTTCTTTTTGTCAACACACTTCACAGTATGCTTTTGATACTTGTTTCACTTTTTGTTCGCTTTTGGTGTCTCGTGCCTGATGAAACACAGACGTATAAAAATTGTCACGTATGTATGTAAAGACGCTTTCTGTTTATTTACATCAACTCTGAATCAATGGAAAACTCTGAGTGTGTTTCTAGCGCGAATACATCGAAACTAAAAAAAAATGATAAAGGAGGAATAGTGTTAAGTTGATCGCTCTCACGTCTGTCTGTTATAACATCGAATGGTAGGTGGCAGGGAATTTAAGCAAATAGACACCTTTTCGCTTGAACACGAATCCATAAAACAAACAAAAAATTAACAATATTGTACTTCTTATCTAACCCTTGAATATTTTAACCGATTTAACTTCGACTGCTTGGCATAATTCTTACACTCCCTCAAAAGATACACAGCTTACAAACAATGATGCACAATGAAATTGAAGATAGTTAGCAATCGATGATTTTGTAATAATCACGGAATCCGTGATAAGGCTAAAGAAACAAATGATTTATGTAAAAAAGATGCCAAAGAAAAAGTTTTCCTACTGATTTTTCTCACAGCATTGAATTTGAAAAAGGTAGTGCATGTTCAATATTTTTAAACCGTAAGACGTCAATTTTGTAAACATGGTGACAGCTAGAACTTATTTAAATTTGTATTCTGTTAAAAAACACTATTTCATTTCAAATATTTCTAATGTGTGTTTTATTTGGGTACATTTTTCCATACTCTCAGTATTCGTTTACGTAAAGGTATTCTGCAAATATGGATGATTGCTGTATTTCACATTACTAAGACAGCATACAAAATGACATTAAAATTATAGTTTGTTTTTGATACCTGATAATTACCACATATACGTACCTGCGAGAGAATGCTGTGACAATCCTCGAACCTGCACGTGGTAATTTATATTGCCATCCATTTGAAAAGCTTTATCATACTCCGAGCGTCTATTCTGGTATCGTATCTAAATCAGTAGCAGCCTGGCTAGACGATTTGTTTGAATAATTGATCGCCATTTCTCCATTCCCCGAAATACTAAAAGCGCAAAACGTTATCCATTACTTGCATTAAAAACTTTATTGTACATAAAAATGTCACGGCTTCTGTCTGGAGGCAATGTTTTGTTTATTTTAGACTGCAGGAAGATATCGTTTGTCACCTGAACCATAATAGTTGTACTTCATTATAAAAAATCCTTAATTATTTTAATAACTCATCAAATTCAATTTAAATGTCATATATACGGAAATGTAATAACTGTTTTGTTATTTTATAACATAGCTGCATCTTAAAAACAGTAAATTTTTATGAGATCCATATCATTTTGAGATTATTAAAAACAATATTTCATTTGATAATGTTTTAATGGCATATCGATACATAAAAACCCCGTCAAAGCTCCTTAGTATTGTTTACCAATCGTAAATATTAAATATGACAATATTATTTATTTAATAAACGCAGAATGCTCCAAATTTGTTAAACGTAGGCGCAAAAAAGTGCGTTTTCAGAACATTTAAAGGCTTTCATACGAAAACTTTTTTACCCTGTAAAATTATTTTATCTCTGGATTAACATCTTCCTTAAATCCTTTTTAAGACGTTATTCTATAAATTTAATGTTTAAAAATAATAGAATGTATTGGATACAATTCTTGAGCAGACTGTTGGTTGTGAATCATTTATTTATACAAGCCTCAAATAGGATTCCCTTTAACAAGCATCTAAGATGAAGCCACTAATTGATTTATCAAATTTTCCGAGAATCTCTTCAGGCGGCTATTTGTCTTTTCTATCTCTCCCATCATCACAATAGATCACACTTGAATTATACTTGAACATCTTTCGTATATTATTTATTGTACACATCACGTTTAAATATGTAGATTATTGAAGAACAGCAAAAAATACCCATTCTTATATCCAGGAAATAGCTAAAATTCTAAGAAAGATCGGACCATTCTAGACTTTTTTTGTACACATAGTATATTAAATTAATACTTTTTAGGATAATATAATGTTCAGAACATGGCCACCTCTCCAATTATACCTGACTCCTTTTTGACTGAAACGTTTGTATATAATATATAAACATTTAGTAGTGTTTCTCCGCCATAATTTTTCTAAATTGTAATCCTATACCAATGGGCCTTGGAAAAATTTCGTTAATACTTAATAACTATGTAAGATATGCTTTAATGATCGGATAAAGTAAGTGAATAGCAATGAAAACACAAGAGACATCCGTAACTTGAAACACACATTAATATTTAATTGAATGGAAAAGTTTACTCACGGGTTATGATTTCCGTATTAAGACTAAACGTCACTGGACTCCATTTTAACAACAATAGCAAAAAGGCACGCTAATTTATTGTATTAAACGTAATTCAAACTTATCAAAACTGTTTTAATAAATATTGTTTTATTTATATTCTCCATAGCCGAGTGGTCAACAACATTAAACTTACTAAACATTAAACCATTAAAACTAAACATTAAACCAGCCAAAGTTTTGATGTTCAAATATTTAGGTATCTAATGGGTTATTTCTTCCAACCTACCTAATACTATCTTGAAAGAGTTGGTAGTTTTTTAAATCCACATCCCCGCTCAATGTGGAGCATATGACCTCTTAATAGAGAACAACAAAAGCTTTTTTTCTATAAAAACAGTTTGTTACTCAACCTATCTATTTCGTAGAAAGGTTGGTCTATTGGTTAACTAAACTCTCTCTCTAGTCTCTATGTTTGTTTTGAAGAGTGGAATGTAATTTAAAACATCACATACATTCATGCCTTCGAACAGAAATTCATAAATCAATAAATAGGAACTGTTTGTACTGAACCCGTGACCTCCTTAACCAAAGCCAATCACATTGCCCACTCTACCATGTAAACGGCTTTACAAATAGTTATCGTTTAACAGACAGACAACAAGGTTTAAACATATAAATATAAAAATTGAAAACGGTTAAAGCTCACCTGTCATAAAGCGCATCGGTTTAATGATCATAGCATTTGCAGCTCCCGCCTTGTATGTATGCATCATATTAGTTTTATTCGAACAATCAAGCCATCATTATTGAACATAACTTTGCTTTTAGTTGTCGCGGGCCAGAGCTCACTTAACCGGCATTAGCGTCTGCCTTTGCAAATAATAAATGAATAAAATTTTATGATTCCCGTCCGCGGCCATTTTGTCGATTAGCGATGATGACAGCGGAAAATTGTTCCCAGTTGAAAATATTTCGCTCGCTATTGTTTTATTCGGCTTCTGTTTATGATTGGCCCTACACCGGGCCAATGACAACTTTGAATTTTTAAATGTATCGGAATTCGAATAATCGAAAATATTTGAACATGACTCGAATCGTAAAATATAATATAGTCAAAGATGTTGAACAAGTTGGCATCCATCATTCATTTTTAACATCGTTTGACATTCATCACATTATTTTATTAACTGCAAATTCTTTTGTAAATAGTACTGTACTGTCTATATATATACGTTAAACAATAAATACAAATATTTTACACTTTATAAAATCTTTGTTTTCGTATAGAAAATGCCGTTATAAGATAGGAAAATTAACCAAAGACAAACTGTGAATAACCTCAAAATTGTGTTATGCAAGTCGAATTTCATAGAGTTTGTTAGAAGTTAAAGTAGATACATATGTATAAGAAAACTCAAAATGTCAACTCGATACTTGAACGTCAACTCATGTCAAAATTGATAGTTACTTTAACAGTGAAAATATTACTTAAATAAAACTCGTTGTTAGTCAATCGATTTATTTGCAATCTTTCAATAAGTGAGTTTAGATTTTAATCAATTAAAAAATTTTGGAAATAAAAATATTAATGTTGAAAAAATAATTAAAAACTATCTTGAAAATAATCATTAATAAATAGTCATTATCATTTTTTTTATTTTTTCTCGCGTATATTATTGTTAAAACGATCTGAAAACTCGTTCGAGTTTGTAGAGTAAAATAAAAATTATGACCCGGATTATTTTTTCCTTTTATTTTGTGCATGCGGCCATTTTATAAAATGTTTTAGCATAATGGTGAAATGAATGACTAAACATAATTTATTTTAATGCGAAATGACCTTAGCGTGACATTTTCCTAAGTAACAAATTATACCCCAGAGTGTAATATTTACTATGCGCGTGTCTACCAAAGTTGTGCACGACGTAAAAATCGTATTTTCAATTTTAAAAAAAAACATTAATTTTAAATTGCCCTACGTCAAATCGCCAAGTATATACTGACATCTATTTTTATTATTATAAACATCAATAATCATCTATGTATCTATTTTTTTAAAATCCAAATTATGTTTATTTTACAATTCAATTCGAGAATATAAATACCTCGGATGAATAACAATAGGTATAGATTTGTAGTTCTTAAAATTCTCGATATTTTCAGCCAAAATCTGACGTTCACTATACAATCAATACAAAACGAAGCATATAATATGTACAACGTTTAATATATTGTTTGCAAAACCAAACAATTGTAGGTTGCGTAAAAAATAATATTTTATTTTAATACTTAAGTCATTTTAAGTCCACGATAAAAATATTAGATACGTATAATACAATTTTCATTTTTATTATCAGTTAAATAAATATAATTAATTGTATTGTAGAAATGAGACTTTATAAGACGCCATCCTAAAGAATCTAAGTGAGTTTGCGAGCAATACAGTTAGTTCTTTCAAGATAGCCAAAAGTCGTCCCAGAGACTATACAGAGTGTAAAATTGAACCATAGATAGTAATAATAATATATTTTACAACAACGCAATAACGAAAACAAATAAAATATCCCGCGGCGGCAAAGTTGAATTTGGAACGCAAGCAAAGTTTCCCGCCAACGTTGTTGCCGCCGCCGCGAGAAATATGTTTATCCGACAAAGTTATTTCTATGACTTAGTTTGCGCGACAGTGGCGCGCTCTGTCGGTTTTCGCGCGAGTTAAGTAAGCACCCAAGGAGCTTATCCTGTAAGTTTTAAGTTAAATTTATCTCGCCCCTAGCGGGAAAACATCGCCCGGGACTGAATTGTTCGCCGTCTTGCTGTTCGAGATGGCACACATACTCTCGCTAGTTGGCGATGGTCGACCGAAGACTAAAGGATCATGATTATTAGTCTGTTAATAATTAATAAGCAATGCATAATATATTACTGCCTGTGTGGTCAACTTCGTTGGCTACTGCTATGGAGGGCAAGGGTTCGAATCCCAGTACGGGCAGTTTTATAAATTTATTTTTTAATCGATTTATGAATATCTGTTCAAAGGCATGGATGAATGGATGTATGTGATGTCTTGAATTCCCCCATCCTACCCATCCTATCCTATGAACGGGGCGTATCGAGAGCGATTAGCTAACCACTAGTCCTGTCCTAGCCGTTTCCTTCTATTCCTACTCTCTTTGGTAAAAGAGAGGTTGAGCAACTGAGTAACAAGCAGTTTTCGTAGAAACACTTCTGTTGAGATAAACTCCATTAGGAGTCCATATGCTCCACATTGGGAGCGGACATTAATATTTAAAGGGCTGTATACCTGAAGTCAGAGTCGTCGGCAGACTTGGAGTTGAAAAAAACGGGCGACTCAGACTCGTAATAATTAATGTCATAAAATATATAAAGCTATTCTTTCACGACTCCACAGCCATGGATATTACGCACCTTCCTACTTTACACAATCCTTAAAGCAATGTGAATATATATAGAGTAATTACAAACAGTATAATCAATAATTATCATCCATTCATTTTATTAATTCCCATCGTTACTTTCCGTCATACACATTTCTATGAAAAAGATTGATCACCTGAAGTTTAACAAGTAATTACTGAATACACTTTACTGAAACTTCCCAATAATAATTAATATATAAAACAAAAGAAAATTAATTGATAAAAGTTAAAAACTTTATTCCACAATCATTCTAAGAAACGTTCATTTTGTTTTACGAGAAAATATCTTCGATATAATGTTATAATAAAACTATTTTTTTCCTTGTTGCGATAAAATTTAACGGCACATTACCCCATAAAACTGTTTTTATCTAGATTCTACTTAATACTTATTTTGTTCTGAGCTCACTTTTATGGCTTTGCAAACTTCCAAACTGAAGTAAATAATATTAGTTGTTTATAAATTTTATCATTGAATTTCTATAGTTCCACTTACCTTGGAAATTGTTTGTTGTTTGTATATAATGCTTTTTTTGTATAGGCACGGTTGAATAAAATAATTAATTAAGTTATAGTATATAAGTTATATCAAAAACTTCTGGGGAATATTGAAGAAAAATGTAATAATATAATCATTTGAAGGTGACCATTCTTTACCATGTCCGTTTATTAATGTGCATATTATGGATTCTTTTTAAAGCATCTTAAAGGATGATTTAATTAATTACATTTTACCTCAGTCAGTTACCTCTTTGTCAGGATTGGCTTAGAAAATAATTATAAGTTAACCTAGTGTTGACGGTGCACCATTCTGAGATTTGGGGTACTGTTAGATAGCTTAAGGAAAATTTTTTTAAATCGATTGAAAATTCAATATTTTAAAAAAATACCAAGTGAAAAAAAGTTACCTTGATACATACCAAATGAATAAGAGATACAAAAGCTTATAAAAGTTTCCTTTTTTGTCAGTAAAGAAATATAGTCTCCCGTTGTTGTATAGTAAGTAAAACTTAGCTCTGCCAATCAAGTGGTTTTAGGCTAAAATCCCGGTAAGGTGAATGTCAAATTTAAGTTTTAACAAGTTTTTTTAACCAAAAATTGAGATCTAAAACGTGGGTGTTTTTAATGACAATTTCCGTCGATTGTACCTCGTATGATATTTCTACTTCAAAGCATTTAGCGTCAACTGATAGAAATAAATAAAAAAAAATATGTTTAAACTTATGAAAATAGGTTCTATTGATATTTTATCATCGAGTAAAACTATTATTGTATAACTTTTAGCTTATACTTATTCTTAAACTTAAAGTTGTAAAATATTTAAGAAAACGATCGGAATGTTTTCCGCATCGGTTTTCAAGACCAACTGATATTGATTGAAATATGTCATGCATGTTTTTAATGTATTTTTTTTCAAATATCTGTAACCGATTGTCTAGTGCCGTCCTCTTCAGTTGCTGTGTTCAAAGGTTCAAATCCTAGTTCTAAAAGTTATATAAATTAGTTTTTCGATCTTCTTATGAATCTGTGTTCGGAGGAATGATTGAATACGATGTATAATTTACCTTTTAGTAGTGTGAAGTATTCTAACAGGTAAGCTAACCAGTAGTCGAATTCTAACAACACCGTTCTTTTTTCCGAAAAAAAAAGGTTTGGCGATTGGATAATAAGCAATATAATAAATTCGGTTGAGTTGAGCAGAGCTGGAAATTCTTATGTCCCACATTGATAGCGGAAAAGTAAAAAAATAAATATTTGATACAATTGCGTTCTGTGAATATTTTTGTTTTTTTTTATCTCACAAAAATATTCTCCAGAACAAGACATTAAGAACCTGTTTAGATAGCAAGCAATCAAATAAATTTGATTGGATAATTACTTTGTCACATTTCATTACCCCTTAAAAATCGTCTGCAATAATTTTCGTCGACACTATTAATACAGGGAGAGGGCGGAAAGTGCGACGGTGTCCTGATATGAATCTCTCACCAAGTGGTTTACCAGTTGGGAAACGCGTGCAGTGACATAACGCATCCCGTTCGAGAGTCGATCTCTCCCCTATTTCATTCGGGTTCAACGCACGATTGCTAACAACGCAAACAACTCGACATATTACTTTGATAATTCATTCAATAATTAAAAGCTGTTTTTAATTCCGCGTAATTAATATCTGAAGTCAGTGTTGTTGGTATACGTGATACGTGTGTTGTAAATATTTTTTAAATATTGGAAAAAATGAGTGAAAGGTTTGTCTGCAAATAATACACATACTCATGAGCTGTCAGTTTGTTTGAAATCTTTTATAATAATGTTAAAAATAGCAAGGTATGAAGTTCTTAAATAAATATTAGTGGAACTAATATTGCTTACTGTGTAAAAATGTGCCATCTAAATAATTCTAGAGTTCTTAATAATTTGTTCGTTAGAATTTAACAATAAATTAGTAAACCTTGTGAAAAATAATAATTTTCGTAAGTGATATTTAGTATGTACTTTTTACGTGAAAATTTTACTAGTATCTACAAAATTATAACAGCTAAAACGATTACAGAAAACTTTCTCATCTTTTTATGAACGACAGTGAACAGAATGATTTGATATTTTCAATTGTTAATTCCGTATATGAGACATTACTAGCAATTTAAATACAAACTGTATACCAAACTGTTGTGCCATAAACTTTCTGATTATATGGCATCTCTCCTGGGGGTTTTCCAGGAACGCGGTGACTCCCTCCGCTCAGAAAAGGGATCCCCTGAAACGAGACATGGGGTAGTCGAGTCTAAAATAAGCGCCTCGTTGGCGCCACCGATCTCGTCTGCAACTGTTTCTATTCATCCCAATGTTATTGCACATCCTATATGCTCGTCTGAGGGTAGTTGTTATACACCACTTATTCAACCACATTTACCACTTGTTTAAAAACACATTATCAATACAATTTAAAACAACACAACTAACATATATTTATACACATTGTGTTTATTGAATAAATAGCACTGATCAATTAAAGTGAACACCTTATATAAAAAAGTATCTACCTCAGCAGTTTTAGCGTTAAAAGCTGCAAATGGTTACAGATGAAATTCTCGGCAAGTTCAATGTTAATGCATGTTTTCCTTAATTTCACAATGGCGATCGTAAGCATGAGTGTTAATGATTCTTTTTCTCCGCACGTTGATCACATTGGCATTTTTTAGCTGAAATAATTTATTTAATAATTAATCCCTTGCATGATCGCAACCACTCGTTGCTCTATTATTTTATTTTTTTTGGTAGACGTACGTTTGTTTTTTGAAGATGTCAGTAGTGACTAAGTGAGAGATCATTTACGCAAGTGGTCTTCAACAGGTGGCACGTGAGAAAATTTTCAAAACACCAATTCATTTTTTATAATTCACTTAAATTTATTACCATTTTAAAATATTTAAAAAAAATGTAAACGATAGGAAAAAGGAGTAATGTTTTAAATCGTTACTTTTCAGGAGAGCCGAAACAATATTTCTATTTATATTTTAACATAAAAGTAAAACGTGAAAGTTACAAATTTGGCATAGCTGATTGATTGGTCCTCTTTCTCTTATACGAATAGTCATATTTATGATGTCATAATTATTTTCCATGACTTAATGCTTTTTTACATTCGCTCAGATATTTAATATCAGCTTTAATTTTATAAGTTGCCGCGGAATTCACTGAAAGATTCTTTTATAATCGACATTTAAATATTTAATTTTAACATTTCCGAGTTTATAAGATTGTTTTTCTTATAACCCTATACCCCTTAAATAAGTTCAGTATTTTCCCCAGCGCGTTTTAGACGGGCCCGCAATGAGATGAAGTGGAAAATATAACGGTGGCGCCTAGTTTTATGCAATTTGTCGTAGATGTCTGCCACGCGACGGCTCTCACTTAGGTGCATTATCCACTTGCACGGAGAGACATAATAAAATCGCCACTCGAGAAAATATTACAATTCAACACCAACTGTAGTTGAGACATTTCAAGTACAAGTAAAATATGGATATGGTTTCGTTTGCTTATTTCATTTCATTTTGATTCGCTTAAATCCACATTTGTTTTACTTATACATTTATATAGTTTAAGAATACGTTTAACGAATTGCACTCAACACTTTTAAGACATCTACAATGTCATCAAGTACTTAAAACTTCTTTTCATTTAAAACTATATAATAAAATCATAATTCTATTTTTTATCGAAAACTAATTTCCACTGAGAAACACATAATCTATCAAAAATTTCAACACTGTCCAATTATAGCGGTACCACTTATTCTTAAACGTAATTTAGTTCTGCAGCAAAAATTGTTTTCATAAAAACAACATTTAGACTTTATTAATCAATACTTAAATAATATTTGACAATATGTATATACTAAAATATTAATTAAAAAATGTCTGGTAATTAATACCTTTTTTAAAATATATTCTTTTTTACTGGCTTACAATATTTTACACTCAGCAATGATATAATAAAAATTCAATAAAAAGCATTTTCAAATTTGATTCGTTCAATTTGTAAAAAAAGAGAATTTACTGATTACCGAAAATTTTCCCGTGCCCTTCTTTAACCGTACTGTGGCTCCCTTAAAAATCTCTGTGCCCCCCAGGAGGGTAACAGCACCTGTTGTGAAACCCTGCTTTAGAGTAGCGATATGTCAACTAAAAAAAATGTGACAGTCAAAATATTTCTTAGACTACCATTTCGTAATTCATTTTCGGCTCGTTGTTTCACTATTATAAATAAAAATACGTACAGTAAAACGTATTACAATATTTTTACATTTCATCGTTTTATACTTTATAAGAAAATGTGTTACAGAGAGACAGAAAGATCTAGAAAAATATATGTTGTCATACATCATTCTCTAAAACTGAAATGTGGTGAGTTCGGCGAATAAATCGGAAGTGACGATGTTTTAAATTTTGTATTGGCCATTTTAAGAATAATGTCCCCTTCTTTGCAATTGAACAGATACAAAATGGCATCATCAGTCGATTGTCTGCACCGTTTTATTACGATCTAGTTTATTTATCCGGTCTATTTTATTTATCGCCCTCACAACGCACCGTTAAATCCGCTAAGGCGACACTTATTCGCGACTAAGCGTATTATTTTTACACTAGGCGGTGTAAACAACTTACTAAATCAAGTTTATCGACAATTTTTATATCCACTTTTACCCTGTTGGCAAGGACGCCGGATGAAGGAATAAGTGTCCAGATTCTCACTTACCTGAAATGCAGAACTGTCATATTCGTAAATCTTATCTCTAATAGCGATAGCTTTGCACAGAAGCATAATGCATTCAATCCAAATAAGACAAATATTAGTTGCTCTTTCATAGTAATTCAAAAAAATATTATTATTATCCACCAGGAGGCAGTGTCAACATTTCCACACACTGTTAAATGAGTAAACATTGAGAAAAAGTTATGAAAGATGAATTGTTTGTGGGAAATAATTTTAATGCGGTAATGTCTTACAAATCGGACTGCGTGTAGAAAACTCTAAGATGAATCTCCCAGAAAAAACAAAAGATGATCGCCGCGTTGCCAAGGGCGACGACCATAAACAATAATGCGTTTTCGAAAAGAGTGAGGCATAGAGACGCTTAAAGCGTACCAGATGAAAATTAAAGCATATTTATAAGTTCGGGGAATTACTCTATTAATTATGTAACTTCCTTTAAAAAAAAAACGTTTTGCTATAATGATTTTTTTCATATTGAGCACTATCTTTCACATGCATATGGTTTATATTGTGTTGTAACTATGATATCATTCGATAATTGTTTCTCTGTTTTTACCAATTGAAAATTTCAAAGACTTATAACACTTTCAAAGTGGAATGTCAATATCTTTTCAGTATTTTGATAATTGTAAGCTTTAATATTTGTTTCGTATCAGCGAATTGTTTCATACTTGATTTACTCAATTGAGTAGTTGATACCACGTGTAATAATATAAAATATTAGTCCTTGTTTGTCTCAGTTGTAATTTAATATTATTACTCACCCGTTTATAATAGAACTTATAAGACAGTTTAACAATAATCATTATGTATGGTTGTCATGTTTACAATTAACTATATCTCAGCAATAAATCTTGTGCGAGACAATATGACCAATTTCAAACAGAAGATAATTTTGTTGTCTCACAAAATGACAATATTGTTTTCGGTGAATGTAGCGAAACTGCAGAGAACGTAAATGTATTACATGCTTGAAGGTAATAAAACATTACGTCTCGTCATTCAATGAAATTAGTGGTGAAAGCTCTGAAATAGGGATTGATCGTGTTAGTGACATTTTAAATTGTTTTTTTTTCAGTGAAGTTCAGCGTTCTTTAACTCTTTTTTCTAATAAAGAAATATTTTATTTACAAAAATAAAAACTATTAATAATTTAATAACTAGCGTTTAAATCGAATAGTTTAAAATGAAAATTTTACAGTTTATTAAAATAACCTGAATCTGAACACCAAAAAATATTATGTAATAACTTGTACTTTTTATAAAGCTATATGAAGTTACAAGCGGACCGCGTGATGAAAAATGCTATTGCAGATATGCAAGGGCATGTTTACATAATTCGCTAAGTAAAAAAAAAAAACATTATTTAATATAAGATTAACATAATTATTTTCATAAAAGCAACGAAGACTGTAAGAAGCTTTGATAGATTCGGCGGTAGCTTTTTGAAAGTTTATTTTTAACTTTGAATCGTTCAAACTATGTACATTCTCACAAATTTTGTCACTAAAGACCCGGGTTTCGCCTTTCGGCATCTTCAGGCATTCAAGTGCACGGATGAACTTGAACTGACGCTTAGCAAATGAAAGTTTCGTGTTTATATAAGATATAAATGCATCACTGAGTCCAAAGCCATTGCTGGCGAAAAGGATGAGCCCATGGGAATGTAAGCGTCAGTTCAAGTTCATCCGTGCACTTGAATGCCTGAAGATGCCGAAAGGCGAAACCCGGGTCGTTAGTGACAAAATTTGTGAGAATGTACATAGTTTGAACGATTCAAATTTAATATTGAAATTCCACCAAGCACCTTCAGTCGAAATCTTAAATTTATTTTTAACATTAAATTTAAATTGATAACTTTGTTAGTCCAATTGTTGTGGAATAATACTAATTTACCAATTGGCTTATTTCTTAACTCATATATTTTACGAAGTCTGTACTTCCTTTATATAAACACCTACGGCCAAATTCTTTAATACTTTTTGGTTAACTTATTTACCTCTTATGTTTACACACATTTTACATCTGCCGACAAGCGTTTTATAATGTTCTGTGAACTGTTAAAATAAGGGATTAATTGTTTATAAAATAAACAATTTACTATATGTTATCCATTAATATATTTTTTTTTATCTTGATTTCATTTTAATGAATACATTGTAGACGGGTTTAAACCTTTAATCTTTCAGTCCCGAACTAACAACCTTGTTTGCAGACTGTAGCAGAAAACACCCTTCAAACAATGTAAATAAATAAATTCCTAATTTATAGAATATCGTTCACTGATATTTGTTTAAGGCTGTGCAAATATTTGCTCTGTTGAAATTCAGTAGCGAAATTTTATAAGTATAAATGGAATATTTAAACATTTTGCTTTACCTTTCAGGACGATCGTAATAATAATTTACATAAGTAAACTTTCACACATTTAGCTCAGAAGAAACGTTATACAACGACGGTATTTTCAGTGAAAATAATTCACTATGAAATACTCAATAGTACACATTTGAAATTAATACACTTGTAAAAATATAAACAATAAATATGTTTCTATTTTAATTGTGTTGTTTAGTTTATTATTTTTAGTTTGTAATCAGTGAGTTCAGATAGCTCCGCGAGTACAGGATTGGAAAATCCGCATCTAAATGTACAAGTTTAATATAACGTGGTCGATTTACAATATACATGAAAATACCCTTAATTCTAATTTAATTACATCAATTGGTGAAGCATTATATCTCTCTTTAGTTATGCTTTTTTATGAAAGCTCCAATTATTTCATAATACAAACAATCGTCAGCTAAAATTTACCTAAAAGTTATACCACAATATTATTTATTTACTATGAAAGTGACGTCGGGAATTATTGTACTATCAATTATGCTAGTATTAAGACCAGGGGCGGAGAACTTTTTCATTCCTAAAGGCCACATTCATTTATCTGATTCAACATAAGGCCGCAGTAAAAAAAATCGTTGTCAGCCTCTACCCATTTCGACTTTCGAACATATAATGGGTTGATTTCGCTCTTTTTCCAAACGCTTGTGTATATTTTTTTGGCCAAAGTGAATATTTTGGTCAAGTGAAAAGGCCGCAGGTTCCCCTCCACTGATTAAGACGATCATCAAATTACGGTAACGCCAAATTGACCCCGGCAATTCAGGATTCTGTTTTCCGGGATTTGAAGCCCTAATCTATATATACATTGAAAATTCTCAAATTATTGCACGCTGACTCTATGAAATAAATGCAATACAATTTGTTTTATTTTGTTTCATATGTTTTGTTTTAAACAAGTCTACACTTGAAACATATCGTGAAGAAGAAACGTAGGATTTACGCTTGTAAAAGGGATACAAGGCTTTTTGTCTCTTCTAAAAATAATACAAAATGAAACAAGACAGCGCTCGCTGATTCACGCTTTGATAAGACTTATCTTTTAGAGGCACTTTTTCGCCATTTGCTCGACTATAAAAAGAAGCTTGAAACTTTAAACGACTTCAATATGAATACTAAATATAATATTTTGCCTACGTAAAGAATATAAAAAAGAATCTTTGTCTTTCTTTTACAGCGTGAATTATATGAACTTTATTAAATCGGACAAAGTTTTCACTGTCATTTTTAAATGCAACTTTTACTTCACTTGCTACGTTTCTACCACAATATAAGTTTAAAAAATAATTATATCACAGTTGAACGAAAATCTGTCAAAAGAATACAATTACAAAGCTTTGTGGTATCAGATAAAAATAAATGTAATGCCGTTTTCCAGTAATGAAACAATGCGATCAAAATAATATAATTCTAATAATAATACGGAAATTTAAAAATACCCTCCTTTTAAATTAGTAACCATTTCTATTTTGTAACCATTTAACGATAATCACGTATAATTTCAAAGATATTAATATATTTTATTTGTGATTAATTCCACAATTAAATAAACGTCATTAAAATTATTTTATATAAATCGCTTTTAACTTTGTGATAATAAATTGTAATCTTATATGTATTATATACATATACACGATACACTTATTAACAAAGCGTCAGTTAAAGTTCACCCGTCACTTGAACACATGAAGATTTCAAAAGGAAAAACGCGGGTTGATACTGAAAAAACGTGTGATTATTTTATATATATTTTTTTAATGAGAACACACTGATTATTCAATCAGAACCAGTTTGCAAGCAAATTGAGCATTTTCAACTAAATCAAACAAATAAAGTAAGATTTCGACAGCGTATCTTTGTCTTTATTCTACATCTTCTATTGTTAAACTGGTCCTGATCGTACTGAAAATTTGCTTATTAAATCAAAAAAACTATGTTTATATATATAATATATAAAACTCTACTCAACTGTCTTTATATGTATCATTGATTCTGCAAACTTTTTTGAAAATTTACAAAAAAATATATATAAAAAAAGAATATTCTCTTAATATTGTATAATGCTTCACAGTGTTCAGTTTTCATTTAAAATATTTATTATCTACCTGAAAAATTTTGAAGTCCTGAATGGTGGTGAATATTAACTAAGCAAACTTTGTATTTTTTTAATGAAACTCTTCAATTATTATTTGTTATAGATTAATTTGAACAAGAAAATATGTTATAATTCTTTTCGTTATATACATATTTAATACAAATTATTTCACTTTAAAAATTTTCGTGGAATTGAATATTGTTTGTATTAATTCCATGGCATAGCTCAATGCGAGCACCATAATTCGTCTGATTCTAAAAACAAAATGGTCGATTTCAAAAACTTGGATTGGAAACTGGAATTTGCGGGACCTTTTTAGCTCTTCTAAGATTTGCAATTTTAAAAACCCAGAAGTTTGTGGAATTGCCAAAATAACAACATTTAGGACCTCTTTTTAACCCTATTGCAACTTCTCAAATGTTTTCAATCCCGAAATTCTGCGATTAGTACTATCACAATCCCGGGATTTTGCTATCTCAAAATTGGACAGGATCCCGGGATTAGAAGCTTTAGATGAGACGTTTTCAATTATTTTTAATACAGCACTGTTTTATTAATTTGATAGATTTTTTATTATTAAAAAACAGCGCTTAAAACAATTATGATGTAAAAACGCTTACAAATTGTTGCCATGTGCTGTAATCTTTTACCCCGTTGTATGAACCAGAGACACAAATTTTCTCACATTAAATCAAGATAACAGCAAAGCAATTTGCTTTTCATTCGTAATAAAAATCTGGAAATGTTTCCTGTGCACATATTTTATCACCTGCGATTTGGGGTTGTAAGTTTTTCTTTGCTCTCTCCTACCGTCACAGATTTGTTTTTATTTGACTTTGAGGGTGCTACCAAAGTTTGTGTTTACACTAGAGGAATTTACGTGCTCTGCCTTTCGCAGCTGTATCGAGTTCAATACGATTGTAACGATCGGGAATAAAAACTTTGCTGGTTTTAGGTTATACATTATTCAATTCTTCTTAATTTATTACTTAAAAAAATTTATTTCCATACTTCGGCTTAAATAATTATAAAACATTGCTATTTTTTTATCATGTCCGCTCCCAAAGTTGAGCATATTTACCTCAACAGAAATATTTATACTATGACTGTTTGTTACTCAGTTGCTATACCTCTCCTTTTTCTAAGAGAGTATTGATAGAAAGATGGGACTAAAACAGGACCACTAATTATACTAATTGCTCTCGCTTAGCCTGGTATTAGGATTAAATGGGCGTTTGTGATGTCTAATAATTCCTTCCCACTCTTTCGATCCTTTAACAAGTGCGCTTAGTGAGAGCGATTAGTTAGCCAACAGTTCTGCCCCAGCTTTCTCTTCCTATTCCCTACAACTTTTACAGTTTTCGTAGAAAACTTCTGTTGATATACCTACATTAGGAGGCCATATGCTCCACTTTGGGAACGAACATTAATAAAAAAAATACATTATATAAAACTAAGATTATTCCACGTTTTGTGTTATTAACTGTGACAGGTGTTTTGCCTCTTTCAGAGGCATCCTCAGACAATCTTGCTTTCACAATGCTTATTTAACTACGAAACGTGGAATAATGGAAAGTTATTTAAAATTTTATATTAAATGAACTTCCACAAAGTTACCGCCACATCCATCGAAAGAAAATAGAATATAATTTGTAGAAATTTAATACTTATATATTGTTTCACCTTCTTATACCTTAACATAATTATTCAACTTCTTGCTTGCAATTTTTGTAATATTTCATGCGATGAGAACATACATCTAAGTGAAGAAAAATGGTATTTAAATATGTACTTTCATTTTATAAAAGCTATATTTTCTGCGTAAATAAAATTAACCGCCGCTACCAGGACAGCAGGTGGGCTAGGAGGTGTCGCATCCGCGGGCGACGCTGCTGAGTAAACATGGTAGTCCACCGATAAGCTGTGCGGCCGTGGGTGTACTCCCCGCTCGCAGAACAAACCCACCACCTCCTCAGCTAGTCACTGCGCCTGGTATGTTTGAACGGTGAAATTAACTGTCGATACATACACGGGCATCAAATTATGCGCACACTGCGGTGTTTTTGTGTGTACATAGTAAACGTGTGAATGTAGTTAAGAGATATGAGCCCCTATACATCAAATATTTATTCGCATTTTATCAATGAAATGAAAACAACTCGCAGCTGTAATAAATTGTCGTTATCGCTTTTATTATTATCAATCGACTACCCCCTACACCAGTGATGGCGAACCTATAACCCGCGGGTCAGACACTGACCCACGCAGGCTTTTTAAATTACCCCCGCGTTGATTTTTATAAAAAAAAAATATCCATGTCCGCTCCCAATGTAGACAATATGGCCTCCTAATGGAGGTATCTTAACAGAAGTTTTTTCTACGAGAACTGTTTGTTACTCAGTCGCTCAACCTCACTTTTTTTCCAAGGTGAGTAGTAGGGGAAAGAATGATAAGGCTAGAACAGGACTAGTGGTTGACTAATAGCTATTTCTACATCCAGTCATGAAAAAATCAGAAGGATGAGAGAAAATTAAATAATGTGAATTGACATCACAAACACCTTCAACTTTGAATTTAATAATTCTTAAATTCACTGTGATCTTGCCGGGAATCGAACCCAGACCTGCGTGATCGATAGAGCAAGCTCTAACCAACTGAGCTACAGCAGGCGACATTTTTATAAACTTATTTTTAATATCATAAAAGAGAGACCATACAATTAAAAAAACTGTATTGACTGCGAAATGCTTTCAAGTAATGAATACGGAAATATTGACGACTCAAATTCTCAAAACGTATTGATTAGTTATCGATGTCTGAAATATTGATTATGGGCAATGAATACATGGGGAATTCAAAATGAGTGAATGGTATAAATATTATGTTTAGATATTAATTAATGAAGTGTATATTCAGGGGTGCAGTGCTCATTTTCTCCTATATACGAACCGCCCCTGACGAGATATGAACCTAATATTAATAAATTATCTGAAAATAAATCACAATTGATTTCTCATTAAATATACTTCAACTTTACTACGTATGCTATGTATATTAATATTTCATAATATACATATATATGCACAAATGTTTTTTTATGTTTGTCTGTTGTGCTTTAAAAGTTTTCTCATCAACTTACCCACACACACTTTCTGAGAATACTCTTAATGTGTATGTATGTGTACATCTTCACAGATAAACAGATGCATCAATACAATTACACAATACTATAATCGCGTACATATTCCACTTACTGGAAGATATTTAGGAATTTAACATGTGGTGTAGTTTTGACACCTGAAACTTTCGCACGCCTAGTTTTAAACTATGACAAGTCGAAAAATAGCATTCTGGAATAATTGAATTTATTGATTCAAATAAGCACGGTTCCTTTCTCGTGTGCATAACTTCGATTGCTTGCCGTTTTACTTTACTACTTTCAGTATTATTACAAAATATGCATTCTTTTTTTTGCTCAGAACAGTCATCTGACCAAAAATTCATATTATAACTTCGACATTACGTTTTTAAGTACGACATCATATTTTATATTCCTTAAAAAGGACAGTTAATTTATTAATGAAAGTATGTTACTCTCATTTTTAAAAAATATAAATTGAAACAATGTTTAGTGTCCCAAAATATTTGACTTTTACAATGCTCGCCATGAGCGAGACCGGACCTGACCTTTTTAAATAAAGTGGAAATGAAGTACGAAGGAATGTTGTCTTTTTATTATTGTTGCAAAAGTGTCGAAAATTGGAGAAATAATGACTAATGTATGTATTATTAATAGTATTGATTAATTTCACGATATTCGGATAAGTAAATGATTTCAATATTGAAAAATAAACTGCCGATAAGTAATGGTATGTTTTTATTCATACCGTCTGAAGCGTTTTCATTCTTTTACTTACAAAAAAAAACGATATAATATTGTAGCTATATATGAATTTATATACTTATTACAAATTTTCCTACGTTTTACTTTTGAATATTATAGCATGCCCTGTCATTTTGCACAGCTCACTTAATCTGGCATACGTTATTTCATTTCTCTTTGAACGTTTCAGTTAATCTCACAACACGTGAAATATTTCAAATATTTATACAGGGCATATTATAAAAATGGCAGCGATCTCTGAGAAGTGTTTGACGGGAGTAAGAGCGTGGGTGTATTTACGAAATAAATAATCATCATTGACATTGTAATCTTGAATTCTTTTTCAATGTAATTGTTTACTTTTTATCATATAAAAAACTCAAAGAATTCACGTTTCTATATCAGTTAGCTTACGCTTTATTCTTCTGTGAATGTATTTTATATTTCTATATATAACAATAAGCACAAGGTGTATTTGTTATCCTGATGAATATTTATTGTTCGATACTCCGCAATAAAGAAGTTCTAAAAATAAACAATATACAAAAATATGCACAGTCATCAACCGTAACTATAAAACCAATCATCTACCCCCATCTTTATTTACTCATAGTGATATTTTGTATCTTCTATATCTCGCCATTTTAAGCAGGGTGGGTGTAAAAGAAGAAGTTTCTTTCTGTACTAATTACCCTCGCATTAACCGCTGATGCAGCTTAAACAAATTTACTGCCTCGTAACCATATAATCTGCGCGTAGTTCTGAAAATATTTATTAATATATGTATTGCCGCTACTAAAAAAAATTACTTTCCTTTTGGCAACCTTTAACCCTTTGCCCGCATCACTAAATTTATCGAGCATGCCCTGTACGCGGCTGCTTTTTTGCGGATTTTATTATCGCGTTTTCGAATATAAATATAAGTTGTAATAGCTTTTCAACTAATCAAATGTGTTAATTGCCACCCAAAGTAACTTTTCCAATAATAAAATACAATATATTTCTTGTGTTTTCGGTTTAATTCAACAATAATCATTCTTCATACAATTGCGGCGTGACCTCGCCATATTGCAAAATACCGCCACGCGTGACTGAGAACACTGCGCTACAACTATACCATATGCTTATAATATTAAATTCTCGAAACAATATCAATTTCACCCGCACTCGATCGCTTATTTACAGTATCCAAAATCTTGCAATAGTGACGTATGTTCACGATGTGTTCCAGAAATAAATCATTTTAGCCTATATTGAATCTTTTTTGACTAATGCCATCTATTGAATTTGGTAAAATATAAATTTAGTAATATTTTCAACCAATTTATACAATTTTAACACAATATATAGGCTCTTATATAGGGTTTGAAATTTTCATGACATATATACGTGTCACGCACGCTGAGGGCATGTTCGCTAGGACATGCATAGTGGTCATACGCGGTGAGAAGGTTAAGCGTGTCTTTGAATCGCCAGCTATCTGAAAAATGCATTATTATTTATGGTTTTCGCCCTTGACAACGCGCTGGTATAGTATTTTGTTATTTTTTCCAAGTCACTCTCTCAAGAGTTTTCTTTACCAACTACGAAACGACAAATGCTTCATCTCCTTAATAAATAACATCATAATATTACCAGTGTCCCACAGATAGCGGGAATAGTATTCTTATAATCTTTTGAACTTCTTTAGTTTTTTGATATCGATAGCATTAAAATAATATTTTTAAAGTTGCACAATCGTGGGTAAAGGTGTAATAAAATTTAAAATATAATATGGTTAAAAAGTTGATTGTTGGAATATAACTATGTAATACTATATAGTTGGTTGCGATAGAATAACCAAAAAACGATCGATTGGACGTGTATATAGAAACATGTAGAAAAATACAATTGACACGAATTTCGATTAATAATACAAGTATTTGGTTGCAACACGTGTAACATAAGGCACTGTTAATATTCAATCAGAAAATGTTTACAAATTCAGAGTTAGGGATCAGACATTTAAAACCTTTAAAAAAATCGCAAGACTTCGTTACCGATACCCGATTTGCATATCAAACTGATGTTATACGCCTCTAACATACGTAAAGTAATCCCGCGAGATGTTTCTTCGGCGGCCTGTGAGTGGAATATGTAGGGCGAAAACGATTCCCGACTGGAGGAACGTGCCGAGAAAGTAATAGCACAGCATTTTCGGTTTAACAGATATAAATGGAATGATGAGATCACCGGTTGATGTGCCTGGTTTCCACTGACATTTCCATATGCAGTTGAAATTTAGTAGAGAAAAATTGCAGAGTACGCCATAAAAGACATTGAAAAATAACACTTGATTATTGCTGCGCGCACCTATGCTGCATTTGTTTGATTGCATGTGCTTGCGTGTACTGGTTTATTTATTATTATATGTTTTTACCACACCCGCTCCCAATGTGAAGCATATAGACTCCCTATGGAGTTTATCTCAACGGAAGTGTTTCTACGAGAACTGCCTGTTACTCAGTTGATCAACCTCTATTTTTTTCAAAGAGAGTAGGAATAGAAGAATAGGGCTAGGACATGACTTATGGTCTGCTTATCGTTCTCGCTGCGCCCCGTTTTTAAGGATAGATCGAGTGGGAGGGGGGAAATTAAGATATCAAATAGATCCATGTCTTCGAACATAAATTCATGAATCGATTGAAAAATCAATTTATAAAACTGTCCGTAATGAGATTTAAACATTTGATCTCCATAACTGAAGTTAAAGACAATAAAATATAAAACTGTTCCATGACAAAACAAATTTCATGAGCGAAACTGGTCCTAATCTTGCTAAGTAAAAGTGGAAGCAGTGCAGAGACAAATTGTGTTTTTTTAATATAATACATTTCTACCAAGTATGTGACAGTGAACACCGTAAAAGTGTTTTATTTTTTGTAATTTAAAAAACACGTTTCTACACATCGCCTGATAAATGTGATGTCATCTTTAATAATAATGAAAAACCAAGACACAAATTGATGTAATAGAGTTTAAAAGGGTTAGCATTTCATCTAATTTCTTACGTTACTTTGAAAAATAAAGGATTCACGCAACTCCCACAGGGAAAACCATTATTTTCTCCTACTAACAACCCCATAGAGGGCAGTCTACCGTGTTTTATATGAACTCTCTCCGACAAGACGTGAACGGGGTGTATGAATAGGTTTTCAGCACTAATACCCACTTGATTCCAGGTACACGGTGTAAACTAACACATTTCCGAATTATTACTATTTGGCTTTGGTCGGGTGACGGGCAGCTTTCTTTGGAAAAAAATGTTTGACCTCCCGAAAAGGTTACATCAAAAGAAATCTCAGAAGTTTATTTTATATCGTAATACAATAGCAAAATAAAGTGGGTTTCGCCATCAAAATAATATTACTCAATTCATCATAATATTCTCGCTTTATTATTTTTATTTTACAAGACGAAAAAACTGTGTATGTATATCACCATCAGCTTTTGTAGCCCTGAAACAAAAACTCTGCCTAGCGATTGAAAGATTCTAGTTTGTTACTTTGCCAATAATTATTTCACTTTAAATGTGTTCACTGTAAATAAATACTAGGTGGAAAAGAATTATATTCAATACATATAAATACCCTTTTGTACTTATTCAGTATAATCAAGATGAGATGAAAAATGAATACGTTGAAAAATATTGTTAAATAAATTGTCTGAAAAGAGTGATTATTTAATATTCACGATGAATGGCTTGTGATTTCTTTTATTTACCACTTTGAATTTTACAATTTACAATTTGAGTGATAAAAAATCTTAAGATGTTAAGAAAATTGTAAAGTAAATTAATTTTAAAAAGAACGATAAATTAATATTGGTATGACTTTGTCTCTAATTATTCTTGTATACATTACAAAAAGGTATCGTGTTGGTCAAATAGTTTTATCGCTTTTATTTATTGTGTAGTTTTCATTTAAAAAAATTCAGTATATTGATGACAAATACAATAAATGACTACATTAATCAAAATATCCACCCGTGCTTATCAATTTTAATATATCCAGCGAAATAAATCACTAAAATATAACTGTTTCTGCATCACGTTTGCAAAACGTCAGATTGAAATGAATACATCAGAAAAATTACAATAAAGAAGAAAATACAGACTAAATAAAAAAAAATGTACATAGCTTTTAAGCAAACAAAAGAATATCAAATGATACTAATACAGTCAATAGAATTATCTAATAATCGACAATGTATTATGTGAGTTAACATTGTAGCTCACTTATCATGCATTATCAACGGTTTTAGAGCACGGATGACCTACTTCATAGTTATACCGAAAGCATATAACTAATGCTCTTCGTAGACAAACAGAAAGCTTAATCACGCTCTTCTACAAACTACAGCTTATCAAATGTGCTTTGATTGCACATTCGCAATTGCTAGCAACAATAATCACTGAATTACGTGTAGTTCATAATCTCAATTCGTATTTTAAATTACCGTTTATTCTTTGAAACTTTTTAAAAAACGAACAAGTCCTGATAAAGCAGCTTATTGAAAGTTTATTTTGATTTGTTTTAAATAATAACGTTAATATACAATTTGGACCCATTAAAGACGACGTGAGCCAAGTGGTATTTTAGAAAAAAATAAATTGGATACCTTCTAATATGTTGCATGTCTTAAAATATCGTAAAAGTGAAGTAACCCCAGTTAATACACATTGCAGTAAAGTTATTCCCGTAAAATAAAAAAAAATGCAATCCACCAAAACACCAAGTAAAGACGTGTTTGTACTTTAATGTCAAAGAATTTTTTTTATCATTATGCTAGTTGGCTCACTTCACCTCTTGCGGGCACATTTAATTTGATATTTTTGTTGCTCCACTTGTTGTGTTACAAACTGTGACACGTGTTTCAACTTTTTAAGAGGCATCTTTGGATAAACTATCGCATCGGAAAACTTTTTATTTTTATATATGTATTATTGTATTAAAAAATAAATAGAATTAAGCTTTTGCAATATTTCATTGATAAATAAACACTGGAGCGGGTTTTCAAAGTTGTAAGAATTGCATACTCTCGATAATGTAAGACTGGCTCGTTACCAATAAATTCAACTATATTTTATTCAATTTGAATCGTTCAAATTATGAACATTCACACATATTTTGTCACTAACGACCCGGGTTTCGCCTTTCGACATTTTCAGGCGTTCAACTACACGGATGAACTTGAACTGACGCTTAGAAAATTAATTTTTCGTGTTTATATAAGAAATAAATGGATCACTGAGCTTAAAGCTATTTTTGACGAAAAGGATAAGCCCACAGATTTGAGTAGTGAGTAGTTTTAAAAATTATATTTGTTTTGTTTGTCGGAAAAGGTGTTTTGACTATATTTATATAGGGTATAACAGTGGCGACCCAGGCATGTTTAGTATTTCATTTAAAATCGGAAGACTGTTAAATTGCGCTCTGTTTATTTCTAGAATTTCCTGGAAAAAGAGCTTATGGGGCTTCGTATTTGGATGTAACATTTTTATCTCTTGTTCCTGATTGAACACGTGTCTTTCCAAAATTAAGTGATTAGCAAAAGTAGACGTGTCTTTTTTCAATCTAAATAATATAAACCAATTCCTTAAATTATATATTTTATTCATTACTTTGTTTTGCCATCATCATTTTGTGACTTTTTTAATATGCCCTTGAATATTTTGTTTTAATTATATCATAAACGTAGTATAAAATGAGTATTTAACAATCAATGATGCATATCCTTTACTTTGTAAAAAATGAAAAATACTGTAGGCCATTAAAAAGATTTTATTATTTATCCGACGCTGTATGTAGAGTTAAATTATTCATTGGGTCGTTTTTATTTTGCGTTCAGAAAAATATGTTACACGTTACGTGAAGGCAGTCTTGCATTCTCGTTCAAATAAAACAGAGCGGGGGAGAAAAGCTATGTGGGGTAGGTGCTTGTGAGGCAGTATGGAAGTTGCCCCATGAATGTCTAATGGCCCAGTTCACCCTTAAATCCTTATTACCGGTTAAAATAATACCGGCTCGCATGCGTGCAAAAATAGCCGATCTCTCTCGTACCTCGTTAAAGTTTTTTTCCACCAGGTTTTTTAACACTGTTTGATTGTATTAAAATTGTAACTTTTGTGGAACAACATGTTTTTGTGACCTTACTTGTTCATTTAAATTAAAATATTATTCGATCACACAACGTTTTTAATGAAAGTGTTGATATGTTACGGTATTTTTTAACAAGTATTTTCTACATAATTTATAAAGTAGACCGCCTATATCACCATTATCAGGAAAAACTTACAGTGAAATAGTAAAATAATAAAAAAAATGAAAACCCCTAATTATTGTTACTATCCATATCCGCTCCCAATGTAAAGCATATGACCTCCTAATGAAGGTATCTCACATTAAGTTTTTCTGTAGAACTTTGTTTGTTACTCAGTCGCTCAACCATTCTTTTTCACTGAGTAGTATGAATACAAAGATAATAAATTATAGGTCTTGTGGGTAACTAATCGCTCTCGTTACGTCCAGTTATTAATCGAAAAGGTTCAGAGGGAATCACAAACAACAATGTTTTCGAACAGAAATCGATCTAAAAATTGCTATTTGTGCTGAGACTCGAACCCGTGAAATCCAGCACATATCCAGGTTGTCGGACTTATCCAGGTTATCGAGACAGTTTTCAGTTCACAGATTACTTTCGGTTAAAATAAATATAGTCGGAGATATTTCGTATTTACGGTTAATTCTAAGTAAGTAATTTAAAAATCGGGTAGTTACGCTATCATAAAAATGAAAAAAAAACAATAAAAAATCATTTCCGCGTATCTGATTCCATCCATCACTGACGCAACACCGCCACCTACTATGTCTACGAATAAACAAACTCGCCTTCGCCAGAGTCTCGGGGCAGTTTCCTCATTATTTCCCCCTTTTTTAATATTACTAAAGAGCCCTGTTATTGGGGGGCGCGCCGGCAGAACTGGGGCGCGGTCGGTGCGTGATACACGGCAGTTACCAGTTACCTGCGCCTCGGCACCCCCGGGGAAAGGGGGCTCTAAGCTCCCACTCTACCGACGATGATAGAGGGAGCTTTCGTATCAGTATGTAATTTTGTGGGTGCAATATTATGCAATGCAATGGATTAGGGTTCTTTCCCGGTTTGAAGTGTACGGAAACAAAATCACTTTTTTAATTCGTCAGAAATAAATTGCGTGCTCCCTTAAACGTTAATAATTAAATTTACGGCCGTCGCAGTGTATTTCTATAATAATTTTGATTGTTAATTTATTTGATAAAGTTTTAAAATCTCTTTTTAATACAATATTTTACTTATTATTTGTAGATTTCTTACCTCTTAAACATGTGTTATCTTTGAGTAATTATTTTACATTTAAACATAATTTGAAATAATAAAAAAATGTTCATACCATATTTTAGAAACTCATAGAAACTGTTGCATGAAAGTCTACTTTCATAGTTATTGTATTTATTTTGCAACCGTACATTTTTTCACATTATGGATTTTAAAGAGAAAATCGTATTTTTTATATTTAATTGAAAGGATTAGAAATATTTTTTATCAGAAAAGAGCGAAATTTTGTTTGGTTTAAAAAGAAATCTCAATTCTTATTTTTCTTTTATTTACACTCAATTAAAACTATTTGTTTAATACAAAGCTCATTGAAGTCAGCTGTAATGCCATGTTGTACTATTTTTCTTCACAATTAATACTACATAATATCGCTAATATAACAACCCTTATTTATGACAGCTATCAAAATCAGTTCAATAACTTTGTATATGCGCCAAGTATTATTTGACAATCCAAAAACTTTGAGGTCGAATCCGGGGTTAGTCCTAATTTCAACCCTCGATTACGGTAAAACATTATTGTATCGATCTCAATTTTGCGGTCTGTTTCGTGACAAAACATATTCCAGCTGTTGAAGACGTGACATATCGATATAAGCTTTGTTTCCAGAAAGAGATTCGATCAACGCAATATGTCTACAATGGGATTGCCATTGTTTTATTATAATATCACATTATTATGGAACGTCCACACGCAAAACTGTATTTAAATATACTCGGATGTCTTTGTTGGTGTATTTAATAGTTATAAAGACATATTTTTATATTGCATTACTAATGTTCAATCTAATTAATTACTAAGAAAGACAATAGTTATGCGGTACAAAATAGCAAAGTTTTTACAATTTACAAAGCTACAATTTTTTTTAAATTTCCACATATCACTCCATTGATTGTGTTACTAATGGTAACACGTGTTTCAATACAAAAACGCAATCAATATAATACAAACGGGTATATTTGGGTCTGCGGTGCAGTGGTCAACGTCGTTGGCTTCCGTGACAAATCTCACGGGTCCAAGCCCCAGTACAAACAACACTTTTTTCAATCGATTTCTGTTCAAATACATACGTTTTTCTGACATATGTTCTCTTTCTCCCATCTTCCAATCCTAAAATAAAGGCGTAGCAAGAAACTTACCACTAGAACTGTCCTAGCCTAATTCTTTTATCACGTCTGTTTTATAAATAAGAGAGATCGATCAACTGAGTAACAAGAGGTTCTTCTTTTGGGGTATCTTAAATGGTAGGCTAAATGTTTCACTTTAGGAACGGACGTGAACTTAAATAAAGGATAACAAATGTATTGACAGTAATGCTATATCAAAAATATATGTCTTAAAAACTAACGTTGAATCTAACGCATATTAAAAAAAAGTCAATCATGAAATAATGCGCTTAAACCTTTTAACCAGTATTGACTTGCAATTTTGTCCTGAGCTTTAAATACAAATGAATTGACAACCTCTATATGTTGAGTCGTTTACATTTGCATGTCTTTACCATTATCTGTCGTATCACTATTCGATATCACTATTATCAACCAACCCTTAATGTTACTTTTATGTAATCCCCATTAAAATCGGGTATAAGTTCGAACTAGATTATATGCCCTTGTAAACGGGCCCTAGGGTCTACCGGAGTAAACAATAAAACGGATTAGTCATCGACTCGGGCACGAGCTCTTAGCTCATCGTATAGAATTAATATAGAAATTTATTTTATACATGTGTCTAGATTTTATACGAAAACTTTATGTATTATTTTGGTATAAACCTTAATTTTTCAATGACCATTTATGATCAAGATTTTTTGTGTAAATTCAACATTCACCACATCTGGTTTACACTATCAAATTTTGGTAGAGAAGTATTATTATGTGGGCCCATTAGAGGTGAAGTGAACCAATGGTATTTAAGAAAAAAGTAAGTTGCGTTGTAATATTCTACGAGTATGAAGTAACCTCAGTTAATATGAACATATTGCAATAATGCTATCGAAGTAAAATAAAAATTTGCCGTTCACCAAAACACCAAATAAAAACGTGATTATGCTTGAAAGTCCAAGAAAACGTTTTTCCATTTTACAAGTTGGGTCACTTATAATAATACAATATATTACTACATTGTATTATGCTCATTCCGCATTTTTAATAATGATCTGAACCGGCTTTGCTTATCAAAATAATCGTCAACTGCTGTTTATTAATAAATATCTATGAATGCTCGTAATCAACGAAACCAGTCCTGATATTTTTTTAAATGTAGGAAAAATATAAAAAGCGTAATTATATATTATAATACTCATCTACCAAGAATTTTCAATATACACCAGACGTGGACAAATGCGGTCCATCATTCGCTTCATGTGCGGCTCCCAATATCTCTTGATAAAAATATGTTTGTATACAATATATAGCAATTAAGATTTGTATAAAAATTCAATCAAATTCGTTTTTTCGTATTTAATACTACGTGAGAACTATGGTGTGAATCTTTATATATATAGGCTCTAGTTGACCTCATGTATTCCCACCCCTGGTATATACAGTCAATTAACGTATACAAATCACAAAAAAATATTACTCTACAGTCTACAGCTTAGTGCTACGATCTGGACTAGTTTTGATCGTCACTATAAATTCAATTAATTTAAATATATATGTGGTTAAAAAAATATTTTAAAAAAGCTATTCCGTATAAAATAAAGTGTTTTTCAAAAGTTATAAGATATTTACTTATTCCGTTAAAACCCCATTAGGATTGTATATATTGACGGTATTCGTGTTCTCTATCTAGAGAAAAATCATTTATCACAGAATCCAACACAAAATTTAACGCATGAATAAGAAAAAATGAGTTTGATACTCGCTCATAAACTAAATCACTTTGCCAAGAAGTTTGAGAATCGATATATTTTTTAATGTTATATAACCAAAATTTATTACATATTTTTAAAAATAATTTTATCTAAATGTATTATTAATGATATAACTTTACTCGAACAAAGGCACTAAAAGTGTGTAGTTTTACCTTTAAGAATTTCCAAAACACCTGGACAATTTCTGTTTTTAAAAGTATTATTTTTTTATTTTATTTTTTACAATTGACTAGGTTAAGTGAGCGTTGAGATTTTCTCACTCCCTTTGCACACCTAGCATCCCCACCCCTCTGGAGTTCTTCCGGGTTTTCATTTAGTGATTGTTTGCCAACACTCCCCTCCGCGCTCTCATAAACATCAATATTGTGTTATATATTTATGAGGATGCAATAAAAGGGTGTCAACCATTTGGAAGGAAAGATGCATCGCAACATAATCATTAGGTTTCTAATCAATAATTTCATCGTCATTCTTGAATTATGCAAATATTAAATATATCAATATAAACACTATTATATTCACATACACTTTGAAAACTTCTTTGATTCATGAAAATAATACACAATTAAAAGATCTTTCCGACCATCTTTAGTAATAATAATTTTCTCCCGAAACTATTCAATTTATGACCAAATACTAATAAACTCAGCTTTATATTACTGGAGGATGAAAATCACTTGTACAGGTAAAAATACTTTCATTAATCGATGTTTTAATTTGACAGATATTGTTGAAATAACATATCTTACATTTCTCAATTGTTATGATAATCGATTTTTTATATAATTAGTATCGTACAAAACGATGTTTTTTTCAATCGTAAAATGACAATTACTATTTTAAGAGTGTTGTTGTAAAATTCTGTTTTTAATTAGACGTATAATAAAAAATTTAAAACCAACGCTTTGTGACTTCATTTTAAAAGATGGTGAGAAATTTTAAGCCAAGTACGTGCAGACTTTTACAAAATTTTAATTCAATATAAGTGAGAATAAATACTGTATTAACTCTTATTATCCTTTTTTCTTTGCCTAATATCATAAATCATCTATCACTCGTTGCAGAGTTCGCTGACAGGCAGCACAATACGTCTAAAGCTTTTGAATTTTCTATCGCAGGAATTAAACCGGATATAAATTTTATTACAAAAGAAGTCCTCCAAACAATTCAACAAAAAGTCTTTCGCGTTCCTGCCTTCGACGTCATAAAATTCTTGTCGTTTTTTTATATTCATGATTCATAAATTCACCAAGTCCTTTTTGGCTTGAGTTTCTGTTCGTGCATCAAACGATGCGTGCAGTTATTGTACGAACAAAGAAATATTATGTAAATATAGAAGAAAATTTGTTTGAACTTTTGATTTGTTCTTTTTTATTTACTTGAAACCGATAAAAATGAAACTAAGTGACAAGCTGCGTGGCTGAGTGTTAACATCGTTAGCTTAAAACATGAATGTAACGGATCCGAATCCCACGATGGACCATTTTTATAGATTGATTTTTAAATCGATTTATAGATTTCTTTTCGATGCCATGGATTTATGCTATTTCTATATTCTCACTCCGATTTATTGTATTATTAAAAATGGGACGTAGCGATAACAAATAACTTACCACTATTCCGTTCATATTTCAATATTTTATCCTTACTCTTACTCTGTAAGAGAGATTTAGCAACTGAGTAACAAGTAGTTATAGTAAAAACTCTTCTATTGAAATAAACTCCATTAGGAATCCATATGCTTCACATTGGGAGAGTAAGTCGTAAAAAAATGACAGGCCATCAAAAAATCAAAAGCAAAATACGAATCAAAACATTTTTGTTAGCAGACAGTTAATAAATTTCGAGATATACGTTATAGAATAAAATAATAAAATATGTAAGCAAACAGTAATCTTAAAAAAAATAAAGCGTTCACCAGAAGTTATCTCATTATTGATTTACTCCAAAATTGGTAGGACATGTTACATACAATTCAAGTAAATTTTAAAAAAAGTGTATAAACTATCTTTAAAAGTTTTACATTTTTTGTCGTCAGATATTATGCTTTTAAAAATGATTATTTTTTAAAGAAAATAGCAAGGCCAATGTAAATTGTAGTTAACAAATACTTATAAACAAAAGATTAAAATGATAAATTTAGTTGGTAGATTTCTTTTCCAATAAACAACCTGGGTTTCGCCTTTTGCACCTTCATGCATTTAAGTACACAAGTGAACTTGAAGCTGGCAGTTAACAATTTTTACAGTTAAAATATTATATATAATATATTATGAAAAGAATTCAATGTTATTTGTTGCTTACACCTTTTATTTCTATACAATTTTGTATTAATAGCACTGTTTATATATTTTTCTTATCAGTTGACAATGCTCGCAATGAGCGAAACCGGTTCTGACGTATTTAATAAAGTGGAATAAAGTACAAAGGCGTATTGCTTTTTTATTAATATAATGCCTTTCCACCGAGTATTGTGAACAAAGTCACCTAAAAGTGAATATATATGGCAAATTTTCTAATCGATGATGTCTTAAATTATAGCATAAAATTAATTGAATTCTTGGTTCTGATAAAATGTTTTATAGTATTTTAAAACACAGTGTAATTATAAACAAATACTGTGACCTCTGAAAATGGCGAGCATCATTTTTATTCATGAAACGGTGTCCTTTGGAAAAATAGCCGATTTTGCAAAATACAGAAAAAAAACATTTATCCATTCGCTAAAAGCAGAATTTAAATATTTATTGTGTTCTGACGACCACCGAAGTAAATCTCGTTCAAAATGTCTACAGTGGAAAATTCAAATATGAATACTTAATCTTTTAGAGATTTTCTCAATGTGAAGAGTTTATTCAGTTTACTGACCCACGTAATTTAGCGAAAAGGCCAAAAATGTAGATAACGGAAGCTTTAGTCCTAATAGTAAAATGATAGTAAAATGACCTAATTAACCGTTTTAATACCGCGCAAATACATCATTGATATGTCCTAGAGATACTGCGTGTTTTTGAGAAAAATAATTTTGCCTAATATACACTCGAATACGATATTTTAAAAACCTATATTGACTCAATATAGATAGCACTACACATATTGCTTATATTCTATTAGAATACCAAGTAGTTGATTTCTTAAATGTCTTGGACATCCGTGTTTGCTTGCATATGTTCCAAACACTTGTGTCCGCTTGGTATTCAAGTGGTTAAGTATTTTTTGAATACAATAAAAATTGTCCATTTTTTTAGTGAATTGATATACGTTTACCTGGTAACTGAATGATTGAATTGACATTTTTATTAAAACTCTACTATATAATATTAACACATCAAAGTATTTAGTTCTATAAAAATAATATGAAATGGTTGATAGCTTTTTTGACTTCACGCTATCGTCAGATCTCGTTACGAATACGTTATGTGTTATTTCTATATTATTAAACAAATTTTAATCATTCTCTGTCTGTGCTGAATAAATAAAACTTTTTTTCCAGTTGTTTATAACGTAATACCGATTTCAAAATTAAATTAACCACCATGTTCAGTTTCATTACATTCATAATATTAACGGTTAAAATATTGTCTTCAAATTATAACTGTTTTAGAGTATATAAAATTATAAATGATCGTCTATCACTAAGTAGCAACTAAAATCCTCGAAATCCCTTATCGTTTCACCCTACCCGTCCTGTCATTTCTCCTTAAAAAAACACATAAAATCGCTTCGGTTATGTATTGAAATTAATATTTATGTTTGGAGTCGTTTCGTAGGAGTTCGTAATTCTCACGTAGAGTTTCTCAGGAAAAGTGTTTTTCCTCTTTTTCGCAGCACAAAACATTTATTTATAGACTCAGCCACACCTAAAGCAGTCATAATAATAATATGTTCCTGTCTAACCAGTGTATAAAGGAAAATTTACGATGGGAGAGCAAAGCAATGGTTTAATATGACTACACTGTAAAAAAAATGATTAACTTTTCCAATACATTTAGTTTATGACGACTTTTTTTATAGCGGATTGCTCTAAGTATGTAATTTATACACACTTTATTGATTAATAAAGAATTAAATTTAATTATTTTGTTATTCATTTTTTTGCGCAACAAATTGTGACACGTATTTTTTCCTTCAGTGAGAAGCATCATCAGATAGTCCTGATATTTTTAAATAAAAGTTGAAGTAGTACAAATGAATATTGTATTTGTTTTTAATATAATGCTTTTCCACTAAGTATTGACAGTGAACATCCTAAAGTGAAACTAAAAATTTATTCAGATTACAAAATAAAAGCCAGTGTTTGTCTTCTCTACTGGACGCAGGAAGGGGATAAGATACAAACTTTGATAGTACTTATTACTTGTACTTTATAAATATATTATAGTTTATTATACATCGATAATAGAATACACAATTTTTCTACTAGAATTGATTGAAAGCACGGACGAATAACGTAAGTCTTCCACGGTGTTACTCTCTACACGCAGTGTTCTGAAATACACAATAAAATATTTGCTTTGGTTTACCATTTAACATTCATTATAATTGATCTTGTCATCAATTGTATCGCTTAAATTCCTTTCGTATAGTATTTGTTATGATTGAATTAAGCAAAAATTCTTCCATGTTTATTCACGAATTTTTTATAATTGCGAACAAAATCGATATTTTTTTAACAAACACAACCTAGCATCAGTAAACAAGCTTTTTGATAGATAATTCTTTTCACAAACTTACACGTAGTCCTATTATTATTTTTTCGAACCCCGAGTTTGCGGTTATGCTAAGAATTGTATTGTTAATTAATATAATAATAAGCGTTTATCGAAAACGCCATGTTTTTCTTTAACGATTATCTTTCCAATTTTTATTTTAATTACAATTATCTTTAACATCCAATTTTAATTTTAAAATTGATGAAAATTTCAACCTGTTTGCTTTTGAAAATGAGGTGATTACCCGCTGCTCTTAATATCCTAAAATTTCTGCTCTCTGGCTGTTATTTTAAGAAGTGTTTGTCTGTAAAACTAAAATCTTTAGCATTGTTTCACAACAAAGATATTTACATCATTATTAGCACAATTGAACAGACTTCAAATAAACAACAGAAATTTATTTATAGAAAAATTCTCGTTCACAAATAATGCCTTGAATATTTTTGATTTTACTAAGTATTAGTATATTACTAACGTTATCAACATTCTATTATAAACACATTTTCTTACATAGAAATAAAAAAAAAGAAAAGATATATTTTGTTTTCTTGATTTATTAATTGGAAATTACTAGGATAACTTTACAAAAGGTAAAAAAATCACTACCTCGGTTATTATTTTATTATAATTCTGTAAATCAATATTATGTAGGTTGGAAGCTATTTAGACTTTACGCTTTCGTCAGAACTATGCCTAAGCTTTAATCAGCTTAACTATACATACTGGCTTATAAAACATTCAATATATCTTCTCATATAAAACGTTCAACATACGTCTTAATTTATATTGAAAATAAAATTTTAAATATGATAAAGACTTTGTCTTTTAAAAAAACTGTGAGAAATATGGGATTATGAAAAAAATTCTAAATCAAATAGTTTTAAATTTCAATAACTTTTTATAATTATATTTTATAGTAAGCTTCTTGTAATGGTTTAAGCAATAGTGTTGGATACATATTTTTTTGGTCACTAAGAATCTCTTTGAAAAGAATAATTCTAATCAGGGTAAAATTATGTTTACATCAGAAGTAGAATAAGACAATAGTGTTAATATTCTAAGCTATAACTAAATTGAAAAATTATTATATTTTAAAAAATTTTAGGTAACCAATATTTTGTGACACTACCATTCACGCAAAATCTCTCCACACATTAAATTAAAAACTTATTACAATTCTATCATACAATAATTAACTTAGAACCAACGAACTGCAACAAACTGCGATGCAGCATTTCAAAATTATTATTTTTTATTTCAAAAAAAAATGTTTAGTAAGCTTTGAAAAATTTGTCACTTTTGTTAAGACAACGTGTCGATTAACAAAGTTATCAAATTAAATTTTATATTATATATGAGCTTTCACAAAGTTATCGCAAAATTCATTTACAAAAAAAAGATAATGTAAATTTATCGTACGATTTCGTTGCTGATTTTTTTGCTCATAGCTCATTTTAAACTAATAGGAAAAGTAAAGAGTATTGTACACTTACTGGATATATTAATAATATTATAATACTGTACAAAGGTGTCGATTTTAAAAGGATGTTTGGTTGAAAGCGCTTGATTATCTACGCTGGCTCATGTATTTACTTATGCATTAAAACCCATCCCCGTCCGTTCTGATCGCGCAGATATGAGCTTTTCTTTGATAAAAGGAAAAATTCTTTTACTGAATGCAGTTGTTATATTGCATTTATTTATTACAGATTATTTCATTCTTTACTTTTTAAGGTGTTCACTGAATATTTGTTTTATTCAAAAAATAAAACATTACATTTCAAACACTTATTTTTACTACGTAATTCCACTTTTATTTCAAATGATCAGGACCGATTTTTCTCATGACGAGCATTGTCAACTGTTAAGAGAATACAATAATAATTGTGATCACCAGCTGTGGTCTAGTTGCTAAGAGGTTGCTCTAACAATCATTTGGGTCTGAGTTTGATTGTATAAACATGTATTTTTATTGAATTATAAAAAACTTCTTTAACATAGTTTTTATACGTAAGATCAGCACAATATTAAAAACATTAAATGAGTTAAAAAATAAATATATTTTCAATTGAAATTACTTAGATAATATATCATACAGTCAAGCGGTCGTACAGTCATAATAATATCTCATATTAATTATTTTAGGATTATTATTGTTTTTTAAAAATTTTCTTTGTTAACAACGGAAAACACGAAGACTAATACTTTTACTGTTTTATCTCTGAAATTGTTTCTTTTTCTTGTTCAGAACAAAAATGAATCATTAATTTCTTTGTACTATAAAACAACTGCATGCACGTGCATAATATATATGTTTTTTTACTATTTTGTTCGGTTTATACATCATAACGTCACAAAATGGTGAAACTATAATAATTTGGCGGGAAAAATGACACATAAGATGGCGGGAAAGATGTCACCTACCTCCGGGGCTTCCTGCTCTATGACACATCGAGATAATGATAGCCTCCTTTGACAACGGAGTATTCACCTTTGTGATAGTGGCACCGCATTCAGTCAGACGACCCTCATTCAAACACGGCTCATTCAGGGCCTCCGGGTCAACGTAGGCCGCTAGAGAGGCCCTCGGCAGAGGTATTAAACATCGAGCTTGACTTTTTTTTAATAATTTTTAAAATACCTTAGCCTTAAATACATAACATGTAACGAAAAAGAATGTATATTTGAATGCATTTTTTTCAAATCACATCATTTAATATAATGATTCATCTAAAGTTAAAAACATTCAACATTATGTTTATAAATTGAATTGTGAAAAGATTATTTTTGTTATAATGTTTATATTGTTTAACACAAAACATTATTCCTCAAAGTATCTGTGATTTCGCTCTATTATCATACGTTTCTTTGTATACCAATTATGTTTCTAACTTCACTTAAGTTGCCATGATATATTTAATTTATAACAAAGGTACAGAATCTATCACGCAGTGTTGATAATGACTGATAAGACAGGGAATCTAGACCAATTAAATAGCATTAAAAAAAGTTGCGTAGCTAGCTTTCTAACGTGGCGTGTAACCAAAACTTTCATATAATATTATAACCACATTAGTCTAGTTTGAGTTTTGTGGTACGTTTTTCGAGAAAAATATCGTTTTTTTAACGTTGTATTGGTCTCAAAAAAAGTTTTACACTCCAAATAATCTACACGTAAACTATCATCACTTTATATAACTACCCTTCGAACATTCAATCCCAGACCCATTTTGTAATACCGGGATCTTGCGATTGAACATTCACCATGAAATTTAACGTCGTTAATTTCCGTGGCGGATCTCACGGGGTAGAGTTTCAATACGAACGTTATCTTTTCAATCAATTACTATTTAAAACCACTTGTGTTTATGTCTAAACACTATTTTCCGTCACTCTAATATCTTTAAAAAAGAGCAGCGAGAGTTATTAGCTAAAAACTATTCCTGTGCTTATTATTTCTACTACTCTCTTCGAACAAAAGACATTGAGCAAGCGAGTAACAAACGGTTCTGGCAAAAGATAACGTCTGTTTGGATCCCTCCATTATGACGTCATATGCTCCACAACAAGAGCGGGAACGTTTTTTAAAAATGTTATTCACGTGAGGGTCTTAAGGCGAGTATCTCACTTGTATTGCCTAAATGATCTTTGTTTTTAAACTTGTAAATTTTGAGAAATCTGGCAATTAAAAATAGATACGCATTTTTTCTAGGATAATTCCATATAAACCATTGATTAAATATCATTTAATGTGCTGTATTTAAATCTGCAGTAGATGGTATTTGTAATGCACTTTATTACTTCGGATACAAGCGATCCGTTTCTTATTGTATCAAATTTTAACAGAGCTTACAGTTGATTGTTATAATGAACAGCTTTATCCATTCAGCGCATCTTTTTTCGTTCCTTTGTTATTGACAAGACAGTAGCTAACAAGAAAACAGAAACTCGAAAATAAAGTAGGAAAAAAACTGAACAATGACAATTAAAAACAAAATAAAAAAGTCAATTGTGTATCTATTTTTTAATAAACTATACGATAATGTTATTACAATATATGTTATGTTGTATTTTTTTTTATTAACTTTATTACGTTCGGTATAAAATAGATTTGGTATATTCAGTCAAAATTTTATACTTTGATTGTTCGACTATATCAATTAGAAAAATACGGTAACATTATAATTCATTTGTGATGCTTAGCAGACTATTCACATTTATTATCAGATACAAGATTTTCAACAAATACAATAAAAAAGTAATAAAACAACTTACATTTTGTTAAAGAAGAAAAATGAAAATAATCAAACACATTATTATTCAACGGAATCATTCTAGGTATCACGCTTCAAATGATAACTAACAAATATAATTCGACCCGCCTTACAAAATTTTCAATGCTTATATTTTTTTCCCTGTTATTTTATTTTCTTTACTTTCGTATGGCGCGGTGTCCCGGCCGCGAGAAAATGTTATTTTTCCAAATTAATAATTATTTTCTTGTCTCGTTTTTCGCAGGTAAGGAAAACTCAACCAGCTGTTTCCCCACAGAGCCAGCTGTCACACAAGGCCTCCAGGCATTCTGGGTCTTGCGAAACAACAAGAGGTATAGGGGCTTACAATGGGCCCATTGTAGTGTTGTATAGAGAGGACTGTGCTGTGCTATATATACAGATATAAATGGCAGGGGGTGTAAGGTATCAGTGAAGTGTAGTTAAAAATTAATAAAATTACGCATCACTTTAATAATATGTATTTTTTTACTATGTTTCCAAAATTTTATTATCTTCTTTCGGCATTCTTCATCTAAAATAGTTTTACTCAACTAGTTCATGTTTAATCCATCCCAATTAGTCTTAATTTATAAAAAAACAATATATTTTTCCAAAATATTTACCAACAATCAAAAAGCTTGTGACCGACATTTATTAATTTCATACAACGATGTCTTAGTTCTTATATTATTATTTCACAAGTAAGACATTTTAACGTTTATTTCACTAATACTAAGTGTACATTCCAAAACGCAATATATCAGAAAATTTGATTTTAAGATAATCATATTTTTTTTAATTGTGTACTGCCCAATTCATTTTATTCTTAAGAAAACTGTACCAAAAGTCGTATACAAATAAACTTAATATTTTCTGATAAAATCAATCGCTTGTCATGAGACATACTGAAGATTTGGGAATATTCAGGCATCAGGATTCCATACATTGACACAGAACAACTTTAATATAATATTTAATCCATTCAGTATAAATAAATATATCGACTGTGGAAAGGGAAAAGGATATAACCCACAGTTTTTTCTCGATAATCACAATGTATACAACTTGATACACCTTTCATCAAAAGGATGTAAGCTTAAAATGCCGAATTAGTATCTAAATTTAGTTTTTTAGTTTGAAAAAGAAGAGCTTGCGGATATCGCGATCACGGAAAAATGCATAAAGATCAAAATATAAAATTAAAATCAGATATAACATATAAGTCAATTAAAAACTAGTTTATCAGTCTCCATGCACTTCGAGGTTTATTTTTTTCGACTCTCTTCCTTATCTGTACAAGGATGATTTGCGTATAACACGCGTAGCCATTTATTCTCAGTTATTGGTTGTACATCATTTAGCATTTCATTATATGTACATTGTTTGTAGATTCGTGACACAATTGTTAATATCTTAAGATACCTTGGTACGTATATTTCAAGGTTACGTATATTTCATAATTTGCCTTTGGCCCAAAATCACCAAAAAACGTTTTTTGTTCCTCCTGTAAAAAAAAATGTGTGTGGTTATTTTTCCTTTCCACGGTCGATATACAAATGTTATTATAATTTTAATGTCGCCATAACCTTATGTACGCTTTCTTAAAGTGAAATTAAAAACCATCAAACTAATATCTTAATTATCTATCACTTACACTGATTTAATAATTGAACTAATCAAATCAATACACGGATATTACATGCTTAGTAAAGAGATCACATTCTGAATGCCACCCTAATTATTGGTAATCAAATTATCGTCTCTGTAATGTGAAACATGCCAAAGTGACAACATAATAATATAATATCAAAGTTATAAATAAAAAGAATTTATATCATATATAATAGCGACACCTATGTAATATGACGTATGCAAAAAAATGTTTTATTTCAATAGGCAAATGTTTATATAAAAAAAAACTAAAGCAATCTAGTAACAAGGAATTAGCGTACTTTCCACATTTTCCACAAGATTTAGTAAAAATGTATCTCTTGGTCAGCTGCGTGGTGGCTGCCTGTCAACTTAGCTTAAAACACGCAGGTCACGGGTTCAAATCTCAGTACGGACAGTTTTTATAGATTGATTTTTTTCGATCGATTTATGAATTTCTCTCAGAAGGCATGTGATGTTGTGAGTTCCTTCCCACTCATCCTTATTCTAAAAATGGGCGTAGTTAGAGCGATTAGCTAACTATTAGTCCTGTCTTAGTCCTATCCTTTTATTCCCACTCTCTTTGAAAAAAGAGAGGTTAAGAAACAAAACAAAAACTCGAAAAATATATATATATCTTCAATAAATCGATTTAACAAAATAATTAAATACAGAAAATTTCATTTGTACTGCGTTATATATTATGTATTGAAAAAAGTTCATCACAACTGTTCTGTATGGGCCCGCGGTGTAATGGTGTTTGCATTGTATTTCTCTATTAAATTTTGCGTGAGCTTTTCCTGACGATTGATGGCCTCGCCGAGGTGAGCCCCGCTCCGTACCACTCCCACTGCGACTCTTTTGTGCTGTGATGATTTAAGAACATCCCTTAATTAGTTGGACGTTTTTAGGCGAGAACGGTCGATTTTTCGTTTGCAAGCACAACAATGAATCACTTTGTGGGTCGGAAATGTCATTCAAAATATTGTTCACTAGCTAAATAACTGAAGAAAGTTTTCACCTTTGTCTCTTTTCATATTATCCGACCAGCGCGAATGCATCTTTCAATTAATTTATCTTCTAAAAATATTCCATGTTCAGTGAGAAATGAGTGTAATATTTTCATGGTATGGTTTAATGCAGGCTATGAATATTTTATATTTTAACTATTTATAATATTGCCTACTTTTAAAAATAATAAGTAAATTTTAACATATTTAATATATTTTAACCTGTTTGCAAAAGTATGTTGTTTTCAACATCACTAATATTATCTTTAAATACGACACTCGATTGCACATCATAATTTGAGACAGATATTAAGAAGTTTGGTGAGATATTAAGAACTGTGTTTTTTGTCTTGGAGCATTTATAAACAAATATAATTACAGTATTCACTCAAATACAAAATTTTGTGGACGATTAGTTAAATAAAATAATAAATTAAAATATTTTTTAAACGAAATTTTAGACACACTGTTTATATAACAGTGATTTAGCTGTAATGCTTAGAACCTTTCATTAACTGCAAGAATTACATAATCAAATCATGAATGCTTAAAAAAACAATTATCAATAATTATAATATGTTCAATTCAATGAAAAAACGCATATGCTTGCAAACTACTAAAATATATAATTTAACTAAGATAATATTATACTTGATGATTTTCATAACATATTATAAGACTCATATATTTATTATGTACATCATTCTTCGTTGACCCACGATGTATCATGCTTGTATTTGACCATTAAAAATTGTCTCGGCAATATTCTATCGATGTCTTTGCAAATGATGACGATGACAAGTTGAAAAAGTTGGATAACCAAAATTATTATACTTTTATCATTATATAACCTTTTTACATTTAAGTTTTCAGCACCTCAGCTGAACGACATACAAAGCATTATGAAAAGACATTTTTCAATAACTCCTTCAAAGGGTTCCGAAAAAAATTCTTTCATACAATATTCAACCCCTGCGTACTAACGCTTCGTGTCAACTTCCCCTTGATATATTATGAATGAGGCTATCTCTCTTCTTCTAGTTTTTCTTTAAATTCCCAAAAAGAAAACATTACGCTCGCCATTTTCCACGATGGCGTACATGTTATACGTACCGTCTGCTTGTTGCGTGCTCGTCGGAGATTTATGTTTTTTTATGGCCGTCAAGAGATTTACTACAAAGTAATTCTGCCTTGAGAAATGAGAATAAGTCGTGTTCAACAGGATAACCTTTAGCGTTTTAAATATTCTAACATTTAAATCAATATTCATCATTTTACATCAAATATGTTTTGAAATTTTAAATGATGCATGGTAAAATGTGGCCTCCGTACATCTCTCAAAATGTAGCCAGTATCCATGTCTCGATTATTGTCTTCTCTCTTGGTTTCTCAGTTAAAGCTTCTTTTCTTAAATCGGTTCGTCCAGGATATTCTAGTCTCCAGCATGATAATCTTTGTTCTTTCAATGTTTATAGATATCTAAAATTTTAAACTACCCTTTTTTTTAAAGGAAAAAACGAAGTGAATTAAAAAAACATTATTCGATATTATGGTAAGGCATTTAAAAAGATATATCTTGGATATTTCTTCACCCAAAAATCATGTCTAAATTCTATACTGTGTAGTAAAATGGTTGAATTAATATGTATTCGGCTTCAATTTCAATTAACAATTATAAGAAGCTTATCTTGTAGTCTTATGTTATCAATCGTCAAAAATATTTAGTAATGATATTGTCAAATTAAAGTAAGTGTACGTTGTGAACATTTTAATTGAAAGGTTATGATTATTTTACAGTTAATTTATTTACAAAAATTAATTTACATGTCTCTTTGATAAAAAAAATATATGACAGTTAAAAAAATATACACCAAATGTTGTTTGCTTTATTTTTAAACATGTTATAAAATTATATTTTTTGTTATTACTGTTAAAAATTTCAATACTCTAATGCACACTCGAACGCAAAAACTTTTATTCGTGTAAACTAAACGTAAAAAGCTTTAGATATATTGTTGCTGTAAACTTTAAAGCTATTCGATTGAAAGACGTACGTCTTCGGAAGCTTTTACTTTCACCGCAGGGTGGCGCTGGCGCCTCGCACGCTTTCACTGCAACAACTTTGTATTATAGGACCTTATACAGCTTGATTGAAATACAAAACATTAGTAATGATGTAAAAATATCTTGGAATTTTGACTTATAATTTAATATGCTCTTTAGTTTTGATGTGATTCATAAATCAATCACCCGCCAACTTATGGCACGCCGTAAGCTTATTAAAAATGTATGTTCATGTTTAAAAAATGTTTCGAATGAAAATAAAATAATATAAACTAGCGCACGAAAAATCAATCCTTACGTGCCTTGATGTAATATAGAATTTAATTAACGTGGCACTTTAGTGCATTACTTAAATCGCTCAATTAAAAATATATTTTAAGACTTTGTAATTTTCAAATGTAAACATCAGAGTTTCATTATAAATCCGACTTTATCACACCCTTTATCGACAAGGCAAGTTGTCTACGAGAGGGATAAACAGGGTACGTACAATACAAGGGTCGGAGAGGCACAATAGACGCCCCAGACGGATGAAAACGACGCCAGCGCCAAGACGACATATTGCGGTGAACTTTGCTACTACTTTGAAGGTTTTGCATAAGCGTGATGCGACTTGTGCTTACTTTACCGAGACGTCCGCTAGCCGGTTTAATAATCTTACCGAGGGTTGTTTGGCTTTCATCATTTTTAAGATTCTCTTTATATGGATTTTATGTTGATGAAAACAAAGTTTTTATGAATAGTTGTTAAGTTTTAAGTTTAAATATTTTCTTTTTCTTATATAATGTATTACTATTTTTATATTTACCCAAATCTTTTGTCACTAAATATGTTTTAAATAATCTTGTGACTTGATTTTTTTAATCCATGTCCGCTCCTAACGTAGAGAATATGGCTCAACATTAGAACAAGAAATTCAACAAAAGTTTTTTTACGAGAACTGTTTGTTACTCATTCGCTCACTCTTCGCTTTTTTTCAATGAGAGTAGTAGGCATAGAACAGAACTAGTGGTTAACTAATTGCTCTCACTACGCCCAGTTATGAAAGGATCGGGAAGGGTGCGAGGGAGTTTTTTAGACATCACAAACACCCATGCCTTCAAATAGAAATCGATAAATTAATAAAAAAAAAAGGTTTTCGTACTCCGGCTCAAAGTCGTGAGATCCGGCACGGAAGCCCACAACGCTTACCGCTGTGTTTTAACGTTAAATAATAACCTGTTTTAATAATTAAAGCATTAAATAATATTAATGTTTAATGACTTATTAATCTCATTTACTGTTTATAACGATCATTTAAACTGTTTAAAAACAGTTTTTTTAGCATATTATGAATTTTTTAACAGCTTTTACTTGAGTTTTTATTATAAATTGAGGTGTAATTTTTTTTAACAGCAAAAATATATAATTTAGTATTGGTAAACATAATGTATAGAGACATATTATTTGTAGATGTTAAGACTAACATTTTATTAAGTGCACAAACTTTTTTACGTTAGGGTTCATTTTCTCCTAAGCACTTGGTCGTTTTACTGTCTTCAAGAAAAGTAGTTAGAAAGTTGATAGTGCATAGCGATCTACGAGAGTAAAAATCTTCGTTAAATAATATTTAAATTAAACACCTTTGGTAAAATAAAATCTGTTTGTCAATTGTCTAATCAACGTAGTTATTATATAATGATTTCATTTTACAATGTTTTTATAGTATTCATATATTTAATAATAAGTTAATCGTTTTTATTATAGTACGGTTCTTTGATAACTCATATTTTGCTGAGATTAATATATTGTAGAAAGATTAGACCGTTTAATATTCGAATAACTAATTGTGTAATAAATGTATTCATTCATTCAAAAGATGTTAATAATTAATTAACAACTTTGACAACAGCCAAAAACTCTATACTCTCTTTTAAATCAATGTGTAAAAATAAGAAATAAATTAAATACGCAACTTGCTAATTTAAAAAAAAAATAAATAATATTGCTCCAATCTAACCAGTGCTTAACAAAAAAAATGAATATTTCTTAGCTTCGTGATCGAATAGTCACCGTCTTTACGGCTATGGAGGTCACGAGCTCGAATTCCAGTACGGTTTTATAAATTTACTTACAATTGATTTATGGAATTTTATACAAAACTTTTTATATGTGTGGTGTCGTAAGTTCCCTCTCACACATTCTATCCTTAAAACAGGCGTTGAGAGAAGAATATGTTTCCACTGTCCGTTCCTTGTCCTATTCTTCTATCCCTACTATATTTTTAAAAAAAAGAGAGATTGAGTACTGACTAATAAACAATTCCTATGGAAACACTTCTATTAAAATCAACTCAACTAAGAGTCAATTTGCTTCATATTGGGAGCGGGGATGGTTTAAAAAATGTATTAATGTAGCTCCTCGTTCAAAAATAATTGTTTTTTATTTGCATTATATTTGTTCAATAAAAAAAACTTATATGAACCATAAAACAACAACAATAAAAAACCATTTATTACTGTTTATTTATAATAGTATTTTTGATATTTAAAGTCAGTAAAGTTAATAACACTTGGCAGACGTTTATTCCAATTCAAAACTTAACACTCGTAACAATTAAATATAACAAATAAATAAATTCAGCGATAATTCAATTAAAGCAAGCAATTATAAATAAATAATCAACTAGAGTTTCTGTCCGTTGGGAGTTAGTCGTAAATATTGTACGGTGGAAAATAAATATTTGTTTCCCAGGCAGAGTTGCTGTGCTGAAGCATGATGTTGTATTTTTTGCCCTACCTCCTCAGTAAGACGATAATATCCTTCGCCAAGGTAATTGTAGATTAATTATGAATAAATTATTACTCGCTTACCTGTTGTGGATCTCCCTGTGGACCAGTTTTGCTAAGATATCGGCACCGCATCGTAATTTCTCTCATAATTTAACCGCTTCTCTCGGCGAAGTTTCTGGTCGGTAAAGACCAACTTTCGAATTACCCACACAAATGATTAGGGACTTTTACAAACTTCGTGTTACATAATTTACGACACTTGTATTGATGTTATTAAAATGTAGGGCAGGATCTACGCAGTATCGATGTCTTGGGCGAATTTTCGATATCGTTAAAAAAAGCTTTTTATAATTTGTGTATCGTTCACTAAGTAAATCTTTACTTGTAAATTCAGTATAATTATTTTCAAATGAGTGTTTTTTTTACATGCATAAATAATATAATTGCATAATTTTAGCCCTCTATGTGGTCGAGTGGTCAACGTCGTTGGCTTCGGTTACGTAGGTCACAGGTTCAAATCCCAGTACGGATAGTTTTATAAGTTGATATTTCAATCGATTTATGAATTTCTGTTTGAAGGCATGGATGTATGTGATGTCTTGAATTCCTCCCTCCCATCCTATCCTATGAACGGTGCGTATAAAGAGCGACTAGCTAACTACTAGTTCTGCCCTATATTTCTATTCCTACTATCTTTGAAAAAAGAAAGGTTGAGCAGCTGAGTAACAAGCAGTTCTCGTAGAAACACTTCTGTTGAGATAAACTCGATTAGAAGTTCATATGCTCTACATTGGGAGCGGACATGGTAAAAAAAAATACACAAATATTATCAATTAATATCTGTTTAATTTTCTGTTAAATACACTTTTTTATAATCCTTGCCCACTCCCAGTGTAGTATTCTTATGAAAGTAACATAAGTTTTTCTACGAAAACTGCTTGCTACTCAACCTTTATATACAATAAAATAGAGCTAGGGCCGTAGTAGTTAATCGTTCTTGGCATGCCAAGTTATCTAAGGTGAGAGAGCATTTCGAAACATCCAAGTCTCGGAACAATAATCGATTGTCAAAATACTGATGTTCTTACTGGGGCTTGAACCCGTGAGATATGTCGCAAGACGCAACAACGTTGACCACTACGGACACGACAACTTTAAATAACTCTAAATATTGTTTATAGAAAACTTGCTTACAAGTATTATGTAATGCTACATTATTGTAACTTTAAAATTTAAACTTAAATTATTAAAAAATATTATTGTTCATTTATACTGTGGCACAGTTTTGAAACAGCATTAGAAGAAAGCTTTTAACATACATACATCATTCAATTTGAATTGTTTAAAAAATTCGAACATCCAACTTTCAATCAGAGTTTATTTGAGTGCTCGAATGCTTAATGATACTGTAGAGCTTAGGCTAGGTTGTCAGTGACACAACTATGTATATATATATACATATATAAATTACGTTTAAAATTTCATATTAAAGATCCATTGTCAGTATATATTATAAATCATACATTACTAAAATTAAAAGTACACGATTTAAAATTTGATTTAATCATATTTCCTGCGTTAAAATTACATAATTAATATATTTTTAAATTTATATCTCCACATAACATCTTTTATTCTGAAGCTTTTTTAAAACAAAGAGTTCTTTGTTTCGAACACTCAATTTACCATTTAACTTTTAAAGCACGGAAAAGCTCTATAAAATAGCTTTCACAGCTCATGAATAAATAGTTAACAAGTAATTCGTTCATTCTTTATTTTTTTCAGAAAAGTAACACGCACCATTTTATAAAAGCCCTTTAAGACATCATAATGACTTTGCATAAAATAGTCATTGCTCAGAAATATGCTAACTCCACTACAAACATAACATTAAATTTAAAATGTTTCAGTGTATAAAAACAAAATCCGTAACATAACATTTTGAATTACACGCAAAGTAGTAATCAAACATGAAAAAATATATATTTTATATCTAAAACAGGATATTCTAGTTCACCCCAGCGTAATAGGAGGATCCCATGAAAAAGCAATTTGAAACTTTAGACAGCATAAAATGGTTATCTCAAAGTCATTTTAAATTGTTCCGCTTGTGTAAAAACATAAGCTTATAATGTCACGCAAAATCTTTTGCTTGAAAGTTTAGGTTCTACGTTAAATTTTATGACTTTTTGGGGTTCAAAGGTTCGTCTACGTAAATCTTAGATTATAAAAAAACGTTTCGCATGAAAGAATGATAGCGGTTGTTTTTTTTTTTTTACTTAATTTTTGTTTGAAGTTTTTTTAAAATTCTACGCGCAGGGATATTCATTTTTTGTGTCATCTTATTAATTGTTCACAGTGTGATTTGACAAAATTTACTACGCATTTTTCTGCAACATTCATAATCTGCAAAACAGCTTAAAAGCTATTTTAGTTTTGTTTTTGAGGGTCAGTAAGACTGTTTTAAAAAAATATTTGTTTTTCTAAGCTCACTAAATATAAGCTCTGAAATTTTTGCATTTTTTTTTGTACTGTGATGTACTGCTTTCTAACGTAAATTATTCATTGGTATTTTATGTCAAAAAATACAACTTTATATAAGAGCAAAAAATGTACAAACATAGGACTGTAATTTAATGAGTGAACGCAAAGCTTACAAATACCAGTCATAATAAAAATAAAGAGTAAATTTTCATAAACTACTTTACATAGGTCAATCACAGATTTACTTTTTAGTTTAGATATTGTTTATGTATTTATCTTGGATTTATCATAAATTCAATTATACTTAGTCTTTCTATCATAAAAATACTCTCGTAAGAAAACAATAATAGTTTAGCACCGGTACCACCAAATTCTCGGGTTCCCAAATTACTAAATTAGGTTGAGGGTTATATACATTTTTCCAAGTAAAAAAAGTTTCTTTAAAACCCTTTGCACTCTTTAATTGAAATATGTTTTCACCTTAATTCGTCTTTATAACAAAAAACATTCTGAATGTTTCAGTATAGCAAAATTTATCTTGCGCACAATGCGTATTGGTAATATTTGGACGAAAAAAAAACTTATATAATTAAAAAAATCAGTAAATTAAAAAAACATTGCCAAATCTGTAATGTCGAGTTCAGCTCGACATGAGTTCTAAGGGTTATTAAATGTAAAAACAGTAAGCTTAAAGTTCTAATAAGTTTACACAAACATACTTATAAAAAAAAATAGTTTCCAGAGGTAGAAAAACTTTTTTGACATTTTTGTCTATTTGAATTACGTTTTTTAATTTAATATAGTACACAAAAGCATGGTGAAAATCATCACTCATACCGGAAAACTTTGTGATGAAAATTGTAGTTCTTGGATATGCATTTACTACAAAGTTCTGTTGTAGATAGTACCGAAAAATATTGTGCAATGTTTGTATATTTTATAAAATTTTATTTTGTCTTTTTTATCTTCTATTTTCGTTATTCTGACAAATATTACACCAGTTTGCATATTTTTTAATTTTTCTTCGTGTATGTCTACATCAACAACCGCGATTTAAGAATGAAATTTATCCGAAATACTTTTTTAAAATGATTTGAAATATTAAGTATTTTAGACGTTGTTTATTTGCTTATTAGTTTTCCATTAAATTGCCATTAAAATCGGTCTGTGTTTATTGAAATAAAAATAATAATGAATTGCCGCATTGATATTTGTACTTCTGTTTCTATATAGCACCCAAGAGACACAATAATTGTATCTGGGCATCCTATTAAATTATACCAGCAGAGCTTTACGTACTTAACCGTAAAATCACTTTATGGTTTATATTGCCATTAAATAGCTTTTGCGTTAAAATAACAGGCATAATGAATTGCTTTAACGGCCGTATGCCTCGATGTAAATAATATTTTTTGCGCCTGCTACGAAGATACGTTTACCGCCCGCCTGACTCAGGTACCACACAGAGCTCTACGATACTTTATTACCACTCTATATCACATAGACAAACATGTTATTAATATTTCATTATTAAAAAAGAAAAAAATATATCGTTTTTTCTTTATACTCAACTCTTAAATGCATGTTTTCTTCTTGGTGGGTGTGATTGCAAGATACAAATATTTGATGTTTTTTTTCTAAATATATTGTTATCCAAAAACACTAAGTAAATACTTGAAAAGCCCTTTGTCTTTAGAGACATAACACATGATTTGCAAACAGTATATAAAAGGCAACAATTAGAACACACAATCGACTATAGAATACACAATTAAACTGCTTATACTGAACCATGTTTTTTTATTGAGAAAATTGTATTAAAAACGGTCGAAAATCAATGGCCACCAAAACTCCAGCTCGCTCTGTTCACATGAATGTTATAATGGTTTAGAAAGTGTAGGCATGACATCAAATCAAACATTATGAAGAGAAGTATGTATTTTACTATTGGGTGTTAGAATAAAAGGTAAACTCGATTTCTGTTTTGCCAAAAAGCCAAAACTAAAATTTTGTACTTTTGATAGTCATCTATGCATCTAAGGGTTAAATAACGTAAAGTAAACTCATGTTGATGTCACCCGAAATCACATTGAGAAAATAAACGCCTCTTATCGTGGTCTCAACTATGTATGATAATGCAAAATACTACACGTCGATTCGATATAAGATATCGTCATTAATAATAATAAGTGTAAAAAAAATGCGTTAGTTTTTTACACCACTTTAATGAAGGAGAATAGAATGAGGCGTGTAATATATCGGCTATATTTTATGATTTAAAATTATATTATATATCATTACTGTCACCTGAATGCGAAAGCCTGCGTAGATATAACAGTTCCAGCAGGTGTGCCTGTTTATTTACGAGGCCTGTGGATGTCTCTCTCGGCGCACATCCTTGTAAATCATCCCGCGAAAGCCTTCCTATTAATTCAATACCCATACAATCTATCGAGGGCGTTTGTTAAGTCGTTTCGAGCTTTAAACCATAATAAGCGTCTTACTAAAACAGCCTTTGATAGGTATTCGATAAGGGAATACCTATACAGCACGGTTATTGATACAAGTGTTCATTAAAAGTAATTATTGAACCTTACTGGTTCCTAACGGGCGACAGTATTTCGTAAAATCAAATAAATAACAGTCTACGACTCACTGAATCTTAAATTGAATTTATAAATTGGTTTTTTTTCACACTTTTGTAATAAAATTAAGAATAACGAGATTTATTCAATCAAGGTATACTTGAAAAAGCTAGACTAAAATAATGTGTTTAGTAATACAATTTTACTATTTTTAATTGTTATTTTGACATGAAAATGGATTTTTGATCACCCACTAGTTATATTCAATAAATTATAACAAACAAATAATTATAAAAGACAATATTAATAAATTTATGCATTATCTCCTGCTTGATAAACTCTACAAAAATTAGCATACAAAATTTCCTTGAGAAATCAACTTTCAATTTCGTTTTAGAAAATACGTAAACAAAAATGCACTTAAAAATATATCATCATTCTTACTCTTGCATCGTTATTTTTATTATAATATAATTTATTTAATTTGATTACTGTAGATCAGAAGGCTTGGACAGTACAAGTAGTAAGGTTAGGTAAGGTAAGGTTAGATAACTATCGATTATAAAAATGTTGTTTGTATTAGGACTCGAACCAGTGAGATTCCCAACAACTTTGACCGCTGCGCCACGGACTTTACGGACTTTATCTAATCCTTATTGAGTTTGTCTGCAAAAAAATGGATTCAAAAGTATCTAGTAGTTTTCTGTGATTACTGAATAATAAAATGAAAACATGAAAAGTACCCGTGTGGCAAAACATTTGATGTGGAAATTCTTTTTTCTCCAAACAAATGCTGAAAATTCTGTTTAGTGTACTAGTGTACTCTCAGTTTGCTGGAAAATTATGTTTGCATCATTTACCTTCTCTATCAAATCATGTCGGTTGATGTAAATCAAACACGATTCTGGGTGAATCAACCCGTGTGGGACTCGCCCGTGCCATTGTATTACGTAAATGAGTTAGCCAGATACAGATACCCATCTCAGTACTACATCCATAGTGTATGAACAACTTAATCATTTTTTTTTTAAATTTAAGCAGTGAATCATAATGATTAGTAATTTTTAATTAAGTAAAATTCAGAAACCATTTAGCATATACATTGTATCTATTAACATTCATTGAAGATTCAGTAAACCGCCTAATTTTATTTGTTTTTTTATCCATGTTCGCTCAAAATATATAACATCAACCCATAATCGCCAAAAAAACTAAAGCGACACAATTTCCTCAAATAAAAAAAAACCTCAATCGCCTGATCTGTTTTAGAGCCTGTGTATTTTAGTGTATTAACTTGTTATCGGTATTTCCACATAGACCCCGGTTGAGAAACGCTGATCTAGAGAACTGAAAGTTGTCAGACAATTTTATTTTAATATCAGGATAGGCGTTCACAATATATTACTATTTACTAACCGCACATAAGTAATTTCTTTTTCGACTTTTATTTTAAAAAAAAAACCTTCATCTATACAATGTATGAACTCTTGGTTACGATTTTCAGTCAATCACGGGTCAATATCAATACTTATATTACAAGTAGAAATTTCATATAAAATACCGTGATTAAAAAAAATATCAGTGCTCTTCATATATAACTTACTGTTTCTTAAAATGATGATACGTCATTGAAAGGTTTTATCACTTTTGAAATCTGTAAATATTGATACAATTCTTGACAGATTTAAATTATTTCAATTCATCTTAAACAATTTCATTAAAATATTAATAAAATTTTCACATCCAATATTTCGGTATTGAAAAAACACTACGAGTACTTAGATACGGGTTTCGGTTACACCGGTATCGCAACATCTAATTGAGATGTTTTATTATAATTAATTATATTGCAAATTAATAGCAAACATGGTTTTAAACTAAATCAAAAGAGGTATTGTACCGAACTTTGTTTTGGTTGCGATGTTAAAATTTAATTTGGAATGGAAAAATTGTATATTTAAGACGGTGGACCAGTTTTACATTGACCACAGCTGCCAACCTGACGATAATCGACGTCGCTTACTCTTACTCAGTTATCCGTCGTTGGCAAACCTGCAAGCATGTTGCGAGCACACTAAACTTGCATTCAGTGGCCCGGTATGCGGGGGCCATGTTAATTACATGGCGGTTTATTTAGCAGTCGCTACATACAATTACATACAATTTGCACACAGGTGTAACAACGAACGTCACAGGAACAATAGCATCTCTTGCGTAACCTAAGGCCTCTTTAGAAACTTGTGTGTTTTGCAATAAACACCGCTCAATTGGGAGTGGCGTGCAAGAGATAACCGAATTACCACTTTGAAAGTTCAATATATTCTCGTTAACTTATAATCATATTGCATTTTAAATACGTATGCAATATTCTATTTTCCAAGACTTTTTGTCGTTTTAACAGCTATGGATTTGCAGTTAGCTATACAAAAAAGGGTACTTCTAGTTTATCAGATGTATTTTTTTATCCATGTCCTTCTCCCAATGTGGAGCATATGGCCTCCTAATAGAACTATATCAATAGAGTTTTTTTCTATCAGAACTGTTTGTTACTCAGTCACTCAATCTCTCTTTTTCCAAAGAGAGTATGTAAGGATAGAAAAATAAAGCTAGGACAGGATAAGTGGTTAACTAATCGCTCTCGCTACGCCCAGTTATTGAAGGATAGGAAGGGTGACAGGGAAATTAAGACATCATTTACACCCTTGCCTTCGAACAGAAGTCGATAAATTGATCAAAACAATGCTACCCATACTGACATTCAAGCCCGTGAGATCCGGCACGGACGTCAACAGCGCTAACCGCTGTGAAATAAAACCCGTAAAGGTATAACAAAATTGTGGCTAAAAATATTACGAAATATTTTTAAATCATGAATAGGGCTGAGTTCACTACTCATTTTTACTACAGTCCAGCTACGATTTTAAGATCATATTCCTTTCAAATTTAAAGTATGTGAGATCATTTTACCCAATATTTTATCGTCATAAATAAAACAGCTGGCCTGTCTGTTTGCTTTACTAAAGCAAACGCATCCAATATTTTACGTTACACTTCCCTTGGAATATTTTCTTTCTGTTTATCTTTAAAAAGCATTTCTTTAAACCCATATTTTTTAAACCATAAATACACCGATACTTAATACTTTAGTTTATGCCAAGATAGCTCAAAGATATTGAACTAAGGTTTTGATTAAATGTGTAACAATAGCTATATTTCTTTCACAACTTTATTGAAAAAAATATTTAGACATTTCAACCGTAAATATTATGTGACATGTATTATACGTCCTGATATTACAGCTATTGAAAAGTTTAATTGCACAAACGTCTAATTATAGTATCTTTTTCTCTCTGGGCACAATTTACGCCCATTTTAAATTGAGATTTGACTGCCAGAGACGGGGAGGCGGGCGCTAATACCGCTCGAAATAGGTACGCTTAATTGAAAATGATATTTCCAATGTGAAAGCTTATCATTAAGCGCCACCTGTGTTTGTATGAACGTTTTCACGAACTGCATGCTTGCTAAGTTTGTATCGACCCCGATAATTGTTTAGTGGCTGAAATTAGAAAAAAAAAGGATTTAATTAATGTATTCAAAAAATTAAAACTATATTCATCGCCGTCCGTAAAGCCGCAATAAAAATCATTTACGAAATATAATTCTAGTAGCACTAAATACTCAAATATCTGTATTTTTTTATACTCTTTAATGGGAAATTGAGTCATACTTCGTGCTTGTAAAAAGCTGATTAATAAACTTGTGTAACGTTTTTGTGGCGTGTACTCTCATTATTGTAGTAATGAAATTTTCTTGCAAGTGAGATGAAACTCTGTTCTATCTCAGTCACACAATACACGTATTATAGCGTGCAAGTCGAGTTAAATACAATTTGCATTCGGCAAATTTAATAAGGAGACAGTTTGGTAGGTTTATGTGGAACAAATATTGGTACAGGCGACGGCTGTGGTGTGCCTATCTTCTAATACCGCTGACAACCCGGTACTGAATCCCCCCCCCCCCCCACCCAACTGATATTACATAATATATTGGAATCCGATATAAGCCAACAACTTTTTTGGATAAGTATTGTATTTATTATATTTTCCATAACACATAATTATAATCACTTCATTTAAATATATTTTTTACATTAAATATGTTTATTAGTAATAATCTAAGATTTCGACCGAAGGTGCTAGGTGAAATTTTAATATTAGATTTGAATCTCTTTTCAGGTGTTCACTGTCAATGCTTAGTGGAAAGGCATTATATTGAGAAAAGACACAATGTTTTTTTGTAGTAAAGGTCAGGACCGGTTTCGCTCATGGTGAGCGTTGTCAACTGAAACGAAATATAATTAATAAAGTGGAAATAAATTAGTATTGTATATTTACTTAAGATTAAGGCATTATATTGAGAAAAGACACAATATTTCTTTGTATTATAGGTCAGGACCGGTTTCACTCGTGGCGATCATTGACACTGAAACGAAATATAATTAATAAAGTGGAAATAAATTAATATTATGTATTTTCTTAAGATTTGAATCTATTAGGTTTTCAATTTTCGTCATCTTTATGCGCTCAATTGCACAGATAAACTTGAACCGAATGCACATTAGATGTTTACATGTTTAAGTGAATCCCGAAATCTCGGAACCGATATTAAGATCGATCATGGGATTACGGGATCAATGAATTGATAAAAATCTCGGGATTGGATACTTTAATTGTAGTTTAAACGAGTCTCATTTCTCATTTTTTCAAAAATTCACAGCGTTATTATCTGTATCTCTTCGGAACAAGATTGGTATTTATTTTAAAATATGTCTACTGCAAACATATGTTTTGCTAATTGTGTTTGGACAAAGTTAAAATTTTCTTCGCCAAATTTAAAGTAAATAAAATATATTTATGTGGGAAACTAAGTGAGGCCTAAGTTTTGTATTTCGTAGTAAACATTTGCACTTAATCAAAACTTGCCTTGTGTTTGTGCTGTAAATCGTCTTGAAACGTTATACTATAAAAGACGTAGCTTAGAATATAATAAATTTACGTTAAAATAAACTAAGTGCAAAATAACAGTGCTATAAAAAGAGTAAAATTATTTATTTATGGTGGTTATGAATATTGAAGAAACATTAAAATTATTTGCAATATTTTTCTCAGATATTCAAAAGTAACAGAAAACATTAAAAATATATATATTCTTTGCTTGGTACCTTGTTAGCATTTTTTGTTGTTTGTATTTTGGTGGTCAGTATGAAAATCATTTTTTTGACAGTATTTAATATTAGATATTCAGCAGAGGTCAGTATGTATATTATTGACAAGTATTTTAACTTCAAGACCAGTTTTATATTGACAACGAAATTTAAACAAATCTACTATTTTCAATGCGGATGCTTATTTCTTAATTAAAATTTAATTTAAATAATGATGAATATATTAAAGTTTTGAAAATCATTTTTTAATACTTAAAATAATAAATAAGATAGACAGCTCACTGTTATTGAATTTATTTACCTTGTGATTTACCGTACCTAAAATAAATAATGAATTTGTAATTGTTCACAACAATTTTTGTATTTTAATTTATCTTGTGTTGAAAAAAAAAAAAGAAAAAAATCCCGTCTATTGTATTGTAACTTATAACATTAAAATCAGAATCGATTCATCTGTGCTTTTATCTTTAATTCATTGTTTTTCGTAGATACATCTTTTTGTTATTTGTCACTAAGAAAAAAAACTTATATTTTCGGTAAAGCAATCAAAAATATTCATTGGCTTATCCGTATCGTTAAAAATGGGCATGTGTTAAGAATTCGTATGTAACAAAAAAATTGGGCAGCAATTCTTTGATTTGATTTATTGAAATTCAAAATTATTAATTATTTTATTTGTGGAACAACACGGTATATCATAAAAACCCACATGATTCAGCGATGATATAATGGGATATGTACATGCATATCGTGTATTAAAACAACGACTGTTCACTGCCAAATTTACTAAAGTAAATATTGGAGAACGTGACTATGGGCTTGTTTGACCTACCCGATACCAACAGTGTTGTCGAAAGCTGTTACTCAGGACCAGCGGTTCCGTTTTAATGCAAATTATCTAAGAACTCTGAAATGATAATGTTTTGGTTATTATTTTGAATGAATTCAAATTTGGCAAATTATGGTTATAAATTTCAAAATTCGGTCTGTAAATTTATTTAGTTATCAATAATATTACACCATGGTCAGTTACTTTATCTGTTGTAATTTATACTTACAAGACGGTTGATCTTTAAATACTGAAGGGATTTAAAAATACCCTTAACCAGTGGTGGATTATTCTATAAGCGAATGTGGCGCGTGTTTGGGGCCTCTAAATCTTAGGGGCTTCAAAAATGACTTATATTACCCATATACTTTTTGGACGGATTTTCATTATTTTTAATGCAATTTTGTGTCGTTTTTAAAACAGGGCTTCCAAATTTAGCTGCGTTTGGGACTTCTTATGTGCTTAAACCGCCACTGCCCGTAACACTCATATTGCCGAGGTAATATGATTTTTACTGACTTTCATATTTTGACCACGTTTTTGTAACTGACTGTTTAATTAGTACGAAGTAGTGAACAGATAATATGTAAGTTATATACAAAATAACATGATTATATCAAGTAAGTAGGCATTTGTTCTATTCAATTGCAGGAAGCATTTTATTAAATAACATCATATTATCTTTGTTTTACAACGGAAAGTTTTGGTATAGAGGCATGTTTTATAATTTAAAAAATTATATCAAATATCGACACTAGATCTTATTCTTTTTTATTTTTGTGGAATTTCCCGTAATTTTACTTACACTTCTGTTAAAAAGTAAATATGTAACGCGATGTTATCCGTGAGTTTTCAACATAATATTCTTTGTTGAAACTCAACTGTGTTTCGCAAAAAAAAATCCTGGGGGAGATATAAGAAAAAGAGACGATGCTGTTCCACTTTTAATAAAATTAAATACGTCTATTAAAAATGGTTATAAAGGACTGTAAAAAACCAATGTAATTTTTATATGTTGAAAAAGCGATCATTTAGAATAGAGGGCTATTAATAAGAGTTATGAAATATGAACAATTGAAATGTTTTTGTTGTTTTTCTTTCATATTAATAGTAAAAAGATAATTCTATATCTTTTACATCCATAAAATAAATTGGAACAATGCTGAATATTCCAACCTAATTAAGAGTAGACAGTCAATTCACAACAAGGTGATTGGAATACTGTTAAAGATTATTTTGTAACCATCACGTCACGTTACACAATCAATAAAATTCAATATGACATTTATTTAAAAGATGAATTCATTTTTTTTGAAGGAGGACGTATTGTTCTTATCACAATGTCATAAATATGAAAGTGTTTGCATACTACATACATTTTTAAATAAACTTAAGTTCTCAACGATTTATTTATCATTGTATAATACATGTCGTCAGTGTTATTGGAAGTTATGTTATTGGGGGATTTTAAAAGGTGTTTGTAATTTCTAAATCAGTATCATTATTAAAATATATGGCACAATAATTCAGATGTTTGATCTTATGTTATCTTATTGAATACAGTATTAAATTATTCAGCTAATAATTTATTTTATTCCATCATTTAAATGCTTCAAACATAGCTGTTTAAATATTCTTTTTTTGCAGAATTGTTTCTAACGATTTTATATATTGTATAATTATTTCGTCATCAGAAACTTTTTATAACTGCTACGTTAAATTACCATAGAATTATTTTTCTTATCTAACAAATTTCTTTGTAACATATAGCGTAAGTTATTGTTTCGTAAAGTTATTCTTTATCAATAAATATTCATTAATTTATATATTTCAATATTACGAAAATTAAAAATATACGTCTTGTTAAAAAGTTTTAAACAAGAAAAGGTCGCCCATCTTTTTGTATGTTCGAATATTTTTGAGTGCGTAGTCGAAAACTTTTCGAAGAATTTTGCATATAAATTAAGCAATTTATTTCTAGTTGAAGACGTTTCTAATAAAAACAACTTCACGATTACAATAATAAATTTTGAATAATTTCGTAGGGAATGCTCTCCTGCGACCGACGATCCGTGTTATTTCCATGTTTTGTTATGGAAATTTTTGATGAAATCCATCTTGAACTTTTCGATGTTTTACCATATCTCCCAACGAACAGGGGTCGAAAAATTGTATTCGATACCATCCTATTATTCCTTTCTTTTTAACCTTAGTAATGATAATTAAATTATTGTCGGTGCTTCTTACTATTAAAACCTGGTAAAAATTAAACCATTAGTAATGTCAGAAAACTCAAAAGTGTCACGATAAAATATCTATAGTTAAAACAAATGGCACCTTCTTGAGCTCGTGTCCAGTATCACACTGACTTTTACGATTATGACATTTGTTTTTCAAATAATATAACTTCATTTAAGAAACTTGACACCAAATGTTTTATTATGGTGTGAGTATTAAAAAGTGCGAAATTAAAATAAATTTCACCGAAAACCCAGTCATATACAAATTAAATTATATATTTTGATAGCAGATCATTTTTTAAAAATACGAGATTAAATAATATTTTTAGTTTTGCTTATTATAATAAAGTACGCAATGCAATGGTAAATAATTAATTCGAAGTAGGTAAAAATAAATATATTTTTAGCATAACGCTTGAAGAATTGGATGGTATTTTATTTTATGTTACTAAGGGAAATACAATTTATTGTTCTATATTATTATATGATTTTTTATAAATTTATTGTTATTAACAATACTGTAAAATTTTATTAACAATACTGTAAAAAGTGACTGATACGCCAGCAAATCATCCATCGCTATCTTTTATATATTGTCAAATCTCATTTGTTATAATATGAATAAGTACCATATGAAGCAAAAATAAAAGTTAACGTACGGACAACAATTTTTCCTACATTGTTTTAGATTACATACATTGATTTCTATAGCACGATATAATTTGGGGAAAAAAACGAAAAAATGTTCGTAGTTTATGATTTTTATTATCTCTGCAAAGTAGTTTATACGAAAATAAACTCGCTGAAAAATATTTTTCTCGTAAACGGAACGGCGGCTTATGCAAGATTATTTTCGAAATACCTATAAACTAATACGGTTTTATAAATAATTTATATATTTTTAGAAGACGTTCTATCATACACTATTTCTGTGGTTTGTTTTCTAATAGATTACTTCCACTTTCATGATCGTCAATAAAACATTTGCCTACGATTAACAATTTACTATTCACTTTCAATGTGTTCACAGATTGGTGGAAAGACATCATATTAATAAAAAAAAATACTGGTATTCGCTATCGAAATTTCAACCAGTAATTACAAATAAATTAAGTGATTTTTTAATCATAATTATTCGCTAAGAAAACTACCAAATGTATTTTTTTTACAATATAATTGAGGATTACTCAAATTATTTTAATGTTTATTATTATATAATATCTAATATAGATTCCAGTACTCAGGTAAAGTGGAGTTAAAGATTTGTTCCAGTCTTTGCTTGGGCCTGATATTTATTAAAATAATATGACTTTTTTATTAAGAATATCATTTAATTCTTAACATAGCGCGGTGTATTTTTTTATATTGTACATTGTTCTTATTGAATTATAATTAAGACCAAGAGTTTATAAATAGATTCTCTCAATTAAAATGAAGACTTTTAAGATTCAAAACTAAAAAGTAATAATATTTTTACATTGGTAATCGTTTTTGACAGCAGTGCGGTTAAATAAAGAAATCAATACTGGTATCAAAAAATAAGATTTATTATGACAAAATAAAATGTTATAATTATTGATTTATATCGCTATACCAAACGAATAAAGCAACCATATTGTATTAAAAATATATCGTTATCGTAAGCATAAAAGGCTGATATTAATAAAAACTTTAGTTTTATTGTTTTTATGAAGTAAGAACACAACATAAAAGTGCTTATTTTTCAACACAGCAATGTTATAAAATTGATCAAATCTCGTGCAAAGTCCGGTTGCTGAAAAGACATATACATAGTCATTTTACAATTGTACACTAATTGCAAATATTTTTTGCGCATGTTTTTGGACTCGAAAAATACTACTACATATAACAATTCAATTACTTTTTTAGCACCAAAATTCCGGGATGTGCGTTTTCGCAACAACTTTATTGCAATCCTTACTATTGCCATTTATAAGAGTTTTAATGTTACTACAGATATTTGGAAAAGTTGGTTCGTATTTCGTTGCCGTTATTTCTTATTCTAATATTAATGTATGTAGTTTGTTTACGAGATTAAAAGCGTGGTGCCTTTTCTTGTGAAAATTTATGCAGTTCGAAGGCACTACAAATTTCCGGTAGCATCTAGAGCTGAATGCATTTCGCTCGCATCATATATGCACGCATGCAACCTTGCAAGTTCTCGCATGCACTGGCAATAAATAGCATCGGTAGGAAAACTGCTAAGATGCACCCGATGGAATTGAAGTAAGCTCTCTTATGATGCTTGGGGTAGTAAACATGCCTAATGGAGGGTCGCAATAAAATATACTTTAACGGTATGACCTGGGGTGAACCTTTTAACCCGTATATTGCATATGAAGAAATACTACAGCTGGCCAAAAGGGTTTTTTTCTTTTTTATATTTAACTGCTGAAACTGTAAAGGATCCTACGTAGCAAGCTTTAAGTCTCTTGTCTAGTTTTATTCATATGGTAGGGGCTTGGACATTTTCTTGTTTACCATTGGCTGCAAGCTGTGAATGCGGAAAACTTTAAAACAAATACTTTATTTAAGATTCTCTGTAAACAAGTTCTAAATAGTTGAAGTAAAAAGTTGCTTTATAAGGTTGATTTTCTCGGTCTTTAGCAAACCAATCGCTCTATAGGTGCTAGAATAGAAATATTGAGTTTGGTTAAGATAGATAATTAACTTATCAGAGAGTTATTTTCTGTAACGTTATCACTAGATTTGAGATGGTTGAAAACAAATAAAAAGCTTCAAGACTTCCATTTCTTTGCGAAGAAATTCGTTAATCAACGTATGAAAGTTTGATTAAAAAGCTTTAAAAAATTGGCCGGGCATCCAGGCAAAACAAAGGCTGTAATGTGTTTTGATACTTCAAAGAAATATGACAGATTTTTACATAATAATTAACGAGTATTTTTTTCGATAGAAAATTGTATTCTCAATTTACACCTCTGACTTAAAATCACTTTGAAGTGCATTCAGCATAGTTTGTAAACCAAAAACCGAGCTCTAGCACGAAGTATTATTCGTTCGTCTTTCGTCGGGGCCCAAACATCTTGTTACTTTCAAATCCTTTTCGAATATTTCTTGAAATGGTCACAAGTGTCGGCTTCGCATATCAAGTATATATTTCGAGCGTCTTTCGTTTTCTTACTTACACACATAAACTAACGTACACGGCGTCGATTATTAGTGTGTTTACATACATTTTATATGGCTTTGGAATTTATTCAGTGGTACATTTAAGACAAGTGAAAAATTATTAAGTAACTTAACTGTTATTTTTAGAAACCTACAGAATTTTTAGAAACCTACAGTCGTATTTATCCGAACGTTAGCCAAACGATTTTTCAAAATTATAATGTAGCAAATTATCACTTTAACAAACGTTAAAATAGTTCAAACCGTTTATAATTATGAGGGCTTTGCTGCCCGTAGTTATACAAAAAAAAACAAATAATATAATGATTCTTTATAAACAACATTTATCAGTTTGTTCAGCTTTTTAAAACTATTTCTGTTTCTTATTGTGTATTATGTATATATTTATCTTTAGTTAACAAAAATCTACAGAAAATGCGTCATCTTATTTTTATAATAACTCTGAAAGAGTCTTTGTATACATATTATACTAACTAAACGAATGAATATAATGAACACATTTTTAACGATTGTTATTAAAAATAACGCGTAGAATCATTTAAGCAGTGAAATTCTTGACGCAAAATTCTTGTAGCGTGTACCTAATAAATTTTCAAATATTACGTAAAGGAAGCCTGTATATTCATATACGGGGGTTAATAAATATAAAACGTGCCTAATATAAGGTTTTAAACCCCGTATTAAAATTCTGTCGCGATGTTAAAGAATAAGGGAATGGAAGAAGAAAATGTAAAAGAGAGAGAAAAATATGTAATATCAAAGGTAATGGAGGGATAAGAACGCAACCAAATGAAATATATCATTTCGCTTGGAATTTTTCGTGTAGGTTTTTCTGCAGGTATAACAGAGACTTTCAATCTATTCATTTTGTTTAATCATCCATGCGTTATATAAATACGTATACGAAAATAAAGATTTTTTTATATTCTTTGTAAAAAAAATAACATTCATTTTTAATTGATTGTGGGTAAATCAAATTCGAATCCAGAACGGATATTGTAAACCAGTTTACTTTTCTATTTGCGTTCAAAAGATATTGCTGACCATAATTTACTGTTTGATTTCCTAGTTGTTCTGTTACAATCGTTAAGCTAAATAACTGCTTTTAATACTCTGTTTAATCTGTTTATCAGAATACAAACAAAAATAAAAGATTTGTCAACAACATCAATTCCTTTTTATACGGTCTCCAAAGTGAAGAATATTTTTGATTCCAGATTCAATTACATTGGATCTAATATTTTTTTATTTCCAATAACTATTTTGTTTATACGCACGTTTATAATATACAAATTGGTTGTTCATTTGTTTTGAAGAATACTTTCAAATCGGAGATAGCTTAACATGGATAATACTTCAAATTCAGAGGGGCTTTACTGATGACCAGACAAGGTGAAAAGAAGCACTTACTGGTTGTAATTATAGTTACTTGAAATAGGCGAAATAATAACAAAAATAAATATAACAGATATATTGTTCTTATTTAAAATGACTTGGTCTTATTAAAAAATTCACTCAGTTTAAGTTCAGCCATACACTTGAATACATTAAGATGCCAAAAGGCGAAACTTGGGTCGTTAATAACAAAACTTGTGCGATTGTACAAAATTTAACATTGAAATTTCACGTTATTTCTAATAGAAATCTTATTTTTTTATATATTACTCATCTATTATAAATAAAATGTCCATTTCTATGATCAAGTCAAGAGTGAAAGAATTGTTATGTAGCTCGACAACAACTATACCTTTAAAAAAAACAAATATTTGTGATTTTGGGGAAGGGTGTTTTTAATTTATTTTTTCCTTTAGTTGGCTTCATCTTAACGCACGTGATTTAAAACGTTTAAAATATCTGGCGCCTATTATGAGTAACATATTTTATTTAGTATTATTTATAAAAAAATATCGGTTAAGTGAGGCTCGCGACCTTTTCGTTAATGTCCACTGCAGCAGAGGGAAACGGCCCTTTTTCGGGTAAGGTCTGTTATACATTTTATTGGTTAGAGCTGCTGAGAGCAAAAGGACTCATAGAACGTGATTTGTTAGAGGAATGGAATTTTGAATATTCATTATCTTAGAGCTACAGCCTGCAGAGGTAAATGGAAATTATTCTCTGGCAAATTACAGTATGCGAGGCAAACAAGTATGTAAGGAGGGCTGCGTCATGTAATATTCGCTTTGCGTTTTTACTCGCTCGACAAAATATTCATGGCTTTTGGAATCGGGCAGAATAAACTAAGATGAATCTTAATTAAATTTACGATACTTAAGTGTTATATTCAAGAGTTATATTCAACTTTAACGCTACCAATGTGCATCATGTGGGATAATCTTTACAAAATCTTTTAACAAGATACACATGTTACTTTTTCACACAAACTTTATTTTTTAAATAAGAACGAGAGGATTAGTGGTTTGCTAGTCACGTTACGCTACGTTTTAAGGATCAGATGATTGGAAGAGAGTCTATACATCAAAAACAATTCACGTTTTGTCAAATTGGTAAAAAAAAACAATTGATTAAGCTGTGCGTATTGCAATTCAAACCCATGAGAACCGCAACTGACGTTAACAACTTTGACTACTCGACAACAAACCCAATGATTAGATATATATTTTACGACGAAAAAGTGTGTATCAAAAAACATTTACATTTATGATGCTACTTATTTCACAATTTTCTGGTAATGATTACAATTAATTGTGCTTAAAAACATCTATCAAAAATTTTGGATTGCCTTTTATTCTTAAAAGTTTAATATATTTTTATGAAAAACGATAATTGACATTATTCAACTGTGTATTATTGAATGTTTTAAGTTTTTTTTAACCAAGATTTTGTATTAAAACTGTTTCACCTAGTGAAATGCACCAATTCATATAAATTTGCAATCTCTCTTAATATACTATTTCTAAAAAGTTGTTATATTAAATTTAATTTGTTTTTATATCAGAATCAACAAATTCATTACAAATATATCAGTTGTTACTTTTCGTGATATTCATAAAATACACAATATCATAATAATTGCTTAACCAATATTCAACATAAATTTTCTCAATACATACAGTATTTTCAGTCTCGTTAAAAAAATGTTTATTATCATGAAATATTTAAAAACTTTAAATCTAAATTTAAAACGATAATATTTTTTAATCAATCTTCAGTGAAAATTACGAATACATACAGGCGATGCTAAAAATACCCACGTCTGCAATATTCAATTTACTTACACCGATGTTTTTTTTTCGCTTTATTTGATTTCCCCGTTTGAAGATTACTTAAGAATGTTATTCTCTCTCTTAATAATATATCAATCTCATGAAAAAAACATCGCACGCTCCAAGAACATAAAGTATAATCCGTGGTCAACAACCGGCGTGAGCTGATATTTTTCGTAACTCGGCGTCGAAAAAAACTCTAAATCCGCCCTTTGCTCCGTCTTCCGGATTCACTTTTATTAAGACAAAAGAAAACAAACAGTCCCAGAGTAAGACTTCCGCTGATAAAGCCTCGGAACTTGAAAGGGACTGAGGGCAAAATAAAGAAAACGCGAGGCTTAACTGAGTAACGCGACCCCTTCAACGGGGATGCGTTTGCTTAACGCCGTTATTTATTTTCACCCTCTCGGCGGACGCAACGGCGGAACACTCTTAACACGTTACACGCATTTTGGTTTTTTCAAGTCACATCTCAAAAGTTATTATTATTTTCAAAAGCTTATTTATATATGTTTATTTTACTTTTTACCGTAACTATTACTTGTATAAAATAGATATATGAACTCATGTAATATATTTCAAAGCATTTTAATATAAGTTGTTATAATACATAATAAAAACAACAATAGCCCAGTGATAAGAGTTTTAGTTGACTAATTGCCTTCTATGATCTATTTTTTATTAGTTTCCAGACAGTATGTTATGTCTTTGGGTGTTAATCTTAAAAGCGGATAAAAAGACAATTAATCACTGTTTTTATTTTTTGATTCGAACCTTAAATCCCGCAATCAACTGAACGTAACACGTGAAGTACTTAACACTTGACAACTGAGCCAAATCTTTATGCGATAGACTTTTATACTTACAGATTGATTCCATATAAACTAAATTATGACTATCAATAAACAGAATCTAAATTTTATCATCTGAATATCGAACTATACATTTAAAATGCCGTTCGTTATTAGAGTTAACATTTCTTTCGTAACACTTAATGTGTTAAGTGTCCCGCTCGTCCTTTTCACGGGCAAGGACTCTTTATTTTTATGTGACCAACCGCCCGAAGACCTTAATGCGCTAAACGTTTGAGCGCGGGGGATAATTCGACCGAATTTATTGTTCCTCTGTTTTTCATCCCCCACTACCGTTCCTCCCTTTCTTTCTCTTTGGCATTCATTCATTAACACAATGAGATCTTTCTCGAGGAGAAAACAAGGAGGGTAAAATTGCCAGTCGTTAAGCTGGCTCTCAGTTTTAAAAATATTTAAAATTCAATTTTAAAACAATAACAGATAATATATTCAAGCATTGAATTTGCATGTTTCGAATGATAAAACAAGCATACAGTACATATGTATATAATATTGTGAAAAAAATATACTCTTCGTATAAATTAACTGCTAAAAAGTTTCTGAACGTAAACTTTTCTAATTCTTTAATCTTTTGTTATTTGAGATTATTGGAAGCATGTTTATCATTACTTACTATGAGTATTAATTAGGGTTATGCTCGGCCTGAGATTTTACTTTTGTTGAATATCAATCATTTAAGTTGATTTATTCCGATTTTTTTAGTGTTTAAAAAATCATTTGCGTCACTTTACTAATTTGCTCTTTTACTAGTTGACATTTTTAAGGAAAATTGTTAATAAGCACTAATCAATTAATTAAAAAAACACTGTTTTTTATGGACGTGTTTCTATTAGTATTCTTAAGATACCCGTTATAACCATCTGTTACGGTTACACATCATTGTTATATGTATTATTTCATGGTCAACAAAGTTATATTTTTTCAGAGAATGTCTGAGGAAAAGTCTTCAAAAGTCATCTTGTTTGCATATACTTTTGTTGAATGTTCAAAAAATGGATTTAAGAAGAACTACAACGAGCTAAAATTCCTAAAGGATACCATGAGCTCTTTGAATCAATAATAATAAGCCATAGATTCAACCAAGTCAGCATGTCTTATGTAGTAAATATATCCGACCGAGCAATATATTTACATATATTTATTTGTCATTTTAGTCTAATTGAGAGTTTGACATAGTAAAGTATACCATACGACGCTATTTCCAGTGATATTGCAGAAAACACCTTCTCAGGTTTGATCATTGATTTGATCATAGCAAAAAGTAGAAGAAAACAGTGATTTTTCAACACAAACTTCATGAAAACGCTATCAACAGCCATAGGGAAATAATCATGCTTGAAAACGTGTAATTACTTCCCATTCTACAGATAAGAACATAACCTTTTTAGCATTTTTAGATAATGTTTATTTAACATTTCAGGCGAAATTTTATTGCCCAATTATTAAAATATATCGACAGCGGTTTATATGTTCTGCTTGGGAAAAGTAATAAAAGGTTATAAAATAATCCCTCACATAGTTTTCTTTTAGTGCACTACTTCAGTTGAATTGTGTATGTCATATAATGTGTGTGTTCTTTCCTCTTGTTCAGTTCATCATATAACACAAAAAAGACAAAAAGCTTATCAGAATTTCTCAAAGCTTTACCAGTTCCAGTTGCATTTTCAACTCGTTCAATTTAGAATTTTCAACGTGAGAATTTTTCAGTGAACGAACGCACGTCGAGCTCTGTTTAAATCGTTTTATTGACGCGATCTGCAGATAAGCTTTCTCGTTGGTCGCTTAAAGCTTTCTCAGTTGAGCTCTGTTCTGTTTATATTCGGTTACTTTCTACTGAAAGAATAAGCTTCATTGAACGTAGTTGGTGTGTTGTTTATAAAATCATTTCACCGTGTATAATTTTACAGGTAACTATCTAAACATTTATCATCATTAAAATATCTCATTTGTAAATACATACTTGAAATATTGATACCGTAGTCTTTGGGCTTGTTTTCATGTGATCAGGCAGACAGTAACATTTTTTTTTTGGATTTGCGTTAAAATACATCGATCTATGTAATTATGTCTTATACAAAAATCAACTTTTTAAAGAAAACTGTTTTGAATTCTAATATATCCGAAAACTTGGTTTTAGCTGGTTTCCAAAGTTTCTCATAAAGAGCAAATTCATTTTTTTTTTAATGTATAACTTCGTTTATTTATCATAACAATGTTACTAAAAGAATTTAATGATTGAATTGAGAGCGGTAACTTAACCACTAGTCTTGTCTTTGACCTATCCTTTAATCCTCACTCTCTCCGATAAAAGGAAGGTTAAGCTAGTAAATAAAAATTTGCAAAATAACTATTCCTATTGAGATAAGCTTTGGTTTTAGTCAAAATTCTACACATCGGAAGCAAATTTAGGATTCTTACTGTCGAATTGAATATTGTATACATTTAAATGATTTATAGAATGTTATCAAAAGATTTTTCTATGACTGCTTTGTAAGATTATGACTGTTAGTAAATTAACATGAAGAGAGATAAATAATTATTTGTGAAATTTGAACCGTTCAAATTATATATGTACATTCACACAAATTTTGTAATTACCGATACAGGTTTCGCTTTTCGGCATCTTCGGGCGTTCAAGTGCGCGGATGATGAAAATGCCGAAAGGCGAAACACGGGTAGTTAGTTACAAAATTTGTGTGAATATACATAATTTGAACGATTTAAATTTAATATAGAAATTCCACCAAGCACCTTCGTCGAAGTGAAGTGAAGTGATACGTCGATCAATTCGCTGTATAGTTTAAATAATTTTGCTGAAAATTATTCAAAACGGTAAACAAACGTTTTCCTTTCAAATAAACACAAATATAATATATGCGCGTAAAGTCCTGGTGGAAATGCTATATTAATCTTGCAATGCATTAAGAACGTTTCGAATTGCCACCTATCCAAATCCTTTGCGGCTTTCAAAGCTTTATTATCATAATTTTACCCCCGGTATGTTTGACAATGTGGGCAACGCATTGAAAATTAATCCCGCGTAATGTTTCGCATAACGACGCGTTTTCCACTTGAACGGGCGGCTTCATTTTCCGCCTTACACAGTGCCAGATCTAGAGATAAAACATCTAAAGTAATTTAAGTGTATTTCAATTACATTTTTTGACAACTTGTTACGTTATCATAATATTTAATTTGTATTTAATAAATGTTTCCGTATGATAGGAAGTAGATTAAACACGTGGTTATAATAATTTTTAGAACGTATTATATATGTTTTAAATAATTCAATCAACAATTAATGTATTCCTTTTAACCATGTCAATGCTTCAGTCATAATCAAAGAAAATACGAAAGTAACGCACTTTTGTTTCGTGATGTACCGCATAAATTTGTCTATAATATAGCTTCTTGTTATTTGATCAGTATTCTATACAATTTTTTGAACATTAACCTAAATAATTTGTCAGTTATATATCGAAATTGTCAGTATTTTTGTAATCTAATAATAAATTTAATGGCCCAGTTATTAACTACATATTTAAAAAACAATCTTTACGTTACCCAACAAAGCACTTAAACAAATTACTTACCGCTTAAACATTTAGTTGGTCGAATTATTTGTCGTAGGTCCATTCAGGACCTCGTGCTTTTAACCACGTAACTGCTACGCTGCTAGCGTTCGTGAAATGATTCTTGTCTATTGAATTAAGGAGTCCGTGAAAGCTAGTATATTTTTTTGTTGAATTTAAGAATAAAACAAAAAAAGTTATACTGCGTCGGACATCTGTAATTTGTCAAAAGGACCGCTTGATTCACATCGGCTCCGTTCATGTGCAAAATTTAAAATTTATCCCATTGAACTGCAAATGTTTACCCCACGTAATCATTTTAAATATGCATACGGCTGGTTTTGCCAGCACGTGGAAGATTAATTGGCAATTCCTCAGTCCATTATCGTCCTTCAAGGTGTTTGACGGAATGCGGTCACATAAATTTATTCTCTTTGGCAGTGAAATCCTAATATGAATCCGTTGAAATTCATCCATATTATATGATTCCATTAATTTGTTATAACAACCTATTAAATGGTTTCAACCGTTATGCATAATCAGTCAGTAACAATTTATAAAATCCATCAGATAAAAATTCTCAACATTCAGAGAACTTTTTTCAGTATATCAGTAAGAAGGTGACTTTATAATATGTTAATATAAGAGCTGACCACATTGTATCTTTGGTATGATTTAGAAAAAAATAAAATATATATTTTGTAACTGATGGAACGATAATATGAAAAAATTATCTTTTAAATCATTTTGATAGATTGATAAATCATTCTGATATTCAATAAATAAAATATTATCATCGATGGATTCGACGGTAACTTTGTGGAAGTACATTTCGTGTTTTATAGTTTAAAAATGTAGATTTTTTTTTAGTAATTGCGTTTACATTTTTCGTAATTTCGTATCATTGTAATAACTTAAATGGAATTAAATAAAATTTCTCAAGATAAACTCTACGAGATATAGCATGTTAGCTTAAACACATAAAAATACTTGATATTATACAAAAAAACTCTTGGTTATGGATATCATAAATAAAACAGATAATAAAACAACTTTTTAGATAAAGCAAACGTTTCTTAGTAGCGGTTTTTCTGTTGCAATAATTAAACTTAAAATAAAAACCCCTTTACAGTATTTGACATAGCGCCATACAATTTGATTATTCTGATTTCCGAAGGCAAAAAAGCTTTCTTTAGCGATGGGAATGCACAAAGAGCTTTTTCTGTCTGTAGATAAGTAGGAATAACGATGAACAGCGTTTATCGGGATTATTTGTGTTTGCAGAGGCGCTCGCAAGCAACAAGACAAAACAAACAGACAATTTATTTATTCTCGCAGCTCGAAATAAACAGCATCTCTATAGTTTACCTGTGCAGCGTACATTCGATGCTCAAATTATTTCTCAATATCCAATAATTCAGAAATATATTTTTATTATGTTTTATATAAGTGTTTAAAGTAAATATTTTTTAACATTTGTTTTAAGGCTGCGTTTTATATGACCATCGGCAAAGATATGTTTGATTTTACTAACTGTACCTTTGTTTAATAAGATCAAAACCAGTTGCAGTATCTTATTTACAATTAGTACAAAAGAGTGTTTTATTTTTTGAAAATAATACTTTTCCACTAAATATTGACAGTGAACAAATAAAAATAAATTATTTATTTTTTCATTGCTAATATACCGGTAATGCATTACGCGATAGATCATTACTTGGATTTTTTATGCTGCGAAATTATTATTGTACTGAAAATATTAAGATAATTTGAGCGTTCTCTGTACCCATCATCTACATACTTTTACCTGTGCAACCTATTTCCGCTACTTGATTTGAGTACTGTTGGATTTCCTTGCTTTCTTTTTTAAATAGTAGGTTTTTGCGCTGTAATGCATCGTGTGGATTTAAAAAAAAATAACAAAATAATGGAGATTCTGTTTCACAGTGAGAGCTTTGAGATTGAACGAATTCATCTATTTACAATCGATTGTTTTTCACGTGCTTGGATTCGTTCATTTCCCATTTTTTATTTTTATTTAGTTCGACGACATCATACCAACAGTTTTCTTGATAAGATTTATAGCGCTCATTATTCACTTACTCTTGCTAAGAATATCAGATTTTTTTAATTGGATTAAATTTGTTTTAATTGTTATGCATTTAACCCATTTACGTGGTCTAATGATCGCATACCGTAAAAATCAAACACCCTTTCACTAATCATTTAATCGATTTGACAGCTAACTGTTACAAATGTAAGTGACTGTATTGTTTGCATACCGTTTCAAATGTATTTTTAATCCCAAAATACGAAGCAAATAAAGACACTTTTTTTTCATATCCACAATATTCTGTTACTTTTTTAAGCATGTCCGCTCTGAATCCTCGCTCTGTGGTCTAGTTGGTTAGAGCTTGCTCTATCGATTAGGTGGGTGTGAGTTCGATTTCCGGAAAGTACAAAGTCACATTTAGATTTTTCAATTTAAACTTGAGACCTAAGAACGTGGGTGTTTTTGATGCCATTTATGTAGAGTTGATCTCGGTTAGCCAAAAGCGATTATTTCCTTAACGTAACTTGGGGAAAACACAAATCTTCAATTATTTGGACACAAAAACAGCAATCTTGAAAAATTAGGAGCAAATACAGTATTATCGATATTTATAATTTAAATATCTTAATAATTGAAGCAAAATACTGATTTTTATAATACAGATGAAGTTTTTAACTCTATTTCTATGTAGGAAAAAAAATTATAAATTCTGCATTAAACATAATTACATTAAATGAGTTTTGTGATTTTTTTTGCTTCCAATTTCCCTTCAATAAAAAATTAAAAATAATTTATTAAAAATAAATTAAAATTGGTATTTTGCTGATCTTGCCCTCATTTTTTTAAATAATATAGACAAGTTTTCGAGATAAATATTTTTTCAAGCGTAAAAATTTCACGTACATATTGTTCAGAAAACAACGTTAACTTTTTACCCGTCAGTGAATTTAGAAAGAACGTATGAATATTTTATTATTAACACAAATGAGATTTGACTTATCATATTGAAATCTCGCGAGCTTAAAAAATCGTGAAACATAACACTGACAAACAAACAAAAGGTAAAATTCCCAACACACGGAACACATTTATTTTTTCATAAACAGAAACGCACCCATTGGTCCCATCCCCTTGGAAAACAATGAGAATAATTTACCCGAGTCAAGTTTTTTTCTCGCATATGTATGTTTTCTTGTTTTGGGTTTTTTTGTGTTGAAAACAGGCTGCTTTCACCCTTACGGTATTTGTTTCACAAACAGTTCATTAACAATTGACCAATTACAATTATATGTTTAAATATTTTTTTATACCTACCAATTAACCGATTTTAAGATTTTTTAATAAAAAAAGTATTATTAGAGATCTTAATTCAATTTCAACACAAATAACAGGTGATGTTTTTAATTAAAATCAATGTTTATTTTTGTGCGAGTTCATTTCTAAAATGATCTTAATACAAATACCATTTTGAAAATTGCTTTATTATCTTTTATTAATTCTGTTTTATTTCTACATCTACCACCCCAGATAGAAATTTCCAATATAAAAATTATTGTACATTTAAATCGTACTTGGGCTTTGCTCCTAAAAATATTGTTATCGAGTTTTCTTTGTGTAACAGTTAATGTTCGGCCTAATAAATTTAAAAGAAATTGCAACTAATTTTGAATATGGTACGACATATCGTCATTTTTCATTCAGTCTGTTAGTGAAAATCACTTTATATCTCATTTGATTTAAAAACAAATAGATAATCAGAGCTAGTAATGAAAAAAAACGACAAATTCACTGGAACGCTATTTCGAAAATTTAAAGTGTCGTGAATATTTACCGCATGTGTAAAGTAGCAAGAAAAATGCTGATTGCTGATTAATTCATTCTTAGATTATTATTTATTAAAAAATTTAAGCTTGGAAATTTTAGTGATATTTAGCAGTAGCTTAAATTTATTGTTAATACCCAAAAAAAAAATATACACATTTAGAATCAATTGGGACACTTATACCACTGCTGAAAAAACAAAAACAGAAATCATATTACTTCAATCAAACTAATAAATTTTTCACCATAAGAAGGTGAGTTGGCATTTAACAAGAATATGTTAAATATTTTTTTACTTGAACTGTTTGTATCAAAATTATTTTTTTCACTTACTACTGGTCAACAGGAAGTAAAATCGCCAGACAATGCTGACAACATCACGCTAAAAATGACAATACGACAGACGCATTCTTGTATATCTAACGCTTTAGTTGTGGCTGAAAGCGTTTACTTCAAACAATTATTCAGATTAAACACATTATTCAATTTCAAATTCTGTTTCCGGACTAAATTCATAGTTGTTTTTTTTATTGGCTTTTTTTCCAATAACATGCGTCAATACTTAAATTTAATTCAAATGCACTATTATAAAATGTCTTTATTTTTTGCCGTACTATATATCTACACCATATCTACACCAGACTATATATCTACACCGTATCTACACCAGACATGCACAACCTTTTTCTTCTAGCGGATCACATAAAAAAATAGTTTTGGGCAACTAAAAATAATGAAATCTCAATTTATCTGAACTCACTACTCTTTTTACGTGGGGATATGTTATACGAAAGATGAAGCGAATAAAGAAAGATTTCATTAATTTTAACATTGTTATTTTGAAATACTGTAAAAAGAGGATCAGTATAAAAAATTTATGGATACATGTTGTATTTATAATTAAATAGTTTATACGGTCATTTTATCAGTAAACTTTAAAATAATTATATTTGACTTATCTATTTGTAGTATAAGACTTCAAAATTTAATCTAAATTTTCACCATTTAACCTATGTTTTTCAACTTATTTATTTTGATTCATCAACGAAAAAGGTAGATCTCATTTGTTAAATTTAGTAATTTACTTAAAAGAATATTTATGTTTCTCCATAATTTTAAGATGAAACATTCAAAGACCACAATAAAATGATTCAGGATCGCGGGTTGTGCATCTCTGCTCTTCTTCGCGAAATAAAAAATCACATATATACATAACGATTACTGAAGTAATTGATGAAAGCCAACTTAATATTATTCATCGAATTTTCATAATAATTAATTCAAATTATATGATATGAAATCAAACAAATGAGTTAGGTAGGATCTATTTCTTTGACTATCATTCTTCTTCTAAATATTCCTACAAACATAGATTGTTATTTAGTTGTATGTTATGAATTAAGTTCATATGGTATTTATCTGACAACAAAGTATAATTCTCTAAGACAAATTGGTAATGCTCACAATGGATAGCATGCTTCATTTCATATACTGATTATATTCCCTGTCAGTTTATTACAATAAATGATAATTTTAAATTATAAAATACTAATTTTTTATTTTTGTTTATTTCAGGTAAGGATTTCAATTACATTTAAAACTGAAACGGCTGCCAAGATTAATGTTACGATCAGTAAGTTTTTTTTCCAAACTCGATTTTGCTTTACGAATTTTTGTATTTACGAGTATTTTCTGTGTGCTTATTATTTATATATATACATTATTTGTACACATACACATATAACCGTAAATGTATAACAGTATCCATACTCTAGTGTCCTTTTTTCCTTTTCAATTCATAACCCTTTTGTATCATATACGTGACTTTCCATTGTCAAGGTGATGAATGTAGAATCACTCTAATGAAACTGGTCACATTCCTTCTGAGGACACGAAAACAGACACCGATCTATTATACGCCCCGAGAGCTTTTCTTTTCACCGCAAAATTGCGTATATTTCTAACACATTTATCTTTTGACCCTTTCGCTGATGTTTTCTTTGTTGATATATTAATTTACAAATTACATTTTTTTTAAAATACATTCGGTTAATATCAATACCTTTTTTTCTTACTAACTATTACTTCATTCAAACTTGGTACCTGGCATAGCTATTTTATAGCAGTAAATTATTTTTATTTCAATTCAAATACATCAGTTTTACTTATTAATTGTATTTTAAAATACTTTACTTTGATTCTCTTAGCCCGTTCTATCGAAACTGCTTCTTTATTTCATTTATTTATGTTACAAACGTTTTTTGATCGTTGGTCAACTTAATTGACTAAAAAGAGATTTATCATTCAATAATTAATTTTAAAATATCTAAAAAATTAGCTAAATTTTTTTAATGGATATCAAGTTAATAATATAATGTCTGCGTAAACGTCAAAGTTCTTCAAATCTTCTTTACCTCTGTTTTTGGTTATTTGTATTCCTTTTCCATCGTTTTTGGCGGAAGAGCGTGATCGTTACAGAGATGAGCAATCCACAGTGACGTCAGTGCATGTGGACAGACTTAAATCCATTAATATGCAAATTTTACTACATAAACACCTTCTTATATACAATACCCATAAATACATTTACACATGTATGTACATTCAATACATAAGAAAATAAACTTAAGAGAGTCAAAATCGTGATACAAAGAGTAATGTTTATTCATTGTATTAATTGTTAGACATTAAATCAAATCTGTGGATGGTCGTCGAGTGGGAATGCTCATGGCCTAAAATGGTTCTTAGTTATAAGATACTCTTTACTACCAAGTAAAACTAGATATAAAATTCGTTTCTACAGAAAAAAATGATAAATTAAAAGACTATGCAACAGTTATTCGTTATTATTAAAGTTAATTTCATTTCCTATGCAAAAGTTCAAAACAATCGTCGATGACTGAAAAAGTACAAAGTCCCTGTTTTAGGAATATATATTATTTTACTTGATTTAAATTTATCGTACCATAAAATAATTATAAATCCCTGGCAAATGCCATAAAAGAAACGATAATAAAAATCGCTAGGTGCGCACTTGATATTGAAGATAAATTTTATAGCGTCGTTATTCTTTGAATTTTTTTCAGAAACATCTTTTTAGAAGTATGCAATTTTTCAAATCGTTTTTAGGCTATTCGAATAATTTTCGTGTTGAAAAATCGTAACGTTCAACAAACGTATTTTTTTATTGTCTATTCGGTATTAAAGAGTTAACCTTTTTCTTCTTAATTATATTATAAAAAATGAAGTACTCGAATCTTTTTCGTTACAAAACAATCAAAGTTTGCAAGACTATTATATTGTTTAAAGTGCATAATAGATCCGAGTAAAGTAACTAAAGTACCTAGGATACGTCTTTTGATAAAATAAGCATATAATTTCTATTAAATTTCATTTCAGATCAACAATAATGTAATATATTACGGATAATCGTTTACGAGTGGTAGCATACTGTTTACTTCGTATCAACATCATATCACGACTTCACGACCATAGATTATATTTAGAGAACACGTTAGAAAATCATACTGTATATCTGTATACTGAACTCATGAAAAATTACCTCATGTATTACATCACCACATTTTATATGTCTAAGATTTTGCAATTCAAACAAACCTATCTAAAAGAAAAGAAATAAAGAACCTTAATAAACATTGAAACACTGTAAGTTCACAAAGTAAGTCAATGTGAAACTTTTAATTTCTTTGTCGTTGCCAGCCTAGTTCACATACGTCTTATTTCTCATTTCAAATAATACGGCCACTTTTTTGGTCCAAATACTGTCGAGAAATCTATAAGTAAATCTTACTTCTATGGAGCACAAATTTTATAAGCTTTCCAAGTGTAATAGCACACCTTTTTACTTACTTCAAAAAAAAAACATTTCAATTTCACTTCAGGGCATTACTAGTGGTTATCTTATCACTCTTGCTACTCCCAGTTATTAATTAAATGGTGGTAGAAAAATTCTAAGCATCACAAACACCCATGCCTTCGAACAAAAATCGAAAAAATGCTGTTCGTACTGGGACTTGAACCCGTGAGATCTGGCATGAAGCCCCACAACGCTAACAGGATTTTTTTTACACGCCTATTTTCTGAGATATAAAGATCACTTTAAGGTGTTCACTGTCAATGCTTGGTGAAAAGGTATTATGATTTTAAAAAATCATGAGTATAATCAGCCTTGATTATATAAAATAAATGTTGAATTAGTAAAAAAGATTATTCTAATTTTTTAATAAACTGCCAAGCAGTTTTTCGTATGACAATTCACAGTACATTAATGAACAAGATGACAATTGTGTATGTCTTTTTTAGTATACTCATTTTGCAATAATTGCAGCTATTTCTAAGTGCATAATTATATTGTGTATCAAACGTATGTTTAAAATGTATGTTTCGACAATGATTTATTTGAAGTACAAAGTCACTTTTGATAGCAATTTAAGCTTCAATGTACTGTTTTGTTTGTACTGCTGTTGAGAAGAATAAGAATTCTCAGTGAAAGCTGCCCGCAATTTCCTCCAAAAAGCTCCCCTCGCATAGATATCAGATTTCGCTAATAATTAATTCAGAAGCCTTACAAATCCTGTGTATCGCGCGGCGCTGGAACATTGGGTTCTATAAAGGTACTAAAGAGGTACCCATTGTGGGTAGACGCTATTATATGTACATTTTAGGGAATTACTTGACTTTGGAATGAGTGCCATTTAAGTATCATTTGTTGAGAACATTTTCTGAAGTGACTGAAGTTTCATAGGCTTCAGCTAAGTCTATTCAAATTAGATCAACGTTTAAGTAACATATAAAATCAATCTACAAAAACGCCTTTTCTCCATTCGCATCTGCGCAGTAATTAAATGACAAAAAAAACCGATAAATTTTTCATTTATAATTTGACGTCGAAAACTCGTCAATTGGTTACGATATTGAGATTTAAAGAAAAAAAAACCTAATTTTTGCTCTTTGAAATTTCAATCATAACAGTGTTTTTAATGAAAATGTATCCAAAATAATTCGCTTTTTATTAATATCTATGAAAACTGTTGTCTACTTGCTTAAAAAATGATGAATCTAAATATGGTAGCCGTGGAAAAATTTCAGAGCTTATTTAAAATAAAAGATGTATATATAATGTGAACAGACGTCTTGTTTTTACCGGGACAGTCCAGTTTTAAGGCGGCATGTCCCGGTGTCCCCGAACATAGCTTGAGTGTCCCGACTTTGAAATGGGAAAAACTCGCAATATTAATTTAAACAAAATGTGCAAAATCAAAATCCTGGCGGTAGAATTTAGACGAGTAGGTAAAGGCGTGGGCATGCGCGCGCAGTAAATAATACATTAGAATTTTAATACTGTATTTTTATTTAATTTCATATAATATATCTAATATGACATAAAAATACAATACTATCAAAAGTGTGAGACGCTTAAAACGGCGCCTAAAATTACCAATTACTTTTAGGAGTCCCGATTTGCGGAGAAAATAAATGGTCACGCTATGTATTTATATAAGATAAGCTATCTGAATTTGTTTATTTGCGATTTATGAAAAATATCAAACAATATATAAACTTAGGATTTTAGATATTATTAAGTGGTTTTAATATTGAGAAATTAATGCGTTTAGCGCAAGCATCCAAAACGTATTGCTAGTTCGTGAATTTTTATTATTATTTAGACAATATTCTTATATAAGAATAGCCAGTGTGTAAACTTACTTACTAAAACAAATCCAATCTACACATAAAAACTTTTTATACTGGCACTGAATACCCATCTAATACAAGGTTATTTCTATTCCCCACAAAATAATGCTTTAACACAATGGTCGCTATAATTTAAAAATTATTGCTAACATAACGTTGTAATTTATATAATAAAAACACAATACTTTCGAAACTCCTTTGATGAAATTGGCTTATGCTTTTTTTGTTGTTAGTTCAATTTCCCCCGTCAATTTGAAATAATGTTTTTTTTCTGTAGACTAATTAAAAATCAATTAAAAAACGTTTAAGGTTGCGTCGCATGTCTTCCCATTGTATTCACCTTCTGGGTAATTCGTTACACATCCACACACAAAACAATACAACCGCGTAATAGGTTTTCCCGCTTCACCCCCACCTCTGGTGACTACAGTGAGTGGCGTTTCATAATATAAGGGTTGAAATGTACATTGATGTGTTTTATGATTGAGTAAATATTGATGAAAAATACAAATTGATTTGGATCATTGAGTTAATTAATTCCAAAAATCTCATCGTGTCGTCTTTTTTGAATACTATCATAAAACTGGCTTGTCGTGAATATGCGTGGTTGTTGCAACTGCTAATTATTAATTACTCTTAATTAAAGGTGACCGTTTTTACCAGCATAGATAGTTTATACATATTATTTTAAAAGAGTTATATACGACAAAATTATTTTTAACCCGATAGAAAATTAAAGCGTTAATTTATATTACTTTTAATTATAAATATTAAATCATAATTTTGTTTTTTTATTACTCATCCTTCCATTAAAAGAAACTTTCGAATATGCTGGAAACATGCGAGTACTCTGGAAACAAAGTCGAAATTCTCAATTTTTTTGTTGAAAATGAGTAAGGTATGACATCTTGTAGAGCTGACAATTCCACATATAGAAGTAGTTATTTTTTAAACAATAATGTATCTAACGTGTAAATCTTTGATTAATAAAATAATATAAGCTTTCATATTTCCATATAGCAAACGCTACAGCTATTTAACTAATTCCACAAAACAATGTATGTAATATTTATTTATTTATTGTTTAAAAATTAAAAGTACAGTACATGACATTACAGCTGACGCCAATTCGCCATGCACTTGACAAATATAATGAGAATAAATAAAATAAAACACTACATAATACATCTAAATCAAGAAATAAAAAAGTAAAACTTAACAAACCGTACACAAATACTGTCACTAAATCTTTCCACTTCTCTAGGCAATTAATTGATCTGTCGAGCGGCTCTTGGAACTGGCGAATCTTCACATTACTTTTTGCATGTAATCTATAAATGAAAAAATAACGTTTTTAACATTTTAGAACTATGAAATCATCTGCTTTTGTTTCTCGAGACCTTATGTGTTGTTAGCATTTTTCCAAACGATATAAAATTTAAGAAAAGAAAACTTTAAAGTATACTCATTTAAGAAAATAAAAACTTTGCATAGCTGTCAGCTGTCTTTGATTTGTAATGTTTACATGAAAGTATAATATGTTCCACCAATTGTATTAAAATATTGACTAACTTTGATGAATAATTAATAACCCTTCAGGTTATTTTAAGCGCCACTGATAATATCCCTATTCTCTTGAAGCTCATGTCCTGTCTTTTCACCCTCCCGATGTCTCATCCCTCAAGGCATTTCCTTGTTAGTTATGTGTGGGTATCTATCTGAACATCTCTTATTTTGTATAAGAGTATTTCCGTTAATATCCTTCGCGAAACAATTAATTTAACACATTTTTAATTATCATTTTGTTTCTAATTTAATACCAAAATACTTTTATTTTTATTCTCAAACCAAGTTTCATTTATTTATTAACATAATTTTAAATTTAATTAGGGTGTCTTACACAATTACACAAATTTATCATAATAACTAACTAAAATTTATAAAATATGTATATAGATAATATTGTAATACTAACGTTTGAGAAGTTTATTTGAACTTTTTCACCATAATTATATTCTGTTGAAAATTTATATTCAATTTCAAAAATTTCGGAGATTCTTTCTTGTGATATTTTAGTTTTTTTCATACAAAACGAACGTTTTATTCTAAGAAACCTGAAAGAGTTGTTAGTATCTTTAAGAGACTAGGGTTTTGGTTCTTAGAATTATGAATAAGACGCTACAGGCCCTACTGTTCTGCCCACGATACGTAAAAGATTCTAAACTTATTGTTTTATTTTAGTTTAATAATTCACTTAAGTTTATCTTGCCACATAGTTTTAAAATTTTACTGGTGAGTTTTAATAAAATTGCTTCTTCTTCTCATATTAAAAATATGAGAATGGTGAAAGTAAAAATCAGTAAAAAAAATTAAACAGTTTAAACAAGAACTCACAGATAATTAAAATTCAGGGAAAGACAAGCAGCAATGACAGAGTTTAAAACAATTAATATATCACAAATACACTATTCAAGCGCAAACTAAAACACAGACACAACCACACACTCTTTATCTCTGTCTGCGCATTTAGTGAATTTTGACAGGTGTCACAACCACCTGGTGTATTTATATTTATAGATAACACACTTTCCGTTAAATCTCGACAATTATTTAAATAACTTAATCATGAATATACCAAAAGCTTTATTGAACATAATTTCGGTATAGAAAATAGACAAATAATGATGTGCTTAGCATTATTCATACTGAATCATTCTGATACCCGTCATTTTTTTATTAAATCAATAATACACTATTAACGTAATTGGTAATTTCTTTTCAATGCCAATTGTTGTTTACAACTTTTCATTTTTGTATAAATAGTATTGTTAAATTATATTTATTATCAGTTGACAATGCTCGCAATGAGTGAAACCGGTCCTGACTTATTCAATAAAGTGGAATGAAGTACAAAAGAATAATTTTTTTTATTAAAATAGTACACTAGTTTGTACAAATTCTACGATTATTTAATTTGATCAGAACCAGTTTTTTTCCTCCCAAGCAAGTTGAATTTATATAGTTTAAAAATATATTACCTTTTACCAAGGATTGACAGTAAACAAGGATATTTTTTTTTGTGCGATAGGAATGTATTATTGAGTCCGTTAATTATTGGACTTAGTATACAAAGCTATGCGGCCATTGCAGAATTATTAAAATTATTATTTACCACATTATTTCTCTCTTCGGAGAATATTACCACCACATGGCCAGTCGCTATACTTCTTTCGAATTCTCCCATGCATCCCCTAAACAACATTGTTAAACTATAATTTTTATTTCATACGCTTGTCGATGTTTATTTGAATTTAATAGCAAAAAACTGGGTCTTTATTCAAAATATATTCACTCTGGTAATTACGGTTATCATTGATATTGATTTTAAATTTGTAGAGTAAAAATTATACTGCATTTAAAAACTCTCGCCACACTTTGAGCATCGTTCCATTTTACCACCCCGTGTTTCTTGTTCACTGCCGCCCTCAAATCCCGCCTTCATTTATATGCCCATGTAGGGACGACGCTCTTGTTTACGTACGACAAATTCGTGTTTTTTAGAAACTAGAGTGTGGGGAACCGGTGCTGGTCGCTTGTTAGTCCTGCAGTTGACCGAAAACTAAATGAAAAGCATTGTTTACGGTGACTGATCCCAGCGGAGTTCACGTGACACATTTTGAGAATTAATTTAAAGAGCTATTTTGTCACACTAATTTTAATGTATATGATGACAAAAATTAATATAATATTTTACGGTTCGTGGCGCAGTTATTCAATTTATTTATCGATTGCGGATTTCTTATCCTAATAAATAAATGTGGAATTAGTACAAAATACTGTTCAAAAAAATTAAAGACTCTTGTTTTAATTAAACTTTTGATTAATATTCAAAAAATTAAAAATATATTTGTACTCATTTAAATTTTACTTATGTTTATCAGGACCAACTTTGATTTTTGAATCAATAAAAAAATGTTTTATTTTTAACAGCTTAACGACCGCGGACGCGTATTTGAGTCTTTGAAAAACAAAGGTTGCTGTCCGGCGGACTCATATATGCGTATAGGCGAAGTTTCTGGAAGCTAAGAAAATTAAATTTGCTAAAGATATCTCAATTTGTTTACAAATTATAGTGAATTTAGTAAAATTACAGTTTTTGCGAATTTTTCGCAAAATTGCCGCCAGGTGAAATTTTATATAAAAAAACGTGCGGTCGTTAATATAATTACTTTCCACCAAATATTAACATAAAACACATTTAAAGTGGAAAAAAAAGTTTTTTTTAATGAATATATACGGAATACAAACGATGAAACTAAAAATACGGTGAGTTTTTTTTATTTAAATAAAAAAAATACAAATACATTTTATGAAGTACAAAGCTTTGTCTTATAAAAACTAAATTTATATATAAATACGTTACTAACTCAAGTTGTCGTCGTATTCTTTATCACAATCTTTATGATTAATAAAATCTCTGTATACACTTAAAGCTCCTACGCCTAATGTTTTTTCTGGTACATTTTCAATGCAAAAGTCAACATTTTTCCTCGCGCTGTTAGAATGGCAAGAGCTTCATTTCTTACATAGAAATACGTCAACTCCCCTAGCTTTTGTCCCTGGTCTACATTAGTTCGGATTCGCAAAGAGAAGCGCAACACTGTACGAATACTCCGTGTAGTTGTAATATATATGCATTGCATACGCCTCGTTGGCAATATGCATAATTACTTGATACAATGCGCTTTACTGCATTATTAGTGTAGGGATGTAAACGATACAGCTTTTTGGGGACGTATTTAGGGGAATACATCGAGTTGCATTCTTAAAAAACAAGTATTTTAACCACAACTATTTTCTCTTGACGGATCTTATCGCCAAGTGGTTAGCGGTGTGGGCCATATCTCACGGGCTCGAGTCCCAATACGAACAGCATTTTTTTTATTTCTGTCTTGTCTACTAGTCTTGTCTATTTACTGATTTGGCATTTACTTGATAGAACCTCATTTTAATAGGGTAAACAATATCAACGTATTTTAGTTCTACAGTTATTTTTTTATATTTACGAGTTGATAGCTATTTCGGCTTTCGCCATCGTCAGAACTATGCTTAAACTTAAATTTTTCCCAGAGATATATATTAGCTACGAAGGGATACACAATGCATCATGTTATTCACGTGTAATATTGTAATTATAATTTGAATTAGGATGTTAAAGTGAATAACATGACGCATTGTGTATTTCTTCGTAGCCAGTATATATAGCTGAGCAAAATGTAAGTTTGAGCATAGTTCTGACGATGGCGAAAGCCGAAATGGCTATCAACTCATAAATATAAAAAAAAAACTGTAGAACTAAAATACGTTGATATTTTTACCCTAGTCTTATTTTTCTATCCCTACTACTCTATTTGAAAACGAGAGATTGAGTAACAAACAAATCTCGTAAAAAAACTTCTGCCAAATACTTATATTAGGAGGTTATATGCTCCACATTGGGAGCGGACATGTATAAAAAAGTCCCTCTAGCGCACTATCAATAACAATTTGGTGCGGTTTTCATTCTCCATGTTTGTCCCAATCATAGGCTCGATTGCCCAGATAATATAATTAAATTTAAAAAAATAAAACATTCATTTGTATTAATTAAACTTTTATTTTGTATTATCAAGTTTGGTTTCGATCATGACAAACATTATCAACTGCTAAGTGGCAATATAATAAACTATTACAGTGTATAAATAATAAACTAAAATAATTTTGCTGTACAGTTGATAATGCTCTTCGTGATCGGAACCGGTCCTGATCATATAAAATAAAAGTAGAATAAGTACAAATGAGTGTTTTTTTTTTAAATATTATGCTGTTTCATCAAGTATTGACGGTGAACATCTTAAAAGAGATGATTAAATATTCAATATTTAAACGCACGCATTCTTATCCTATAAGTGTTTAAATATCTTGTATATTTTTTCCAAAAAGCAGCAACATATATAAATTATGAAATGATTGCAATCATTTAAACATTTTTCAAAATGCAATTATACTTTATCAATATTCTAAATTATGAAAGTAGTAATTCTTCTTTTAATTCGTTAAAACGGTTTTTCGACAATTAAATGTGTAGACCGAAGGAAAACACTTTTTTAAATAGTTTAATAATTTAGATATTAGCATCTTTTCTATTTGAAAATTTGCCGTAAATATACCATATTTTCAATTGTGCAATCATCAACACGTACTGCACACAATGTTTTTCATATTGGTATATTGTCAGTAACTCTTTATCCTTGACTACGCTCCTGGTGTCCTGCCATAAAACAGCGAGATGGGGACGTAATCGTCTCCACTGCAGACGGTGTGAGTGTCACTAGATGATGTTTTTGAAAGGCACTTTGTGGTAATTATGCACAACATTACATATTTTGATGTGGCTTTCTATTACAAAGTACTGATATGACGGAGGTTGGGTTCGTTAACGTTACATGCCATATACCTTATTTATAACAATCCGTCGGATCCTGCAATATTACAACAAACCTATGACATTATTATTGATTACATTGGAATTTGATAGAGCTTCATTACAGGATGGTGAAATAATATAAATATATGTTTTTTACTATCAACTTGTTATAAAATAATAATTATAGAACTAAAATGTATTGATATGTTTTCACTTTATTTTGACATCCTTGTTCAAAATATTTATAAAACGGGTATGCTAATGTTTTATTAAATATTTTTCTCCCAGTGTTGAGCACACCAACTTCTTAATAGAGCGTTTACAAAAATGGTTGTAACGAAAATTTGTTGTTTCTCAGTTGCCCGATCTATTATTTTTTTATATAAAAGTATGGATAGAAAAATGGGTCTAAAATTGGACTTTCCAATAGCTTATCGCGCTCGCTTTAACTCGTTTTTGGAATCAGATGAGTGCTAGGAGATGCAAACATTCCAGGCGTAGACGAATCGATATTAAAAATAAAAAAATACAAACGGTTATTTAAACCTGATCTAAATAATAACACCGAAAAACCATGACCATCTTTTGCAAATCGTTTCAACTAAAACCAGTATTACACTTATTAGAAAGCATACATAACAAGAGGTACGGCGATTCTTCCGCACACGAATTCTCCATGACAGCAACAATGGACTTATTAGTTGCCTAAGTAGTTTACTTTCCACTTTGTATTGAAAATAATTTTAAATAAATAACCATTCACAAATAACTGACTATTTTGAATATCAGGAAACTTTAAATATCACAATAGTAAAATGGCTGTATTTCTATTATTGTATTGTGACCAACATAAAATTAAGCCTAGGTTTGGCTTACAAAGAAGAGAGTCTCACATCGTCAATTTTGGCTGGTTGTTTCTACATTTTCTAAAGTTAAAGTTAATTAATTCTTGATTAATTACGAAGACTTTCAATGTATATTATTAATCAATCCGTGAATTTGTGTATTTTGTGACATATTGAAATCATCCACCCAACTAAGCGTATCCTAAAACAAGGGCGATGGGATCATCCGGATAAATACTAATACTAATTGTACGGCAACCGTGTATCTATGTCTTCTTTCAAAAGGATGAATTGAGAGATGATAATCTATAAGACAATGTATAAGACATTATACATTTAGCTTGGGTTCTTATTCTCTATTTTGGAAGAAGACAAACACCTTTTAACATAAAAGCAATTGTGTCTTTTTTTCACCTCGTTTAAAAGATATACCGTTTTCTTTGGTGATGAAATATACTTATTTCAGTTTAAATGGCCATGAAAATTATCCACCCCTCATTCTTCTTGCGTGGTGGTTATGACGTCACTTCCGCGACCCATCAGTGTTTAACAACGCGACAAATGAGCCTGGCAAGGACTTCAAAACGATATTACCTTTTTATTCTGCCAGTAAACAATAAAAATGTCGTATAAAATGGTGCCATTTTTTATCTTTATATGGGGAAATATGTTGTATTATATATTTTTTTATTTTACACTAAAAATAATAAAAATGTTTTACAAGTAACAGTGATTACATGTTGCTGAAAGTTATTCTTATTTCTTTGTATTGTTATGGATCCGTGTAAGCAAATAAATAAAGTGTAATATTTAAGGCGTGGTACTCAAAACAAAATGATGAAAATCTTTCTTAAATTGATTAAAAATATTGCATTAATGTGTCTTAACAAGCTTTGTATAACGATACATTATTTTATAATTCATTGCAGTATCAACATCCAAAGCGATTGTTTTGTTAATTAATTTTGATTTATCTTTTTAAAACAACTTTTATATGTTTAATAAATAATACTTCATACATAATCTTCATAAGTTTGCAAAATTTATGTGCCTGCATGACGACACAGATGATTTAAACGAGAAAAATAAACATATTGAAATACGACTAAAATAACATGTATATATAAGTAGATTGATAGTTGACAAAACTGTTTATAATGCATCAACACACAACCGTAAAGGATTTTTACATTTCATACAAGCTTAAAATAATGTGTGATTGTTTTCAATTTTATCATTTTTAATAAACTTTTCCATTCATATTTTGATAAAACGTAATTTCGGGCGGTTAATTCAGTTGACATAAACTTTGTGCGTCCGACATATCTATTCAATCACACCAAACCACATTTTTCGTTTTTAACGGTGGCTGCACTGTTTTTATATCGATCAACGGGCGCCAAATAATAATCGTGGACATTTCGAAACGTCAAACGAACCGAAATGGCGGAAAACCGATATCCATTCAGCCTCCTCTCAATAACATGTCACGCGGTCTCAAAATCGTAAATTAATGAAAAATCACTAACTCTTTGACATGTTTTGTGATTCATTTTCGGTCTGTAGCGTTAATTAACTGTCAAAAATACTTGAACTCTTACAATTCGTTACAGTGAAGCCGATTTCGATTATTTACCTATAGCAACTCCGAAACAATTTTAAGCACATATTCTACCATAAACACATTCTTTGTAGGAATAATATCTGTGTGTTTAAGTAAGCTTAATGATATTTTATGAAAAAAAAATGGGTTGCTTATAATATTTTACGTGTCTTAATATTAGTATCGTAAAAGTGAAGTGAGCTAAATAAATACACACTGCAATAGTGTTTTCTCTCTAAAATATAAATATGCAATCCACAGAAGCACTAAGTATAGAGGTGATTGTATATAAAATTCCAATAAAAAAGCTTCACAATGTTATTACTTGTCTGTACTTCCTCACACAGGGGTTCAATTATATTATAATAAATTTTAAATCAATATAATTTACAAGTTAGCCTCTATAAATTCGTTTTATAATTAATAATTTCATAAAAAAAAATCTTTTTGATTTAGCATTATTTGAATTTTCTTTTAATATTACCGTTGGGCGTATCATAATAAAATTATTTATAGTAAAATTACGTTTAGTTTAAACTTAAAACGGTTTTTTCTTGACATATCATTGTTTCCTTGAGCAGGAGGTATTTCTGACTTTCATATAACATGATACGTTAATTTTATCATAATTTGTTCTCTTAATTCATTTACCGACTAAAACTCAAAACACCATGATAATTCACATTATAATGACAAAAAAAATGATCAGTTATATAAGTTTAAACCCGGAAAATACTTTGATTCCGTGCTCTGTAAAGAGAGTTCCTCTACTAAAGTTAATCATTACTTCCACACTTGTCAGTTTCTTGTTAACTTGTAAGGCCGCAGCTTACTGCGAGCACCGTCGTATAACAGAAATTCTATTCACTCCGGAGTCCATACAATTGATCAGTTCAATTATTCTCGCGTCAAACTTGTACCGCAACTAATCGTCGGACATTTGCACTGAGGTCACTTTACTTTGTCAGGGATTCGGAAACATCGAGAGAGCAACACTGGAAGATGCTTAATTAAACGTTCTTATTTTGAATTTGACTTGAGTTTTCTTTGCGCAGCATTTCTAGTACGAGCTGAAATATTGTTAGTTTAGAAAAACAATAAAGTGGTTTAAATAAGTATTTCTTTTCTTTTGAATAATGTCTGTGATGACTTTAAATAATGTTTTAATTCGTTTTATTTTCATTTTATATTACAATTAGCAGTCGAAAAAAATTAAGCACATTATAGAATTTGCATTTAATTGGGAAAACGTCGTTATAAATATGACGCGATGCTAAAATATTTTTATCATACTACAGAAATTAGGCAAACTTTATTTTTGACTATTTAGTTTCCACGAGAATTAACTGTAATTTATTACTTTATTCACCAAAGTATTTTAGGTCTTTGATATGTATTTTTGTTATTATTTTAAAAGGGTCATTGAACTCCGACGATTATGAATTCAATATCTCTGCGTACAGTTTTAATAAATGTAATAAAATTTCAACGAACAGCCAAAAAGTTCTTTTTAATGGGTCAGTTTTTCGGTATGAAAAAGTTATTTCTTTGTACTATAAATGTTTGAATCCAATCAAGAAGAAGTAAGAAGTACTAATACTTTCTGAAGCTGTTTGAAATATAATCATCACAGGGTATCGATTACAATTTGACCACATCTCCCTCAATTCCGCGCCATCTATGTGACAGTATAGGTATAAAAAAGCTCTCAATGATTGTCACCACAACGGTCGACCGCAAAGTTTCTACATCGCAGTTGGTTAGATTAAACCAGCGGTCGGGTGGGAAGTGGCGGTTTGTTAAAACCGACACTCCAGTTACAACTTTGGTCATTTGTCTTTGATTTCTGCTACGTACACAAATTCACACTGTTGCCAACTTAATGCAATCGGCGAACTACGCTCAACTTTAAATCTGGAAAATACTTTATCTGATTTTCGCCGAGGTGATAATTTATCGGCGTTTGAACTTCGCTGCGAAGTATTTCTGTGCTGTCTACGCGTATAACGAATTAATTTTATTTTAGTTTCAATAAAAAACTATATTATGTACACATATTTGTCGAGATGCATGAAAAAATTTCCATGTAAAAAATAATTTAATAAAAGCGATGAACTATACATTAAAAATACCCACTTTAAGGGTAATACTAAAACAATGCATGTATAAAATTAACCACACTGTCAAATGGATTATCAATTATTAGATACACATTTTAATTGTGATTCGTTTCGTACAAAAAATTAGTGCTTACAGTGTAAATCTTACACTATACACGGAAGAGAATGTGAGACAATTGTCAAAGAGTTTATTTAATCCAACGGATAAATATCAACACAGTATGTCGTTATCATTGACAATAAATTCTGTCTATTGGGACCAGAAACATATGGTAGTCAGTTGAAATTCAGTTTCGTTTTCGAAGAGTACACCTACCTTTGAATTAAAAGTGTTGCCGCATTCTTGAAAAAAATATAATTAAATAATTGTGTTCATTTATTGCAAATAATTCTCTTACATTAATACTCATTGTCATTGTTATGTAAGTAAAGCATCACATCTAACAATTAACAATAAAACATGTGTTCACTCTTTATACTCGCTAACAAAGAGTGCTAATCTGACAGGATTGAACAATTTATTTTGAGGATTTGTTGTCCACCTAAAAAATAATTCTATTATCTGTTTATTTAGAACAGCGCAACATTATAATCTCGCTTGTCGTTGTTAATATTCTGAGTAACTGAGCATTAACAACATGTTGTCCGACATTTTAATGTTCTCACGCCAAATTACCGCGGGGATGGCAGACATCCTAAACTTTTTTCATCATTCAAAATGTCGTCAGATTTTTTTAGCTATACGTATCATTTGTTGCCTATTTTCATCTCTACCAATTCGTTTTAGTTGTTAATCTAAGATATGTCTCTTTTTATTTATTTATATTAAGCACATCTAGCAAAAACTTTGATCGTGATAAAATGTGTATCGCATAAAATGCAGAAAAATAGTTAGTTTGTTTAGTTATCTTCAATCGCCGCTATTTGTTTTTACTAATAATCTTTGTTGATTCATTACCAGTTTGACAACCTTCTTTAAAATACAGTGACGAAAACTTTCTACAAGTTGTACATCGAATTGTGTAGAATTATCACAAAACGTTCAGATTTTCGGAGAATATTTACTCCCAGAATATCTCTGAGAGATATGTTTTTTTACGACGAGAACTAAAGAAAATATGATACAGCAATACACGGAATGCCCAGATTACTAGAAATGTTACCGATACTGGTATTTTAAGACTACAAAATATACAGTAATATGTACGAAATTAATTACATAAATATTTATATAAATTTAAGCAACACAATAGTCGTCAGATAAAAGAAAACATTTTATAACGGTGATAAAACTATGTATAATTAATTTAGCAATGACTATATAGTATCAACTGCGTAATATAATAAAGACTAGTTATATGGCGGGCTGCGTGGTCGAATATAACGTATTTTGTATAAAACACGCTCACGTGCTCAAATCCCAGTATGGACAGTTTTTATAGGTTTATTTTTCATTCGATTTAAGGATTTCTGTTTAAAGGCATCGATGCATATGATGTCTTGAATTCCCCGGGGGCGTAGCGAGAGCGATTAACTAACCACATGGTCTGCACTAGCCTAATTCTTATATCCTTACTCTCTAAGAGAGATTGAGTAACTGAGTAACAAGCAAGTCTCGTACGAACTGTTATTTTTAGATAAACTCTATTAGGAGTCTATATGCCTCAATTTGGGAGGGGACATTGTAAAAAAAGTTTTAAATAATGTAAAATATCACAAATCATTAAGATTTTTTAAACTGAAAAGCGGTCGTATTTGTTTAAATATATCTTGAATTATAAGTATCAATCAAATGTGTGTGGTTTAAAAGATCACTGAATAAAACTTGAATTTAAATGCATCTTATATAATTCACTAAAATAAATATGAAAGTGTGATAATATATATGAGCTTAAAGACCTTTTTGTGTTTTATTTCAATTGAGATGATCGGGTAATCCCGTTTCTTGTCGACAATATCCCACCGAAAGCCCAAACAATCCGATGCAATTTGTTGTCGATCAACGACTGGTTACAGCCTGCGGTCCACCGGGTTGACTTCGGCCTCATACATTTGTGAAACCATTAAACTTTTACCCTTTTAAATAGCCGTGCTTTCTGTTTTATTACTCTTAAGTAAATTTCCATCCCTGCCGTGTAGTAGCGAATACCCTCGCAAAACTTCCACATACCCCGTGGCACAATAGCCCCGGTCTACCCACTAAAACCTGGCCTACATTAGGCTTTAATTTAATTTTCGTTATATTTATTACACTGCATTGTCTTGGCGTTAGTTGGATTGTTTGTCTAGCACAAAGGGGCGGCTGGGGTAAGTGGTGTGTGGAAGTAATGCGGGTAAACGCTCTTTGCTGTGATACAAGAAAGCTTTTAACTTCAAATTGATAACGTGAAACTTTTAAGACGCTATTGTTGGCACTTTTCCTTTGTGTTTGATGTGAAAAAACGTTCAATTTAATTTAAAACGCGTTATGCATGATTTGAAAGCTCCGTTCTTCAACACTTATAAACATGATGTCATCAGCCATATTCCGCTGAGAACTTTTTTCGCTACCATCACATTCTTCAGTGCAAGGATATTTTCTGGATTTAATTTATGTAATAATATGTTGACTAAAACACACATCAATGGCTTATTATTTGTAACGCATCAAGAAAAAACGCTACACAATTTTAATCAGAAACTTCCAATACTATTATATTATATATTAAAAGTCTCCTTCCTATCGACTTTATCTTAATTATTATGGGAAATCTTAATTAAGATATTGCTTAAGCTGTGTTTACATAATTTAAAATTGTTTATCAAAATTTACAAAGCGAAAATCTGCTTCTATGAAATCTTTGAAGTAGATGGAATAACTATATAATCATATTTTGAACGATATGCCAATAGATGATAGTGCAAATAGTATCCTTTTGAACTAAATTCAGAAGTGTTAGACAATTAATATCTGCTGAATGACAATTGCTTGGGTTTTTGGAATTTAACATGAAAAGTTACAAAGAAAGCGTGTTGGCTCATAACAAAGTTTACTCTTCCCTCTCGATTTCTCAGACGTCAAACGGACGAGAATATCTGATGTAACAAAGTGCGCAAAACTTTCATTATTACGATTATTTTAATAATAAACAAAAAGCAACGAAAGCTTCGTAACAAAGCGTCAAATTTATCAAAAGCTTCGGCAGTTCGCCTTTTATTAGAGCCTTAAATTCAAACGAGAACAATTTTTCGATTAAAACCCTTATGAAAGGCGAAAAGGCCGTATTTCATTCACGGCTGCTAAGGAGAAGAAAGCTACCACTAAGGAAATAACTTGCCTAAATGGGGCGGCCTTAAAACCACTGTAATTAGGCGGTGCACAATCAATGTTGACGGAGAAGCCCTGAACTAGCGTTCAAATTGTTATGGTATTTATTAACTTCAATACAGATAATGTTCATATTTTTATCAACATATTCACGACTTATTATATTAAGCATCGGCCTTGCTACATTGACAAAAAACTCGATACTGAACATTAATTATGAAAAATACAACTTGCAAAAATTACAAAACAATTTAATATGTAAATGTGTGACGAAAAACTCACAAACACATTTTGCAACCAATAGAAAATTGAAATTCATTATTTTAAAGGTGCAATAATCAATAATTTGCTTAACAATTTCTAAAATTGTGTTTATTTCGATCTTTGCATTTAAGGTGAGTCGATTTATTTTTATCAGTTTATTGGTGATATGTAAATAAATAGTTTTCAATCAACGTGCTATGGTTATTATTAAAACATTGATTTTCATCATCGCTTCTTTAATAAATATATACGATATAATACATCCATTTACCAATTAAATTGTGATCAACTTTGCACCGCTAAAATTATTTACCCATGATAATGTATACCCAGTAACATATTGTTACTTGGGAACATTTAAAACATTATCAATTTTAAATTTGATTACCAAATGTATGGTAATGAAAGACATTTTTATTAAAATACGTAATACTAACCTATCTTACTATTGTAGTGTAGCATTATTTATCCTTCGTTTTTTGGCTCCAACTATTCTTTTTCTTGGTAATAATATACTACCAGCTTGTTTAAAAATGTATAACCTTATTATAACTCTTTTAATATACCGTTTTTACTGCATTCGATAAACACCGGTGATATCTCAATTATTGTTATAGACAGTCCAACATAAATGGGACGAACGGAAGAAAATATATAATCACCTTTTATTACATATTCTTTCTTGTAACAATTGTATAGAGTGTGCTTATTGTAAAACGTCAAAAATAACACGAGATCAATTTTAATATTCATATGCTTGCTTGCCTTGGAACAATTCACTTTTTCAAAAAAGAAGCTGAGCGGATGGTTTACCGCTATAGCACGTGAAAACAATCTATCATGTCCCCATGATTCCTTAAAAGAGGGGTAGTAAACATTTCTCCAGGCTATACAATTTTGGGCGCTTGGGTCTAGTGGTAAATGTACTTTTTCCATCTTCAAACAGGTTTTAAAACCAATATCTTTATGCCATTCGGCGGTTGCATTTTTATTTTACATTTTAATTTCAAAGTATTTATTGAGTAGTGCAATTTTTTTTTAAATAATTGATATTAAATGAGTATATAGCGTGACTAATTATGGGGTCAACTTAACTAATGCACGAAATATTTTGATTTTTGCAAATCACGTGAAATAGACTCGTTGAAAAAATTTAAGTCTTACCTCTTCACCAGATCAAGTCGAGAAGCAAAGCCAACACAATTATTACAAGACTAGATGGACACTAAATCGATTTTTTTTAAAAAAATTGATTATGCAAATAGTGTAGAGTTAAAAGTAATTGATAACATCTCGAATAATCATAACATTTGATATAATTCGGTATAATTCGGTATAAAAAATAATATTTCTATACAAAGTCTTGAACCCTGAAATGGAATCCTTTTGGTTAAAAATTGTAGTTTAAATTAGTCCACAAGTTGTATACATATAAATAAACTATTCATCCACGTAATAAGGTTAAAATTATGTTATTCATTTCCAATCATTTATCAATCAATATTAACATTCTAAGAATTATTTCGTTATTATTAACAACAATGATCATGTATTTTTTTTTTTATTATAATGGAACAATTTACCATGCCATTTTATGTAAACATTCGTTTAAAAACATATTTAATTAGACTCGAATAATATATTAGTATTCTAGCAGTGGAAGATTAATAGGAGCAATGTGCAAAGGGTTATATTAAATTTGCTGCCTTAATCCAAGCGGCTTAATCTATATAAGTACATATAATCTGTATAAGACCATTTTCATGATTACTTAATCGCAAACATTATTATATAACGTAAACGTGGGTGCGGGTTAATATCCTTTTGCTTCTCCAGCAATTTTCTAATAACATTTTTCTTTTTTTCTTTTCAGGTAAGGGTAAAATTCATTATTATAGAGTTCATCATCTCTAAAGTAAGTACTTGTATGTCTTTCTGAATCTGTAAGTAATTTTATACCACTTCCGATTCGAGGTATTTTTTTTATTTTTAAACAAGGGTAGTCGTCAATGAATGTTTTTAACCAGATATGGTAAATATTTGTTTAAGAAAACACACTAGATATAAATAATATTAGGATAGATCTAAGTATTGCATGTTTTTTCAAGTGACAATAATGTAAATAATTTAATAAAATCACATATTACTTAAAAATACATAAGTAAGATCATTGAGTTTTATCGGATATTGTTGCTAAATTTAAAAAATAATTAAACACATTTTAACATTGGATTTTTTCATTTAAAACAGTTTAACAAAATACAAATACCTCTTTTCTTAAATCTTTTAATGATGCCATAAATAATATGGGTTTCTCGAATACTTTATTTGATTATTCAAAAAGACATTTTTTTTTATATATGTATATTAATATTGACAGTCTTAATAAATAATAAAATCTTATGTACGATTATAAAACATTTTAAAATGTTATTAAAATTACACATTTATTTATTTTTAAATCTCTTTTTGCACATTTTCAAAGTAGTAGTAGTTTTATTATATGTTTCGTTACATTCAAACTATTTAAACAAAATATATAACATAATAATAATAAACTATTTTAAATATAAATAAACTCTGCTATAAATTTTCTATGACATATGGTTTTTTAGAAATGATCAATTTATACTTACATAATTCTAATATTACGAGCGTTGGATTAAAATTATGTCCACGATGTTTTTATAAAATCGTGCAAAATTATACTACAAATCCAAGAAGTATTTTTATTATAAAATATAACAAGCTTTAATTATTCGAAGTCATGATATTTGAAATGTTTATTTTGTATCAACATCGTTCGCTACCATAATAAGCAACCCACAATAATCTTTAAATCGATCTTAATTTATGACGGTAATTTATTTTTGGGAAATATGCGTTTATAAAAACAGGGCTTATATTTTTGTATATTAAACGAAAAGCCATATTTCAATCAAAATGATTCTATATAATCAGCATTTTAACCGACTAAATGCTTAATCGGGGCATTGATCTAATAGTCGTAAACGGTGTATTATTTTAGGAAAAGCGATCCAGTATCAAGTCGAGCTTTCGCTGGGGTGCCTGCCAGCGGCTTGGCATTACCTCCCATAAATTACATTTTCCGAGGAAACCCCGCACGCAATTCGTAGATTTCCAACAGAGGAAATGAACATTCGTTTTACTTGCAGTATTAAAAAATATATATCCATAGATTCGGACGCTTTTTCACGTGGAATTGAAAAAAGCTCTTAGACCGTAGATTATAAATGTCGCTAACCATTTTAAACGAGTATTACATTAATATTTATTTTTAACAGTAAGTTTAAAAGATGGCAGAGATAAGTAGAACGTATTTTATTTTATTTTTAAATTATTTTTACAACATAGTTAACTGATAAGCCTGTTACCAACATCTTTCAGCAGAAAAACCTTCTTTTTTTAAAATTTAAAATTGCACAAATTACGTTTATTTTAAATGGTTATATTATACTCATGTTTCATCATTTTTAAGCAATCATATCACTTGCATTTTAGTATTATACGGTATTTTTATATATTTCATATTTCTTTTCAAAAACCAATCTACCAATTTGTATTGTGCTTATTTTATACAAACATTTTTTTGCATTTGCTTCAGTGAGATTGAGTCAAACGCAACATAAAAAATAAAACGAACGAGTTTTTTGGAAACAAAAATTCTAATAACATATAAATAAATCGAAACATTTATTACTTTAACTTTGTTTTCAAACCAAAAAAAACTTGTATATTTTAATATAGCTTAGACTTAAATTGTATTAGAATGAAAAATTCATGCTCTGCGTTGTTAAAACGCACTTAGCTCGTGACTTAGTTTTTTTTTTTTGGCGTTTTGATTAACGAGAACTTTTCACAAAGTTTAAACAACGTTTTGAGTAAAATTCTTTCTGCCCTGACTCAAATAAATCACTTTTTGATGTATTCGCTATCATGAATCATAATATAAGTCATTTTTATTGTAGCTGAATATATAAGAGCATTTTTTCATATTGTATCATTTAGAATCCGAATAAAATGCCGGCGTACAAAACTGCTATTCAAATAGAAAATCACTTTGCGTTAGCATTCTCATTTTTATATATTACGGAATTTTCTGGGAAACATTTTCAAACTACATATTGTCTTGTGTTGTTTAGTCAGTATAATATATTGAATGTCATTTTAGATAATGTTTCATATATATCATAATGTTCAACAATGTTTTTTGGTAGCAATTTTCAAGAACACACAATAGTATAAAGATGATGAAAGCTTTTAGTATCATATATTTGTAGTCAAAGATTCCTTGGCGAACAACACATATTGTATTTATCTATTGGAGTAAAATTGTGTGGACTTGTAGTAGGGCTTCCATTTTGGCTTAATCAAAACCGTTTATTACATGTTTGAAAAAAAACCAAAACCCGGCATACTTTGCACGGTTAACCGGTGCTTATTGAAAACCTCTTTTAATACAATGGGATATTCATATGTTGGGTCTGTGGAGCAGTAGTTAATATCATTGGCTTCCGTGACGAATTTGGCAAATTCAAGTGTAACATTTTTTCATTTGAAGGCATGGTTGTTTGTGATGTCTGAAAATTCCCTCATTTCATTCCAACCCTAAAATATCCTGGCTTAGCGAAATTGATATGTCAACTTCTAGTCTTTTCTTAGTTCTTTTTTTTATATTTCTACCCTCTTTTAAAAGAGAGATTGAGGAACCAAGTAACAAGCAGTTATTTAAAAAAAACTTTTGTTTAAATAAACTTCATTAGTAGTCCATATTATTCACACGGAGGGGCCATGGTAGAAACGTTAATCTACTCATGTATTATATTAGTTCATATTTAAGTAAGAAAATTGTCTATATATATTTTTTATATTTTTAAATATTGGTTTGTTTCGTTTTCTAATTATTTTTAATTTCCAAATTATTAAGTTATAAATTCATCTCTTTAATAACCTCTCAGTGTCATCACGATCTAGCAAAAAAAAATCCTATTACCACAAACGTTGATTTTCTTTAGTGCAAAGCTATTAAGTTTCCTGCAATATTTCTCGTTGTGTAACTTATGCACTTCATCTGCGACAAGACTATTTTTTCATTTGATTTAGCAAAGTGACACAAATAAGTACGAAAGAATTTTTCTCTTGCATTTTTTTAGTGAAGTTACTGTAAAGTTTGTTATTAATGTGAATGTTGGCAAGATGGAAACTGTAAGCCGTTAGTCACCACGTTTTATTGTATTTACATAATTTAAATTATAGCGTGAGTGTTTTTATAACAAAAAAACAAACAAATAAAATGTTTATTCTTTCTGGTAAGATATACTATCTACGATATTGTATATTTAATAGTGTACACGCTACAACTAAACATGTTTTGCGTAAATTTCTTATAAATTGATTTTGAAAAAAACATTTTGTTCTGCTCAAATTGTACTCATATTAAACATTAAAAAAATCTAAATTATTGCTTTATTACACAAAAAAAACAACAACAACGGAAGTATTATACATAATATATACTCAAATATTTTCGTTTATAAATTCAGTTTACACAAAGCGTTTGAAAATCAGCACGATAACCCTTTATTTTTATTTCTATTTATTTAGGAGTAATTTACGAAAAAAAATGTAAAATTGATTTTTAGAACGGAGGCTTTATCGTTTGTAATTTCCTTTGTCCTCCCTCCGGCCGGGGAGGTTTTCAAAGAGGAAATCTCGCAAAATTTATTGGCATAATAAATTCGGCCATAGGCTGTTTTTGGTTCGCAGATTGGCCTCTCACTAGATGTTTGCGGTTGACCGTATCTATTGATTTATATTGCTTCATTTTTACAGCATATTTCATGGGTAATTGTTTTTATATTATAAAATGTGTGATATGAAATAATATGTATGTACAATTTAATTCGGTTATAAACATTTTGAGCAACTAATCGAAACGATTTATTATCGTATCATATGTTTAAACAAAATATTAATGATATCAGAACAATGAAACCAAAACCTTAGGAAAGTTCAAAACAAATTAGCTTTATATATTCTTTGCCTAAATATTGTATTATATTAAATATCACACTAAAATCAATTTTACTAAATAATTTTCTGTATCGAAATACGTTGACATCGTTGTAAAACCAGCAGTCCTCAGAGTTATGTTTTTTTCAATTACACATCGACACAAATTTTATTTTTAAGTTTAATTTCTTTCATTGGTACGAAAAATTTAGTTAAATCTATTTTTAATTTTTAAATATTTAACTGTTTGAATTTTTTCGATGATAGTTATGATAATTGACGAGCATTCTCCGTAATTTATATGCAATTATAAAATGACTTAAATATGCATTAATGTAATTATTATAAACATAATCGTAAATAATCATGCCACTACATTTCAAAACATTAATTCAACCCTTTGCCATTTTGAAAATGTCTTTAAAAAGGTCAAGCCGCCGTAGGGTAGCAGCGTCAAACTTGCTGATATTTTTGTTGCGCACACAACATGCTGTTCAGGTCCGCAAAAGACATTCGCAGGCCCGGGGCGTTTTGAAACAGCTACGAAAGTAGACGACAAAACAATATTTCGGTTCGTTTCGCTCTTACGCAAATCTGCCTTGGAATGGAAACCCGTTCTTATTTACTTTTCATTTCCCGTCTTAAAAAGAGTAAAAAGATTGTTTTCATTCTTCACATCATTTTGAACCAGACTACCTTATGTATCCGCAAATAATTCACTTTAATCATTACCCTTTAACTAACGGCTATAATAAAGAGTCCTAACAAATATTTTTACATAAAATATATCATTGACTATATATTTTAACAATATATTACATGTATTTAATCAATAGTATGTATCATAAATCACAATCAATAAATGCGCGTTCCTCATTTGTATTATATAAATATATTTTATGTTATAATTACTTGAGATTAATTACTGGAAATATTTGTGCTACGCCACAGTTTTTATAATCTCTTATTTTATCATCATATTGCTAAATAAATACTCAATTTTATAAGAAAGTCAAATTTGAATTCTACAATTGATTTCATGACTTCTTATCGAAATCGTTTATTTCACACCATGAGTAATTGAGAAAAACCTTTACCTGGTCAAAGCAAAAATGCGGTACACGTGCCGCTTCAATTCAGACCTGAATGTCCCAAAAAGCCTTAAGAAGGGTGTGAGGAGGGAAGCGGTGTCACAGTAATTATTACGAGTCCATGACACATCTTGTGTACTGTGATTTCTGGACTGAAATCATGATAATATCATCGGTTAATTTTCTTCTGTACTTTCTCTTTAATTTAAAAAATTGGCCAATATAAGTACAACAGTCATCATCAACACATTTTTTGTACGTCATAGTCTTTCTTTCTATCGGGTTTTTTTTTCTTCCGTGTTCAATATTTATTCTATCTGCTACGCCTACACATCTTGTTTATTTTTAGCCGACTCAATGGCATATTTAAAGACAGATAGGGAGTGTAAATAATACCCTATTTCATGAGAGCACTTACAGCGTAGTATTTTCTCACAGCCTGCCTTGCCCAAGTGAGCAAGTGAATTTCATAACAAAAATATCAAGAGCTATTTTTTAATATAATATTCAGGGCTGTAGAGATTTTGATTCATTATAAATATTTTATTGGTTAACCTTTAAACCGATCAACGAACACATCTGTTTTGACTGCAAAAATATTAAAAGCTGATAAGTTTTTTAACGAACTTAAAACTGTCTTTATTTCCACAGCGTGCTTTATCAATCTTTAACTTCTTAAACAATAAAAAACATTTTAATAGTGAGAAAATTGTTCGTAGCAATCTATTTCTTATATCTTCGTTTATTTTCCATTGACACGACATATGACCCTTTATTTACTACTATCCTCATCATGACAAGATTTTATCGGTATCAGTGATATCCTCAACCGTATCAACTGACTCTTGAAAACAGGTCGAGATCAATTTGCGCTAGAGCAATCTTTTGTGCCTCATTTTTTCATAGTTATTTGTACTGTTCAAAGATGTTGAAAAATAGACTTGACGCCAATTCTCAACGAGATCCTTACTTTCAAATGCTCGACACCGAAAACATACAAGTAGGGTATCTGTTTACATTATTAAAACATAATTTCTGTTATCTGCAATGTGATTATTTTTGAGTCAATATTTCACAGTATTTTATAAAGCAAAAAGATAAATACAATTTACTATCAAAGAATTGAACGTTTTTGTTTAGGATGTGAATGAGTAGATATTTATTAAACATGTCACTAGATCTATATTATTACATCTCGTTCAGAAAAACTAGAATTATACATCTATATTTACTGATCCATGCTGGATAGATTTTACCTTTATAATGCCACTTTGTTCTCACGTATTGTCAATACAATTTATTATCTTGGCAATAGCGTAAAATTTTAGAGACAGTGTTTTAATTCTCTTCTTTAAGACACTACTATACAGCAAGATGTTTTGTGCGAGTCCAGTTTCCAAACAACATCTACTACCAAGCAAAAAAACTGTATTTATTTTGAATTGATTTTCCATATCAGAACACGTTTGTCATTTTTATCATTATTCAGAAGCATTTTTTTTAAAGGTTTACAGGTAAGAATAGGCGGAACCTCTTTTACCCTTCGTAAGTCACTATAGAAAAATAGATAGAAGCCTTCAAAAACAAAGCCCGGAGGCCTTTCCTTAATGCTCACATATGTTTGTATATTTTTTCCTGTATGTTTGGTTTGCAAATCTAGTAAAAAGGAAGTCTTTGGATTCCCTTTGCTAGCTTTGAAGATTTAAATGTAGCCGTTTCGAGTTTATTGAAATACCTCCTTTACATTTTGAAGTGAAATAAATTTATATCTCAAATCAAATTTATAAACTGTTTCAAACTGAGATACTTTATTATTTTTTATTTAGATTATTGCTCTTTTGACTATTATATAAGTCACTAAGGCGAGTGTACTGAAAAAGATAATTATATATAGGTAAATAATTGTAACTTATTAAATGTATTTGTGATAAAGTATCTGACTATTTTCGCCGTTTTCACCATCCACCCGGTTTTTATTTACATTTTTATGGGTTTGCTGCGCTCAAAACTTTTGTTCACTCAGGGAGTCGAATCCTCGACCGTCAAATCAAATTTGATTGAGTTCCTAGAATGTAACTAATTGACTACAACGATACCTCAAAAAAAACATTCATGAATAAGATTTTCATAATATGTAATTTAGTTAGTAATAAAACATTTGGTTTTTCTTTTAGAAAACGGAAAATAGTATTTTTGTTTGGACTAACTTGCCACTAGACTAAACCTTATGGAAAATCGTCGCGATTATACATTATCTATTTGACAAAAATTGTCCAAGCTTCTTCTAACCTAGTCTATATTGGCATAGAACGTGGTATATTAAACTATGCCACATCGTACTCAAGGTGGTACACTATGAATGTATTTAATATATTCTGTCGATCAATACAAATCTGATACAATACAGATCTGTTCAAATGTGATATTCCGTTTCATTGTACTTTTATTTTAAATTAAATTTAAAAACTGTTCTAAATTTTATATCGTTAATGTGTTGCCATTTAAATAAATTTAAATAATTGTTGTATTAAATCGTATGGTTCCATTAAATCAAACGTATTGATCGAATATATATTTCCAATGGTCCGTAGTCTGTCCGATATATATGTTACTATGGGATATATTGTACAAAATGTATGACCAATCTAAAACACATTTCGAGGTTGGAGCTTTTTCGAAATATATCTTTCCGATTCACTGCCCATAGACACACGCTCGCTATAGCAGCACTTAACTGATTTCCAGCAACTTATAAAGGAAATAAGAAAAATATTTATCGACGCTTATTAAATCGTATTTTTTTACTTTTCAATGAAACGAGATCGTCGTTAAAAAACACTAATGAAACTGTAAACTTGGCTCACTTCACTTTTTAATGGCTCATATGTAGTGGTTAAAAGTTAAGACAGCTTTCTAACACGGAAGTTATTTTGAGAAAAACGTAAAAAACTGAAACAAGACATTACCGATTAATTTGTGAGAGCTTTACCTTACAGTTGATTATTCTTTCTTCTTGTGATTCGCAATGAATCCGTCAAATGTGCTGAGCAAACATTTTGTCATGTTATGTTTTTAGTCAACGAAACGTTGAAGAGAAAAAGCTGGATTTGTTTTTAAAGTGAATTTCAAAGAACTATTTTCTATGGAATGAAAACAGATTTTTTAGTGAAATGTTGAATAATTTTTAGCGCTATGAATCTCTACATTCGTAGATTGAAAAAAAATCAAGATTACTTACCTTTGCTTCTAACCCCATCATATTACCAATTATTAGATACAGTTTTCTAAGCAAATTCTTGACTGAATATTTGAACCTTAAATTTGGTATGTATCATACAGCAGTTGTCGTTAATATTAATAATTAATTTTAAAGAAACCTCGAATAAAAATAATTCATTTAAAATGTTTTTAAAGATATGAAATATATATATATTGGTTTAAAAATATAATAATCAACTTAAACAATCGAGATGCCTATCGTGGAATCTTTGTCACCGGTAACTGCTGTTTTTTTTATAAAAAAATAATACTAGATAATCAAATATACAACAGCCTGTACATAAAGTTAATAATCAACAATGTGTATATTTTATTATCGAATAAGCCACACTCGAGACAACCGGTCCATCTCGTTTTCAATTACGGCAGATTCCTTCCTCCACTCAGTTGTTTGAGAAGTTAGAACATTTATATCCCCATTGGGAACTCTATATTTCAGGGGTAGACATTTCAATACATTTTCATGCTATTAGTTATAATCAATTATTTGTAGCTACACTTGAAGCTTTCAAACCTTATTTTTACTATTATGAAAAATTTACACATGAAAACAATCAGCTAAACAATATTTTTATTTTGTATTAAAATAATATATTTTACATAAGAAATTTATTCAAAATATGTGAGCAATCTATGTAAATATCTGTCACCCGCTTAGTCTAGTTGCAAGAGCTTGGCAAAGTATGAAATTTAGATTTGATTCTGATCAATTCAAATATGAGTTCTAAGACATAGGTGCTTGTGATTCTTATTTTTATCGAGTTGATCTCGATTCACTAATTTTAATATTTCAAAAAAAAGTTTTTTTTAGTCATAATAAACATCTAAAACAAATGTGGATATTCTTAGACTAGCAATTGTAAGCATAGTTTGTATAAGATTTAGTAATTTGTTTTAAAAACATTAATTTGAAGAATCGTGTCGACAACCCTGACAAAATATGTGCCGGCCAGTAGTAGTCGACCGGAGAGGCGAGGATCTCGGACGCCATACGCTGGACGCTTGCAGGCGAAAGGGCGCCTCCTTTGCAAACTGAAATTAGTCACATTCCCGGAATTCCCCGGATGCCCCGTGTGGAAAGTCAAACGAGATTACGTCTAACAGTTCTGCATAATTGAACGTGAAAATCGCTCGTGATATATTTTATGGCCAGCACTCGCCCAGTGACCGTCTGATTATTTAGTATTACAGGGGTCAAATATATTTTTTTACGATCAAAAGTAAAGAAAACATACTATTATTTAATTTAAACGTAACTTTCTATACAGTGTGTCAATAAATAAAATTTTGTGAATGATAGTTTTATCGCTGAAAGTTTTAGTGACAAAATAAGATTCAAATTGAGATGTTTGGAAAGCTATATCAAGATATTAGGATAATTAACAATCACTACGACATTATTTTTTAATTGTAGTGACTAATTCATATACAAATTATTTAATCAAAACTCTATGTATCTCACTTTGGTCTTTTATATTCAAATAAAGTAAAGCCACAGTTATTCTGAAAAAAGCGAGTTTTGTTGATTAAATTGTTATTGACAGCCAGGGTTTTTGACCAAATACAAAATGCAAATGCGTCTTTTTAATCATAGACTATCGGTTTACGAAAACTTCAGATGTGTCTATCTCAAGAGTTATAGACATCCAAAAACAAGATGATAATTGTTTATATTATATGATGTATGTATAACAGGAAAGTACCAAAAATAGTTTGATTCTACTGCAAATGCTCCTGATCATATTATATATTCCGGAAAATGTTCTATAAATTGTTACTATCTTTCACACATGTGTTTTCTTTCTACAAAAAATTAACGGCTCGACAATCGTTAAGTAGGTACGTGGTTCTTCATACCTGAATTCAAACGTATTTTAAGCATTCATAAAACGTATGCTTTATTTTTGAATTCAATCAAATTATCAGCGAAATTTATTTCTACTGCAAGTCGACGATTTAGAAGTTCCAAGTTTAAAACACTTGACATTTCAATAATTGTTTTTTTTTTCATTTATTTATGACAACTGAGTATACAAATTCGTAATATTGACGTTGGGGATAAAAATAACTTCGACCGCCCCTGCATCAACCACACAAAGTTGTATCGTCCTGGCAAAGTTTTGATAGGTATGCGGAAACCGACAGCGAAATAATGTTGCCAGATAGTGGATAACATGTGTTATTATTAGTTCCCGGCTTATGAATTACTGTATCGTAAATCTTGACGCTAGATGACTAACACGATATCAAAGCAAGTAAAAGAAAGTGTTTAATTAAAACTGATTTTACATTCATAATTTTTTAATTTAAAAAAATAGCTTACGGTTTAAATATCAAAGCATTTAGTTTTCCAGGTATACATATTTTATAATTCTTGTATATTTTAATTTATCGACGGTAGAAAGACAAAAAGACGCAACCCATGTGTTTTCAAAACAGTTTTTTTTAGTTCGATAATACAAATGTATACAACTTCATACACATACTTTAAAAATATATAAACTGAAAATGCCAAATTAGTATTTAAAGTTAGCTTTTAAGCTTAAAAAAAAAAAAAGTAAAAACGACTTACACAAAAGTTTTTCTTAAACAACTTAAAGAATGACTTAAAGATTGATTTAATAAAACATCAGTTTATTAGTCTTCGTGCACTTCGCGCCTTCTGTAAATTTTATCTTGTGTAGGTTAAGTCTTTTTTTCTTTCTACAGTCGATGTATATAAACAGTCTCCCGGTGTCAACTTAAGTCACGGAGCATGTTATGTTACTTAAAAAATAACAAATAAAAAAAATAATTAAGTATTTGCTTAAAAAGGATATTTCCAAATGTTACGCTTTTTCCCTCCCATGTGTATGAATAATTCTCGTATGGAAAATAAGAATCATTTTTTGAATTGATTCTGTAATGACATGTTTAAAAAGAGTGTCTTTGATCTGTTCGCATGAAAAATAAATGAGCTCGACGCTATTATATTTCTATCGTCAGTTACCTTGCGTATGGGTAGGTAAGAACCTCACGTAAAAAAACACATGCAGAGCACACCCTTCAAGGCATATTTTTTGAAAACGTCCTGAAAGCGAGCTTTTTTTTATCTCATCATAAAGTTGTAATCTTGAGCAGAATGATCTTTTTATATATTTTGTCCGCTTTGTACGCTCGCATTCTTCCATCGCTTTTGTATAGATTTTCTCACTAAAGCGATTCTGTGAACGGTACTATTGCTACAACCAAGCGATGACACATTAAAAGTGATCTTCAATATTTTGCAAACAGTATAGGATCAGATGGTTCATGGCTTTAATCCTGACATGATCAAATATCAAGTGTAGACTTTAAAATATTGTTTCTCGTATTTTTTTCTCCAGTTCCACTTTATTGTTTACTAAATTTTAAATTGAAAACATTTGGATTTTGGTAATTCTTTTTATTTAAAAAAATAAAATACTCTTTTGTACAAATAAAACTTTTATTTAATAAGATTGGGACCGGTTTCGCTAATGACGAGAGTTATCAACTGATAAAAGAATACAATATTCCAGTGTCATTTATAAAAACACAATCATATTAATAAAGTGTAGGTTTTTTTTTGTTTAAATATCACTGTAATGTTGTATTCTTGTATCAGATGATAATGCTCTTCATGAATGAAACCGGTTCTGATGTTATTAAATATAAGTTAAATTAGTACTAAAAATTTAATGCCTTTTCACCACGACAGTGAATACAGTATTTTTAAAAATTCAATTTCATATTTAATTTTATTTATTTCACTTTAATTTTGTTCGCTTTAACTATCATTTATTGAGTAGAGACTATTTCTGGAAACTATTTTATATTTTAAATTTGCTAAGAATAAATCATTTAAGCGTAGATTAATTTTCTTGAACTTTTTATTCAAAATGTAGCTGAAAAAATATTTGTCTCATAAAAATGGCTCTGAAAATACATATAACAATCATTGTAATACAAAGATATTCTTAATATTATTTCAACGAAAAAATATTTAACTTCTTTTTTTAAACTATGATTTTTTCATAATTGGATATATTTTCAGAACGAACGCGTTGGCGAGAACTTGGTATTTTGTTTTCGTTTTTATCGCCAATTATACTGATTTTTTTTTTATAAATTCTCATAGATAGAAATCGACCTTATTAAAAGTTTTTCTAAGTCGTCGATGACAGTCCTCATGAGCAATATTTTTATTCAGAGAATTTATTTCTTTTTGCATTAATGATTTTTTATTTCTAATAAACTTTATTAAAAAGCGAGTTAGGAAGCAATTTCAATAAATGATACGCTCGGAAAAACTCAAAGAAATTTTATCCATTCTTTTTAGATCAAATGAAAGTAACATCTGCAAGTTCCCTTAATTATTTATTCACTTTTAACTTTCTCTTTGACCGAATTGATCTTTTTGGTAACGTTTTTTTTTTATTTTTCTTTCAAATTTGCCCCACGTCACATGATTAATTAGCGAGGGGTGGCTTGATTGATTATTATGTTTAATATTTAGGGATGAAAAATGTCAAATAATAAATACAATATCCGTCAGTCAAAATATTTTTTTTTATTAATTTTTATCGTTGATATTTCATAAACATATATTATAGTTAATAGTTGTTTTGATGACTTATCGGTAATTAGTATATATCACTACTTAAATAAAAGTTTTAGTCAAATAAAAATTGTATTGGAATTAATCGAAGAAAACTAAATATATATTTGAATTTGGATTTTTTAAAGAAACGGCCATCTTTTCTATACTGTTACGACTAATATTTAATCAGTTCAATCATTTTCAGTAAACAATATTTGATAAAGCTTTCATTTATTTTAATCATTCAGTATCCTGCGCAGCAAAAGCCTTTGAACTTTACTAAGTAAATATTCTTTAAATTAAGTATTTTGACTGAGGGTGCTTGATGGAATTTCAATATCAAATTAAATATTCTTTACTTACACACTAAATAAAAAAATAGTTGAAAAATATTATCTTAAACTACTCCGTGAGGTTTTTTCGCGTCATTTTGCTTCAAGCTATGCGACTAACAAACAGTTTTTTATTGCAATTCTTATTTTATTATTTCAATGCAAAGAAATATTGACATAATATGGTTAAATGTCAAGACGACAAATTGCTTAAAAAAAATGATTAATATCACAAAGTTAACTTGTTCATTACAATCGTTGTATGAAGAAAGAACCATTTATACACGATTTTCGCATACATAGTTTTTTTACTAGCATACTAGCTCCACTAAAAAGAACAAATAATATATTTTTATTCGATTTATTTGTTCTAGCACGATACCTAGAAACAATAAATAAATAAATAACAGATATCTTAATAACAAAATAAAGTCAACACAAGGCTATAATACAAACAAAAGTTTTCATAGATTTTAACACATTAGACATGGCAAGACATTTCTAGCGATGAAAGAAACTTACAGCCAGTCTCTCATAAATGTGCTTGTATTTTTTTTTAAATAAAATGCTTGTGTATTACTAAGATTTTTTCGTTATTAAATTTTTTACACAATTTTCTATACGGCAATGCTGCTATTTTTTAAAATATCACGGTTTTTTTAATTTAGAGAACCAATCTTTAGTTCTTTTTATCATATTTTACTCGGTTTTTGTAGGATGTATTTGCAGTTTAAAAAAATAGTTTCTTGTACTCAATTAAATTAATCTTATACAAACCTAGTACAGTTCCATTTTCTGTGGGCAAACATCTTTGACTTAGCGAATATTCTGCATAGTTAAATTACTTAACTAGTTTCTGCGCCAAACAATGGATGTACGTTTTCCCAGATGATTAAATTTCCGTTAAGACGACAAGACATTAACTGGGGTGATAAATTAAAGTCAAGTAATAATAATGCCTATCCCGTCTTTTGTTTGCTTATCTATTCCAGAATCAAAATAAGCAGGATTTGGGTCGGTATGAAACTATCTATGTACTCGCTTAACATCCCAACGATGTGAACACAATCTTAGCTCTTCGGAATATCTAAGGAATGTGTACTTCAAATAATAATGTCGATCAACGATCCCCAATATAACGTATTTTCTTGCGCCATATTATACAAATAGTCTGTTAGCGATACCTAATTAATTTTGAATTAACAAACTGTTTTATCGTTCTAGTAAAGAATATAAGTATTTTTCGACATATTTTCGTTGCGCTTTCAAAATCCGCTGTGTGAATATTTTGACAAAATCGGGTTGTTGCATTAAAAAATATATATAATAATTCACCGCACCCGCAGAGAAAAAAAATGATTATGATATGGGCGTTCTAGAATTGGTTTACAAGTATGTATTATGAATTTAACCATTAAAATTTTACTGATGTAGCTTTCAATACTTTATATGTTTCAAAACATTGCCGATTAAAGACGTATTATTATTATATCTTAAAAATTGGTAAGTGATTTTAATTCAATCTTTAATAGCGGTAAAGTTAAACAATCACTTTCCCGCCCAATCTTCTGTTAGTTCCATATTCCCCACACCGCCTTTTCTGTGTCGTCATGACAGATCCACCATTTTGTCCAAGAATCCATTTGGTGTACTAGGAGATGGCGCCGGGTATCTCTATTGTTCACTCTCACTCTTCGGGAATGTTCCATGTTTGAAAACAATGGATGGCAAAGGCGTACTGAAAAGATCGTTTATGAAGAGGATCAACGTGAGATACCATTCGCGTCATTTATCATTTTTATAGTTATGTATTTTTACTACAGAATAAAAGAACAAACATTTTTAATTGGATAATTAAAAATATATTATTGCATTACTTTGATACAATGTTTAATTATTTTCATAACATTTTATTCATCATTTAAAATAAAACTTTCTCTCGACTGACAATTTTTTGTAACCAATACCGTTTAAATCTTGCTAATTTGTATTTGTTATGAGAGCATTTTTTTCACTTTAATTTGCTACAAAACATTGTGAACGAGTTGCAAAATTCTACTGTGTATCCATCATCAAAGAATTAATAACTGTAAACGCTAATTTTCAAACATATTTAATAAATGTATGAAAGAGAGATACAAATAAATTAGAGCGCTTTCTAAACCACCAGCCCTATGTATTCTTACCCCATCTTTCTATACATATTCTATAATTATTTTTTTGGATGAGCGACTGACTTCTTGATTAATAACTACAATCGAAATATTCCATATCGTATTCTTATTGTATCATATGGCCGCCACTGCATAGTCTCCAAGATTGTATGTTACTCGTGCGTCTTGTTACTTCTTTCGTGGTCATCTTAACGCTTTGCAGTTCCGTTAAGAACATACTTTGGTCCGTAATCAACTGTTTCACTGAGAAACTGATTCCATCCAGAAGGTAGAAGATATATTCAGAATTCAGGCTCTCTTGGGACATCCGCAGTCATGCCAAATCCAGATGCATCGTCGTTTTGTTATTAAGTACTTAATAAGGATCAGTCCACTTTTCTTACCTTCGAGTGTCTTACAAATGATATATTTTTTAAGTTCACATCTACAGTGGCAGATCACATGAATAATACATATTGTTTCTTTAGTTACTTACTTTAATTGTAGAATTTATTATTATTAATAATATAAATTCTTTCGTTGAAACAATCAGTTAAATAACGCCTGCAAAGAACACGCGTGTTATTCATATACCTACACCACTGTCAGAAGCTTTTGGCGGGATAGCTGCATTATGACCGCCATGGGAGTCATTTTGCGGCCATAGACAAACCAACGCATTACACATATTATAGAACCTCTACCTAATTGTATTTTTCTCTCTAGAAAGGGTCACATATTACATAACATGCACTCTCAAATGGACTTCTGGAAGACCATCGCACAGCTATAATGTGCGTTGGCTGTTCAACGTGATGAATTTACTACCACTGAAATCGTTAATTTATAGACTGTTTTATCCCTAAATGTTTTATATCTTCATCTATTAGAGATATAAGTATATATATATATATTGTGCTTTTGAATAATGGTTTTTATTATAATAGATAAAAATAAGATTGAATCAAATTGTTTTTCACTTACGCCAGGGTTGGGCATTTTTTTTTTGAAAAAATTGTAAAAAAAATAAGGCTCGGCGGGCCAGGTACCAAACTGGAAGATATTTATGTACATGAGTAATTCTGTTTGAAAAATCGATTCAACGTAGAAACATACGTTTATTATATATATTTTATATGTTTGGTTGTGTATTGTTTCTTATGTTACACGATTTTCTTTTCTCACCACCCAATAAGCGATAGCAATCGCAAAAGTATAGCGTATCTATTATACTTTGAAACATACGATGCATACGCCTTACGCCGATATATCAAACGTTATGAAAAAAGTTAACCACTTACTATGTGAAGGCACGAGATACATTCTCAGTCTTATTATTTTGGTAGCAAGTTCTATGCTTCAATTTCAGAGTCACGACACATAAAAGTCTTCTGTATAAAAAAAACCCTATTGTATTAATTGCGTATTATTTATTAATATCAGAACGGTTTCATTTGTCGCGCGCACTATTAATTGATGAAGATATATCAACATATAATCGGCGAAAAAGCTTAAGCAACACAAGCGACACGTGTTTAGCCAATAACTGTTCAATATCGCCTATGATGTGAAAACAATTTTAAAGCGTTATCTCATTCGCCTGATTTTTTTTCGGGTCTGTGCATTTTAGAATACTGTTTTAACTTGATATCGTGTGTTCCAAGTGAACCCCGGTTGATAAACTCAAAGTAGTTAGAGAATTTTGTTATAATATCAGGATAGGCTTTGATCGTATATTACTATTTACTAACCGCACTTAATTAAACCAAATTATCAATAGATAAAATGTCTAATACGAAATAATTACGAAATAAAACTATTAATTTGCAATCGAAAATAAAAATTCTACCGTTACATCAACACTTCTACAATGTTCGATAATGTTTATAACTTTTAATAGGCCTGTTAGAACTCAATAGCATTTATTCAGGGACTTCCAAACTACACCCCACAGTCGGAAACCGTATTTGTGTTTGTTTGCATGTTATACTATATCCTGAGGCCGCCTGACTTTGCTCCCGAAACAGTCAATATAACGTAATAATCGCCTTTCATAAAACATGTATTTTCTCAGAGTTTTATAATAAAAATAGTTTCTTTTATTATAACAATTATGACAAATAACATTACCCATTACCCAATAAAAAAAATCAGCTTTCAATTAACACACGAGATATTAATTGATTGGTAACATGCATCATAAAAACGAATCAATATAGAAACATTTCAATTATATTCAATTCAATACCTGTTATCGTGCATAATGTTTCCAAAATAAAGTTATTCTAACACTACAGTGAAACATTTTTATGTGCAATTCAAAATCATAAACCTTTTTTCGTGTTTAAATAAATCCTTTATAATATTTGGTAAACCATATATTATTTGAACTAGAAAAAATAACAAATAACGTGACACAGAAATAGTAATAACTGCTTCATTGTTTACCCTCATTAATTGAAGAATGATAATTTTATATTTATATATTCGCTACAACAGTAATGTATTTGTTCGTTGTGAATTTGATTGTAATTAAACGTACTTGTATTTTTTTACTTGATGTTAAAACAGTGACAATAGACTAATTCCCACTCGTTGGATGTGGAATTAATTAAATTTCGTACACCTCAGTAAATCATAAAAAGCTAGCGTAGGTAAATTTTATTTACTGCGACAGAGTTAAACCAAATAAGCTTAAACGTCCTCGGAGGCTTTGATAAAGCTTCCAGTATTTCGCTTTATCCCTCTTTACTCCTAGAGCTTAATAAGTTTTAAGTTTTTTACGAGACTCTTGTTTTTTCTGGTTACTTTATAATAACGAAAATATTTTTATGTTTGGCACCGTAGCTTAGACTCGTAAAGTAAAATTTACGAAGTACTATTTTGTATTTATAAAGAGCATTCACAGACGGTTTCGAATATTCTTTATATACTTCATTTGTGAAAAAATGCGATATTTTTTAGTTAAGCTATAGGCAAGGTATTTCGTAGACTAATATTTTCTTTTTCAAACTTTTATTTATTAAACGAATTTTTTGCTGAATAAACATTTCAAGTTCTTTTGTTACACCAGTTGCAAATTTTGGACACGTGAGATATCTCTAAGCTTCTCGTAGATAAATATTACATTATACATACTTTATAATATTTACAACACTAACAAACGACGTGCTTATTATGCGTGTGTATATGTATGTTTAAATTCAAAGCATTCGTTTATTTTTTAAATTTAAATAACGACTATGAGTTACCTAATTGCTCTCTAATAAGACACAGCCCTACGTCCCTTTTTGAATGTCTGTCAATCGGAATATTAAAATATTGCGAGTCAAATAAGTCAATGGAATCTTAAGACGAAATCTCTACTACTATTAGTGCAAACTATGATTTCATCAAAAACATTTTACATTGACAGTTTGAATATACTTGTTTGAAATTTATTTTCTATTAAATGAATTTAATTTAAGTTTCAGCTGCTAAACTATAAAAAATTACGAACAAATTTAGAAATGTGATGTTACAAAACAACCGTGGCCATCTCCATCATAGAGTTATCCTATTGAATCACATTTTTAGGGTAATTTAACTAGTGATATTGTGTTATTTTATAAGTATGGTTTCCATTTACTAATTCGGGTTGAGCAGTGGTGATCAACACCTAGAGCTAGGTTTGATTTAACTTTTGATTATACTTCTGGAATTGACCAGTTTCGATATAAATTCTGTTAAACATGACCAGTTATGATTAGTATTGAAATATGTGTAAATTAAAAACAGGACTGTGCCTAAATATTTTTTTACAATATTTCTTCATTGAATATCTTTATGCGTACATTTTTAAATAAACTCTTTTAGTCAAAAATATTTTTATATATTTTATTCACGTTACATGTGTTATTGTTTAACTATCACCTGTTCGATAAAAGACATGGAGTTATTTATTTCAAACAAGACACTCATGTATATACTCGATCAAGATGACTATCACATACTTTTCTATTTTTTTCGTAGAAGTAAATTACTATATAACCATGATTTAAATAACTATTATTATACAAAACAATATAAGCTCTCATTTCAACCAAAAGGTCTACAACTGTAAATGACCATGTTTGTTTTGTAACGTCACAAATAATTAAAATAAAAATTGTCTTTAAATAAACGAGGAGTGAAATAGGAGTAATTCATTCAGACTTTTAATGGTTTCATGAATGTTTATTTTTATTTTTCAATAATTTAGAAAAAAAAACTCTTGATAAATAAATAACAAAATACGTGATATTTTTTACCGGAAGAATTAATCGCATATAGGCACTGACCTGTGGAACGATCATTTCATCCGAAAGACTTCAAACGTCATTAAATGGTTGCCATGTCTGTAAAACAAATTCACATCGCCGAGTTTTCCACTCACACTTGAAGTTGGCAACACCAGCTAGCCCCCTGATCAATGGGTCGTATGATTTGATGACGGTACAGGGAGAGTTTAGTTACATTCTATTTCCGCTTGGGGTGCACTAGCGCGCAGAATTCTTTAGAAAGGAAACGTAATCGTTTCACTGTTGTTCGTTTTATTGCAACAATCGAACATTTTATCTGTTCGTTTTTCTAGTTCGATAATCGACGGGCCGTTTGGTCGAATTGATAGCGTCGCTGTTGATGTTTCCATCACACAGATGGCGTTTACTTTCATTTGGGTTTTTATTGATTAATTAACGAACGATCTTTATTTATTTGATTAGTATCTAATCCCATGTTAAAGAATAACTTACACAATTTGTATTTAAGTTAACATATATATATTTAATTGTTCAATATCTTCTGGTATTTATGTTATAATTTAATTAATCAGTCAATAAAAAGCACTTTATAAACAAGAAAAGAAGTCCCTATATCATTTTTATTTGAAAGTCTTACAAAACATAAATCGTATTACATGTGTACGGATAAGCGATGCTTCTTATTTTTAATTTAAGAAATTTATTCTTGCTAAATAAGTATAAAAACATTTAGCTTTTGCCTCAATTATTTTTTAAGTTGTTACAGTAATCGAATATTTTGTATTCTTTCTTGAGTTTTATTGGGACAAATTATATTGAGTCATTGAAGAGATTACAAATTTTAAAATAACACATATTTTCTAATATTTAGTTTTCGGTCATCTAGAATACAGCCAAATTCTTGTGAAGCGAATTATTTTACGATATGTACATATTTAATTTTTAGTCTGGGAAACTAACTTTTCTTTTGTAAGTAACAAACTTTATCTTCGTGATATTAGTAAAAAAAAAAAAAGTTTAATCACGCTCATTTTCTTTGTTCCAATATGGCGCTTATTGAAATCTGAAAAATGTTAAATTTTCATGACGTATTACATCTCAGCGCGGAACTTATAAAACTTTGAAACTGTGACAATCTGCTTGAAAAATTGTCAAAGTTTTCCGGTTTTATTTCACACAAAACTGTCTCAGACTTTGAACTCTTACAGACGTCTTCATAATATTTTTAAAATGCTGTTAATTTGTCAAATGGTATGTCATAATTTTAAGCTTTAGTGAGAAATTTTAATTTTTACGCCGTCAGTTTTATTAACTTTCCACATGACTGACTTCGGACATTCTAATGTGAATACATAATTATTTAGCCTAGTACACCTTTTTGTAGCGTAAACTAGTTAAGTGTATATTTTAATTGTGTAAGAAACATAAGGTTAAATTTGAAATATTATATATTTGACAATCCTCCTGTAAATAATTGTCTTTTACTTCAATGATCAAATGAAAGTGTTAGCTTAAAATATTTAGGCATGAGCAACTTGTTTTAGGTCTGGGGCCAAATTATCATTCTGTCTCCGAGTCAAGGGCCGGACCAAATTATTAAACAAAATAATGAAATATTAAATTAAATAAAACACGTTTCTATTTCTTATATGGTGGTGATCATGAACTAGTAGAGCTATTGCAAGCGCCCGTCTCATCTCCATTATTTAATCCCTCCCTAGAATTATTAATTTCTTTCACTAATACTTCGACGAGATGAATCAGGGCCGGACAAAATAGCTCGGCAGGCCGGTGGTTGCCCATACATGATCTAATTCATATGTTTAGTTATTGCAATAAATCGTCTAAAACATATTCGAACCTACCCATCTGTATAAAGATTATGATTTTTTAATCTTAATTATTCTTTTCGAACTGGATTAAAAATATACATTAGAAATATTTCGGTTGCATCATAACAGTGTAATGGTTGTGTTAATAATCAGTACATATTTCATTATTGTATTGAAATATAGTTTAAAAATATTAAGACTTATTATAGATTAAAATGTCCTATTTGAATTTTGTGTGTGAAATATGTAAAAGTAACAGTCACTTCTTTCTGACGACAACTAATTCATTAAACGGCACCTTAAAATATAGCATGACGCAAATAATGCCTCAAGTGAACTAGTAATCTGAGTCTACTATAGATTACTCAGTATTAAAGCAGAGGTTTGCCTTCTCGTCTAGCAGAGATGTGACGGAAATGTACCACACTTTATTCTTATTAAAGATGGGTGAACTTGGATATCCGAAAACACTACCAAATGTACATTTTATATATTTAGTTTTTTTACAGGAAGGTTTAGGTAGGCAGACTAAAAAAATAGCTGTTGTGAGCGTATTTTAATACAAAGTACAGAAACAACTACATTGGAGTTGACTGATGTGGATTGTATTAATCTGTGAATCGAAAACATCTCATATTCAAGTGTATTATGTAATGACATTGTATTTCTGGTGTATTCTATTGTTGACTTGTCAAAAATACACTAATTTATTCTTATATAACACTTATTGAGTAATTATGTTAGTGCCGCTTAAAATACCCTACCTCAAATTAATTCTTATTCTTTGTAATTGATTGAATCTTTTGCCCTTTGTTAAACGCTTAGATACGAAACTAAGAAATGAGTAATCTGAATTCCGAACGACATTCCGTCTCCAATTTGGACTCACCCCATCTTCTCCCAACTCATCCCTTTACAGGGGTGAAATTTCACCCGCTTTGTTTACGAATTCTCCCACTCACAATTTGACATCTTTTCTTACCTCCGATTTCCCACTTCTAACGGGTGAATCGTAAAAATGTTTTCTATATTATTATTAATAATATTCTACATCTCTTACAAGTATCGTAAAAATGAAGTGAGCTCAGTAAATACACACCGCAAAAGTATTATCTGCTTAAAATAAAAATATACAATCCAACAAAACACTTAATAAAGACATAATAAATTGTACTTAAAAGTCCAATATAAAAGTTTTACTACAAAGTTAATTAAACTTCTTGAGTGTTGTGTTATTTCTTTTATGTCCATTGTAGGTGAAGTGAACCAACTTGCAAAATGGTAAAACGTTTTTCTTGGACTTTGTACTTGGATCACATCTTTACTTGGTGCTTTGTTGAATTTTATATTTTTGATTTACTCAAATAACACTGTTACTAAGTGTATTCATTAAAGTAACTTCACTTCTACAACACTTTAAGTCGTATAGGATATTACAACGCATTTAACTTCTTTTTTTCTAAAATACCATTTGGCTCATTTCATATCTAATGGGCCTATATTTTGTAATATTTTGGTTTCCATCGAATCAAAATATTAACACCAGACAGGTAAAAATAATTAAATGATTAAATTTGAATAAAAAATAAATGTGTGGATAATTATGTGTGGATAAATGGCACTTCCTGTGTGCTTCAGTTAATATAGATTTTAATATAATTTAATCCGTTGTTTTTTTTTTTAATTTGCAATTCACCCTGCAGTTACAAGCTACGCAACCAGGTAGATAAATTCAGGCAAGTTGTCAGCATAATTGATATTTAATGTCATTTAAGTCTGGCGGAAGGTTGCGGTGTTTTGCGTGGGGGTTTGCCTACGCCACCATCACCCACTAAACTCGTCGGTGTGAACGAAAGTCGGTAAGCGACAGTTAAATATTGACAACTCATTAGAGACTGTTTGGTGGAGACGTTATCAAATTTTGCTCTGCGGTATTATTTTAATGGGAAAAATGAGCCCCCTACACGGCAACACTGTGGATGAAATTTAAATATAGAATATAGCGCTTTTTTTATTCTGACAGATGCCATTTTTAATATTTAGAGGATTGTATTTAAAAAATGTATAGCTTAGCGATGAGACAAACTCTATCTAAGACGAACTATTGCAATATATACAAATAGGAATTTTCAGATTTAACTACGATCTATTGTTATTTTTATCGTTAGCTTTCGGATACATACACACGCATTCAAGGGTTTTTATGGGGTTCTTCAAAAACAATACATTGTGATATTTCGATTGAGTTTGGTTTTATGGTAATATAATTTGACTAATTGAACATATTTTTTCAAATGAGTGTGTTGAAAAACGTTATTTTTACAGTCCCATTCAATATTTAATGTTACTAAATTTTATCTTAATTTTTACTATTATGTCAATAAAAAAGGGAAACGTATCCTTACAATCGGATGGTTTCGGGTCCATTCTCAAAATATCAGTACCAAATTTAGTTTTTTTTTTTTACATTTTATATTTTAGGCACTTTTGGGCTTGATGTCTCGAGTTGATCTTGTTTGACAAAAAACTATTATTATTAAAATTTTCGTATATAATATTGAATCAGTGTATTTTATGAGTGTCATTACTTTAATAATAATCAGAAGTTCACAAAAAGACGACTGACAAGCTTTGGAAATGATCTAAGACCATGGTCTTTGCAATTGATAATCGTAAAAGTGGTGGAGTGCAACGAAATATTTCTGAAGTCTTAAGAATTATATTTCGTTCGTTTTCATTTTTTTTTTTCGAAACATGCGCATCACGGCCACGATTCTTTGTACTGAATATTCTTTTTGAAAATCATCTATTTCTCTCTCCCGCTTTCGCCGGAAGTGGATGTCGATAAAATCTGCGCGGCAGGAAATCGACTCCCGCGAATTTTATTCGGTTAGGCGTGCTCGTCGGTTGGTAGCTTCTTTGGCTCTTCTGCGACATCTATCCCAATTTTACCAAAATATTAGATTTTTACAAATAATACTTTAGTTTTCGGGAAAGTTTGCCCAGTGAATAAAAACGAAAATTTGATTTGTAGTACAATATTTGGTCAACTGAAATTTTGGCAACGGCTAATAATCTTTAAAAATATATCATTCAACGATTGAACTTGTCCAAATTCAAAACCGTATTCTGGTCAAAACTGAGTTGTCAAATTAATTTATTTGAAAAAATACGACAACTTGGACTGTTTTTTTTTAAGTATGAATTATATATATTAGATTATTAAAAAGTACAAAAAAACAAATAAGCATTGTTACACAAACAATTACATTAACCTCAAGATTACTTTACTAAATATGTTTGTATTTATTTCATACAATTACATAATACTTATATAAAACAATAAAAACTCCCGAGTAATGAATCGATGTATGTTCACTTTTTGTATGCTTCAATCAGCGGTGGGCTTCGAATAAGTTAACAAGGAGCTCGCTAAATTCTTTTTTATCACTCTTATATGCAATATCTTATTTCATAATACAACCAAAGAATGTTTAACAAGTGGCTACAAAGGGAAAAAAATATCGCAACAGTTCCTTTAAGCCCTCTCCCAAACAAGCTTTAATATTAAAAAGTTAAAATGGTTAATTTGTATATATTAAAGAATTATCACTTCAATTACTCACTTTTAATGTGTTCACTGTCAATACTTGGTGGAATGGCATTATAATAAAAATAATAAAACATTTTTAGTACTTTTTCCAACTTCTTCAACTTTTTATTTATAGTTTATTTTCCTTGTATTTTACTTCAATTCTTTTGCTAGGTTGTAATACCAATTGTTTGTCATACCTTGTTTTTATCACTTAACTTTTGTATAAATATCACTATTTTATTGTTTTTCTTATCAGTTGACAATGCTCATCATGAGCGAAACCGGTCCTGATCTAATAAATTTTATGTGGGAAAAAGTACTAAAAATGTTTTTTTATTTTTATTACTTCAATTACTGTAAAGTTAAATACTTTACATAACTCAAAACACATGAACTTTTCATTTTAGAACGTTTAATCTAACTAAATTAACCATATATTGTTTGTGAAACAGATATACCTGGAAATACAATAATCAAAAGTTTTGGACAGATTTAAAATTTATCGAAAATTCACAACTGATTCTTATATGTTTCCGTTGTGAAATATCTTAATATCTGCGTGCAATTGACATTTAATTCATCTCAGCCAGCAGGTAAAGAGAATGGCTATGTTGACTTACTTTGAAACCGTTATCTTCCTCAAAGCCGCCCCAGATACAACACGTCATTATTTCATCAAGATGCTTTTGCTAATTGCCCCAGTATCTAATTTTACATCAAAGGAAGTATATCTTTACTTCTTGTTACGAAACTCAAAATAATAAATATACTAAAGATACCGATGACTTGGTAAATATAAACACCAAAGTGAGTACCGAATATTCGATTACATATTTCACTTGGAATAAATTCTTGAAAAAATACTCAAATGAATATGACGATGGATTAAATGATGTGATATCGTTTTATTCTTAAAACAAAAGAAGTGTTTTGAATACATATTGAACCAATTGGCTTCTAAAACTACAAATTAATTATTTCTAACATATTTTTTCGCCTATCTTTCGTATTAATTAAGCAATTCGGCTGACATCAATGTTCCAAAAATTAATCACGTAGTGGAAAAAATAAATAATTAAAACATCTATTAAATTCAAAAACCAACTACTAAACTGTCAGTATAATTAAGTATTTCGACTGAGGGTGCTTGATGGAATTTCAATATCAAATTTGAATTGTTTGAATTTTGTACTTTTCTATGGGTTTTGTCGCTAACGACCTGGGTTTCGCCTTTCGGCATCTTCAGGCATTTCAAGTGCTCGAATGTACTTGAACTGACACGTAGTAAACAGTTCTATCGTTTATATACAAAAATATAAGTAGATCACTATGTTAAAAGGCTATTAAAATGTAAATTAGCGAAAATTGAATGTATACAAGTTTCAATGAATTAAGTGGGTTTGTTTATTAATATTAATGACCAGATAATAACATAGGAATATTTAAAATAAATCTAGGGTTTTATCCAACCTATTATTAATGAGTTGATTGATTTTAGGCATTTGAATGAATATTTAATGATAGCAAGTGAATTAATATTTAATGATAGCAAGTGCTTGAATTATTAATAAATGACAATTATTTAAAAGGGGTACAAAAATGGTGAATTTGGTAAATAAAGTTGCTCGTTTGAAATTGGCAAACTGTTGAGCTGAGCTCGATTAATCTCTAAGATTTCTTGGTAAAATAATTTAAACTTGCTCCTGTTAGTATGTAACAAATCAACACTTGAGTCAAAATAAACGTATGGTTTTCAAGAATTAAATGGTTGGCGAAGGTGGAGGTATCTTTTTTTAAGCGAAAAGCGGCTAAATGCTCAGCCACTCTTATATTTAAGGTTTTAGCAGTTTTACCAATATAAAATCTGGGACAATCACTACACTGCAATTTATAAATCCCAGATTTGTTTATATAATCTATAACATTTCTACTTCTATTTATCAATAATTTACCTAAGCAAAACCCGGGTCGTTAGCGACAAAACTAATGAAAAAGTACAAAATTCAAACAATTCAAAAAAAACTAAACTGTCAGTGTTTCTAGATCATATTAAAGCTATCATCTACCCAACCTCCTTAACTGCAGTATATTGTTTAAAACCAATATCAATTAAAAAACGATTTTTGGATGATTTTTTAAACAAATGACAATTAAAATTAAACTGATTTTAATGCTGAAGGTCTTGAATACATTAACATAAATAACTGCACCAGTCAATAAATATTCGTATTTATTATACAGTTTTTATATTTGCACACTTAATTAATTTGTATATTTAAATTCAATTATTTCTTACTCATTCGGAAATAGTAGAGAGACTAACAAATTACTATGTATTTTTGTACTATTTCTATATCTTTTCCATATTTGTAGATGGAGTCTATAGAGTTTTACTGAACACAAAAAAGTCAAAATTATTTAACTTCTTAAAAATAAATAAGAATGGTCAATTAACTAGAGTTTTAAAAAAATAATAGTTAACTTGTATTTTTATCATTAAACTTTACATCGCTTGTGTTGAGTCTTTTAATAATTATTGAACTAAAACCGATACCGTCATAGTTAATTTATTTTTTTCTCTTTGATATCGTTAATTTCAATTGGAATACTTGCAAAAGTAAATAATTAGCTATTTACCACGTTATTTATACGTTTACGTGCTTATCTAGAGTATCTTTAAACAATAATCTGTTTTCTTCGATAATTGTTTTAAAATAAATTCTTCATCTTTCACCAGCTTATGTTTTTGAAAACTTTTCTGTTAAATTACTCTTTTATTTAAACGGCAGTTTTATTATAATTTCACCATATTTATCAAACGGTTTTTACTTTGTTACAATCACTCTTATTTCAACTTACTTCCTTAGTAAATTAGTAGATTATTTTTTTAATCAAACACTTATTTTCGGTTAAAATATTTAAGTAAAATAAATGATAGAGTTTATCGTCGTATTATGAATACAGTATTATTCTATGACTCTTGATTAACTAGTAGCTTCATTAATTCAAGCTATTTACCAGTTTATATATTATTAATTTTGTTTGCATTTCAGTCCGTGATAATAATAAAAATAATAAAATCATTGTGGCCAGCTCTACGTGTACGTACTATATTTAAAAAATCCTTAATTCGTTTTCCCTGAAAATCGAAAATTGATTGGTTTATGACGTAGTTAAAAAAAACACTGCGGTCATGGTTTTTCCATTATGTTTCGGACATAGTTTATGATTACTGATTTTTAAACATTTACTAATCTTTCAAAATTGTAAAAGTCTGTATTAATTCTTTGTGTGAACACTGCTTCAAAGTCCACAGTTGTTTTTTTCAGATATAAAGAAATCATCAAAGCTTTTTCAAATTCATCCAGATATTTTTATTTGAATTATTAACAATAACAAGTACTATCTAACGTAAAAGATCAAATTCGTAAGACAAAACGTGTGGAATGTCGGTCGATAGAATTTTAATATTCATAAAAGGTATGATGGCACTGTGACATTCCCGAGAGACTTCCTGTTATACTTGTCACACGCTTGTCTATACAGAGTGTTTTCCCTAAAAATATCCCCTATTTTTCTGCAGTCGAATTTCCTGTCAAACAAATCGAAATGTTTGAGTAATACTGGTTATTTGTGTCCACCAGAGTACACGTTTTTAAATATTTGGCTTTGTATTTATTCGAAAAATATCGTTTTTAATGTTTGCAATAATATCGTTTTCAATTTTTAATAAATATGTTATATCTGTCTGAAGAAATGATATTTCTAATTAAGGTTACTTTTTAAGATAGTTATTATTTTCGATAGATTTAGCGATAACGTTGTGAATATTCATTTTTAATAATATGTATATTATATGTTATGTATTATTATATAATTATGTATGTGCAATCTTCCCCATGCTGCAATGAGTGGTTAATTTAGGTATACGCCCTATACCAGGAGTGGGAAACCGTTTCTTCTCTAAAGACCGCATTCATTTTTCTGATTCGACATAAGGCCGCAATAAACATTGACTAGGGAATCTTTGGTCAGAAACAAGAGTTTACGGTCAGAATATATCAGGATTTTACTAATTTACAGAATAAGAGAATTGGCCAGAAAGCCGCACTAGAGTAGCCAAAAGGCCGCAGTTTCCCCGCGCCTGCCCTATACCATCTGCCAACATAATAGAAGTTTTGTTTTCCTCGGATTTAAACAAAATATTCAGATAGAAGAAGTGTTCTGTAAATAATATAGACAAATATGTTTTTGTCCTTTTTGATTTTTCAAGTGGCATCCAGAGCATCGCCGAGTACTTGAAATTAAAATACTTTAATTTCTTTCATTTTAAAGTATAATTATAACTAACATATCTGGGGTTACAGCTTAAAAACAAGGCAACAGATATTATTTTCATTTTTAAATCACATAATATAAACTCAAATAAAAACAGTTTTTTTAAAGATCTTTTCGAGAAAAAGGAACATCACAAATTTAACTTTTAATTGATTTTTACCTTGTTAGTACTTCAACACAGACCCACCCTATCGCTAGGGTACATCGCTTACCATTAGACCACTAATGCCGACAGGTGCGGTAAAGTAAAATACAGGGATAATACGACATATAAATTAACTTGCGTGATTGTGATTTCCATAAATTTCCTTTCACACTTTCAATTAGTTAACCACTTGTCATGTGCTGCCCTATCTTTCTATCCCTACTACGTTCTTGGAAAAACTGAGGTTGCGCGACTGAGTAAAACAGTAAAACAGAACAGAAAAACTTCTGTCGAGATACCTCCATTTTCAAATCGTTAACATGTGTATTCCTACAATATATGTATATTAAATCAAAAAACGTATAATTGTCTGTCATAACACTTGTAACTATAAATCAAATTAAATGTTTTACACTTCCCATCTTCATTTTTTTTATTTTACGCATAACATTTTATAAATCCGCCTGTATACGTAACGTTTTTCAGACAAACTGCTTTGGGCTAGGTTATTCATCTCGTTTGATATCGCGTACTATATAACTATATTATGCCATTACACAAGAGAGCACCATTTTCTTTTATATAGAGAATCCCACCCTACTAATTTTGCCTAACAAAAAGATTTTTTAAGAATTTTTGTAATATTTTCAGGCACCTATTTACAATAAATAAATATTTTTTTTAGGTAATGTAAATTAATATTTTATTTACTTTGCTTAACAAAATATCGCTGCATGAATGCAATAATAAGACAATCGGAAAATGTTTGCTTCGAGATAATAACAGTTTGACGAGTACTGTTAATTGTTATTTTGTCGGGTCCTATGGCGCAGCGGTAAGCGTTGTTGGCTTCCTTGCCGGATCTCACGGGTTCAAGTCCTTGTACGAACAGCATTTTATATTATTCGAATGCCTCCAAATAACAGTAATGTACCTATTTTTTTCTGATTATCAATGGAAAATGAACCCCTTTGTTGGTCTTATTTTAAAATTACAGTGTACCTGTATGTTTTTTGCGAATTTCCTACTGTTGCATTGATGTAACGATATTTTAATTGAATACAAAACCTTAATAAAAACACAATAGTCCTTTGTACTTCATTCCACTTTATTTAATATGTCAGGACAGTCAATAAAGTGAATATGCTTTATTAATGTATCATTTTATCACTTTGTCAAAAATTTCCCAAATTTTAATTATGTTTGTAATTACTTTCAATCGCCATTCTGAATTTATTAATCTGAGATGACTTTTTAATTATATGTTAGATGTGTTGAACATTTTAATTTTGTGTTATTTTAGAATCACTTTAATGTAATTGGCAATTTCTTTTCAATGCCAATTGTTGTGTATAACTTTTCAATTTTGTATAAATAGCATTGTTAAATTATATTTCTTATCAGTTGACAATGCTCGAAATGAGCGAAACCGGTCCTGACATATTAAATAAAGTGGAATGAAGTACAAAGGATTATTGTGTTTTTATTAATATAATGCCTTTCCACCAAGTATTGACAGTGAACACCCTAAAAGTGAATATAAAACCGTTTTTAAAAAGTATTTACACAGTCATTCAAATTTTGTAAGGCTTTATCATAGTTCTGTTGTTTCGCCGTTTAATATAAATTAATCTTAAATTTTATCAAAGACTTTGAGCTCATAATATTTTTAATTATCTTTTCTTTGTAATAATTGATATCAACAATCTAGTTAGTAACTATCAATAATTACTTACTCTGTAAAGTAGACTAAATTTATATTTACAACCGAAGATTGGATTTTTTTTCTATGCGTAATATATTTTTTAAATATTGCGCTCATTCAATGTTTCTCTCTATAATCAATACATACAATTGATTTTTTAGCCTGTGAAGTGAAACAATGTACAATGCATGACGCATTGTTGAAAATATAATTGGCTTCGTCCAATTATTGGAGGCCATTAAAAGGCTATAACGCATTCAGCGAAATCAAATAGTTTAATTTTAAAATCTCAAAAAAGCTTCCATCATTTGACACTTTATTTTATTCGTGCACTAATAGTTCATAATAATTATTCTTGTAGTTTGCTTTAAAAAGTGGTTATTGCAGTACAATTAAATGAGTCTATCGGTCGTTGTGACAAAATAGTACTCGAGGTTTATAATACGTTAGTTTACCAAGAGTGTTGCCATCATTGTGCTCTTTTCGTGCATTAATTGTCATTTCACTCGATTTATGTATTAGTATTTAAAGTCTAAGATTTATTTTCTGTGATATATAAAACTCTGTCCAACGGAATTAGTGAGTTAAAACAGCTAACTACTTGTCTTGTATCAGCACCATTTTAACATTTACACTCTCCGAAAAAATACAGGTTAAACAACTGAATAACAATTAAACTTAATATATGTTTTCGTTTAAATCAATAAAGGTTAATCAGTATTTATAAAATATTGTTCTTTGTTTCAAGACTATAGAAGATCACGTATCATTTAGCTTGAGGCTATACTTCCTTTGACTTCTTTTAGCTCAGGAAAAATACGGGTAAGTTCTGTTTATTAACAATTTTAATTAAACATCAACTGCACAAGTTAGTCTTCAGTGTATATTCATCAAAAACTGAGACTTCGTAATATACCAGTGCAGTTTTAACCAGAATTTTCCGCACAGGAGCTTAGTTAAGAACCCGACTTAGGTTTTTTTGACGTTCAAAGGAACACTGTATCAAATCGTTTGAAATTAGCATGAAGATGAGAGATTTTTTATGCATGGAAGTTAATCACAAAACTTTGTTGACAATTTAATTTCGATATATATTTATTACATTCAGAATAATTTCAATAATTTGAATAAACATCAAGTCCGTTGTAGATTGTAATGTTTTGAAACAACTTTATGAGTGTGTATGTTTTTTTTTCATCCCTGTGACTGATTCTAGCTTTGACCGTTTACCTACGTAAGCATTGAGTAAAAAACTTTTTAATTTAAATGTAGCTGTGCCTGCTGTGGGGGTAATAAAAGCACAGCATTCATCTCACTCCTTTTGTTGTACGAACTTCTCAAAACAAGTGAAACAGCCTCATTCCATCTTTTCGTTTACAAACACATCAGTGGCGTTCATAATATCTTTATTTTCATTGCACAATTAGTTAATTACTAAGCTTTTGATAAAATACGCCCAGACCCAGTTTTGAAGAAAAAATGAGATATCGCTCTAATATTGGAGTACTGATCTAATGGATTTTTTTTACATCTGATAAAACTTAGTGTCATAATATTTAAGTTTTTATAAGAAAAGTGTATTTATCTCTGTTTTGCTATATTCATTTTTGATCCCATACTCCTTAATATTGATGGCATATTTTTTAACTTAAAACTATCTAATAAAGCGAATCCATTACTCAGCTCTGAATATAATTTCATGAGAAGACTACACATAAATTATTGTGAATGCATACTTTATTGTTTTTTTTTATAAGGATAGCTGTATTAAATTTAATTGTCATCACAGTAATATTTAATGTCAAAATGTTATTATTTTAAACATATTGATTTGCTTTCGGCTTAATGCTACTTACCCAAATGAGATGAGCATTATGATTTTGGTGCTGGATACAGCTCGGTGAATAGTAAATTGAGCATGCTAAAAAAGAATAATTTCACATTCACTTAAAAGTCATGCATTTAAATATTAGCAAGGTTTTCTAGAATTAAATATTCAATTTATATTTCATAAAATTTAAAATTAGTTCTCTGCCAATCTATTTTTTTCGGCGTTAAAAAAACACATCCAGCTAACGATGATAAATAACGAATCATAAATATCTCTAGTAAAAGTGCAATACAAATTTCAATCTAAATCTTTCGGCAAATAAAAAACAAAAAGTGCGAACGAAACCAAATTCGTATCGGTCTGGTGACCGCTAGATAAATAGTGGCGCAGCGTTCAACATCGTTGACTTCCGTGACGGTTTGAAAGGTTCGATTCCCAGCACAAACAACATTTTTTAACAATCGATTTTTGTTTAAAAACATGAGTGTTAGTGATTTCTAAAAATTCTCTCCCACTATTTCCAATCCTTAAAATAACGTAGCGTAGTGAGAGCAATACGTTAACCACTAATTTTATCCAAGCTTTATATTTCTATTCCCTACTCTCTTCGAAAACGAGAGCAACTGAGTAACGAACAGTTTTTGTAGAAAAAAAACATCTGTTGAGATAACTCTATTATGTGGCCATACACTTATTATTGGAAGTGGACATTGATTAACAAAATAAATTGTAATTTTAAAATATAGATACATAACGCCACTGGTAAACAATCCGTAAACATACAGCTTTTCTTATTTTCACATACTACACCTTCTGTTTGCATCCATTTTCAGATGCCAGCTGTTTGCGAGTAAGTAAACTTTAGTTTTGTTTCTGTACAGATAAATCTCCTTTTTTGTTTATCTTTTATCACAACAGCTAGGGTAATGTGAGAACGTCCTTGCTAATGAATAGTTACTGCAACAATAAAAATAACTTTGCGATTTTCTAGTGTAAGAATATGTGCTACATTTCATCATCAAAAAATCATTTTACTTAGTTTTTTCTCATCGAATACAACAATTCATAAATTTTGACATCGATTAATCCCAAAACTTTTGGGCTAGACATGATTTGCTGGCAGTCTTTGATTCAATATAAACATTTCTCAATTCGCTTCAATGGTCATCTTAAAGCATTTAACGTCAGATCAATAAGCAATCCAAGTAACTGTTCGACTAAAGTTTAACCACTATAATTCCAGCATCACCTTATCCTTTGCGAAGAGGCTTTATGTTCACAGTATCTCACAAGTATGCATCGCTGCAAACTATAAATCCTGGCAACTCGCTTCGTCCGCATTGGCTTAACATCTCTCTTTCATTAAACATTCTTTGCAGACCACGCGGGCATTCCGTCCCCGTCCCTATCATCCCCCACCCCACAGCGAACCCACCTTTTATCGTGTACGGTTGAAAACCGATCGCAAGTGCGCTGCAGACGACGCTCGCTCGGATTTATTACGAGTAGCCGTCATCAGGGCTTAATCCCAAATTTTAAACCCGGTAAGATTTATAATGCTAAGACGATTAGCGATGAATTTTACTGACTTGATAGATTGCTGCAAATTTCTTGAAAAAGCTTTCATTTTTTTTTTAATCTTTTTATTTACAACACTTCCAATTTATTTTCTCTTTATCTTTTTTTGTCTATTGGGTGTAATATTCAATGCTGGCTTTGTTTTAAATTCAAAGATCAACATAATAATTAATACATAAATATTTACTTAATATTTCTCAAGAAAAGAAATATATTTTACGGACATAATGATTGTGTCTGACAATCTACAAAAGTAATTTATACAAATTACGCAATTGTTTTATGTTATGGCATCATAATTTAATAATTTAATTTTGTGATATTTTGCATATATATTTACATACTGACGAGAAAGTGTCACCAGTTTCTGTCCCACGTAACATACATATTATGAAAACGATGCGCAGACCGAGAGGGTATGTGTGTGTGATGTACGTTATTTTTTTTTTATCAACTGTATAAGTTCACATCCCACTCTGCGCAAGTGTTTGCATCTGTGTATGTATATTTGCATGTAACTGCTTTAGAGATGGATAGAAAAAACAAGACACATTTATATTGTTATATTCTCTGATAAAACTGTAGAAATTGTTAAGCAATATAAAAAAATATAACATTTTTATAGAACATTTTTTTTCTCTTCTTTTTCAGGTAAGAACATATACAATTCAATTACCAAGTTGTATCACTGAACATGCGACAGCTTCTTCACAGGTTAAATAACTTCACTTAAATTATGTGTATTTCATTCGAGTTTTATTGTTTTAAATTATTGTCAATGAAAATGAAGAGTTCTTTAAATCCCGTTTTTACCAAAAAGCTTAGACTTTTCTGGTTAGCTTATCGTTAGTAGCATGTATAAAAATATTGACAACATAACATGTAGCCGAATTAGAATCAAATTGAATATCCATGATGGCATACTTTAATTTAACTTCTGTTAAATCGCGAAATAATCAAATTATTACATGTATACCATAGGAATTATGTTCAAACAGTTTTTAACTGTAACTGTAAACTTATTCATTGTGAAATATGTCACCTTTGATGTCTACTAATATAATTTAACTTGACGAACAGTAATCAAACATATTATGATTTTTCGAATTGCTGTTTAACGGTAAACACATGTGTTTTCAAAGACCAACAGAAATTGTAATTGTTAATAGTATATGTATTAATAATAATAATTCACATCGCCATCAATATTTTTAAACATAGTAGTAAAAATTGCATTTTTATTATTTATATATGCGATAAAACTATTGACCAAGCGTTAAATTTTTACGTGTACTAAAATGTCTGAATATACCATAATGTCAAATCCACGTCGTTAGTTTTAAAACGGATGCGAATGTACATATTTTTAAACGGCTTAAATTTTATTACTTCTAAAATAGGAAAAATATTATTATAAAAGTATCTTTATTTTAAGAAATTATACGACATTCAATCAGAACATGAATTCTCTCTCGACATTCACTTGCCAATAAAATTTATTCCAATGTCTAAATTTATGAGAATTCCGGAATAATTTGTGCCCCAGACCAGAAATAGTTTCCTCATCGATTTCTCGTGTCACGATGATACATTATACCGTATGATATTCCCCCAACTTTCTGCGTTCTTAATACCAGTTCCCGTTTTGTCTGTTATAAATCAGTTAAGTACATCGTAGGTCTACGCTTCTACGTTATCCGTTTAGGTCTCTCTCGTGTTCCGCATCAGTTGCCGGCAGAAAGCAAACACGCGAATTAAATTCCATCAAAAATCAGCTAATACCCTGCACACATGTAATGCGGAGGGTGTCCATCAATGAAGGCAAAAATTGATTGTTCAATACTACAGTAATTTTAATCAAACAAAATTTTCACGTGAGTCGGAAATACGAGATGAGATTTTTATACGACAATTTATAACATTTATCTACGAATATTTGTTTTTTTTTTCGATATATATTTTATATTTACAATTATCGTTTTTTTTTGCCCGTTTGTCGCCCACTGCGGTGTAGTTGGTAATCGCTTAACTCTACCGATCAGGCGGGTCTAGGATCAATGCCCGGCAAAGCCAATGTAAAATATTGTTTTTTTTTTCAATTGAAACTTGAGATCTAATTCATGAGTGTTTGTGATATTAATTCTCCTTGAGTTGACACGACTGACTTACAAAAAATTCTCATCAAGTTAATTTTGTATAATTTTTTTTTTAACTTCAAAATATTTGGTGAGTTGGCATTGACACGAAAATGAAAAATATAAATCACACCAACGTGATAGTGTGTTAGAAGGTGTAAAGCCGTGTTTTTACTTTTGCGTCTGAAATATCAGATATCTATGACATGCAAGTTACTGTTGACTCTCGTGCAGGCTTGACAATATGACTTGTGTCAATTTGAAAACACTAATATAAGAATAAATGTAAAATGTGTAGATGAACAATTGTTACGAGGTTAATTAAAAATTGCTTCAAAATAATCGTTAGATAAACAAAAAATTTTTTTTTTGCATAATGATCCGATTGATTTAGGCATTCTAAAAAATCAGCTTATAAAAAAAATTCATGACATATAAAACACAATCTTTAACACGTTACAAAAATATCAGAGTAATCAAGAATTTTATTTCATCAATTATGATGTTTGTTGGGCACCCTGATAGAACTTTATCCCTGAAATTTCAACCCTTTCCCACCACCAGCCACCCACCCAAAACTATATCTCACGTGTGTGCTCTCGTTTTTCAGTTAACCAGTTCGTCGGTTGTGTTTGGACTGATTCTTTCTCTTTCTCTTTTGGGTTCAAAGGATTTTTTTCCAAAGTTGATTATGATTTTCATAACTTTATTTTGAGCTGTTTGTTCTTTATTAAATTCTGGGTTTATTTATTTTTAGCCTTCGAATCGAAGCAAATGGCCAGATATTTTTTTTCTTTACTAAGAAAGTGACTATTGTCAAACCAAAATAATATGGATTTTCTGTATGATATTTCTTTTCAACTACATTTTTTAAATGTAAAATATTTATAAAAAGTCCATTATAATATATGTTTTTATCCATGTTTGCTCCTAATGTGGAGCATATGGCTTCCTAATTAAGGTATCTCAATAGAATTTTGTCTAAATGAACTGTCTGTTACTCGTTACCCATACTCTCTTTTTTTCTGTTCAGTTTTCATGCCCGTGGTGCAGTGGTCAACGTCGTTGACTTCCGTGACGGATCTTACGGGTTCAAGTCCCAGTACAAACAAAAAAATTTCAACCTTTTCATTCCTTATATAACGGAGTATACCGAGAGTATTTAGCTTATCACTCGTTTTTTCGTGGCCCTATTCTTTCTATCTCAACTTTTTTCTGTTATTATTTAGTAAAAAAAAACTGACTCACTTTTTTTTTTAAGTGCGCGATGTTTCCATAATTAAAACTAGGATTTCAACGCATATTTCAATCATAAAAACACGAACTGTTCACTTAAAATATAGTTTTTTGTTTAAACTAAGCTGTATTTAATGTACATATAATGTGAGATGATAGAGAAAAATAAATGTCTTAGAAAATAAGTTAAACCTCAAATCACCTTTTATTTAAGACATAATATTATAGAAAAAATAACAACTTGGTGATAAAGCGACAATATTTTCTTGCCCAGACACTATTCAACTATTCATTAAAGAATGATAAGAAATTCTATTTCATTCGCATTACGCAAGAATTAACTATCAGCGCGAGTCATTCACTTTTCCAGGTACCTCTCTCCTTCCACATGTATTATCATGTCAGCACACAGATTCCCGTGAGCCGCTGCAAATTTTCCACGCCACCAAACACCATTATCGTAATTTGATAAGGCTACACCCCTATGTGATGCCAGGCGTCGCGCCGACTCCCACGATCTATGGCCCGCAAGCTCGGCGTCGGAAAAACGACGCTGCTTTCCCATGCCAAATTGACACGACTTTTCGCTCATAATCCGCGAGACGCTTGCAAACGCAACTTATATTGGAATATTCTGAAGATGTGCGGCACAATATAACCATCTCACGTTTAAATGTTTCGTTTCTTTAATGATTGTGAGCGGTTTTTTTTAATTATGAATCTTTTTTTTTACATGAATTATGTTAAAAAACAGTGTTGAATGTATTTTCATCAGTTAATGGATAATTGATAAAAACTAAGACACTTTTTGTACTAAAGTACTATTTATTAATATCGGTTTCGCTTATTTAGAGTATTGTCTACTAGTGGTTATAGTAATAAACGAATAATGCTTTTGATGAGCGAAACTAGACCTGATCTCAAAAAATAATGTGGAATAAATACTTTTATTAATATAATGCTTTTTAGTTAACTGAACACAACTTGTTAATACAACAAATAAAGAAAAATTATAACGTTTATTTGATATATTGAATTAAATTGATCGTTTACTAATTATTTTAGACTATTATTTGCGCATAATGATATTGTAATAAAAGCACATTGAAAAGTTTTTTTTTTCTTTTTAAAATCTTACAGTGCCGCTTTTCTTTCCAAATGTCCGTTAACATAAAAGGCCACCTTGGGCATCTTAATTTTATATATTTAAAACTTACTCCTTAAAAACGCTTCAGCTCGTGTTGTAAATTTGCATAATTTAGACTTTAAAGTTGCTCTAGATGGCAGGAACCTTTTGAATAATAAAGAGCTTGAGCAAAAGAGTGAGATCAAAGGTTTCCATATGTAATTTTTGACCCATGAACGAAGCAAAAGCTTCCTTCGTTCATGTAAAATATCGTAAAAGTCTAGATTTACCGAGACTTTGTACGTATTTCTACCTTAGCTGCGTATTCGCGTAAAGTAATGTAAATAATATCATTTACATAAACAGGGTTAGCATGATATTATGTTCAATCCTTGGAAAAGTATGATATTATTATTGAATATTTGTACAAATTCTTTGAAAAAATATTCGGAATGCACGATCAATTTTACAGCCGTTACCGTGCTTTGATTGAAATTCTACAAAATAATTCAGTTACACCCAACATGTTTTATAAGAAATTTAAGCTCTTGAATGATTGATACAGCAAAACCTCTATTCTACGTTTTTCAAAAGATCTTAATAAAAAAAGGAAAAATGCGAGAAAGCTTCAAGTAATACCAAAGAATATTTAGTTTTTAACAACTTTTTATTTATTTCACTTTTTTTGTTTTAAAGTTCTTAATTTAGCAGACTCCCCAAACTAGCGTAATTTTTCCTGAATTGTCTTCATTGTCTTAAATTATATTCAGTTTTCCAGCATTTCATCTTGTCTTAATTTAATCACTTATGTTAACGCACTACTCAATTGTATCAAGTATTTCGCACGCTCATCGCGAAGTGCAACAAGAGCCGTGAGTGCAATTCTGGCGGAAGGATATGCACTGGCACTTGTGCATACCTGCTTCCGGTAAAAACGGTTACAACTCCCATTCTTCCACTCGCATTCCGGTGAAACGATTTGTGAATAATGTGTTCCAGAATCGACACACTGCGATATGCATTCTGATAATCACCGTTGCGAATATTCAAGAAAATCCACCTTTTCTTTTCTTCCTTTGAATACGCCTTTTCTCATATTTCGTTTGAAATATTCTATTATGCAAAACACATTTTTATTTTTGCATTATTTCACATTTACGCTCAGCTTTCTTTTCATTTTTCCCGCGAAAAGTTCAGCATTTTGAAAACTTTTCAATTTAAACTTACTCGGTTTATTTTTGTCTCGGTGTCAACGTTATTTTTTTTATTAAAGTGTATATTCGTTCTCATATTAAATTTATCGGAAACAAAACACTTAAAACTAACTTTCTTTATACACGACTTCAACATGAGCTTGAAAGCATTACTTATTGATAGTGAAAAGAACACATATTCAAGATTTATACCTGTGGTTGCTCCCAACTAAAATCGTACGGACTACTTACATATATGCAATATTCCTCACGGAAACTCCATATGAAAATTATCCAGGGCTGTGGAATCAGATTTTTGAGACGTGGAATCGAGTGTTTTTAAGGAGGTGGAGTCTTAGTCAGAAAAAATGAAGATGCAAAATTAAACTGAAATTCTTCAGTTTTCCAATGATTATCTGAATAATATTGTATCATATTGTTTTTACACGGCCCAATGCCTGAACATTGACAAAGATTTCTCGCTGCCTGTTACAACTCTTGAATACTTGGAAAAGCTATTATTTTTTATAATTACACTTTAACCGTTTAATAAACCATGTGTGGCCTATTAAAAAAACTTAACATTTCTGACTATTAAAATCTAAGCAAACAAAGTTTTAGAATCTGAACATCTAATATGATCTTTATTTAATAATCACAGAACAAAAAGAGAATTTCTCGTGCATACACTCGTGCATATAATAATGAGTCACAACTTTCTAAATTATAGAAAAAAACCAACGTATTCTTATAATCCAGTTTAATTCGTAGTGGATAAAAAAAAACAATTGTAAAAAGGTTAATCTACCCAGACAGACATCGTTGTGTGAAAAAAAGATTCTCAGTTAATAAAACAGATTACCGCACTGCAAATCGTTCGATCAATTAGTATCAAGACGCTTCGCTAGATTTCGTTTTCCGTTTTCCAAATCCGAACTACTGAAAAATTATCCCGCCACGGAAGTGAGACATTATCACCGGCCTTCAATCGGGGTTCACCGCCGTCCCGCTCCAACCCAGACAAGACGAATTGCCCGGTCCCCCTCTGTCTTTGATTTTTTCATTTCATTTTATTTTATTTCTCGGGGTAAGTGAGTGCGGACCGAGGCGTATCGGTTGGCAGTTTTCCGCGCAATTAAGTTGTCAGCTCGCTCGAGTTGGCGCGTCGCGACGCTGGGCGTCTTCAGCTACGACTTGCCTTGCCGGAGTTTTTCCGAGGCAATTACACCGAAACGATTAGAATAACTTTAATTGCAAACCTTCACAATAAGTAACAATTCATAGCACAATATTTTTAGCAAACATCTTAAAAATCAACCAAATGTCTGTTTCTCTTTTAAAACTTTACCAATGGCTCAAAGTATAAAAAAAAACAAAATAGAGCTTTATGACTGGGCAAAGAAGTATGTACGTATTTTGTCATTGACACTGTCTCGCTCCCAATTTTTATATACGTCTCCAAAACTGTAACAATAATTTTCCTAAAATTTTCAATGGCTGTCTGATTAGTGCATTATCCAAATGTCAGTAATAAACTAAATTATTTATATGTTCACCGTCTTCCCTTCGTGTAACGAGACTGACCTTAAATAAAGACTTACTACTAGTACATATTTCGAATGAGTGTTTGAACAATAATAATAAAACTACTCCAAGCTATTAGTTACATAAATAAATACATCAATCTTGCATCAATATTTTTTTGTATTAACCCAGATTTTTAAATATAGTTTCAAATTTATCCGAATACCGATTTTTTAAATATTTAATGGTAGCATCAACCTTAATAAAAACGTTTTTTAGGTGGGAATTTATCACCAGACTCACACGAAAAGACATACATATGTTTCAAACAAGCATTACGTCTGTGACAGTTAGATTCTGCAAGATTCTTAACATTGATATCAGCCTCCATTCTTTCGCTTCTGAATGGAACAAATTCATACGTAAAGTTGCATGGATATTCCCTGTGCTCTTTGAAGAAATGATATATATTTTTGTGACAAATTCATATATAAATTCATTTTACAAGTGACGGCAGTCTTTGGCGTGGCTATCTTTAAGTTATTGTTTTTAATTTATTCCTGATATTTATTATTTCATAATTTAACTGAATACGTCATTAATTTTCTACACGCTCGCATCTCAACTTTTGACAGTTTTGGGTTTTTTAATATAATGAATTCAGAATTTCAATACACACATATTACAAAAATAAATATTTCATGCTTTATTTAACCTAATATAAAAACGTTTGCAAAAAAATAATTTTCTCGTGTGCTATGTTCAGCATAAAGAGATGTAATGAATCGAAACGTATATGTTTCCTTCCATATTAATGTCTTCAAAAATTTTTGAGACAAAACCATTCCAGTGGTGTTCTATAGCGATAAAAAACGATAGCGATAGCTTTAAAATATGATACATGTATGTAATGAAAACTTGTACTTTTTGAGATACGAGGTCGTATAAAACTATCAAAAATATTCAACACACTTCATATAGTGCCCATTTCTATATTAACATTTGTATGTTTTTTGTCGCTATTAAAATCAACCTGAATACTTGAAAGACTTGACTTGTAAAAAGAAGATGCAGCTCACAATTTAGCTACACAACAAGTAAAATAAAATACCTTTGCTTCATTCAAGTCACATATGCTTCTTCCACACTTAAAATAAATAAAATATGCAAAAATAAATTATCATTGTTAGTGTGCGTATCTTTTTTGTGTGAAATTTTCGTGCGCATTTGTCTTGTGCTTATTGAGAAAACAAGTTCACAAATAACCTGTCACAAAATGTTACAGTAATAATAACTGGCCGCAGCGTTATTATTTTCCTACGCATTATTTTTTATTATATTTCGTTGTAAGTCTTATAAAAGATGTAGTTGTGTAATACGTTATTCTAAGGAAATAAATAAATATGCCAACAAACCTTTATGTATGTTCACTTATCTCGGAAGTGCATCTTAAACGTCAAATTCTGTACATTGAAAGTAGCAATAAAATAGTGGCGAATTCAGATGCAGCGTCTTTTTGAATCACGTACACGTTCAGGAAATCGAAGAGCATTTCTCTTGTGATTTCTCTGTCTTTGAGCTTTGGGAAAAAAGAAGGAATTGAAGGGAAGTTCCCCGAGGAACAAAGTAATACGTTCCGTTCGATGCAACTGGCCACGCGCAGATAACTGACGTGGACAAACCTAATACTTTAAAAGAAATCGGTTTCTTTTCACTTCCACGAATAGTTTCTTATCCAATTCACAGCAAATGCTTTTTTATATCAACTGGTTCTGTACAATTTAAATTTAAAGCTTTTTGTTTCATACATAAACATAGTTATTTTAACACTGCCGTGATTAATGATTATTTATTTTATAATATAAGTAAATATTTCCCAGTAATTTAACGTCATTAAAACTAAGTCATTAGTAAGGTTTATCCATGTCGCCGTCAACATCCTTTAACTTAGTGATACAATTTTTATATAAACACGATACACTTATCTTCTAAACATCAGTTAATCCGTTTACTTCAACGCCTGAATCTGCCAAAAAGAAAAACCCAGGTCGTTAGTGACAAAACATGTGTGAATGTTTATAATTTGAACGATTCAAATTGTATTACATACCATGTTAAACTTTTTTGCCGTGTCACACTTTGTTTGAATTTTTTCAATATATTAAATTTAACTCAGGGATAATAACCGACGTAAAACAGCTATTCTGTTACAGATTTCTGTTAAAATGTTCCTCTACATCGACTTAAAAAATATATATTCCGGTAAATTTTTCGATGAAATAAAATATTACTTTACCTTGCATCCGTATATATAAGAGCTTTGGCTTTCTTCAACCCCAAATTCAACCCCTTTACTATACTTATATACAACTTACGATTGTATCACGTATTTTTGTATCAGAAGGAACATTCTTCGTTACTTGGCTCTCACATAGCTCTACCAAACTTTCTTTCCTAATACTTTTATCAGCACTGGACAATTTTCTTGGTTGGAGATCTTTACACAATTGGAAAATGGAAAGGTAAACAATTTAAAAATAGAGATATTTTTATACACCGACCTTATAACAATTTGAAGTTCTAGTTCCCAAAGACTATAAAATACCCAAATTATTATAAAACAGACTCTGTATTTTATCCATTATACATATGTGCGTTAAATACTTTGGAATAATATCAATTCCCATACATTTGTTTTACAACTATTTTTAACCTTGCAAAGTTTTTATTTATTTTTATAAAAGATCTGTGAATTGACTGAATATAGTGCATTGAAAAAAAGCTTTTTGTGGGCTATTTTTGTTTCATAAAGTTCAATAACCATAGAAACATATGTATATTTTAATACTTTTAAAATAAATATATAACTGCGTTAACAACTATTCTCAGATGTTTTTAAATACTTTCACTGCTAAAAAAAATACAAACGACTAAATTACTTTTATACCGTATTCTTAAAACATAATTAGAAAACTTTTAGGGTGTTCACTGTCAATACTTGGTGGAAAGACATTATATTAATAAAAACACAATATTCCTTTGTAGTTTATCCCACTTTATGTTATAGGTCAGGACCGGTTTCGCTCATTGCGAGCATTGCCAAGCTGACAATGAATTGTGAGCGAGCAATGAATTGTGTTTTTATAGAAATTAAGACAAGAATCTTCATTCGAAATCGTAGATTAGCCAATTGTTGAAAGTTATTCAGACTCCTGAATTAAGTTAGGTATTACGTATTTAACATAACTTTTGTTTTGTTGCAAGCAATCGATGTTTTTCGCCTTTGGTCTTAGTTACACCATCATTTTCATGAGTAATTTACAATTTTTAAATAGCAGCTACTTCGTAATAAAATCCATGTTTCATCATTTTTCCTTATGTAGAATTTTAATAATTCAAATGAAGCCTTGCTTGGCTATTCAAGTGATCCATTACTTTTGAAAATTCTTTCTTTCCAAGAAAGTACTACGAGGTCGAAGTTTTCTTCTGTGCATTCTGGGGGTTTCATATATTTCCAAGTAATCAAATTAAGATAAAAACAACGCAAAGTGGAAGGAAAACCTATTTGAATGTAGCCTTCGTATCCCGCCGGCCATTATCTTGTACTTCAATTGCTGGGAATCCTCTCCTCCCGTTCCTATACTTAAAGACAAGATATATACATATATATATATATATATATTACCGGTTTCTACAGCTGAAACTGTCCCATTCAACAAATTTGTTACCAAAGACACATCGCATATCAATTCAAATATATGTTTATGTAATCTTTGGAAAAAATTGCTCTGAATAAATCACAAAAATCTGTTCAAAAAAAAGTATTATAAAATATTTTTGAGAAAAATGAAAACTGGTACATACGTTACGTAAATTTAATTTTAGTTTACTATATGGGGGCTTAAGTGCACAAGGGCATGTCTACGAATTGTAATGTCAAAAATTATAATATGTAAGAGATATAGCTTTGTGTCACTGATATATGTATGTTTATCATTGTGGCATTGTCAATACCAAGTTTAACTCAAAACACGCATTTTTGTAATCATACTTCTGTGGTTTTAGATAATGGAGTCGGCTTTCCAGTTGTCTTTGATTAATTTGTTTTGTTTTAACTCAATAATTTTAACTTAACGTTACCATTTTCTTCGGACAACAATTAATTTAACTATAACCGGTTGTGTGCCAGGAGCGTTTATATACGGTTCCCAATTATGTGAGCGCAGTGCCGGCTATAGAAAATGCGCGTATGTATACGGTCCACTTTACTCTCACTTATACCGACGAGATCAACAATTTTTATAATTCAAATATTTTATACGCATAACGACAACTCTTATAATCACTCACAGTTACTTCCTCTTAGAACTCGTAAAAACAAAATTTACAGTTAACATATGTTGTATTATAATCAATGTCATATCTTATTTTTATTACCAAAGTCGCTAACATTACGTATGCTGACGTATTGTGAAACATTTGATTTTGATTTTTTCGGATATATGGCGGCGCAAATGACACAAAGTGTATTTATTTGGTAAGTCTATAAGATATACTATTGACATATTGCCAAAACATGTTTATTCATTAGGTTTTAATCGCGGCCATAGGTGTCCGACCGTCCTAATACCTACCGGCATATAATGGGTTAAAGTCATCACTATAACAATGCCACTAACTAAAAATAAATGCCTTTTCTTGTTCCAAATGATCATCATTTTATACCCCACGTTGATTAAATTCAAATGACTAATAAAATTTAGTTATATATTGTTTTCATTTGCCTATGTTGAACCCATCTATGTATACGATAAATAGCATCTTGTCGATGGGTGTAAGGCAGTTACGATTTTCCGGCCCGACCCGGAACTTCGGCCGTACATTGTTGGACTAATAAAACCTGCTTTAGGCCTTAACGACCGCCGTTTTTCGCGCAATCGGCGTTACGCACTTAACGAATTATACGAAAACGCCGTTACGGGTGAGGCTTTTCTTTATTTAGTAGCGGCAGAGTTCGTGTTGTTGCCATTATTATTTCATCAGGAAAATGCGCTACTTAACGAGTTATTACCGACAATAGCAATTGAGTTGTTTATAAGAACACAAATAAACTACACCTTGGAAAGTGTAGTCTTGTTGTATATAAAACAATTTATCCAAATCATGTGACTGTATCTGTTTAAAAGGTTGCCGTTGTTAATATCACAAAAGGTCTTTGACACGATTTTCGTTTTTGCAATTTATACTATCAAATTGAAATCAATAGAATGATTTTTTATCTTCTTAATACGTATGTATTATCCAAGGCTATGTAGTCGGAATCGGAGTCGTGAAAAATGAGCGGCTCCAATTTTTTATAATAAAAATATATCTTATGATTTGTATTCAAACAAAATAGTTCAAAGTATTGACATCGCATGCTTGGCTGACTAAAGATGATCTGATGGTATATCTATTAAATTATTGAAAAATTTCCTCGGAGTCGAAGTCGTCTTTTTTTACGCCACTCCATAGCCTTGGTATTATCTAAAGTCATTTTCAGTAGACATTTTAACTATTTAGTATTACCAAATAACAAAATATCATAAAAATGTTATTACTTTATTACGATTTCAATGTAAAAACGTTAAAATATCCACGTCATTTTATTTGGCTAAGAATGATTCGGTTATTATACAATTATTGTATGCACAAAGAGAGATTATGTCTGTGTGTTTTGCTGTTCATATATAATATAAAAGACACATAATTATAATATTTTCTATCTGCAATTAATTTAAAAAAAAAAAAAACTTTATAAAATTGAGACAGTATTTTTATTTTTACGAGTCATGATATGATAGTTAAGTGTTTTAATAATGAACACACTGTTTATTGTTATTGACAGTATGATTAAATTTGGTCAAAATCTGTTTTAAAAATCGAAGATACCAAGTCATTGTATTCTAACCAAAATAAGATATAATTGAAACAACGTTCCGTATTCTTGCTGTAGAATAATAAATATAAATTAAACATTCTTAGTATTGAAATATAGTAAATCTAGAATGATTTATGTGATCCGTTTGAAGATTTCCAAGCATCGGTTGGTATTGGTCATCTACCTGTTATTTTCATCTACTTATTTTCATCTAATTATTCCATAATTATACTGAGTAAATCCTATAAATGTTATGTGACTTCCTCCCAAAATACCAGTAATGCTTTCAATAAGCTCACATTTAACTGTCTGTGTTAACAAATAAGCGAAGCATATTTTACACCTGGTTACACTAGTGGCAATATGTAAGAAAAACGAAGAATTAATTATAAAATTAAAAGTAATTTCAGAATCTATTAGAGCCATAAGCTTATACGTATAACATTCCACAGACCATTTTTTGTATAGAATTTGAATAATTGAAACATTGTGTTTTTGTCGTTAAATTTTTTTAAAAAGTTTAATTGCGATTCTCTTTTCGATCGGCAAACGTATTAATAATATACCAGAAAACGAAAGCTCGACTCGTAATTCACTACCGCAAAAACGATGAACAAAGTATGTGTACATTTCGTAAAGCAAGATGGCTCCGTGGCACTCCTAAGAAGATTATGTAATTAAATGCAAATGGCGCTAATGAAGCCCTCTGCCGTTGATAATATAGTCAGTCACTCTACCCCGATCACTCATAAGGCCCTCTCTCTCCCTCCCACTCTTGTTTGTCTTCTGTCGCTGTGTTTTGCATAAGTCACTTAATCATAATTAAATTACCATCTTTAATTGTGCGGTTTTCTGTTTTCTTCTGTCAGCCTGCTGGAATTCATTATCTTTCGAATTATGTCAAGCAAAAAAAAAATACGATTATCAGCGTTTTCAAAATAACCCAGTATTTCTTTCAAGAAAACAGATAATGTTTAATAAAAATTTCAATTCGATATATCAATCAATCGACGTCATAATACGACGATTAAATTGTGTTTAATGCTAAGTTTTAGAAGTAAAAATCATATAAATAAGTATGAATAAGTGTGAACTTTGACATTATTTCTGATCAAACTCCGAAATCGGGCTTAAAGTATAAATTTCTACGTAATTTTCTTCTGGGTTAGGCAATATCACATGAAATCCGCATGCACAGTCACAATATAACGACATAGCTACAGTAGTTTAATAAAGGTTTACAAAATCTAAATGACGTCATTGTTTTAAAAATTAAGAGTCAATGCCCCAGTTGTATTTTAGTCTCAACTAAGATGTTACTGTACTCATTATATTGTACATAAATAACAATCAAACACGAATAAGAAAACGTAGTAGTCAATACACTTAGTTAAAATGCACCACCACTTGAACGTAAGAACTCTAAGCCCCCTCTTTTCTACCCCGAACAGTGAAGCTCTTGGTACTTATGTAAGGAAGCTTATTTAAGGCTGGTGTACGCACAGGCATTTAGACTGTGAATTATTTGACAGACGCCGGTGGGAGGGCTACAACTTGCGCGGGCGATCAAAGGCGTCGAAGTCAATTTAGAGAGTCGATAATTTATTTATTTTTATTCTTAAAAAAAAACATCTTCACAAAAGCAACTGACGTAGATATTTATTTATATTTTTTTTCACTTTAGTTTCATTTCAGTTGGTTTATGTTACCCTCGTTTTTAAACAATATCCCAATCCTGCAGTCAATAAATCAATACTCTTAGGCGTTTCTCTTTCTCGGTGGCGATGTCCAGGTGCTCAAATACCCAAACAAATATTTCCATACATATATTACAATATTTTTACGGTCTTCAGAGGCTTCAAACAAAATTAATTCACATGTGTAAAAGCAATATATATATGTGAGGAAACTGGAAACGAAAACGTCATCTTCTATGTTTTGTCAAAAATGAGCTACATATTTTTTTGAAAATTTTATGTTGGGTTATAGCAAACATGTTAGTTTTTAAACGAATTTCACAAAGTATTTTTAATTATATTATAATACCAAGATATTACCAATGAGATTAAAAACATTACTTTCCAAACATTTTATCTATGCTTAAAAGAAAAAAATACGTTTGAATTAATTTAAGCATATTTTACAAAAACCAATACCTTATTTCCCAAACTTCGTGTGTTTGATGTTTAAAAAAATCATTTAAATTTGATTCCAAAAACAATATCATTCTTCCTACCACAGCTTTCTTATATTTACAAACAGTAGTACAACTATTGTTGAGATGCTCTATTTGGAGTACATATCCTTCTCATCGAGAGCGAACTTTGGGATGATTAATAACTTTCTTAGAAAATTTGCATGTTATAATTTGGTTTATTTATTTTCTTGTAGATGCGAAGATGTATATAAATAAGTTTTCTTCGTAGCAAAACAAGCAATATCTTATTACTGATTGAAATGCGATTGCATGTTTGTTTGTTAATAGTTCCCGACTAAACTTTGAAACTAACACCGCTAAAGAAAACGGACTAATTAATGCAATCAAGCGTCGAGATATAGACGAATGAATCCAATTTCGGCCGACTAATTACATCTCTACATCTCCCCATCAGTACGGCAAACTCTACGATCGTCTGCCATCCACTACGACGCTGGCCGGTACGAACCGTAGATCCACTACGAATTACTCGCAATGTCTCCGCGTTCGTTTGCTTCTTTATTACAAGCAAATGTGTTTATTTTAAAGCAGCACTTGGAAAGGATATCAAGGCGTATAGATTTAACGGCAGTAAAACAAGATATATATTATTTCTTCCCTCGTCTACGCATTTTATGGGTCATTAGTCAGTAGTTGATAATAAATAGCTTTCGTGTGGCTAAAAAAGCATTTTTTAATTTGAAAAACATATCGACTTATATATAGAACAAATAGATATTCTAAAAAATCTACATAATATTTACATAATTTAGATACTGGCGGTTCTAAAATAACGTATAATAATTTTTGTATTGCACAATTTTTCTTTAAAAAAATGATACAGCAAGTTATGTTATTCTGATTCCTACTATAAATTACTAACACTTATATTTCGAATGTTTTACATATAAAATAAGTGTTTTTTGTACAATAACTTATTGATAATTATAAAAACATTTTGATTTTGTATTATATTGACCGCGTATCTTAAAAGATTTTTTCTATCAAATACAATAGAAAAAGTTAATTAAAATGTATTGGTTTGCAGAAACAACGCTATAGTGGGCTAAATAATGTTTCATTCGAATGCAAAAGTGTAACACAATATGTAAATCTTCCCCACTTTTCATTTGATTGCCATACCATCAAGAGACAGAATGAAATCGATGGGAAGCGATCGGATTGCCGTGAAGGAAGACATTTCGCCAGTGAAACGTGCAATAAAATTGACGGTTTATGGCGCCCCAAATCAAGAACCTCCTTTTCAATGCAGTGACGCTACAGGAACAATACAGCAAGAGCTCACTTTATACCGCATTACTTGACAAGATCCCCTTTCAAACTCGATTGCTAGGATTGTTCTGTTTTTATTTATTTTTACAATAAAACATTTAAACTTGCGTTATAAATAACACGTTTCTTATTAAATACAATGCTTGAAGTTTTTTTATAGTATCCAAACAGCTTAATATTAAAAATCGTATTTTTAAATCATTTTTCTATAGTTTTCTGCCATATAATTCATTTTTGATCGAACAACGCCTATATCGTCGAAAACTAAATACATAAAGAACAATTTCTTTGACATATGCTGAAGTAAATTTTCACTTTCAGTGATATAAATTTAAATACCTTGGCTCCATTTCCAAACAAAATCCAGTCTCTGGTCGAGAGTAAGATAATAAAAAAATAGCAATGGACAAATGCTTACCTGCATTTATAAATGTGTATATAATATTTGTTATTTAATGATTTTTACATAATATTTGATTTGCTTTCATAGTCGTTCATTTACTTACTAATTAGACAGTTTTTAAATGAGTATTAACACTTTTTATTATCTTTACTATTATAAATATTGAGGATGGAAATGTTTTCAATACTAATACTGATTTGTAGTTATTGCTGGATTAAATCAGTTCAAACAGTCATTGTTAAGAAAAGGGAACACTTTTTCACTAATAATTAATTAAGTCAACAAATCAAAATAATATGTTTATGACATTATTTACATTATTTTAATCAATCTGTTTAAGTAACTTTGATATACAAAAAAAAATAGAATTTCACCCTTATTCAGTATTAGGATACAAATATCTATAATGGAAGTTTTTTATTTAATTTTTATGTTTATATTGTACATTACAAAAATCACAAATTATTGACTTATTTATTTTGGAGTATGAAAAAAGATTTATTTGATAATGCTAGTCATGAGTTACACCGGTCCTGGTCATATAAAATAAAAGTGGAATAAGTGCAAATAAGTGCATTTTTTGGAAAAAGATTTTTTAATAAAACACAGCAGAAAATTACATAAAAACTTTAGGAACTGATCCGGAAGTCTAATTTCATACGTCAGAATAGCATCAGTGGGAACTCGCTCACGCCCAAGCTGAATATGTTGACATTCGAAGCTGTACTGAAAAACATTAAATAAGTCGAAAATAAATCATTTTGTTTAATATTTTACATAATTAATGCGTTTTTAATGCGTAATTTTTTTCAATTGAACATTTTTTCAAATATTTAACATCAACATACCGACCCATCTATTCGTTGAGAGTAACGTCTTCATTGTAATAATTTGTGCGCTTTACTTTTACCATTCAATCTCGAAAATATACTAAAAAAAAAACTGACGCAGCGCCAAGGGGCTAAAGTCAATGGGAAATAAAGGCTGATTTAAAATTCCTATCACGTGACCCGCGCCGTCCCTGCAACCGCGGCATCTTGCTCCGTTACATAAACCTCCGACCGTATCTGCCTAATTCAGGGGTTTTTAATCTGAATATAATTAAACAGGGAATTCTTATTTGATCAATAGCCGTAAACTAGGGACTTTATTCGATCATTGTTTTTATTTAACACGTAGGAGCACGTAGATGAGAAATTCCGTGCTACTGCGTCTTTAAAATGGTTTTTTTAAGAGTATTTACTTCTTGAAACTATGTGAAGCCTGGAAAGCTGGTTCTAATATTCTTAACAATTTTTTTGATCTCTTGTTTTGGTACAGACTAAGTTTTTATATTTTTCTCACGTGTATATTCTAGATAATTACTAAAAATTTGGCCAGCTTAAGGCTTTGAAAGACGAAAACAATAAAGATAAAATCCCCCACGAATACCGATTGTGAATACGAAAATAATTTATTCCAACAACAAAAAAATTGTCTATGGTTTTGTCCATTTCAATTATGAAATTCTAAATATCTGCCCGTGATTTAGATCACATTTATTTACAGCGAAACTGATAGTGATTTTAAATAGTGATAAACCAGTCCGTCATTACCACTTTCTAGTGAAGGCAAAGATAGAATACATGAGTATTTTATTTTTTTATATAATGCCTATCAACCAAGTACCCACCCTAACACCCTAAAACACCCTAAAAGTGATAAGTGCTAATATCCTTACTCGTTAATAATAATTTGCTTACAGTCGTCTTATTCGTGCATAGTTTTAATGGCCGTTATATTTGATGCATTTTTAATGTATTGAATTTCCCTGGGAGGCAATGTATACTCTAATGCGAAAACATTACAGGCAATGCCAATGCAGTGGGTGAACTGGCAAAATATAAGGGTAAGTAGAACAGGGTAGCACGTGACCTAACACTCTTATTCTGACGCAGGATAATTATTATATAATAATACTATACCCACTAGTGTGAATGTTTTAAGTGCGGTAACCTTTTTCTTTTTGTCACCGATACCCTGAAAAAGACTTAAGTATTATAGAGGTGCACTTAGGAATAAATTCATTTGTTACTAAACCAGACAACATTGAATTCTCCGGTACTTTTAACGCTGACGTCAATTGGATTCAATAAACTGTTTTATAAAAAAATATTTGTTTTAACTGGATAATTCTTTGAAATCGTTCATGATAACATAGTCGTTTGGCAAACATACGGTGCTAACTTTTAATTCTTAACATTTTTATACTGACACTTCAATTTAGTCTAAAGATTACGATCGTTTTTTCTCGTGGCGAGCATTTTTAACTGATTGAATTTGAGTTAAAAAATCTTAATAGAAAATTTAAATAAATTGATTATTACGTGTATTGTGTTACTAACTGTGACACGTGTTTCGCCTCTTTCAGAGGCATCTTCAGACTTACTATCGCAAAGTCACTTAAGCAAACTTAAAAAAGCATAATCAAAGTTAATTTAAATTTTCTATTAAAGTGAACTTCCACAAAGTTACCGCCGAAATCATCGAAAGTAAAAAAATCTTAATTTGTTTTAGAGTTTATCGATAAATCTCCTTAGATAATTGGTTGATAAAAGCGGATAACTAGGATTATCTTCGGAAAGAAAGTCTGCTTACTGAGTTTCAATTGTTTTGTAATAGAGTATTTTTTGTTTGAGATCATAGCTTTTTATAAGAAATTATGTATTGAATATTTTATGAATATTGTGTATCGGTACACTATTTTGTCGATATTTTCATATGTATATTTAAATTAGAATCCCCTATGTTATAAAGAGACAGTTCCATTTATGAATCTTATCGACAGAAAAAAATTACTTATTATAATAAAATATTTCCTAATAAATTATTTTTCAGTCATTATTGATTATTAAGTGCAAGTTTTAATTTTTAGTTATTTTAAACATTTAATTAATTGATTTGGCATTTACTTGGTAGAACTCCATTTATAACAGATTAAAATAACAAAGTATTTTAGCTCTACAGTTTTTAATAATTTTATTCGTTGATAGCTATTTCGGCTTACGCCATCGTCAGAACTGACGATGGCGTAAGCCGAAATAGCTATCAACGAATAAAATTATTAAAAACTGTAGAGCTAAAATACTTTGTTATTTTAATCTGTTTAAACATTTAACATTGCCAAACAATTGTTCTGCCCCGTTCAATTAATTACATTTATTTAATAATAAAAAAACAGACGTTAGCTAATACAGCAATAAAATTATATTGTAAAAACTGTGGAATATTCGCTCAATTTAAATTTATTTCGCTCGCTTCAATTAAAAATGGTGTCGTATTTCTTTTTCATTTATGATATCGTATTATTGATTTTTTAACGTGCCACGAGGTAACGTTTATGCAAAGAAGGGTTATAATAGCAATTCACGATTAAATTTGTATGATTTGTTTTTAGATGTCAAGGATTCGCGCCATTATTAAAATAAATGACATCTGTTGACGTTTATAATTACAATAATTTAACTTTCGGTTTCATTATATTTCAACACTTCACAAACAAGGGCGCAACTTCAACTGCCAATCAAATTTTTGCTGTTCAAGTGATATTTACAATAATAATTAAATCTGTTCGGAAGCTGTTTATATAATTCTGAGAGTTGCTAACACAAATAGTATTAGTAAATATAACACCATACACTTTTTTGTTACTCTTAAAACAATTAAAAAATTAAAACGTTACAACTAATGATATTCAAGGCGCCAGATATTTTGTTTTTTTATCAATCACTTGAACTCGATGATAATTTTCAATATCACTCGAAATCAGTTGAAATTTTTAAAATTTGATTGTTACGTTTACGATACATAAAGCCAGACTTATCTGATCACCAGGATTAACAACTTTTTACAAAACCACAGAGACCAACAAGTCCCAAACTTTCATAGTCGTAATTCATAGTTGTTATCTTAATAGTTTACGCTTTTGGCTCAATATGTATTCTCAATCATTCGTATTCAAACGAGTCTCTTGAAAAATTCTATTGGATCAAAAGCGTGCGGGTAAAATAAATTGTTATGGCGCTATTGAATTAGAATCTGCATGCACATATCATAGTTCCGGGGATAACTAACGTGTATATCAAAATATTTCAGTGAGTCTTTAGGCCTCGGACATGTACATACATTTGTTGACTAATCATCCAGCAGACGGTTTATTGATGATCACTCTTGCAATGATTTTGTGTTGAATAAATCCGTAAATAATAATATTGTAAAACAATTGTCTCAAGCTGTATGACTGTTTGATTGTTATATTGTTAGAGCAAACAAACGTGAGTGGAATCATTTCAATGCTTTACGTCTGAAGCAACGAAGCTTTTTAACATTTTCAAGATACCATAACTTGCTCCCCGGTTAAATGTCTTTCCGGTAGGCGGCAATATAAATTACCTCCCTAACAATAAAAGCTTCGGGCGTTGTCCCGTAAAGCTAACAGGGAAACTTCCGAAACTTTGCCTAAAATATTGAGAATATTGCCCGCCAACCTGTTTTAAAAGTTACTATCATATGTTTGTTTTAAACTCTGGATGTTTATAATATGTATAGTATTATAACAATGCGTTTGTGTTTTCCTATAAATGGAAAGTTTTACTTCTCTCATGTGGAGAAAAAGCGACTTACTTATAATTTGCCAGCTAATTTAATGAATATTAAAATTGTTTTTCTTAGCTTACTAAATTTAGTTTATTTGTCATAAAACAAAAATTATTGGTAACCTGTAATATTGTATTCTTTAATCCAACCTTTGTACTCCATTATATGCTTATTAAAAACATTAAAATACTATAAACAAGGTACTGGTTTCACTTTAGAATACATTGCATAGCTGTCAATACAATTTTTAAATCAAATCACATGCAAATCAACAGGTAATCATTTTCGTGGCAACAAGAATAAATCTTAATCTGTGACTCAAAAAATAACATAAAAAGGATATTCAAAGTCATTAATATATTTACTCTTTCGACATTACAGACAATTTATAACACTATTAAAATGAAATTGTTATATTATAAAATGAATTTGGTTATTTAATTTTAATCTGCCATTATATTTACAAAGAAGTCGACTTTTTGTTTTACATGTCCAACTACTTTAACTTTTTTTATCAATGCAGTCATAAATTAGATGGTTATATGATTTTTAAATACCTGTAGGATATTACTTAATATTTTCTACATCAAATCTATAACGTGACTTTAAGAATTATTTAACCTGTTCTATCAAATATATATAAAACCAATACAGAATCCGTGGAAGGGTGGGTATATATATAACAATAGCTTTTACTAATGTTATCATATAATACTTATACAGGAGTGTTTTTTTGTAATTTTAACTAGTCTAAGCTGTTTTATACAGCTAATGAAAACAATATGATTTTTAAAGTGCTTATTTAAACCATTTTTTATTTCAATCTGGTGTATCGATTTAAATGAAAATACGTGCAATGTTTCCTCGTCCTTAATATTCATACCTTGCTTAAATATAGCTCCGACTTCGTGAAACCATCAGGCAAGTTGAATATCTCTCAGGTTATATTATAGCATCCCAGCTTCCTATTCAGGCAATTAACACAAGGTTTACTTTTCATTAAGCATCATAATGCTACAATTGGGTCGTTAATATTGATATTACAATTTAAATTTCGTAACAAAGCGAGTAATTTTGCAGCAACACTCCACCAATTATACTAATTCATTATTTATGTTTTTCGGCGCTTCAATTTATACCGAAATTAATAAATAACAACTCTAAAAAGATTTGATAGCTGCATCTTCTATTGACTGTTTGTCTACTGAAATATTTATAGTTTAATGCAACAGTCAATTTATCTTATCATCGTAGATACGTAACTAATTAAACAAATAATACAAGCATTTTCAAGACTGACAATATCAATAAAATATATGAATACTTCTTGATTTTTTTCTTGATTATCTGTAATAATTTATCTTAGTAATATTATAATTAAGTTTCCACTTGTTTTTTCTTTAAGCACCGTGTTCTAAAAAAACGTTTATTTATCCTGAGCCTGAGTATTGAATAATCAACGCTTTGTCGGTTGAAACTTTCATAGCTCAGAGAATCTCGATATTCCATCGCATAAACTCATTCATATTTAATTTTTACTATAATGGATAAAGAACAAGTCAACAAAATTTATTAGTGATCAATAAATACAGAAAGTCTACATGGTGTGATCATATTTTGTACAATTAAAAATCTTAATTTGTCTAGAGGTCTAATTATTGCCATCAATCATTGAAGTTGCACGGCAGTGCTTTTTTTATATGCATAAACTAAATCCAGGTGACTTATTCTTCATGAATTATCTTGACGTATCAACTACGTCAGAAATTACATTGATAATTAGTTGAGCAGATAAAATTAAGTAAATTTCTCATTTCCTAAATAATATAACTATTGTTTCGCAAGCTTTAATTTATTTTTAGAAAAATACCCTTAAATATTATACTTAAGAATGACTTCCTAGATTGATTTATAAAACGATTTAATTGCTAAAATATTTGAAAATGATAAATAAACTAACCCAGTTTTATTTTGATACTTTATCTAAAAATTCTCTTACCTATTTTTTTTTCGTATTTGTTTCAGGTAAGAAAGAAAGCAATCGCTCGGAGCTGAACACCATCTTCGTTGCGAGGAAAAAAGGTTCTTTATTACATTAATAAAAATGTCGACCCTAGCAGAAATATCCTGCCGTTTCTTGCGTATTATATCAAAATATGTATCACGTTATATTATATTATTAAGTATTATAAATTCTTTACTAAATACAAAATTGCTCTACTAAACGTCATTATCACCTAACGGTGTCGTAACTAAGAAACTAATTAATAAATATTGGATTTTTTACGAGGAAAAATATTATGAAAGTAATTTCAAACGTTAATTTTCTTTATATTTCCGTTACAGTGAACGATTCACTTTGTGGGAGCGAAGAAACTGTAGTTTTATAGCATATTCGTATCTGTGTTAATTACTTGGGTTTATTAAGCCTGTCGGATTTAAATTAATCGTTAAAAAAAGAAAGGAGACTTTCATTTTTTAACAACTCTAAATTGTCAATAATTTCTACAATGAATTAATAAATGAAGCCATATGCGATAATGCATTTTTAAGCTAACATTTAAAATTATTTCATGGTTTCCGTGACGCAATATATTTTGAAACGATGCTTCAATATATATATATATCTATTTTTTTGGGAATAAACAGTTTCTCAATAATAATTTTATTGCTTCGGGCTTATGTTGTAAAATTCGGTTGCAGTATATATATTTTTACAACCAAATACAATAAACTTTATTCTTATTTCATTGCCCTTTTCAATTTCGGCGATTATTTTCAGTAATATTTACTATCTCCGTTTATTAGAAAACCTCGACCTCATAAGGAAGGATATCAAAACCCTATCGCCGCAGAAGTAAAGTCTGCCAGATCCCAAGTCATTAATCTTAGCCGAATTTCTTTGAGGGGATTCCCACTAGAGGAAAAGCCCAAACATTTTGTAAGATTCCATGTCCACTTTTACGGGGGTCCAAAAGCAGTGGCAGGACCGAAATACCCCACTACTATCTTATAACACGTATAATAATATATTATTAATAATAAATACTATGTTAAAATTAAATAATTGTATTACCGTCATTTTGCTACAAATAATCATGTTATGTTAAGTTTCTTATCTGGGATACAAACGTTATTTAGTGAGTGTTTTGATTTAGGTTTGATTAGGCCATAATACTTTTGCACATTGCGTTGATATTTATTAAGCTATCTTTGTATATTAAGCATTGAAATACTGCAAAGTAAATTACTTTGTGTCAGGATTTAAAACTATTATTATATTAATAAAATGATACCAGTAAAACCGAAAAGGGTTTTTTTCAACATCTTATTGAATATTTAAAAAAAATGTTTTAACACATATTTTTCATGAAGCAATGAAGCAATTTAGATTTATTATTGTTCATTGAGATGTGTTGAATAATTTAACCTTCCAGAGACGAGAGCTTTTTTCAATAATTTATTTTTAAGCCATTTTAAAAGCACGGATAACTTTTATTCTAAACAAAAAAATTAAAAAAAAAAAAAAACGCAAATTCGTTGTATAGAAACCCCACATGACTATATGGTAATGCTCATTCTTTCATTACCGTGTAATATTGTGTACGGACAGTAGCAAGGACGAGCGTGACCGTATGGACACCCAAACATTCGGGGTTGAAATATAGCTAAACGTGATATTTTTAACAATATTTACAATTTGACCTCTTTAAATCAATATAATTTCAATACAAATATATTATCAAAAAAACTGTAAATAATTTGATGTTTTGATAGTTTGACAGTTTCAAAAAGCCCATTAAAAAAAACATGCATGTGCTTTTGGTGGCCGTTTATGTCCCCGCGGCTGATGACTTTCTGTACCCTTCTTAATCAAATATGAGTGAAAGCAACTATATTCAGGTAGAAAAAGGATGAATAGTAGGGTCAATAGACAACGGTGTTTACTGTTACCATATGGTCACGCTCGTCTATGGAGGGTTAAATGCATTAATTATTTCATTACAAGCATAGATTGAGCACAGACTTCATTCATAATAACCATGAAAAGAAACGGATACGCATTCAAAAAAACATTATTACCGTTTTGATATATTTAGAGCTTAAAAAAATGAATGCCAGATTTAATTCAAAAAGTTTCATTCTTCCTTTTTGACAATCACTTTGTAAGGACGCTACTGTCCGTTCCGGAGCATGACTTTCACTAAACCAAGTTTTTTCAACAAACTTCAAAACGGGGAAAACCGAGTTTTTGTATTAATGGATTTTCGAAGTGCCGTAAAGGTTTACCTCGGAGATAAGTACGTACTCTTTGGTTGTGGTTTTAGATTTCTATATTATTATTATTCAGAATGTGTTCTTTCAAAATAATGATCATCGCGTAAAATTATAATAATATTATACATAAACAATTCATTAAAACGCTTAACTTTTCCACTGAAACGATTAATAGTAAGTAGTTGACTTTAATATCTATTTTTTGTAAAATTCCAACAGTTTCTTTTTATAGCATTACAGCTTATTCCAATGCGACAAATATTTGTAGGTCACGCCGCCTGTGTGGTCGAGTGGTCAACATCGTTGGCTTCGGTTACGGAGGTCACGGGTTCGAATCCCAGTACAGACAGTTTTATAAATAGATTTTTCAATCGATTTATGAATTTCTGTTCAAAGGCATGGATGTATGTGATGTTTTGTATTCCCTCCTCCCGCCCATCTTATCCTATGAACGTATTGAGAGAGATTAGCTTACCACTTATCCTGTCCTAGCCCTATCCTTATATTTCTACTCTTTTTGAAAAAAGAGAGGTTGAGCAACTGAGTAACAAGCAGTTCTTGTAGAAACACTTATGTTGAGATAAACTCCATTAGGGGTCCATATGCTCCACATTGGGAGCGGACATGGTTTTAAAATAAAAAACCAAGTTCATACGAGATAAACTCGATAAGAATTTTTCATAAGTCAATCGAGATCAACTTGAGTAGGGTGGAAACGACAAACACCCATGTCTTAGATCTTAAATTAAAATTTGAAAAAATCTCAATTTGGCCTTATCGGGAATTGAACCCAGACCCGCCTGGTCGGTAGAATCGAGCTCTTGCCAACTAGACCACTTAAATGCCTAAAGATGTTAAAAGACAAAACTCGTTATTTGCGACGAAATAATTCAAAATTCAAATGATTTTAACAAATAATTGTTTTAATAAAAATAATAAAACATTTTTAGTACTTTTTCCACATAAAATTTATTAGATCAGGACCGGTTTCGCTCATGATGAGCATTGTCAACTGATAAGAAAAACAATAAAACAGTGATATTTATATAAAAGTTAAGTGATAAAAACAAGGTATGAAAAACAATTGGTATTACAACCTAGCAAAAGAATTGAAGTAAAATACAAGGAAAATAAACTATAAATAAAAAGTTGAAGACCACTTAGCAATGAAACTATTATGACAAAAACCAATTAGGTATGAATTATCATTACCAAAGTAAAAACCAACAATTAGTTTGATTAGTATAATTGTTTAGTTTTAGCAATAATACGCAAAGTCAACCTGATTCTGTATTCTATTTTCATGAATAGTATTATGAACCGTTTCGTTATTTTATATTTTTAAATAATTTCGTTTTAAATTTACTGATTTCCACGTATCACTTTTTTAACCAAAAATTCTCATTTTTATGGAGAATTCTTTGAAACGGTTACAAAATTCTAAAAAGGATAATATTTCTCTCTCAAAAAACAACTCGTTAAAATAATTGAACCAAATTCTTGATACTCGATTGGTTGCCGATATTTAAGTTCGCCTATTAGCTGGGAAAATCTTTTCCCGAAGGTTTTTCTTTAACGAGTAAGATAATATACCTGGCCTCGAAATACTGGTAAGCCAAATAATTAAGAAGAAGGGGTCATTACAACTTTACCATCAATTAGGTAAACCACTCCCTAATTTCTTTCACCCCTTTCTGTATCTTATTACACCTCCACGCTCTTCTGAACTCTAACATCGTTTAGAATAGATGAGCTATTTTCATTGAGGGTATTTTTTTCCACCGCCTGTATAAATTTTGTCATATCTGATTGAAATTTTCAATCAAGTCCTAAATCTTTTTTAATTTATTAAGAATCAGAGATCACCCGCGATTTATTAATGTTTTTTTTTTAATTCATTCCGCTAAAAATAATACTTTTGTGGAAATAGAACAACAAAAATACCAAACTGCGCTTTAATATATCTGAATAAGTTTCTGTATTATATTGGCCCATTAGAAGTTAAGGAATCCAAGTGGTATTTTAGAAAAAAATAAGTTAAATACGTTGTAATATTTGACACATTTTAAACTATTGTAAAAGTAAAGTAACCTCAGTTAAAACACATTTTTATAGTGTTATCTCCATAAAATAAAAATATTCAATCCACCAGAACACCAAGTAAAGACGTGATTGTCCAAGATTTTTTTTTACCATTTTACTAGTTGGTTCATTTCACTTCTCGAGGGCTCATATATACGTGGATAATCACCGTATTCATATCGGGTCCGTAGTGCAGCGGTCATTTGCTTAAGTCCTTCACGGGCTAAAGTCCCAGTACGAACAACATTAATTTAAACGATTTATAGATTTTTAATTTAAGGCATGAGATTTTGTGATGTTTAAAAATTCCTTCTCACCCTACAAATCCAAAAAATAAAACGAAGCACAGCGATAGCGAATTAGTTAATTAGTTAATCACTAGAGCTATTCTTATCCTATCATTTCTTTATCCTTACTCCCATTATATATAAAAAAAAAAACAGTTTTATCAATTGAGGAACAAGCGGTTCTCGTAGAAAAACTTCGGTTGCAATACTTCCATTTGAAGGCCATATAGCTCTACATTAGGAGCGCACATGGCTTAAAAAATATCATACAAAGAGTCAATTGTGTATCTAGTCCTGCTTTAGTTTCAGCCTTTAATCTTTACATTCTCTTAAAAAGAGAGGTTGACTAACTCACTAACCACCAGTTCTTGTAGAAAAACTTGTTTTCAAATCGTCAATTAAGAGTCATTAAAAAATATGATATGTAATATGAACTGAATATAATTTATATGGCATCACTCACATCGCCGAAAACATATTTCGTTAGTCATTTAGTTACTTCCCAAAGCAGTTCGAAATTCTTGTTCATTTGGTTGTTATAAAAGCATATTGATTTTTCGCAACTCAATCTTTTAATTTAGTGCGCATGCGTCAGATAATTTTATTAATGTGTAAAAGTTTGTCACGCGTTTTCTCAGTACAAAACAACTACTTACGTAATTATTGTGGTATGCATGCAAACACACCGTTCCATTTTCAAAATATTTTTTTAACCATCGTACTGGGAGACATTTTTATTCGAATAATGTTCCAATTACGAACATCAATTATGACAACAAGCGTTCATTCTTTATTTGAAATAAAGTTTCGTTCAAAATGCGTTTATTTCGTCGGATACAATTTAGTATAAATGGGATGCCCAGTATCAACCTAGTCGAAGTCATTATTTTTACCGATATACACTTTTTTATAACTTTTACAATTCAACATATGTTCGGCTACCAATATATAAAAATTGGCTTAAAATAATGATTTTACTATCAAAATTAGCCAAGCCTATTGGACAAACAGAATATTTTAAGCATACTGGCTAAGTCATTGACAGCCAATCGGATCGCAGGATTTGAATCAGCTGACTGAATGTCATTCAGTGTTAATGCTTTAGTGTTTCGCTGTTATTAAAGTTAATTCGTATTAAAGGCAGCCAAACAAACTTTCGGCAAACTGACTTGACCGTATTTGAAAATATTTATATTTTTTAATCAATTACAACAAAGACAATGTTTCAATAAAGAAACCATGTTCTATGAAGGTCAAAAAAAATATTATTTTATAACCATTTCTGCACATTTTTAAAAGTCAAAATAACTTTTTAACAACACTAAAAAAGCCTAATAGTTGGTCTTTAAAACTGACAAGTTACATTATGTTTTGGGTCGGGAACTTTTGAATCTTACTACGTAAGATATGTACCTTCTTTTATTACTCATCCAAAAATTTCGTAGTATCATTATTGTTTTATGAATTTAAATAAACATAATAAGTTTGCATATCTTTAAAATCATTTAATAAGTCCCCTAGTTAAAACGACACAAGTTTTCATCTGCAAACGTCTGTCCCATCTGACTCGAGAAGAATAATTGCTGTGTTTCTTCCAACTCCTTCGCTCACCCTTTCATTGTGACCTCTATTTCCCCTCTATGCCTCATCCTCTTCTCACGCAGGTTGAGATTTCTCATACTTCTTATAAAAGTATTCTCTACGAAAGTTCAACAATCAGCGCTAATCAAGCTTCGAAACTTCGCCCGAATGGGGGAGTGGGCATACCATGGACTTGTGGCAAATGTTGCTCGATTGGACGAGAATTGAACACATTTTATTCGATTATAACTTATACCCACTGTGGCATTTATACACACATCCAGATATTGTAAATCAATATTGTTACAATGTTTAACCGACTGTTATTAAAACATAAAACCAACTCAAAGTAGTTTACAAAAATATGTGTTGAAAGTTGTAAACGATTCATCTGTTTCCTAAAAACAAAGACATTATCCGTGTCTCTGACGAAATCATCTAACCTGTAGGATAATTTCGATTTGTTTTTGCAATACGCAGGGATAAAAAATGCTTCATAACACTATTTATTATATTTCGTCACTGTTCTGACAGAAATTAGCAAATAACAAATTGATAGTTCTGAGTTAACAGCAAATAAAAAAAAACATTTTTTACGATGAATCTCTTTCACCGATATTTTATATGCATTAATGCCGATCTGACACAAATAAGAGTTTAAAATTAACTAGAATTAACAATAATTGCCTATAAAAATGAATGCTTTTTTATGAAAGCTGGTATAATAAATGCACCAACTGAGTTGTTGCAGTCAACGAATTTATATAAAAGAATCTCTCTGTATAATTCAGTCATTTTTTTTATTTATTGACTTCTACCAGAAATGTGACTGCCAGAATGCATGTCAATATCCGTTACCTGTGAAACTTAAGTTTACAAGCATTGATATTCAAATTAATATGTTATGATATACATATAGTCCTGATGTTTTCATCGACTTCACGAAGACTTCCGGGTAGTAGAGAGAACAATTAGCTTTAATTTATTTGACTTTACCTTATCCATATCATCTCTAAAATGATAAGTTAATCACTTGAATACCAAGCGGACACAGGTGTACGGAACATATGCAAGCAAACACGGATGTCCAAGACATTTAAAAAATCAAATACTTGGTATTCTAATAGAATATAAGCAATATTTTGATGAATATGTGTAGTGCTATCTATACTGAGTCAATGTAGGTTTTTAAAATATCGAATTCGAGTGTATATTAGACAAAATTATTTTTCTCAAAAACACGCAGTATCTCTGGGACATATTAATGATACATATTTGCGCGGTATTCAAACGGTTAAATGACTGCCTTTTCATCACTTATTGATAACAGTGGCTGATAAACGTTATGTTTATTTCTATTCATAGAGTACATGGCTTAAAAACGAAAATATTAAGTTATATCGAAACCAGACGGAGGCAACACTATTTTCCTTGGGATTATAAGATTTTTATGCTCCCCACACTTGTTACGCAGTGCATGCATAGTGCCGAGTAGTTGGGAAATGTAGGGGGCTCAGAAATTCGTGTCACGTTCTTGATATCGACACCAGCCCGTTTCACCCCACACCACCCCTTCAACTTCTTATGCCAAAACTAATTTCCAGATACAGCATTTACACAAAAAAATATTATAGACGAAGTTTTGGGTGAAAATATTTGCAACGAATCTGATATGGACCAATTCAATTTTCGCATATACGAGTTTTTCTAATATTACTTTTTTTAACTAATCTTGTGACGATGTAGGTTTTCGAATATCGAATAAAACGACTGTCACAAATGTTTGTAGTTCTTTATTTGTATTACAAAATGTTGAAAATGTCTGATTTATTTCTTTAGTTCAATAGTGAAGCTTTTTTTAATATTTTCGCTGTGAATTATGAAGCACGTGAATCCTTGATGAAGTTTTTAACAAAATTTATAACGTTTACTTAGAATTAGGTGTCAGACAGTCTCTCAACATATATTTTCAGATATTGTAAAGAGGAAAGTGAATGGGGCTATTAATGGAAACGACTAAGATAAAAAATATCGAAGCATTTAATTCCTTAGCGATAATGCGTTTGATAGATTTTTTGGTATTTCGCTCTTCTCATAACTATCGACCTGCCAGTCTCTCACATTTTTTTTTATTTTTGGAATACATATTATGCTTTGGGAGATACAAAAACATTCATGGCTTTGCATACAAATACATAAATCAATTGTTTAGGATATGTTTTGTTTGGGGATTCAAACTATTACACATATATATATACCGAATTGTGAAAGAGTCTCTTAATGCCATAACGATTTCCCAATAAATAAATAAAATGTAATATTGTATTGACCGTTACAATGGCAAAGGTTTCTTTATTAACAACCAATATAGATATACGGTTTATTTATCTTGTATTTTTTTACCATTTCCGCTTTCAATGTGAAGCATATCTCAACAGAAGTGTTTAGAACAGAAGAGAACTGCTTGTTACTCAGTTGCTTAACCTCTCTCTTTTACAATTTTAGTATAAATAGAATGATAGTGGTTAGTTTATCGCTTTTGCTATGCCCCATTTTTAGGATTGGATTGGTGAGAGGGAGGAATTTAAGACATCACATACATTCATGCTTTCCATGATTGAAAAATCATTTTATAAATCTGTCCGTACTGGGATTTGAACTCGTGATCAAAGTAACCGAAGCCAACGACGTTGAAAATCGACCACGCAAGCTGACTCCACCGAATGCTAATGGTTTCATTATAAAAAACAAATATATATGTATTATTTATTTTGGGAAAAAAACTTCATCTAAATTAAGGAATTTGCTGGATTTAAATGTTAACCCTCCAAGGACGAGCGTCACCATATGGTCACACAAAACACCGTTGTCTATTGATCCCACTATTCATACTTTTTCTACCTGAATATCGTTGCTTTTGCTCATATTTGGTTAAGAAGGGTACGGACTACAGTAAGTCATCAGCCGTAGGAACAGGAACGGTCTCCAAAAGCACATGTGATTTTTTGAATTTCCGTTTTTTTAAATTTACTTTTTGAAACTGTTAGATATTTTTTTATAAAAACATAAAATTATTTACAGTTATTTTGCTAGTATATTTGTTTTGAAATTATGTTGATCTAAAGAGGTCAAATTGTAAATATTTTTAAAAAAATCACGTTTAGCTATATTTCAACCCCGAATGTTTGCAAGCCCATACGGTCACTTTTGTCCTTACTACTGTCCGTACTCAATATTACACGGTAATAAAAGGATGAGCATGACCATATAGTCATGCGGGGTTTCTATACAACGACTTTGCGTTTTTTTTTTTTTTAATTTTGGATAGGAATAAAAGTTATCCGTGACTTCAATATGGCTTAGAAAATATTTTTTTTATCGGAAAAAAGCTCTCGTCTCTGGAGGGTTAAATAAGCTATTTTATCGATTCTATCGTGTAACGTTTAAAATATAAAACATTAAAACGAAGTATCAAATGTATCATATGGAACAGATTTAACTGTAGTTATCTTTACATATTATTTCGGTCGTTTATAGTTACTATACGATGAAACGAGTTTCTTAGCATCTGTCTTTCAAACACCCAGTTTGAGAGCTAATAAATCTAGAAATTAGACTTAAATTGGCTTTATACTGCGATGTAAAGTTTGAATAATGGTTGCTCGGATTTGTAATGTAGCGTAAGAAATCTCATCAATGTCTAGATATAATAGCTATGAGTAGCATAAACGAACATGACTGATTATGTTTGCAGCTTTTACGAACATAGGGGTGGATAAAACTTACTGGATTTAACATACTTACAAACGAGTTCAGTAAATATCTTAGAGAAAACTTTGATAAATAACACTTCCTGGAAATAAATAAAAAACAAATTTAACTCATTTGGAATGAATTTAAAAAACCCTCCTTGTCAGTATCTTTTTATCCGATGTTAAATCAATTACGACTTTTAGCGATATTTAAAAGAAACCCATTTCTTTCTGTTATCTACGTTTGACCATTCCATTCATAAACACCTGAAGGGTTTTTAAAAACTGTCAGTTTTATGTCATCTCGCTTAAATTCCTTTTACCATAAAGTTTTTCAATCGTTTCAAGTTTACCAACAAAAAATAGTTCCCCATATTTTGTATGGCTGCTGATTTCTAACCTTTTCGATTTTTACGAAACCTATAAACCGTGTTAATCAAGGGACTGTATATTGTATACATTTTTCACATGCTTTTCCGTTTATTTCATCTTACAAAGTATCCTAAACATCAAAGCTACGAAACAATTTAAATCATAAGAAAAATGACGTTTTCATTAAAAACATGTCACAAAAACGTCACACATCCAAGAGTAACAACAAAGCACTTGTTATTTGTTCAGATTTCTTTTCCTACGTTACGATAATAGTAAGGCGTGTATGATATTGTAGAGAAAAATATAAAACTGCTTTCTTCAGAACGGATGTATATTATAATAATTTATGTTTTAGATTGATTTAATTTCTGAAGTGACGTAAATAAAGGACACATTTTAAATGAGTCAATCTTTTTTTCAACAGTATTTTAAACATCTGAAATAATTCAGTTTAAAAAGATAGATTAAAAAAACACACAATTTTTATGATATCATAGCAAAGCTCTATTTATTCTAGATGTTTTTAAATGTCAAATTGGTGATTTACATAGAATTTAATTTAAAATCATGTGTGGGGAGTAGTTAGGTTTGAAACTTTTTCGTTTTGAAAGCGAAATTAGATAATCTTTTTGATAATAACTGATTTTTCTTAATGTGCCTTAAGCTATAGTTTTCTGCCTTTTTTTAAATGTATTACTTTAAGTAAGAAAATATTAAATATATTGCAAATTTATTCCCTCAGAGTTATCGTAGAAAATAATAAGAATATTTGCTGTCATAACCAATCGTAGAAATAACGTAAATTTAAATAATTTATTATATTATTAACGATGTTACCCACCATATAAAATAATGCTTCCTTGTTTTTTTCTATTTTAAAAAGCGCTTAGTTATGATATGTGAGGAGCAAACATTCAAAAAGTGTTTTGTCACAAATTTTGAAAAATAGCGTTTTATATCAATTCTGATAGCCCATAATAAAACCTATGAATGGAAATCAAAATTAGTGTTCAAAAAGGTTTTTTTTCATATTAAAATTAAATCATAAAGTTGACACATTCATACAAACCGTCACTTTTGCAACACTTAAATCATCATTTTCCAAGCTTTGTATTTGTGTGACAAAACACTTTTTGAATGTTTGCTCCTCATGTATATTTTGGGATATTTATCACATTAGAATAACCATGTCAGGTATCCCTACGAAAATTGAAACTAACTGTCTCTTATCTATGGTGCGGTCATAGGCATTGTTTTGAATATATTTTCCCTCGTCGAGATAACCGCTCATTCGTCAGGCTGTCGTCCATTTGTTTTTCTCGGTTTCCCGCCAAAGCGGCAGGAATCAATGGATGAGATAAGACGGCACAGTCGGGGGCGCACCGCCCGCTGATTGCAATTTAATTTCCCCGCCATTTCCACCTACACCTACCCACTCACGTTCTGCTTCTTGTCCGTGTTACTTAGATAACAGTGTCGTTCCATGACATAAATATTATATTATTAATGTCATAAAGAATATATTGCAGTACAAGAGTTATTTCCATGCTTAATGTTATCAAAAAAATGTAGTTGCTTTATTATGTTACAACACAATAGCGACAAATTTCTGAAACAATACATAATTATTGCAACGTTACACTTTTTGCACCTACTATTTTTTATATCTCTTCGCTACATTATAATCGAGAAAAATGTTTCCTTTTGTTAAATATGCAGTCCACTAAAACACCAAATAAAGGCGTACTTGAAAGGCCAAGATTTTTTTTTCCATTTTACTAGTTGGCTTACTTCACTTCTCGAGGGCTCATATAATACAATATGTAAAAATGTAAACAAATGTTACATCGAAGCAATATTCCACATATGACAACGCTTATTGACTTCGTGACTATATGTATGTCTGTACCAATTAAAATATGTAATGTCAATGTAATAAATTAATTGGTCAATGCAGTCATTATCGATTCTAGCCAGTTATAGTATACACGAGAGAAAAAATGATTACTTTATATATACATTTACTACCCAGACGTATTTAAATTATTCACAAACTTAAAAATAATCACGCGTGTACTCATAGTGTTGCCAGCAGATCTCCACTGCTGTGTGCGCGCAATCACGCAGTTGTCGTGTTTTACTGGCATCTAAAATTTCATATAACCTCGAAAATTTCAATGTCTTGTTGTCATTTTTTCCCTTTTTCTATTCAACATATGTAATCTTACCCAAACCGTTGTGTAATGTCTTCTTTGAGTTACGTTTGTCAGTATACTAACATAACCTGAACCGTAATTTAGTTTCTAATTTGTTAAGCGCTCGTCAGTGAGTTTGTTAGTTAATCCATTCATTGACTAGTCAAATTGAATTTGAGTTGTATAGATGTAAGCTTAAACTGAAACTGCGTGTTAATGTTTACAGTGACATTATTCACTACCGAGATTTCAGAATTTAACTGTGACATATCCATATAAATGATCTTTCTTCAATTATGGTATTTAATTATCTTTCAAAATATAAATATTTTGGTTTACTTGTATTTGTAGTGAAAAATACACCCATGTTTCTCATAATAATTTTACTGCGAACTAACATACTACTGTTCTATTGAATTTATAGCTAAATATTTAAACAATACATTTTTAATTGTTTGTGATTAGTACGCAATCGTTCATGGTCGATTTACTCAAAACGAACATTTTTTCAGAACAATGACGTATTGTTTATCGTTAATCGACACGTTTCATATTTCAAATTTAGAATATTCTAGTATTGCTCTCTTAGCATAATATGACTCTCAATCGAATAAGTGAAGAAAATTTAAAAAAAAAACGAAATGATATTCGCTTGAAAGATTATTATTGTTGCTGTATGCCGCTGGTAAAACACGCTACCTACTTCCTTGATTAAAACGTCTCATGGTGCAATGTTATATACATTGGATACATATAAGATATATCATTAAACTCACCTCAATACTAACTAAAACAAACCGTTTTAATCAAAATTATATTGATCTAAAAATAATATCATTAATTACAATTGTGACTGTATTGCGTAGAATATATTTATCATTTTATATTTAAATGAAAAAAAAATGGCTGACACAAAGAAAGGTGCTTTTTAAATTCGCCAACATTCGAAATGGAATGAACACAATTTTATCTGTTAAATTAAAAAAATCTACCTTTATTTAGATTTTCTTATTTTCTTCGTCTTTATCAGTGTTTCGTGAATCGAACACAACAATTGACATGTACCTTGTCAGGGTGAATATACATTTACATTTCTTGCGACAGCTCAGAAAAATTAATAGTGCGTTATTCGCTGATTAAATATTTTTTTCATAGCCCAATTATTGATGTATGTTTATACATTAATACTGCTCAAATAATCTAATAAGTTATTGTCAGTCAATGATAGATAATTAAAATTTAACTTTCTTTTTTAATCAAGAGATGCCTTTAAATTTACCTCAGATAATAAAGAAAGCGGTTCACTTCCAGTAACAAATAATTTTCCAGCAAGATTAAGAGGATGTGACAGGCGTAAATATAGCTATGTTTCAGTATATTCCGTCTACTCGACTGAATGTTAGATGACTTACTGCAATTGGTTAGATTTAATTTAAAAAAAACCCGGAAATGTTCTTAACTTCGCCTATGTATATAATGATAGAATATGGATATTATTATTATTTTAGTCATTATCATCCGTGCAGCTCCGTTAAGCCCACACAACGTGTCGTCTGATATGAATTGTTTCGTGAGTTTAGTTGTGCTGCTTTTTAATCAATATGGTGTCTGGTGAAAAATGTAGACTCATAATTATTTTAACACGTATTTTAACATTAAAATGTATTGAAATTTATTCGAAATTAGTATTTTTATAAAAATAGATGATAAATATATGCTACAAATTTACATATTTTTTCTAAATAACACTAAATTGGAAAATAGATGCTTAAAATACTAGTCCACTTCATTATTATAATTACATTTTAACAACAATTGCTAGGTAAGAAAAATATGTACTGTAACTATACGCAATAGAAATTATAGCAAATGTTTTATTTTATTTGTTAGACAATTGCTAAGCACTAGACTTGATTACTTACTTAATGACTTTAAAATATCACAGAATTTCAGATTTAATTTAAATTTCAATAACGGTTGATATCGCATTTTTTAACCTTTTTAATTATTAACATTTATTACTCGTATCTCGATTGCTAAAAAACATCACTTGTGCACTATCTTGAAAATCAACAACCCACCTGCGTTAAGGTTGTCTAAAAACTCTGGCGCTTGGCTGAATATCAACATCACCGCGAGACTGATGGAGCAACTTTCCTCATTTTTGCACAACTTTGACAGCTAAAGTACAGAAAAGTTTCTTAAGTCAAGCTTCCTGTTAACCTCCGACTCAAGTGTTATAAGACTTACAGCTACTTACTTTACAAGTGCAGAGATCGTTTTTTTGCTCGGAATTATTCATCTTTAGTGATCATTACGTACAATAATTGTTTGCCATAGATTATTTGGTTACATCCTGAAGGTATCGTTTTACAAATATATTTATACTTAACATATCAAAATAAAATAACTTCATGTATAAAAGAGAAAGAGAAATGTTTTCAATAACACAAATCTTGTATTTCCTTTCCCGAAAAGATATTATTTTCGGTCTCATATATAACGCTCATTTTCTTTCATATATTTTTCGCCAAAAATTATCTTCAGGTAGTACACATATTTATTTTATGCTGAATTAAATCTTTGTTTTTCTTATGACGACTGTTGTTCAATTGCAGTTTTTGTTTTAAATTGTTGTAGTTAGTATTAAAATGGAACTTCTTTCAATAAGTATGCATCGTGGTCAGGAATTGTTTCAAATATAAGTAGATTTAATCACAGACGTTTAAATTTAATTTTAAAAGACTGTAGATTTATTTTGAAAACTCAATTATCTCTCTTGAATTTATTTTTTTATTTTTCAGAATAATTTACTTCATTTCAATGATACAAATAAAATAAAATAATTGACAAAAATTTACTATTACTATAAAGAGCTTTTACATCTTTTTTAGTAAAAAATAAAATTATCTGCGAAAATAATGTAAATTAATATTTTTCATATTATTAGATTTATGGATTTCAACAACAAAATTTAACACTTTAAGCATGGTTTTTGTGAATGGAGTGAATGAGAGTTAAAAACGTTTATCTTCTTTTTTAATCAAGTATACCAACCCAACCAAACATCGAATATTAATTTTGGTATATTATCTACTGTATTTTTAATGAGGTTAATATTGTGCTGTATTTTCGCTTACAATATCCTTAATATATTCATAAGCATGCTCTTTAGTATAGAGTATAGAGTCTATACAATAAACATTGAACAATGCATGAAGATAACTCAGTTTTCCCGGAATTCCGGATTGCCAACACAATCTCTAGGGGGCAGCTTTAAATATTAGTATCGAATATTTACCATAGCACAGAAGCTAAATAATAATATGATTTTAACAATGCATGGCGATGTTGAAAATTTCAAGTTAATTTCTCTCGTAGTGTAAATTAAGATTTATATAAAATATATCAAACGTTTTCTAGAAAACTGATATCAATTATTAGAATTTCAAATAAAATTCAACACGCTAATGTTTCGAGTTTGTATCAAGTATGTAAGTTAAAAAATAAAATTGATTAGGATTCTCGTTCATTGTAGATCATTACGATTTTGGTCGTGCAACCAAAAGTAGCTTGACCAAAAGCTCGTTAGGGCAACCACTCGTTTATGAGTAAAACAACAATAATCTTCATTAAAATTTTATTTATAAAATATTATTTTCATATCTACTGATATTTGTGAGGCATCATTTGAATGACATACTTAAAAATAAATATTATTGTTAAAACAGATCATTAAAAATGGTAATTAAAATTAATTACCGACATACCCTAAAGATTCCGATGCTTTACATTAATTTTGTTCATTCAAATAAATATAATGAAGAGGTTTCATGCATTTTTTTAAGATACCAACATTAAAATTATAAATTAAAACAAACAAATCTCAAACAAGTTAAATAATAATTACTACGGGTGGTGTTTTAAGGGCTGTCGGCTTTGAGCTATTTTAATTGGGCCATAAACCTTGGACTAATCAGAGCGAAATATCTCGAACAAAAATTTCCGCCAGTATAGGGGCAAGCTAAATTGCGTCAACATTTTGTACACATCCCTCCGTCTCCCTAATTACAACTTCAAGAAATGCCAGGCTAGCATTTCTAGATTTTCAAATTGTGACATTATAAACAATTATTTGATCTTACATTAAGTTTTAAAAATCTCCAAACATATTACAAATTATACTGGATATTTATAGGCAGTAAGATGTTAACATCTTCTCTAATTTAAATCTAAATCTAATCTAAAATTTCTTTATTATATGTAAATTAATTTGTCCATATTTTATTAATATTAATAAGTATGAATTTAGTGTTACTTTCATGAACGAGCTTATATTTAAAATATAATGGAACCACGTTTATTTTACATTTGTTTTATTTGATTTACCCATAATGACCTGCATTGTTTATTGTTTGTCAGCAAGCATTTTTTTGCGTGACCAACGTGAAGCTTATGAACTTTAAGTGGAGCTTTCTTAACCGAAGTTACTCCATGAGAACTAATTTTTATTCATTCGTTCAACGCCAGTGTTTAAATGGATGAAAATGTTAGTAAACTGCGACCCGGTGTTGATTTTTGGTGAAACAAAAGTAACAATGAGGCAGTCTTTCAAGTACCAATGATTCGTAGAACCTTAGAACCATGTAGCTGTCGGGTCGCAAAATATTATTAAGATACTTTGTTTGCCCCAGTGAATTTGTTTGAAATATAAATGAAATCTTTCAATTTATTTTCAAAGTTAATTTATTAGGTGAACAAAATAATTTTGTGTGATTTTTTTTATAAATCTAAATTGATAAGCCATTCTCCGTTCCACTGTTATCATTTCGACCAAGTAATTTTGTAGATCACATTTCGGTTTCGATTTCAAAAGTAGACCGCATAAAATATAGATAGAGCCATTCTTATAACATACGTTCTTTGGTTTGGGTGTCTGTTGCAATAAAATTCTTCCTCGCGATAGAAGATTGGTGTTACCCTGTTTAATAACGAGGAAAATCTCTCATTAAAAACAAATTTGCGCGGGAAACTGAGCGAGCGACATTAAACACCGCGGATGAATCCGGAACTAATGTACTGTCTGGGGAAGTGGGGCTATTGTGAGGAAGGGGTAAACGGAAATGGCTGACAATGTATTTATTTATAAATTTGTCTTATTTCTGTGTAAATATACAATTAAAGATTTTAGCAGCAACGAGAAAATTTAAAGTCGTTGAACACGATAATGAAAAGTACACAAGTAACTTTTTACGTTGAAATTAAATTAAAAAAAACTTCACCCTTATAATGTAATTATTATTTTCATACTTACTAAATTCACAGCCAGTGCTCACACTTATCAGAAGATGAGTATTAAATTCCAATATAAGTACAGATGGATAGGCAAAAAGTAAGTATCCATTGAGTGACACAACTTTCGCCATAGTTCTTACGAGGCCACTTTCCGTTTGACGACTTCCACACTGCGGCTAGCATTTTATTATGATTAGATCGAATTTTTATCGCTCGGTTGTAACTTTTCATATGTTTTTCTTGCGTCATAATTAATCGATCGATTTTGAAGCATGCTGATTCTATGTTTCTTTAAAACTCACCGAAGTGAAATTTAGAATGACAATCAAAGATATTGAACCAATGAAATTGAATTATAAAAGATTTGTTCCATCTTTACCGGATTATTTTCATTGTAGTCTCTTCTGAAATATGTGATAACTTCTACATAATGCGGCTTTTATTGCTTTAATTTTACGCTTTTTATTCATTATTTTATATAAATATCTTGAACACTTTTCTTACTCACTTTGCACCAAAGAAACAACGCATAGTTACGTATCATAATCTCATTTTAAACTCAATCATATAACAATAATATAGATTTTATAATACTTGTTTTTTTTAATGGAATATTCTTTTTTTCATATTTCATATAAATGTTTTGAGCGACACGTTTAGCACTCAAAGTAAAATATGCGCATCACTGAGTCATAATATATTGATGGTAAAAGAGACGTGAATTAATGATGTTCAGGCCAGATCCATGAAGAGCTACTTTGTCCTTCGTACTTTCACCTCTGAGCTACTGACAAAGTCAAAACAACGTGCCTATTCTATGAAAATGATTATACTGTTACTAGTGATTCCAAAAAAATCCTCGAGTCGCTACCGTAAAGCAGTACTGTCGGTATATTATTCTTATAAAAAGCAATTTCAAATAATATATCACAAAGCTTTACATTTAATGCATAAATAAGTAAATTGTTTTATAGAATTTAAAGACCCTCTAAAGAAAGATTGAAATTGAAAATGTTACCGTGCTTGTTCCTGGTATATTTTCCATTTACCATATTTGTTACTCGAGTCTGTTTTATTGATGATGCCACAAAGGAAACGCAAAAAAATGTTGGACCGTCTTAACAATGTTCTGCATTTCAGTCCTTTACTTAACATCTTCTTCATAATGACAATTTGACACCGTGGTAGTTTTCTCTCACAGTTTTGCAGGAATGGTTTAATCACTTTCTTCGTCTTTCGTGTAATAAGTCACCCATCTTCTTTCTACTTGTCACAATAAATTTAATATCTATTTTTTTCAGTTTATTAATTAAAAATATAAACCTAGCTCATTTTAGTTGACATAAATAATAATATAATATCAGTAATAGATGAAAGAAAACATTTCTTTTTTTATAAAATACGATCTATTTTGTTAATACAGTGTAGATCTACTTTCAATGCTTGATACTATTTTAAAATTCACTAGAATCGTATCGTGTATTTTTTGAGACTTTCCATAGCACATACTTGAAAGTTTGACGTAATTTAGTCAAATTTGGAACAGAGTTTATATCAAATGTGTTCTTCTTGCCATCAGAATGGCAGCAAAATATATAAAATTTAATTAATCAATCGTGACAGGATAAGTGTTAATGTGTCTCCATTTTAAGAAACAATTACACACAAACAAAAAACTAATGTATGTTGTGATCATTTAACTATCCAATTTACCAGCGAAATAATTCCCAAGCGTAACAATTCATTAGACATTGTCATTAAAATTTGATAGCGGCCATTATGTTCTCGACATTACCGCTCGACTTTTTCTTAGAGCAAAACAACACAAGCAGGGAATTTGTACGGGGTTTCTACTCGAGTTTCACATAAAAACATGTCCCTAATAATAAGTACGTGGCATTTTCACGTAAATTGCCAGAAGAAAGACGAAACCTTGTGTGCAGCGTGCAGACTGGTAGCTTAAGTTTGCTCAACGTTACATTACAAGTCTCGTATGTTGAGTCGTGCATTTTGGCCGACATTTTATGACCGTGAAACACTTTTAAAGCATTTTCTTTTGATAGTACGCTACTTTATGGCATAGAAATAATTTTCAAAAATAGAACTTACTTAATTTTCAACATATATTCTATATGGCTATTGAATATGTAATATTCTTTACTGCAACGATACAACTATAATATTTAACTTATATATTTTTTTTCATAATACATCATTATCATATTTCAATACGTATATTATATTTCTTAAGTTTATTATAAATCATAAATACGTAAGTATTTGACATACATTTTAGAAATCGAAGTTGGAAATTCATGATGTGAAACCACTATATTACAAAATATGATTTTTTTTAAATTAGAAAAACGCCCGTCAGTGTTTGTTGCTGACGATTGTCAGTCTTTTCTTTGACATTTCGTCGAAAGTACATACTTAATTGATTGCAGCATACATGTTTTGAGAATTTAGTTACATGATGGATATTCATAGATAATTAGATTAAGTTACCTAATAATATAATCATTCTGAAGTAACTATTCTTTTTCACAATATAGCTATATTAAAAATATTCCTCATACAAAAAAATATGCAATGTTTGTGTTTTTTTTACTTTCACAGCGTAATCTATATATATAAAAGAAAGTGGGGTTTGTTACACCACGTATATCTTGGCTATAACTTGGCTGATTTTAATGATCTTTGATTTATTAAATTCGTATCCGCCTAGAATAGCAGAATAAGCATTAAAACATCGGAAAAATAACACGTAAAATAAATTATGAAGAAAATTAACATTCTCATACAGTTTTCAAATGGCGAACGGCTTGAAATAACAAAAATGTCGTTGCATGCCGATTTCATCCGCTAGATGGCAAGATGTTTCCAAAATTCTTTTGTTTCATACTTTGAGTTGTTTCGAACTTGGCTGTGTCAGAATTCGAAATCGTCAATATCCATTTAAAAAAAAAACTTTTTGGAATTTATGTCTCATCTTCATCCCCGTCGCTAGAATATATACTGAATTGTGAAAAGATGAATAAAAGTATGAAAAAAATGAGTATTCTTTTCATGTATACATATTATATTATTATAGAATACTATCAAATCATTTATTTGAGTTTTGATCCCCATATATAATTGTTTGTATATCGACTGTGAAACGAAAAAAGGACGTAACCCACACAAATCAAATTTTACAGCAAAAAACGTATTTTGGTGATTTTTGGCCATATGCAAATTATGAATTATACACAACCTTGAAGTGCACGGAGACTTCTAAACTGGTATTTAATTGACATAACCTAATATAAATTTAAAAAATTGTCCAGGAAAAACCTTTATTTCAGTCTTTTTTCTTGGTTTTAATTTTTCACAATGTCATCTTTTTCAAACATGAAAGCTAAATTAAAATGCTTTTTCGGCTATTTCAGCTTACATCCTTTTGATAGAACATGTATCAAGCTGTATACATTGTGATTATTGAAAAAGTTGGTTTGAAAAAACTGTGGGTTACGTCCTTTTTCCTTTCCACAGTAAACAAAAAAATAAACAAAAAAATGATATATTTTTATTCTAATGGAAGAAAATCTCATAAATATAATATTGAATATTTGGACAACGTTGCGTTCTTTGTTATAATGAGAATTTATATCATTTTGTAATATAAAAAATAAGAAAATTTAGAATGAACTTTCGTAAAATTATAAAAAGTATAATTTGAATAGTTTTGAAAAGCGCCGTCATTATGTTGGTGACATGCATTGAGAACAATTTTATCCTAGACAACACATTCCATAGCAACTGTCAAACGGATGTTTTGTTTGTCAACAATGTGAAGACTTAATTTTATTATTTCAAATACAGTGAAATAAAGAGGTATCAGCTATGCCAAGTACTTCTAAACCAATCTGCAGGAGTGCCCGGGATGGTTTTCTAAAAGTCTTTCAGTTCTATGAACATGAAAAATCTAAAAAAGAAGCAATAATTCCCATCAACAGCTCCGTAGAACGAGCGGCTAATTTCATTCGGTTGAACCAAGCAAACTGCGTTCGGAGAAGTATATTAATTTATGAACCGAAAGAGATGCAGCTAATGTTGGTCGATTGACTATTCTATCGGCGATGTACAGTCGTCCAGATCTATTCACCATCTCTACGTACAATCCTAAATGGATAGAAATTGTTCAACTGCTGCTCCCCGGACAAACATCAAGTGATCGACACGACATCACCGCGCACGTTTCTTCAAACAAAAAATCCAATGAAAAATGAACTACATTGTTAAGCATTGCGTCTTTGGGAACGATGAGACGATTTGGCGTATATTCTCATCATCCATTCATGAACGTCATCCCACTGTTGTCCATTTGGCGGAGAATCTGGGGAATGGTCAACGAGTTTATTTCAACGCATCGAATGTTGCTCAACGTGCTGAAACACCTCCAGCGACAGCATTGACCAGTTTCTTTTTGGTTTTCCAAAGCGATCCGTTTGCACGAGTGTTGCTCTATGCATGTGCGAGATGCCACGTTGATATTAATTACACTTGGAACGCTTCATCGAAGAAATTTCAACGTCGGAAGCAATGTGAATGTTCGTGAGTCGACATCATTTGAATCACTTCAATGTCACTTGAAATGTCAATGGCGTAATGTGCCCAACATTTCATGCCGCATATCAACAGCTCAATTTGCTTGAAAACGAAACTGATTGGAATATGACAATCGCTAAAGCAATTGTTTCTACATCTCCAAGTCAGATACGCACATTATTTGTTTTCACTATTTCGACATGCTTCCTATCGAATCCATGTGAACTGTGGAACAAGTACAAAGATGACATGTCCGAAAAAAATTTACACCGAATTAGTGTCAGTTCAGGGAATCCTGATCTCGAGGTGAATGAGGAGATACATAACCAGGTTTTGCTTTTAATTGAAGACATGTGTTACCTCATGTGCTGCATGATGCGCCACCAGATCGTGGAATGAACGACGCTTTCAATCAAGAATTGAAACGTGAACGTGAATATGATCGAGATGCATTGAACCAATCAGTTCGAACGAATGTACCACTGTTGAACCCCCAACAGAAGGAAATGTACGATACGTTAATGAAAGCAATTGATGATGGAAATGGTGGCTTATTTTTCTTCCGCATTGGAAGCACTCAACCGAACTATGAAAGATCAGCGCGATGACTCGAGATGTTTTGGAGGCGCAATGATTCTACTATCTGACGATTTCCACCAAACACTACCAGTCATTCCAAGATCGACCGTTGCCGATGAAATAAATGCTTGCCTCAAATCATCGACTCTGTGGCGCTATGTGAAGAAACTTCAGGTAACGACAAACATGCGAGTTGCATTTCTAAGCAATCCATCTGCCAAAGATTTCTCCAATCAATTGCTGACTATCGTCGGTAACGGCCGTGTTCCTGTTGACGAATCGAACGGATTGATTTCGTTTCCGCCAAATTTTTGCAATTTCGTCTCAACGAAGGACGGCTTCAACAACAAAATGTTCCCGAACATCTAATCACAAAAACCACAATTGGTTGAGTGAACGAGCAATTCTTGCGACTAAGAAAAAAGATGTGGATCATTTAAACTTCACAATTCAAAATCAAATCGATGATCTACTGCATTCCTTTAAATCTATCGACTGTGCCACGTGAATAACATCATTTCAATGTAATTAAAATACTTTTTATTTTGAATTTTGCACATTTATTGAACTTAATTCATTTTGAGTATTTTTAATTCAGCCAATAAATTAACACAACATTTATTGATTCTGAGGTGGAACGAAGTTCGTCGGGTCAGCTAGTAATATATAAATGTGAATATTTTTAATATCTCACTATTTTTAATGAATAATATCTTATGTAATACTTGTGTGTCTCTAAAAAAAATGAAGAGATATAAACATAAAGGAAATAATATTAAGCTACACGAATAATATGAGTATTTATGTCTTTCTTTTATGGTTTTCTTTTTTTAAGGGGAAAAAACTTCATAACGCTCTCCATGTTATTCTCGAATTGGTAGTAATAAAAAGGAATAACCCCAATAAGATAACTTTTTCATACAATACGCTTTAATTGCGTTTTTCCTTAGCAATCGCTTTTTTGTTATACACATTTAAGTTTCTTGTGCCTGAAATTGAATTATTTGTCATATTTTAATATGTAATTTTCATCAACCAAGAATTCATACCACATTTTAAAAAACCTTATATGTAAAATAGTTTTTTTAGCGTTCATTTCACGGATTTTTACTCTCTTGACTAAACGACATTTTAATGTTATATGTTTTTGTTATATATTACGAAATTTTTATTTATATATGACAATTTCAACACTCTAAATTCGTAAGTAATAAAAATCTTTTTAAAACTTGTTAAAGAATAAAACAATTATTGAAATTTTCATAAGAGCAGAGTGTCGGTCGATAAAAACTTATTTTTTAGATTATTGTTTGCTGACACATACGGAACGACATACAACATTAACATTTAGAATGGAAATATATTATGAACACATTTTCCGTTTAAAATATTTTAAAAATATATAAGACATACCAAAATTTTAAGCTCCTAAATCTTCTTTTTCACGATGGTATTTTGTAAACATTCTCTACGCGATAGTAGAAAATACAACTAATAGCACTTGAAACATATAGAAACTGATTTCAAACCAAATATCCCATTCAACCAACGACAATAAGAAATTGAATATATATTTAATATTAGGTTAATTTAATTTACAAATATTGTTATAGAAGTTAGCGTTGACTAAATATTAAGCATTGTTGACTAATAATTAAAATTTTCTAGAATATATATAATACTATGAAGCGTGAGTCGTTGATTGCTGCATTCCACTAAAGTGTTTTGAGCATAATCAATGAATGTATACATATTTTGGTTTGTGTATTTGAATTTCGATCATTTCATAAACAAAAATAAGTATTCAATAATGTTCATGTATTGATTGTATATGGCATACTTAACATAAATATACATAGACACAATATACATCCGCGTAGTCTATGGAATAAGGAACGAACGCTAGAGGTATATTTCACCTCGCCGGACGCCGGTTTTCACTAAAATATTTACAGAAACAACTTTGTCGGCACTCCGTACCTCTCAGAGTTGGCAGTAAGGAAACTCGCCCGTATATTTTACGTGTAAAACATTGACAGACTTTCCTTGTATCTACGTATTTCTACGTTTCAGTGTTGCCATATCGAATGATGGATAGGGCATCTGAAGTTTTCCGCCTTTACGGTATACACCGATTCATGACAGACAAGCTATCTTCTTTCAGTATTTTATAAAAGTAACTTACGATGTCGAAAAATGTTATAGTATTATAGTTAATCTTTGCATACCAAACATTATGCGCTGTTTATTTCTTGGTAGAGTGATTTTTTTTAATTTTTGGCCATTCTATTGATAATTTTTACCATTACTTAATAATCATCGAGGAAATAGTAAAGACCACTATCATTTTTTTTAAAAACACTATGCTGTCTTTTTTTACAATGACATTACAATGCGACTGGCATAGATTGGTAAATATACGTTTATTCTAAATATACGGAGTTTTAATAAAATATTAGAAAAAGCAAATGTCAAAAATATTTTTCCTTTCGTTGTTTTTTTTTTATGTTTCACCATTGCACACAAAAATTTCGATTTTTACGGTCGTAAAAGTGCAACGTATGTTTGCAGGGTAGTAAATTTTTAAAAATATATAATTTATGTTTGTACATGTGCTTAGTCGGGTCCGTAGCACAACGGTCAACATCGTTGACTTTCATGACGGATCTGACGGGTTCACATACCATTACGAACAGCATTTTTTTCAATCGAATTTTCGAAGTTGTATCTGTTGGAAGGCATGGATGTTTGTGATGTCTAAAAATGTCCCTCCATCTTTAAAATCTTAAAATAACGGGGTGTAGTGAGAGTGATTAGTTAGCACACCTATCCTATTGGTCCTATCCTTACACAGTATTTTCTTCCTCTTCGAAAAAAGAGAGGTTGAGCAACTAAATAACAAGCAGTTCTCATAGGAAAACTCCTGTTTAGATACTTCCATTAGGAATCCATATGCTCATTTGATGTCAAATAAATGTATACAACTTTTGAACAAGAAATGTTTTTCTACCCTGTTCTAGATTATTGATTGCTACATAGTATAGAAGGCATCATAATAATATAGGGATTGCGTTAATACGATAAATTGACGCATTTTATGTGACAGCGCTCATTCTCGCGATAACAAACTAAGTTCTCGTTTTTATTTTGAACAGAGTGGGTTTACTTCATCAATCAGACGGAATATTATATCAATAATAATTTGTCAAAATGTTTGTGATGAATGAGATGTTTTAGTTTATTTTATTGCCTTTTCTTATTTTGTGAATATATCCGACCGACTTTTTGAACGCTAATGTATTTCTGCGGAATGAAAACAAACAACAACTCTTAAAGGTTATTGACATCTTGTGACATTCGCAACAAAACGAATTGTTTTACATTGACAGCTCCCATCGACAAAATAATTTAAGTTAGGAATATTTATTGACGTTTTATTGTTTTGAAATAATCGAGATAAATTTTATTACTATTTATGAAAACGTCCCAATTGGTCCTAATCATTAACAATGTCAAAATCGTCAAATTCGATTACCGATATTATACTTACTATTTAACATGACATATTGTTATTATTTGATATTAGCATAGTGTAGGACTTTCCATTCATTTCAATTTCATGATTGGTCGAAAAACTTATCTTTAATAGGCTCAATAGTTAAAGCGATGATAACTTAAATTGTTTTGCTTTTTTAAAGTTCGAGTAAACAAGCATTTTTTATCGTGCTTTTATAGTTATAATTTCATTTTCGCAATTTTCATTTAAAATTTTCATGGAGGTTATTGATGGGATATTTCTTTCAAACATTCATAGATAAGTGATATGTATTTTTAATATGTTTAACATTTTATTTAAGTACATCAAAGACTTCTAGGAGCCACAAGAAGCTCTAAATAATTACCGCTATGGTAATATTTCTTCTCTCTTTCATTTTACTTCAGTATTGAGTTGGTTCAGTTTCATTGAAGGCGCCACAAGTCGCAATGTCAAAAACACAGACAATAGGGCGTTAAATTCGTCGCACAAAAAACGAACCTCCTAATAGAATGAATTAATAATTTCCCACTCAAAAGTTTGAGAGTTTCAGTCTAAAAACCTTTACCGGCACAGCTTATCATTGTGATCTTCTTAAGACACTCAAACTTCGACGTTTTATTTTACGATACCATATTTAAATAAATTATTCAGATTAGCACCCACATATATATATCTCTTTATAACTTTAAGCTTTTAATATTCATAACGTAATATTTCCGATTATAATATTTTAAAAAGATGTGATGGTTTTATTATTTCGTCGTTAACAATGAAAATTCTATCCCTTATTTTAGTTTATTATATTGGTCTGTTTAAAAGCCTACATGATACTTATAATCATTGTTATTCACTAAAACAACAATCCTTCAAACAAATTTCATTTATGCCTCGTTAAATTGGGAAATAAATCGTCTTATATTCATGTATTTAATATATCCCTCTGGAGTTTTTTTTAATTGTAGGTTAACCAAATGTCATAATGAATCGTTATATTTTATTTCAAACCTTTCTTACAGGTTTTATTCCAGGTAGTGTTTCATTTCATGAATAAGGAGAATTCACCAAATGCACTCTTGATTGTAAAAATTTAAATAAGATAAAATATAGATAACATAAGAAATTTTATTATTCGACATATACTCACTCTTTATTTGGGCGCTATAAACTTAGTAGGTAAGCGCCTGAAAAATTGGCTTAAATGCAACCAAGTGAGCACGACCAGCGGGGCCAACAAATCCGACCAAGAAATTGTTCCCGTTAGTTGATTCATATCAGGATATTGCGCCCTTGCATTGACCATAATATATGCAAAAATTAACATAATTTACCATTAAACTTATCGAAAAAATTAAACTTATATTTGCTAAAAATATTGTCATACCCTATTCAATTTTTATACACACATGACATATTCTCTGGATGCCATGTACGTTTTAAGTTATTAAAACTTAGTTGTGTACAAGTTGCTTTCGTTCCAATTAAGATTTGCCTTTGAAACCTTTAAGCTGACGCATTATTCTTCAAAACTTCTGGCCAATCTAAAAAATTCAATGGAACGATTAATTTACTTGAAACACGATTGAAATCAATGCGAAATGACATTATATATGAGGCAACTTCTAATATATACTTCAAAACATGATTTTATTTTTAATAATATAGCAAAAAACGGGTTTTAAAATGAATAAACATCGTATATAAAACGATATCAACTAATTCACCAACAATCTTTTGTTTTCAAATGTCAAAAAACATGCTCGAAATTTAAATCGGTTTCAAAAGCGCTGGACAGCTGTATTTAGTGTGTTTACAAGAACGAAAGAAGCTTCGAGCACCGTGAAATCTCGCGTCGTCTCCCTCTGCCCCCTGCATTGTTGTCAGAGCATCATCCCTTAATTTACATTTAGATCGAATTATAATTGGGCAAGTTTAGAGGCAACTTTGGTCACGTCTGGCTCTTGACTTGCGCCCTCTGCCGCTGTGTCACTCACTCAAAGAGAAATCAATCCTTGAGACACTTCGTAATTGATAGGACGAGATAGGAATCGACTCGTAACTTAGACATGCGTCAAATCTCTCGGGAAAGATATGAGACTATCAATAGAGGATAAATATTTTATAACAATAAAATGGTTTCTTTAAATCCAATATTCGAACTCTTTCGAAAGTGAATACAAATATTTACACGAAAAAATAATAGAAAGATCAAATCAAATTATGATAATGTACGTTCCCCACACAATTTTCATAATATAATGCTACTTGTCTACCTACAGGTCTGATAGTTCTGGTCACTAATTTAATCAACTTTTGGGCAGTCTTTCATATTTGATTGTCAGTTTTATTTTGATAACCTAACCTAATCATATTTTTTAAATACTTACCTTTCTGTTTGTTTATAGTGACCAAACATAATATTTATACTAACCAAATGTTATTTGTATACTACATATTATTTATATTCGTTTGTTGATCAACTTTTTTGTGAAATATCATCGCATTAAAACTTATTTATTTTAGCTGAACTTAATGAAACTATTACAACGCCAGCTCATGAAAATATTCATTGCATATGCTGTTGTATTAAATTTAAAACAATTTTAAGATGTTAACTATCAGTTCTTACTGGAAAACAATTACATATATAGAAATTAAACACATTTTCGACCGATACTCTGTATATATTTACGTACAATTTCATGTCAAATTATAATGCAGTACGAAACAATTTGTTTTATTTTTATTATCTTTTATATGTCCAAAAATTTTAGCAATGAAGAATGAAGTGTGAATATATATTTATTTTTATTGTAATTGAAGTGTTTTTTTACAATCTTACAAAAACATAAATTGATTTACTTTGTTTTTATGTAAATATTCAATATTACTTTTCTCGTATTGCAAATATTCGCATTGTTCGTGTCCCTACATATGTAATCTATTATTGCTATTCAGCTATGTTAAGTTACTGTGAAGAATTTCAAATAAATATACTTTACAAGAAGTATCTCTGAGTTGAATGTATTCATCAGGCATTACATCTTTGCTAGTCTATGTGTCAAAACTTCGCGCAAACGACATTAAAGACCGCTCTTAAATCTACCCTCGTTAATATGTCTATTTATATTAAACACGAAAGCTTGTCCGAAATTAAGCTCCCTCCCATCTATCAAATATATTTAAGCGAGGAAAATGTTTTAAGAAAAGCTCCAGAAAAACTTTTCATAATTAAATCAACGCCGAGCTTCGAAGCTGCGGAAATTTTTTAAACTTATCAAGTGTGAGCGCGTAATATATTTAGTCTCTAAGGTTAAAAAAACAACGCTTTTAATTAAGTTAAAGTATATTTATTTTATAATACTTTTTATGGTATATTGTCATGGTTACAAATACAATATCTTCACTTTATTTTACCCATAGTACGCTACAGTAAACGTTTTACTGAGAAACTCGAATAAATGTTAAAACCAAAATTATTTATACATAATAAATGGGTATGTTTTTTTAAGTTACAATTAAGTCTTCAGTCGTCATGAATGTTCTAATGCATATTTTCTCAACCTTTTTGGGCTTGTGGCCCCGTTTTTTATATAAGCTTTTCGAGACAAAGTGAAAAGTTGAAAGATTCCAAAATAGTTTTTAAATCCTTGAAAATTTTGCTCGCTGGCAAATTTTACTTAGGAATTCACGGATTTCCTTAGATGAAAATAAAATTAAAATCTTCTTTCTGGATTTGCCCGTGCCTCTAGTACCTCAACCTCCCCCCCCCCTCCCACTCCGAAAAGTGCTGTTGCTTCAGTAAAATTATTTTTTCTCTGAGAAACCGTGTTCTAATGTACATTTAATTTCTACATACATTTCACTTGTATATGTAAATTGAACAAAATTGTCAATTACTTCTAAATATTTCACGGCTAAAATAAACGTTTGGGAAGTAACAACTAACGTTAATGCAGCAAAAAAATACAATGACAAAATACTTCATAGTTACGAGGTTATTGATTAAAATGTGTATAGACAATAATTAAGCTTCACATTAATTAATCTCAAATGGACAAACACGTTATTTATCACAATCAGTTGAATGTATTCATTATAAAAGAATTTAATATATGTTTTTTTAAGAACCATCTCAAAGCTAAAGTATGTATATATAAATTTACATCATTACAAACCATTATATGAATCACTTTCGTATCAACGATAATATTACTCACAAATTTTAATTTAGCATTAAAATTCACAAAAACTCTCTCAGTCTAATAACACAAATTCTTTACATAGAAATTTTAACATAAATCGTCAGAGTATTTACACATATTTTTAAAATTCGACACAATTACAAGAAAATCATTTTTTTCATATTTTTATCACGCCCATTAAGTCGTTAAAATATTTGTATTTAAAACAACGAAAGCATTTCGTATTATATTACTTCAAACAACTTTGAATATTATGTTAATTATTGTGGCATAATAAATCAAGTCGCAATATTTTTGATACCAATAGAATCATAATATAAAAATACCGCTACATTGACCCAATAGTTTCACATTAAGATTTTAATGTTTTCCATGGAAATTCTTTGTAGAAAGTTTTGGACTCGATACAGAGCAACAATTAAATATTATAGGAATAATAGAAAATTAAAGCTTAACAACTTTCTTCAACAACTAGCGAATGATTAATAATATTATATCGACTTATTATAATTCCAAACGCACTTAATTATTATAGAATTGTTCTAAAACTCTACAGCTAAGAATTAGTATATGTAAGTAATGGACACAACTTGAATCCACACCTATTTAAATATGTCATGAGTTTCATTGTTTCCGAAAGAAAATAAAATATATTCAACTACGTTTTTATACATAAATAAAATAAAATTTATACTTTCTCTTCTTAAATAAATGGTTTCAGTCAATATTTGTAAAATGTCTGCCATACTTAGTGACATGGCAGTGATATAACTCAAACGGGAAAGGTTATTGTGATAAGTCGTGGATGTTTTCTTTTACTTTTTGATTGAATATATTTCGTTCGAATAAATGACTTGTAGAGAAAGCGCTACGAAGTGATCCCTTTTGAGTTAGGGTAAAAAATAAAATCACAATTACACTGAAATAATTATTTGACTTCTCCGTGCATAAAAGAGTATTGATCTACATATATTCAATAAAAGATGCCTATAAAAATAGTTAAGAAAAGTGTGAATTATTTTTAATTCATATTTGTTCCTAATTTGGAGCATATGGCCTCCTAATGGAAGTATCTTAACAGAAGTTGTTTTTTTCGAAAACTGTTACTCAGTTGCTCAACCTCTCTTTTATTCGAAGAGAGTAGGGATAGAAAGGATAGGGCTAAGACAGAACTAGTGGTTGGTTAATCACTCTCGCTACACTCCATTATTTAAGGATTGAAATGGTGGGGGAGAATTTTTATAAATCTCAAACATGCATACTTTCGAACAGAAATTCGATAAATTGATGGGATCCAAAGCCAACGACATTGATCATTGTGCCATGGTCCCCATTGTGTATTTATAATTTACATTGACTGAAATCGGAATATATATGTTTTTGAGTATTATTTTTTAACAAAACAGACTATTTGCTTTTAACTCGATTGAATACGAAGAATCCCTGTCAAAGTGTTGCCAATTGCAATATTGATAAAATCGACATCCCTTCAATACAATTGCGTTATAAATACGACTGTTAAATTTATTTGTTTACTTTAATGTCACCGGATATTTTAATCCATTTTTTTTAAACAATAAAAGTGGACCTAAGGTTCAAATTCAATATGTATGTATTTTGTTCTGTGTGAATTGTCAAATATTACTGATTTACGTCAGTATCACGACTTCATCAGAACGATTGTTTACTAGGTATGGTTTCCATGCAGAATGCTCTTTAATACTATAGTGATATAATATAAACTCAATATATTTATTACTTTTTTGGTATCTAAAGTAATGTAAACAAATAATGCATTGTGAGAACAATGACAAATATTCTTCAAATAGTCAAGTTCAAATAAATTGACATTACATTCGAGGTTTTTTTATATCTCTATAAACTACAATACTTTCTACTCTTTCGTTTCATAGATGATATATGAGAAAGAAAATTGTTCATGCCGTATTTTCTACCGTAATTTATTAACTGATTCTAAAGCTGCTGCCGGCAGAACCATAATCTTAGACTCCCTTGTTGTATTTTTAATTATGTAGCAGTCTAAGCACGCCACTTGTATAATAACCCGCCATATAATAATAATAGCATCGGATTTTCCACGGCCAACTAGACCCGAATTTTCGTTGTTAAAATAATTTCCCTAATGACTTTTCCTCGTTGATAAGCAGCGGCCATTTTGAGTGAACTTCTCAGGTAGTCACGCACGAAGGCAGTTAAGGTAGGTTGGCACGCACGACCGCCATGATTGCTGTATTTAACTTTATCGACGTTGGCGGGAAAATAACTGGCGCCACCATAGGGCTTGTTGTTGGCAGTCATGATGATATAAAATATACACCATGTCCTGAGCCATATAATATGATAATAATTTAACGTTTCTTATACCCACAGCTGGCCGCTTATCGCTGGGTATTTTCATAGTGTAAATATATTTTAAGAAAACCTCCCACTAAACACATATTTGTGCCATATTTCATACATTCAACATTGAAGTATAATTAGTGTTTTAACTGGCTATTTAACCTAATTTTACAGTGTTAATGTTAATTCACAAAAAAATCTTTATTCATATTTCTACTCCTACGATGAAAATAAGTATCAAGAATTTTAGTTACATTTAATTTAGTGTATTATATTACCCTTTAAACACACGGATGCGAGTCCAAAACATTAAATATTCATGTAAGCCAAAAATATTGTACATACAATTAAGCTTTATAATAACAACATAGCTTGGACATATGTTGTGGATGTTCCAAGAGTGTCTGAACCCTGCTTGTCTCTTCTACGCACCGGATGAATCCGGCGTCGTGGAAGGCCACTGACGACCATCCGTAGGATGTACTCGGCGAAGCTACGGGATGACCTGGAAGAAAGCAAAGAGACTGGCGGGGGAAAGAGAACCTTAGAGGAACCGTAAGGTGGCCATACGCTCCAAATAGAGAGCAGATATGGATTTATTTACAAAATTATATTTATAGATTCTCAATTAATATATACGTACGGACATATATGTAAGTTGTGTTATAAAAATCATTTAATTTTGGATCAAAATTATGAAAAAAATAATAACCGGAGTACATTCCTTCGATGTTGAAAATGTTTATACATATTTTTACGTGCTTATTGAGAATGATTTTTTTTAAATGCCCAACACCATCTCTACGTTAAACAAAAAAATAATCTTCAAAACGACGAAGATTTCTATGCATTTTGTTATTATAAATATAATGCGTGTAAGAAAATTATCTAAAATAAAACTAGAATCACAATATACGCGTAAATTATTTTTTTTTTCAATATCAACATCACTTGATATATTTTTACACGCGCATTTTCCTGCCACACTGTATTTGTTGAGTCGCCATGTGGTTAAAAAAATATCCCTTTTTCACCATCCCCAACGATTTATGGCAGATAATAATGATCAATAAAAAGTTAATACCGTTTACATAGACTACATCTAAGCTAGGGCTTATAACGAAAAATGAGTTGTCCTTAATGGAAATATTTGCCGCTGTTAATAATGTAATATATGTATGTATTAAAATACAGCATACTCTATTTTTCACATACTGATAATACTGAATAAGCCTTTATCCTAGAACGCTATGCAAATAATCTGACAGCTGAAAAAAAATTCATTGTATAAACTCTGTTTTCATGTCAAAAATGTTGCGACACTCGAATGACACTTGACCGTCTCGCTCATTTATAAAAAAAATATAACTCGCTAAATACAACTGGTTTCTTAAATATGCTTCAATTGTGAACACAAATTTTCTAACCGCATATTCTGAATTAGTTATAGTTATTATATTTGCATTTTTTTCAGTTTTGACATCGACTTTGGAAAGGAAAAAGGACGTAGCCCAAACATAACAAATTTTACTGAAAACACAAAAACGTTTTTCGATAATTTTACGCAAAAGGCAAATTATTAAATGTAAAACCTTCAAATGCAAGGTCACTGATGAACTGGTTTTTTATTAACTTATACTAATATTAATTTAATACATTTTTAAAGAAAACATTTTTTAAGCTTTTTTTCCTGGTCGCAATTTTCACATGCCCTTTCTTTTTCCAAAATTTAAAGCTAAATTAAGATACGAATTTGGCATTTTCAGCTTAGATACTTTTGATAGAACGTGCTACAAATTGTATACATTGTGATTATCGAAAAAATCTGTTTTGAAAAAATTGTGGGCTACGTCCTTTTTCATTTTAACAGTCGACATATTAATACGTTTAGAATCTTCAATTTCAAACATAATTTTTGACATATCGGCTGGGTTAATTATATTTTTTAAATAACTATAAGATTATTAAAGTATTTTTATTAATTACTTTCCAGTGTATTAGAGTTACTTTTTATACCCAATGTTACAGTATGAATTTAGTTTTTGCGTCATGGCAATTTTTTTCTATGTATAATTAGGGCTGCAAACTTCCTTTGTGGCATCGTTTTGCTGGCGATAATTTTGAACGCAGTGTTCACATCTCATCTCTCATAGATCTAACTTATGTTACGTAACAAATGTGTACGCCTCACTGTTAGTCATTTAATGAATGTTGTGAACTAATTATAAGAAACTAGCTGAAATTCAATAACTGTTATATTGTCGGTTTGATGCTAGTAGTCGTAATAAAATGTTGATTCTGAGATATTAAAGTTTTTACTTAATTTTATCAGTTATCCAAACTAAAATAATAACAAAATCTTTTGCCTTGTACAATCTGAAAGTTTCCAAAAATTATCACAAAAACCTATTCTCTCGATCCCAGAGAAGTTTTCAATCGTAAGTTACCGCACATAGTGACTTTTTGCAAAAAATAATGTAGCAACGAATGCACTGAGTGACTATTGGGATGCTCAATTTAGCTATAAATAAAGTTTTTTTCTAAATAATGAATTATTTACTAGGTAAATCATGATAAAATACGTAGATCGTGACATCTAACTTACTTTTCACTGATATATCAATGACTTCATTCAGCAAACTTATGATATACATATGTACGTTTCGTTTCTTAAAATTAATCTTTATTTTTTTAACGTAAAGTTATATTTTATATTCAAAATGATAATGGATTATTTTTCAAAACACGTTTAGTAGACGGTTCTTTTATTCTCAATAGTTGAAATTCAAATTTTATTTAAAAACACTTTTTAAAGTTTAAAATCTATTCCGAAAAGCAATGAAAAAAACTTTTTACATTTCAATCATATAACTAGATTTCTTTTCATTTATTGCTTAACGATTATTATTTTTATTACATAAAAAAAACTCAATTTTTGACTGACACACAAACGAGGAGCAAACATTCAAAAAGTGTTTTGTCACAAATTTTAAAAAATGGCGTTTTATATCAATTCTGATAGCCCATAATAAAACCTATGAAAGGAAATCAAAATAAGTGTTCAAAAAGGTTTTTTTTCATATTAAAATTAAATCATAAAGTTGACACATTCATACAAACCGTCACTTTTGCAACACTTAAATCATCATTTTCCAAGCTTTGTATTTGTGTGACAAAACACTTTTTGAATGTTTGCTCCTCAAACATCAGGATCAGTTATTTTTTTAGGTACATATATTTAACCTCTTATTTTCTACTAATCTGAAACATTGGAAAAGTATTGAATTATTTCATGAGGGCAATAATGTGCTGTGTTTTATATTTAGTTTATTTTAAAACATACGATAAATTGTATTCGTTGTATTTTTATCAGTGAACCTTAAATTTCTATTTCTTAGATATTAAAAAGTTTAAGCCCTTCTGTGCTTCGTTTGAACGAAATGAAACTTCTTAATCCAAAGAGCTTTTGTTAGACAAAAACAAAAGAAGAGCAAGTCATAATACTATAGAGAATTTTACTCGATAAAACATTTTAGACAGCTTTTGTTAACTGTTAGATCATAATTTAATATTATCTGCTGCTAAAGGATACTTGTTTTATTCTTTGATTATTATAATCTAATGAAACTGGACATGATTAATAATAAATTAAAGACACCATACCATGATCACTTAATAAAGAGGGGTCGCGTACGTTATCTTCACATTTTTTTCTTATTCTCATGTCTTACATTTCAACGAACGGTTCATAGTATATTGTTTTTTTATGCATTTTTTACAAAAATAACTTTCGCTCTGGTAGTAAACATTTTTTTGTAGTTTCAGTTCAGTTGATATCACTTGAATATAATCACTTGAACCGGTCATGTTTTTAATAAAATGTATGAAATGAGTTTGATTTATAGTTTCTTCGTAAAATATTTTGTTTGTTAAAAGTCACTGAATCTGAGAATTGTTTTAAAAGGGAAATGCGATATATAAATAAGCGTTTTATTTTGATTACCTATTTAACTTGCAAAAGAAAAAAACATAAAACAAATATCCTTTCCCTTACTTTATTTACAAAATTATACACACTGATTGTATCCAGATAATCTTGTGTTCTTTTTATTTAATGTGTGAAAGCGTATTTCATAACACTTTTTGCTCTATTTTCAATTAACTATGCTTCACAAAATGGCGGACGTTGTGCAAAATGGTGGATACAAGTTGCTAGCTTGCAACTTAAGCACTGCGTTATCTATTTCAGATTAAAACGCATTCACTTCTCTGTGAAATATGCCTGTTGTTTACTGCACGTGAAAAGCGCAACGTTTTCAACATTCAGTAAGTTGTTTAGTCTTTTGTCTTTTACGAGATCCCTAATTATAGCATCGGGTGCACACTGCTTTTGACGTGTTTTTAATACGCAAACCATTTTACTATTACTGCAGTGTAGTTCATAGCTTGCAATCATATTAATGCCAGCAATGAATTTAGAATGTTCGAATAATTTGGTGGATACTTTGTGAAAAATTATTCTTCTTCTTTGACCATGTTCGCTCCCTATGTGGAGCATATGGCCGCCACGCGGCACCTCCATGTTTCCCTGTCTCCCGCCAATAGCTTTGCTTCCTCCCATGACATGCCAGCATCCCTCAGTTCCGCCGAGTACATCCTATGGATAGTACCCGACGGACGTCCAGGACGCCGGAATCCCACCGGTCGAACGGTCAACGCTTGCATTCTGCCGGTAATGCTTTACGGTTGCGAATCATGGCACCTGACGAAGACTCAGAAAAACCGTATACTGAGCTTCGAGAACAGATGCTTGCGTCGGATAATGGGGGTGAGGTGGTTTGATTTTGTGAGGAATTCAGAGATAAGGGAGCGTACAAGACAGCGTCCCGTCACGTCAGTGGTTATGGAGAGACGTTGGAACTGGCTGGGTCACGTGCTGCGGATGCCTCCGGAAAGCCTCAATCCTGCCTGCCTTTTCTTTCGAAAAATTATTATCGGTGTAAAATAACAATAATGATTGCTGGATCATTCCATACTCTTCAACAAATTTAGTAAATTTTAAAGACAATTTTATATTGGAAAAATGACTGCTAATTAAGAATGGATATCAGCCAGTTATAAATACATTGTTGATCGATTATAATACATTGGAAGAATTATTTTTTTTTAATATGATATACCGAAAACATCACGGGCGCCTATCGTCTTTGGATAGACAAAAAGACGTAACCCACACATTAAAAAAATTACAAGAGGCACAAAAAACGTTAGTTGATGATTTGAACCTAAGACAAATGATGAAATGCACGGATACTTTTTTACTGGTACTTAATTGTCTTGATTTAACATTACTTTATAAATTGTTGAAGAAAAACTGTTTTTCTGGTTGCATTTTCACGTGCCTTTCTTTTTTCAGACTTAAAAGTTAATTTTAGACACTAATTCGGCAATTGCAGCTTGCATCTTTTTAATAGAACGTGTATGTACACATTGTTATTTTTAATTAACACATTTTTTTAAAAAATCAAGTAATTCTTCCAGTGAAAATATGTTTTTGTCGTATTTGTCGTCGAAAATGTTATTTAAATTTAACATTTCCGGTCGTATCGCTTTATCCTTAATGAGTTTGATGTTTTTCATTTGGGGAACTCTCCAGAAAGTCAACCGCTTCATTAAGATGCCTATCTCATAACGAATCGGAGAAAACTTTTCGTTTTGCTGACTTTTCCCGCCAGATCGTGTTCGCTAGGTCAGCTCTTCTCAAATGCTACAAAACGGTACTAGATACTCGTTCGTAAATACGTTTAGGAAGAAAATTTTAATGTCGTTACATAATACATGTTTAATGGAATGCATGTCTATGACTCTAATATATAAAACACAAATTTCATCTGTATTCAGTGAAATTCGCTTAGATGCTTTGTTACTGCTTTTTACATTTTACAAACTCAAAATGTTTTCAAAATATATCTGTTTAATTTTAATATAATAAAATTTTCATTGATGACATATCGCGACCTGAGACCTACAAGTTGTACAAGTAAAAAAAATGGTGGAACAAAAGTTACAAGCAGTCTTCCAAGTACCATTAATTATTACTAATTCTTTCGCCATAAATTTACACTTAGAACATTGTAGTTGTCGTATCAAATTCATTATATGGTGCTATTTAAAAAACGACTAATATGTTTTGATTTTGTACAGATCGATAATTTAAATATAGGCGAAACCCCGATTCAATGTAACCTAATTGTGCGTTTCCCGATATTAGAATGCGATTTTACAGTCCCGTTTTATTTTAGTACAGTGTACACGTTTTTATGCCTCGCAATTTGCAACTGAAATATTCAAAATTCAATGAAAAATTCATAAATTTCAATGCTATTTTACTAGCTTTGGAGACATACATCACCAAAACTTCAAATTACTCAATTTCACTAAAAGATTTTTGGTTAAATCAATTCGTTTTATTATTCAAATAATACAAAAACAAAGGAAATAAAAACTTATTCTTTTGAGAATAATACATTTAATTGGTAAGGTGCTTCTACAACGTAACGCTTTTTTTATTCTAGGAAAGTAAATGACCCCGTTTCCAACTCACAATGACATTATTTATTATATAGACGAACCCCAATAAAAAATATATTGAGTTAGGAAAGGTCTTACACGGGGATGATCCAGATTTGAGGCATCTAGTTACGAAAAGCGATAAAACCACATATTGTCAAAACAGAGAAAAAAATATTTCCATGTTCTACGCTCAATTTAAAACTTTGTCGAAATTCCTAAATTCAATACAAGCCAACGAAAAAATAAATCAATTCTTAATTAGCGATATATTCATGATTCGAAATATTTCAGGTCTGGTTGATTCTGGCATCATTAGATGCCAGTTCAGATGTTCAATTTTATTTTTCTTATGTTTATTTATGTGGATGGTTTATCAGCCAATAAAAACTGTTATATTTTTTTTATTAAAATAATACAATAGAAAAAGAATTTTAACTTGAAACAAACATTTTTTTCTGGGAACATAAAAACATTGTTTGACATGAAAATTTAAATATGTTGATATCGCTTTTTCTAGATTATTTAAGTCTACGCTGCTTTTTGTTCACTAACTTACAGAAAATTTACTCCATTATTACTAATAATAAAACGTTGTAGCATGGTGGTTGATGTTCAGACGAAAAGTTTGAGATGCGCTGTCTTAGGTCCTCATTTTATGCCATAGTTTAGCAATAAGAAGCAGATGTTCAGACATATTTAAGTGCTCTTTTGTTTCACACTCCAAAATTCGAATGAACAAACTTTCTGTTCTTAACGTCATCTGTTCCCAACATCATTATATGAACAATTTCGTTCGACTAAATATAATAGGTATTGCCTTTTTATCGGGCATTGTATAAACAACAAACTAACTTTAATTAAATAAACATTATTCCGCATCTAAAAATTGTATTATTTCTGAATTAATTTTATCTGAAACTAATAATGTCGACATTTAAAATGCATGATACACAATATTCCGACAATTAGTTTAAAGTAGTTTTAGCTGATTTCTTCTCACGGTTATTATTGTAATTCATCTCCGCTACAAATGTGAAGCATGTGACCTCCTAATGGAAGATTTTTTACGAGAACTGTTTGTTTCTCAGCTTATGTTTGTTACTTATTATAAAGTACAATGACACACATTTCGTTTTTTTTTTGTCAAATATCATTGTGTACTTCGGTAAACAAAATCTTAACCATTATAATAATTTTGACCGCTTTTGTATAATTTATCTAATGTGCCATCAGAATGTATTGAATGTATCGATTTATGAGTCAATCTGTAAAGTCAAATTTATACGCTGTTGAACATAACACAATCGCACACACAATCCATTTACGCATCGAGCAAATCAAGCTCGTTGGACGAACGTTCCAAGTTGGCACTGATATGCATACATTATATTATACTAATTAACCTAAAATATGCACATTTTTTCAAAACGAGTATTTACAACCTACAAGCACTCCTTCATTTATTGTAACGTAGGTTTTTTCTTGGCACTGTTTTATTTGCTTGAACAGTTTTCTTTTCAATTATCTAAGGTTAGATGCAGGTCACATTATAATAAATACTTAATCCAATTTTATTAAAAAAATCAATTAAATTGGCAAATAACTTCGACGTCACTGTCCATCTCAATCGAATGCCAAATCTATTTGTTGTTGTTGTTTTTAATAGCAGTGTTGTCAGCCTGAAAACCACACAATATTATGTCATAATATTATACTTCCCCTATTGTATTTCTAATAGAAAGTTTTCCGCTAGTTTTATGGGGCGAAGGGATTTTAAGGCGAGCGAACGTCACTAGTGATGGATGATTATAATCTATTGGCCCTCGGCTGACGAAGCGATAAGTGGAAATCGAAATTATTATCGTTTTCCGATACGTGACAAAGGCTTTTATGCCACTTTTTACGCGGCATTAATCATAGACAAATAATATCGGCGGGGCTGTTTTACGTTGCGCCGTGCCGTTAAATAAATCGCCCTCGATGATGTGACCAAAATCAAAAATACTTGTACAACTTGTCAGTGGCACGTGGCAACATTATTTAACTTTTAATTTCAAACATTGATTAATTATTTTTAATTAAGAATTTATATTTTGTTATATATTTGTTTTACGAGCCACCAACCGTGTAATGTTTATATATATGTAATTCTCTTTTACACTTCCATATAAGCCGGTAATAATATTCACACACTTTCATTTACGTTTGAGTAAAATTTATGCTTTAAAACAGCCATAGTCAACCTTTTTTTCCTCCGGGCCGCATTCTGATTTTTGCTTCTCTACGCGTGCCGCAACATATGTATAGTAAACTGTAAATGTACTGCATACATATGTATCTATTATGATGTAAAAAAAACTATTTTATTTTATTTTATTAAATATATACATATGTATACGTTTATGTATTGATGTATTTTTCAAAATAAAAAATAACAATTAGCAACAAATAAAAAGTACACAAAAATACCAATGTGTCCAAAATCTTAAATCGTTTACTCAAAAAATTATGTAAATTTTGATATTGTGTCGAACTTTTAACTATCTTCGTCATTTAATATTTGGTGACTATGATTATTTTGGGTCGCACATAAGAGTTGATTGGGCCGCAGGTTGAGTATGGCCGCTTTAAATCGAGAGAAAATGTGTGTAAATGAATTAAATGATAGTTATTGGTCGTAGGAAGTGAAAATTAAAATAAAACACAGTTAATAAACAGTTTAGTACGATGGACGAAAAACGAGCTTTGAAAACATCATTCAGTACATTTTTTTATATTTATAGCGGATTTCTTTTTATCTGCTTTCGATTTATTTTTTATTCTGTCTGATGTCTTCACCAGCTTTCAGCCACAATATCCAGGTGATAAGAAATCAGTTTATGTTTAATTTAACATAATATATGATTAAACACAGATGTTCCCAACATAACAGTTACATTAAAGATTGAATAAAGTAGTGGCGACCAACAGCGTTATTTTAATAATAACCAAATTTAAAGTTAATATTTAGTACGCATTAACTAAACTGTTGTAGTTGTTATGCGTTAGATTATACATTTAAATGCCTGTAAAGGGATCTACGAACCAAACACGATTCAATTGTGTTTTTTTCGTTCGTAAACTCTTAATGTAATGGGTGCATGCATTCATCGAGCCATTAAATCAATAATATCTGTTTATTAATATTATCAAAAGACACGACTACTTTTGCTAATCACTTAATTTCAGAAAGACACGTGTTCAATCAGGAACAAGGGATAAAAATGTTGCACCCAAATACGGAAGCTCATAAACTCTTTTTCCAGGAAATTTAATAAATAAACAGAGCGCAATTGAACAGTCTTCCGATTTCAAATGAACAGCTACACATGCCTGGCTCTCCACTTTTATACCCTATATAAATATAATTATAAACTCTTTTCCGACAAACAAGAATAAATATAATTCTTAAAACTACTCACCATTCAAATCTGTGGGCATTACCATCGGCAAATCCTTTTCGCCAGCAATGTCTTTAAAATCAATGATACATTTACTTATTATATAAACACGAAACATTCATTTACTAAGCATCAGTTCAAGATCATCCGTGCACTTGAACGTCTGAAGATACCGAAAGGCGAAACCCGGGTCGTTGGTGACAAAATTTGTGTGAATGTGCATAATTTGAACGATTCAAATTCAATAATATCTGGTCTATTGGTAATTTTTTGTCCGTTGTATTATTTTATACGTTGTCTCTAGGTTCATTTTTAAAGTGTGTTACCTGAAATCTTGAAAACTCTACGCCACCTTCGTAGCTTCGTATCTACATTAGCCACTGATAAAACATCACATAATATAACCAAGGTACATCGTCCAAAGTATGCATACATAGCCGTGTTAATTAGCAGCGGTCGATGTTGCTCGTTAGTAGTTGGAAAGTTTGTTCAGCAGTCGGCCGCTGTGGGTTCAGGTACCCGCACTCATTCGTCACTCTCACCATGGCCAATAGCGCTCAACTTTATTTTCCGCTTTTATAAGAGACGTCATCAGTTTTTCCGGTTGAGGCTTTTTTAAATTACTATTCGGGCTTTAATTATGAATCAATGACGTATCAGCAATATATTATTTCTAGCGTGTCTGTCAACTCCTTTTACCAAAGCTCGAGAATTCAGCCTAAGCATATTTTTCCGACACTCGGCACGCTTTCTGGATTATTTATTACTTCAATGGTGTATACTTTTTCTTTTCAACTTAAAGGATATAATTTAGCTTACACTTATAATCAATTATCAAACGCTTTCACCTCAGCTAATTTTAATAATCATGATAAGTTAAGAGGAGCTGATTAAATTTCACCTGGCGAAATAAAATTTTGCGATAAATTCGCAAAAATATAACTTTACTAAATTCACTATAATTTGTAAGCAAATTGAGATATCTTTACAAAAATTAATTTTCTAAGCTTCCATATACTTCACCTATACGCATATATGTGTCCGCCGGCCAGCAACCTTTGTTTTTCAAAGACTCAAATACGCGTCCACGGTCGTTAAGCTGTTAAAAATAAACTATAATATCTCTCTTCTCATCTGCTGGCTAAACAGATTCATTTTTTATACATAAGAGCTAGGAATACTTCCGTCTGCTGTATCACTTGTCAACATTTGCTTAACTCTCTCTCTGTTTCTCACACACACAGTCTTTGTCTGCACATCGTCTAAAGTCCACAAGTTGTATGCTGTGCGCTATAGATAGACAGACATATAAATTTAAATTAATATTGCATATTATATTATATTCCAATTGTTTTTAATATGATAAAGACCGGTTTCGTTTTTCAAAAGCATTTTTAACTGATTGTGTTGAGTAAAACCTATTTTATACATGTGTAATAAATACAAATGTTTTTTTTTAAATATAATATAGGTAATGCCTTCTCACTAAGTATTCACAGTGAACACCCTAAAAGTGGAACCTATATATAAAATATTTAAAACAGTCGCCAATCCTCACTTTTTTCTGTCAATCGTGACATACAATAAGTAAATACGTCCATTCACACTGCGGATTTGTAAAAAAAGAATCAATTGATATCTAACATTTCTTCTTTGGCCATGTTCGCTCCCTATGTGGAGCATATGGCCGCCACGTATTATATCTAACATATAATTAATATATTTTTTATTTATTAATTTTAGGAAATAGCTTGATACATAATTGTGTTTACTCCTGGCTTTATTTTTTCATATTTTATTATCAGTGGGTCTAAAATAATATCAACTATTTTAACTAAATGAATTACGAACAAAGAATACCCCAACGACATTTAACAATATAAACTTATGAATTACATTGACTGTAATTTTTTTAATTTATGAGCTACAACTATTTTTGTAGAAGCTTTATCATAGAAGTTTATATAAGTAGACATTTTTTAATTTAATTTATATTTACATTTTTTTTCACGGATTCAAGTCCCTGAACGAACATATTTTTTTCAAACAATTTATTTAATTATGTTCGAAGGCATGCGTGTTTGTGATGTATACAAACTCCTTTCCCACCCTTCCAATCCTAAAAATAACGATGCGTAGCGAGAGATAGGTTAACCGCTAGCCCTGTCATAGCAATATCCTTATATACATAGACAGTTTAAGCAACTGAAGTAACAAACACTTCTCACAGAAAAATTTATGTATGTTGATATACTTCCACTTTATGTGGAATATTCACATAGGGAGCGTTCATGGATTAAAAAATAAAAACAATGTATCACATTCCCCAGAATAAGTTATAATGTATTTTTTACATGATTTGATTCAACAATTTTTTATCGAATACTTTATTAAAAACCTCCTCAAAATTTTCATTATTTAATTTTCAAAAATGGTTTAATAATATGTATCTTAAATAATCGTAGAAGATGCTACGCTGCTACGAGTGATTTTTTGCTCTACGACATAAAATCTCTGTCTACACTGTATGAACTAAAACTTAAACTAAATTAATGCTTTTTTTTCTATATTTCAGGTTCGCACTTTGTTCGTCAGTGGTTTACCAATGGATGCAAAACCACGAGAGCTGTATTTGCTGTTTCGAGCTTATGAGGTGAGTAAACATTATTCGATGGCCGCTTTGAGTCAATCTGTACTTCATGTATTACTTTTAACTTACTGTAATATTGTAAAATATTCATAACAGAAACAATCCTGTCATAAAAAAATCACTCAAGCTCACATTCCCGCAAGGTCAAAATTAGGGCAACCAATTCCGGACGCTTTTTGTGTTCCCGGGATTGATCATTCACCATAATATCATGCTAAAATTGCTTAAGATCACTACCAAAAAATGTGGGTAGTTAAAAAATTCCAGAATTTTGTCACCTTGATGTGACGATATGACAGTTTCCACAGTTATTCAGAAGTGTAACACCTTTTTTAGCACCATCCTTTAAGAAATTTCCGTCTGCCAGTGAGTCCAGCGGTGTTTAGCTTTGATTAAACTCTACTTAGGGATATATAGTGAATCCTGGAATTAGTACCAAGACGATTACAGAATCACAAAATTGTTCGGGATTCCAGGATAGAAGGCCCTCGTCAAAAACACATATGTTTAGATTTTCAATTTAACATTTTAGACGTCGAATGTCCGTTTACCATACCTTTTCTTTTTAAGATGATGTTAACTCACTTTTAAGGTGTTCACTGTCAATTATAATTGACATCGTTTGCCACTTAGATTTATTATTCTCTGATGATGATTTTTTAATTGTTATGGGTGTTAAGCATTTTAATTTTGTGTAATTATAATGTAATTTGATAATCCTTTAAATTGTTTAAATCCTTACACCTTTTTATTTCAATTTAAATTTGTATAAATATCACCGTTTATGTATTTTTCTTATCAGTTGATAATGCTCGTGATGAGCGAAACCGGTCCTGATCTAATAAATTTTATGTGGAAAAAGTACTAAAAATCTTTTATTATTTTTATTATTATATTAACTATTTTTTTTAGTTGTACATAGGTCAAATATTTGGCTCATTAATAATTTTATCTATTAAGAAAAACACAAAATAACAAATCGATTATTTATTTACGTGCGGGAAATTTTAAATTTACATATTTACTTTACGTTGTCTGCAATCTAGTGGAGCAAAGTCAAATAAAATACATTTTTAACTATATATGAACGACATAAAATACAATTTATTTTAGTGACATGTATTCTTGACATTTGGAATTCTTTAAAATATAATATGAACCATTTATATGCTATTGTTTCGGTAAATTTGTCCATGATAAGGAGCCAGACGTCGTAAATTTAGAATATGTTTTTTCCTGCAGACATTTTTGGGTGGTACCGCCCTCCCGAAGCCAACTTTTAGGGAATTCCCGTACCAGACGGTGATGGTACCTCATATCGCCTTATGTCTTCCATAGTGCGGTGTTCTTTTGTCGAATAAAATGAACCACACATTAGGTATAATGCGCTATATGAATACTTAACATTTTTCATGTGACGTTGTCGAAAGTTTTCGCGTTTTGATTTATTTGATCGTTTTGACAGTTTATTTATTAGCGATATAAAAGAAAAATAAAATAACTGTTTCGTAAGAATAGTTCCATCTATTCGTTTCTTATTATAAATTCGCAATTTATAAAACTTTAACATATTGCGTATAGAAATAGTTATAAAAAAATCCCGTGTCGCTTCCTTTCATACACTTTTATATATGTATATTACGATAAATATCTCTATCCAATTTAAAAACTTTGTCAATAAAATAGTTTCAGGAAATAAACAGGTGTCTTTTTCAAAATAGTCGAAACCAAATATGGTATAGAATCGAGAAATCAATATTATATTAACCATTAAATAAGTACAACAAACTAATTTAAGATTTCGAATTAAGTTGCTTGGTGAAATTTCAATATTAAATTTGAATCGTTCAAATTATGTACATTCACACGAGTTTTGCCGCTAAAGACCCGGGTTTCACCTTCAAGTTCATCCGTGCACAGTTAGCAAAATTCGCGAAACGAAGTGCAAAGCAAGACTGAAGTTATAAGCGAAATATGAAATATTCAACATAAACGGTCAATCAAGATAATATTTGTGCTATGACCATAATATTTAGATAAAAGATAGAGAAATTCGGTAAATCGGAAAACGATTAATGCGGGATTGTTTAATAATATGTTGTTATGGGTAATGACATTTCATACAATGGAAAATAAACTATCCATTTGGGAAGAACGAAGAATGCGAGAGCGGTAGATCGGGGTTCCACCGTAATAAGTATAAAATTTGTTGTAATACATCTAAGATCAGAGTAGGGTACTTATGTTAGCTCTCGAGCTCAATAGTTGCCTCTTGCTAAAACTTGGATATGGCTCGTTATTTACTCCAGTGCCTTTATTGAATCTAACTGACGTTGTGTAAATCAAATTGTATGATTTTATTATTATTTTACATCATTATTTTGATAGCAATATATTATTATTTATATACGCTATTTTTCAAATAACTAACATTATTTTATTATTAACCTGATTCCCAATGAATGTACATAAATACAGGTATTCTAATATTACATATTATATTTCCAGTGTTTTTTTAAGAAAAAGGGTGCCGGTGCCAGAACTCAATTCTTGTCAAGCTTTATTTTCTTTTCTAATTCATGTCCGTTTTCCATTTGGAGGATATAGCTAACTAACGGAGGTATACCAACAGAGTTTTTTTACGATAACTGCTTGTTAGTCAGTTGCTCGAACTCTTTTTTTTTTTAAAGAAAGTAAGGATAGAAAGATAGGGCTGTTCTATAACAGGACTTGTAGTTAACGTATCCCTCTCGCTTAGATCTGTTAACTTAAAACCCTCCAAGGACGAGCGTCACCATATGGTCACACAAAACACCGTTGTCTATTGATCCCACTATTCATACTTTTTCTACCTGAATATCGTTGCTTTCGCTCATATTTGGTTAAGAAGGGTACGGACTACAGTTAGTCATCAGCCGTGGGAACAGGAACGGTCTCTAAAAGCACATGTGATTTTTTGAATTTCCGTTTTTTTTTAATTTACTTTTTGAAACTGTTAGATATTTTTTTATAAAAACATAAAATTATTTACAGTTATTTTGCTAATATATTTGTTTTGAAATTATGTTGATCTAAAGAGGTCAAATTGTAAATATTTTTAAAAAAATCACGTTTAGCTATATTTCAACCCCGAATGTTTGCAAGCCCATACGGTCACTTTTGTCCTTACTACTGTCCGTACTCAATATTAGACGGTAATAAAAGGATGAGCATGACCATATAGTCATGCGGAGTTTCTATACAACGACTTTGCGTTTTTTTTTTTTTTAATTTTGGATAGGAATAAAAGTTATCCGTGACTTCGATTCGACTTCGAGTTAGCCATAGCTTAGAAAATATTTTTTTTATCGGAAAAAAGCTCTCGTCTCTGGAGGGTTAAGGATTGGAAGAGTTGAATATTGTATTGTATTGATATCACAAATACCAACGCCTTCAAACAGAAATCGATCTTGTTGGTCTAATATTAGCTCTGATAATTATTTTTACTGTTGTTACTTTACGTTTTTCGACATGAAAAATCAATAGTTTTCAAATGAAAATAATAATAAAATGTAAATAATATTGATTACAAACATCAAAAATGTCGAGAAAAAATGTGCCGGAACGCCGTTCTACCGCGTTAGATGGGAGGAAAAGCACTGCATATTTCAATCATTAATATTAAATGTAGATTTATTATTAGTAGGTATAACGTCAAATCTTTGTCCGTGAATCTGGATTGAACTGCTATTTTTCATTTATCTTAGTGATTTTCAAGTTTTACTTTAACATTGTCTGGCTCTTCTGTAAAACACGAAACAAGCAAAGTCACAGCAAGAGAGAACAATTCGACATGACGAGTGACATTTCAATGCTAGTTACCAGCGTGTAACAACAACCGTAGTAAATAAAATTGTACATCCGCTCGGCAATAAAAACGTCAAACCTACACAGACAACATGGCAGCCGTCTCCCGCCCTTTTAGAAGCTGTCATTTCGGTTCGAAAAATTGCAGAAACAATCATGTCGTGCTATTGGATCGTTTTCGCTTTAGCTCTTGCGGTATTTTTAGTATTGGTTTTCGTGCCAAACATATCCATGTCTAGAATTTCGCAATAGGCTTCTTTCTCTGCAGAAAACAACTGAGTTATGGGTAGAAATTAAATAAATAAAAGTAACTATCTAACCAAGTTGACAACTCAACTTTGCTGTTCTAGTAGTTTCGGCTTCCGAGGCCATCTTTGTTTTTACCAGGGCTGTGGAGTCGTGTAAAAAAAAGAAAACTCCGATTCCGAGGAAATTTTTTAATAATTTTATTTTATATATTCCATCAGATCATTTTTAGTCATCCAAGCATGCAATGTTAACACTTTGGACTATTTTGTTTGAATACACATCACTAAATATATTTTTCAGAAATTTTTCGAGACGCTCATTTTTTACGACTCTGACTCCGGCCAAAATACCGCGACTCCACGACTCCGACTCCACAGCCCTGGTTTTTACACTTAAAAATTGGACTCTACTTGAAATAATTAAGAATTTTAAAAAAAAAACTGTTGTATTCGCTTATCGAGATATATTTAAAATTTGAAACATTTTCGTATCCCTTTTCCGTAAAATATTGTTTTTTTTAATAATCATTTGATATTCATATTCTGCCATCTTATTCGTTAGAAGTCATCACAGGGGTCTGCAATCCCGGGATTCCGGATCCCGGAATATTTTCGAACAAAAAATGAAATCCCGAATTTCTTTACGATTTAATGGTGAATGTTTAATCGCAATGATATTGACCCCCTCTCTCTTCTTAAAAACAGTGACGGATTATCCCATATGGCTGCTTGGGGTTTATGAATAAAAGGTGCCTCAAAAATATTTATTTTTATTTTACTCAGAATCCTTTTAATATCACAACAATAGTTTGTTTGGTTGGTTCTTAAAAAGTGCCTTCGACTATCGACTATATAATGGGGTAGTTATGAAAAATAAATAACGAATAGGATATAATAAATCTGTTTGATATATGTTGTATGAAAATCTTGAGTTAATTATGTGATGATTTTTTTATTCTCAAACAAGGCACCCAGATTATATTGCGCTTGGAACCACCCAAGTGCTTAATCCGCCACTGATTATAACACAAATAATATAAATATATATTGACCTGACTTTGAAACAAAGATTAATCAAATATATTTTAATTTTTCAGGGATATGAAGGATCACTCCTGAAAGTCACAAGCAAAAATGGAAAAACAGCCTCGGTAAGAAAACCAATGATTTTACTTTATGATCAAATTATCTATGATATCAAGCAATTGGAATGCAGTGTGTTTATGGTGAAAAACAAAATATATTATTAGATTTCATTAATTTTATATTTGTGACACTAATTGGTAAATAAGTACAATTTAAGAATTTCAGCCCATTGCTCAGAACATATTATTTTAATATTGCTGAACACAGAAGGGAAAAGCTTTAGGAGCCTTCAGTGGCATCACTGTTATTGGAGGGTTCACTGTACTCAGTGGCGAATTACCCTATATGCGAATGAGGCGCGCGCTTGAGGCCTTCGAATTTTAGGGGCCTCAAAAATAGCTTATTTTATAAAACTATATACTTTTTGTTCAAATTTTAATATAATTTTATTATTTTACATAGACTTTTCTGTCATTTTTATGTTATCCGGAATAACAGGGTCTCCAAATTCTATTTTGCTTGAGGCTGAGGCCTCTCGTGTGCTCAATCCGCCACTGACTTAACCCGTCATTTACTTTTCATTATAAGTTTCTTTATTTACTTTATAAACTCTTTTAAATATCATTACATAATTGAGTTTTTTTTATATTGGCATTCAGTTAGTAGAACTCCATTGTAATAAATTATAAATAGCAATGAAGTTTGTTGTACAAAAATTATAAGAACTAGTTGATAGCTTTTCCTGCTAGACACCATCATCAAAACTATATTTATGCCAAAATAGCCATCAAGTTAACCTTAATTCTTGTTAAGTATTTTATTTTAAAAATTCCTTCATCCATTCTGTTTCAGCCTGTTGGTTTTGTAACATTCCACACTCGAGCTGGTGCAGAAGCTGCTAAGCAAGATTTACAGGTTTGTATTAAAATTCACCCATAACATTCCCTTAAATTCACTCAATAAAGACATATTAATATTCATCATATTCTCTAATATATAATATTATGTAAAACATACCATTGCTATAAAAAAATATCATAGTTCTTTTTATTTATATTATTTGCAAGACTTAAATGAAAAATTTTAGAATTATATTTAAGATTTGATAAATCTCTACAAGTAATACTAACCCACAATTATATTATTTCACTCGCTATATTATAGCAAGAAAAAATATTTATTTTTAGCGGTTGTTTTTATCATTTTTCAGCTTACTTCTTTTGCGTCATTCAAAAAAACATAATTTACGATACACTATTCTTTTGTCAGAAACATTTACGTTGTAAATTTGCCTCTGTAAGCAAAAAATCAGCTTCGGCAACATATTGTCAAAACTTATATTATAATAGAAATAATTCAATAGAATCACTAAGCAAATAGTAATTTGTAATGTTATGTGACAGTTTATTAATTAAGTATTGAGCTCAAATTAGAATAATAGACAAGTTTTCTTATCTTGAAACATATTGAGTTAGTTTTGATCCAATGGAGTACTGTAACTGTATGCCACCATTTCCATTTAAAGTATCTATGGTTAATGCTGAAAACTAGCTCCATCTTTGGCCAATATTTAAAGTCTCTGTTAGGAAAATAGGAAAACAAATTTTACTGCAATCATAACATTATTAAATTAAGATTTTTACACTATGTTTGCCGTTTACTAGTGTTAATGCTTGAATAGTTCAAATACGGATTATAAATATTTACCCATTTTAATTGCAACTGCTATAAATAATACAAAACATAATATATTATTAGTTAAACATGACTGCTTCAATATTATTGATGAGAGATTATACTGGAAATCCTTGAATTAAATTGTACAAAATGCTGAAATTGTATCTTTGGCACTGAGTGAGCTTTATTATCCCATAGACACAACATATATGTATTATCCATAATAATTATAATATACTTATCACTTACATGTGAGGAACGGAAAACTTATGTGACACAGCAATGAGCATAATATATGTGATGATATTTATTTTTTTATATATCGTCAATATTAATTAAAATTAAGTCAAAAATTGGGTGTTTTGAGTTATGAATGCAGAAGGAAAGATTTAAACATACTCACTAATACAAAATTTGTATATTTCGATATTTAAAGAAGTCAACATCATTGGCAGTGACTACTTGCAGAAATATAGAAATAACATTTAAATAGTACTTTTTAACTATACAGATTTCTTATTTCTACAACTACCCAAAGATGATTAAACAACCAATCGTTTTTAATCTGTAAACATTTTGATTAGTTGTTATTTATTATTTTGTCTTATTGTCTACGGCCAACCTACATTTCCCTTCGCTTCACGATATTCGAAAAAGACGGTTATTTCAAAAAAAAGATTTTTGGTAGTATACCAACGATTTATTGTCATTATTTTTTTGAAGTTAAAAGTATCTTTATGTGTATAGCATAGTGACTTGGTACCAGTACATTTGTAGGAATATAGATTGTTATGATGCTATAAATATATAGCCCACCATGTTAAATATTATTCTCAATGTACACAATTCTGGTTAGCTTTTTCTTTATTATTACAGGAGTTGTTGCCAAGATCATTTAACAAATCTTTTTATTTATAGATGTCACTGTCTCAGAATCTGAAGCTTTTCGGTCACGCATTAGAATGAAGTTTAGATATTAACAAATTTAAAATAGACTATCCTTGCAGAATGCCCAAAACAATATATGAAACACGAAATTACATTACAGCTGTCATAGATCACATGAGTTTTTAGTCCCTCCGGTATCAAACATTGTTCTAGGTAATATTCTTTGAACCGAAGGTCTTTAATGTATCTTGCATGACACGGTTTTCTAACTGAGATTTGAATACACTCCCTTTAGCACAGTGTTCAATCACCATCAATTATTGCTCAGTGGTTATATATATAAAAAGATTATCTAAATTGTACCTTTTTTATATCACAACTTTATTTCAATATTTTACCGTAAAATATTAAAAATAGAACGACAGATGCATCTAGTGAATTTAAAAAGAGGTTTGTTTCTTGTCCATGGAAATGAGCCATTCATTTTTTAAACTCTTATATTGCTAACATATTCTGTCTTGAATTTTTTCACTTCATTCAAGAGCTTAGATTTCTTTCGATTGTCAACAATTTAAGGGAATCAAGTTAGCTTTGAAATATAATATTAGCAGGAGGTTATGTCACTTTTGTCACAAGTGAGTATTTTAAAAATCCGGCTCTAATTGATATTTTTTTACACATACATACCATTATTTTGATTCAATCCAAAACAGTGGTCAGAAAATTGATTTTTGAATCGGTAGCAATTTTGTTACTTTATCTTCCATGTTTTCTTTTAAGTTGCTAATTATACCGCATCGACAAAGCATTCTCATTATTGTATACATCTTTAACTAAAATGCTGGACTATTTATAAAAAAATTATATGTATAATGCAATAAAATCAAATCAAAATATTAGAAATCTTTTTTGCATTGATTGTCCTCTAATTTAGAGAGCATTCGTCGACTTGTTTGAAATATTCAGGCCACTGTTTTGGTCGAGTACTGACATTGACTGCAAGTTTTCCATATTGGCTCGATGTCAAAAAAAAGACACCGCCCATCGTTGAGCACGCAATTACATACGGGTACCGCTTCGGCGGCGGTCGAACTGTTCACAGCAAGGCGTCAGGTTCGATCCCGACATGCCACAAACAATTCGGCTGGAATTTGCCAAAAGCAACACCAAGGTGAGCAAACCGAAGCCGGCGGTCGCTACAGCCGCGCCGGCCGCACATCCCGCCTTGATGCACCCACTCACTGGACGTAAGTACCCTTACCCTCCCAATATACTCCTTTTGTATTTCTGAACCCATCCGAAACACTACTCGAGCACTTTTTTTAAAGGTTACACATCTTGTTCGGTGAACACTTATTCAGAGACGTAATAATTCCACCACGTCAAAATAATAAAACAACTACCCTGTGATGGATTACCACATAAGCACACGAGGCGCGCGCTTGAGGCCTCCAATTTTAGGGGCCTCGAAATAGCATATATTTTATAAAACCCATATAATAAATTAAATTCAGTTTTAGTAATTCGAGATTTGGGGCCTTCTAATTTTATTGCACTTGGGGCCTGCCAAGTGCTTAATCCGTCACTGCAACTACCTACAAATGTAATATCTTGGTGCATTCATATTTTGGTAGAATTCAGTTTGTTACTGAATTCTTTTTTATCATATCAATAATTATAAACTCTTAAAAGGTAGAAGAAGTACCTAATTAATTGTATAAATTTAGATGCAAATAAAACCAACCTTTATTGTATTAGTTATTTAAATAGACAAAATAAGCTTCATTTAAATACAAATAAAAATATATACTTTTATTTAAACGAAAATTATCAACTTATACTGCTTAAATTACTGCATTATTTAAGTAATAGCTAACATAATTTAATGTCGACAAACTTTATTTATGTATTCTTTTTCTTATTTTTATAGCCATTTTTTATATTCGAACCTTTAAAAAATGTACTCAATTGTGAATTCTAGAGTTAAAAGAATGCAGTTACTTTATATAATAAAACAGATGACAGTTAACCAAAAATAGTTTAAAAAAATAAAAAGTCGACTCTTTCAACTTGATAAATAAAAAATTACGAGTCTGCATTGTTTTAACTCGTGTCCTTAGAATAAGCTATTTTCACAACAATGCAACATACCTAACTTATAATTAAAAAACATCAACACACTTTTATATTCTTACTGAAAGACAGTGATAAACAAAAAGTAATAGATTAAATATGTAAGGAACTTTAACTTCAATTAATTATTGCAACACGGTTATTCATAAAAATATTACAATTTTACTATTTCAAAAGAATATGCCGTACATTTTCATAATCACAGTTTTAAGTGAGATCTATTTAAAAATCATTTTATCTGCAATTGTGGAAAAAATAAATGGAACTGTTCAGAAGAAGAATTGCCTTTATCTCTCTTTCACGATAGACTCTTTACACGATTTGTTTTCTTTCAATTCAATCAAGTTTTGAATAAAAAATCTCTGCAACTTTACAACACAATATTCTCAGTTACAACAAGAAGACTCAATTAAGAATATACGCCAATTTAGGATTGTTGGCGTAGATGCAATCTTCCAAAATAAGTTATTTGAAGCACATTCCTATATTATTATAATACGCATTGTATAGAACCCGTTCGCTAATCACAAACCTACAACAAATTCACTTTCACTGAAAAGCTTCGGCGATTACCTACCCACACATATGTACACACACTAGCTTAGCCTAACCTGTATTATTTTATAAATATTTACAATATAATTCAAACTTGCATTGGCTTATTTCTAGTGACACATTATTTACAAGTTTTTATTCACAATTTTTTACAAGGGACACACTATGTTCTACTTACTACAATCCAATTGGTAAAACTAAAGCTCAACATATTTCAATAAAATTTCAGAGTTAATATAAAAAGAAATACACTTGTAATATATGTGTGATTAGATTAAGCGATCCTTTATTAGATATTTCAGTAAAAAAAAATAAAGACTTAGGATTGTATAAGTATCAATACAAAGTTCAATAAACATCATTCAATTGAAGTTTTTTGTCACCATTACTGACATTTGTGTCACTTTAGAATATAATAATATCCATACACTGAACGGCATTCATTGAGTCACAGAAGAAGAATTGGATGAAAGACAACATTATTCTAGAGAAAAGTAGACGAAGGATATGTCAAGAGTTATGCTGTCTTTAGTCCAGCGCTCTTCTGTGAGTTCAGTGGAGCCGAATTAAAATGATTGAAGAATAATTTGAGCCCCCAGAATTCTAAATATTTTCATTTGTAACATAAATAATTACCAGCACAATAATGACATTTCAATGCTCAAATATTTCAGGTTCTATAAAGCTTGCATATCATGACTGTAAGATAAAGTAATCAATTGAATCCTATCTCATAGAGATGTCTATTAATTTCGATGTAATAATGATATATTAAATTTATCTGAAGGTTTTCCCATAAGTCCCTTTGTCCCTTATTGGAAATTTGTGTTTTGATTTTTTTTATGTACTGTGTATTTCATAACTTTTGTTGGTCGCGGTCAAGAATGTTCATGTGGCCCTTATCGATACCTACCCGGACAGTGGGGCGCCGACAGTTCGATGCTCCGCATCAAAGGTAAAGGGACTCATGAGACACCTTTACTTTAAGGAAATCGGCCGTAATGCAGCGCCGTCTTGTTATCATCTCGATTTATTAATTCTCCGTATCGATAGCTAATTTTTACGCATACATTTTTCTGAATAAACACGGGTTATGATACATTATGGATGGTTCAAATCATTGCATGACTTTGGATTTCTGATTTAAACTAAAAAAATCACTCAGGCTCTCAACTGTATAGCGTTACAAAATATACCATCGAAAATTGTATTGAATAGTCATAAATAAATAAATAACGGTGGGACCACAGCATGTATATGAATCAATAAGTTTTGTTACTTATATTACGGTTTAGGTTCGCTAAAATAAGTTTTTTATCTTTCAAAACCCACTTATCCTCGGAACAATAATGATTAAATTGGAGTGAATTAAATTCTACTGTATAATTGTATATTTTCATATCTAACATCGTTTTACTGCTTTTTATTTAGATTCTGAATAAAACCTTAAATGGAACATTTAAAACAGGGCTGCGCTGCATTTCGTAGGTTCCAGAACAAACGTAAAATCTGTTACTATGAAAAAAGAATGTTTATTTTGAAGGTAAAATGAAATGATAAAATTACGAAAAGGATTGATGAACAAATCCGGTAGCGTTTCCGTTAGTTCTGTGACCGGTCCGCTAATTTAATTTTTGAGATAATTATCGAGGGCGAGCAATCAAATAAGATATTCCAATGACGATTGCGTGTTGTCTGACACCTGAACAGACGCATTCATGCCGGCGGAGCTGGGAGGGCCGTTCTTCCCCGGAGCGGCTGAGCTGTGGCCTCACGCTCACGCGCTGTACGCGGGCGCCGGAGAGCTGCCCGGGCTGCAGCATGCCGGGCTAGTGCACCCGGCGCTGCACCCGCAGCTGCCGCCTGTGCGCTCTTACCTCTGACTAGCTGCCGATCGACCACACCATCATGTAAGTTGCCCAACTTAAACTAAAAAAACTACTTTAATTTACACTTTACACATCAAGTAACAATTTATTTTCAATGAATTTAGGTTTTTGAATATTATATTGCATCTTAACTTTTACTACACAAAAAACATTTTTTTCATTTTGTTAGTATTACATATTATTTTAAGTATTTGTAATTTTTTTGATTTCATGAAGATAAAATAATTTTAAAAGACTTATTTAAGAATTTGTACTTCCACGATGGATTCTAGATCTCTATTAAATTTGTCTACGAACATGTGTTTCTCTATAAACTTTGTTCCAGGAAGTGAATCAAATATAATCGATATATAATATTTTATGTTCATTGAAGAAATAATTAAAGTCATGTGAAGAAATAAAGATAATTCAATAAAAATATATCAATGGCACTAGACAATACACCATGCAGCACTCCGCTGCAACTGTGCAGTTATACCGCTCAACGGGCTAAATATCTAGCGGCTACATTTAGATAAAATATTGCTTCTCTGAGATGAGAGAGAAACGATTACAGTATTAAAAATACATAATGTGAATTTCAGCCCCCCCTGTCGGTGGGGTCGTGCCTGTTGCCGGCTCCGGCGCTGGGTTCTCCGGCGGGCGTGGGTGCCCCCATGGCTCCTGTCCCGTCTGCGGCGCCTTGCTCCACTCTGTTCGTCGCCAACCTGGGCCAGTTCGTCTCTGAGCACGAGCTCAAGGACATTTTCAGTAGGTCAGTTGCGAGCTTACCGACAAATGCACCGTCGCACCCTCACACTCTGCCACATCTGCTATGCCACCTCCTCTTCCTTATCGGCTGTTCTATTTAACATATCCCATGTTTCGACTGCCAGGAACTTCTACAGTGCCAACATCAGTTAATATCAAATGTCTTAACAATTAATCGAATGAATGATTAAGAATTATTAGGCAATTACTAATCCATATAACTTTTTTTAGGCCAATAATTAATAAAAATCTTTGAGGACTACATCTCTTTCTATTGAATATAAAATCCAGTGACGAAAAGCCACACGATTTATCTTTTCACTCTATCCTAATAAGAAGCAAACTTTGAAATTATAAATTTGTAATTGATTATGTCGTTGTTCCACCTGTCATATAACTTAGTTTAACATATATTTTGCTATGTTGGGAAAACCACCTCTAGACTGAATAAATCATCAAAACTATCTAAATTGTAGATATTGATTCTATCTCTCAATTATTCAATAAACTAAACAATGGATCGGTTGATTTCACACGTGAACTGGGTCAAAGAGTCGGGGATGATTCGCCACTCACATTACTTATGATTTAGGAAGGAGCTTTTGCGACATATTTTGATCAGTATAAAACTTGTGTCTTTTGAATATTGTAATAATTTATGATAATCTTATACCGCCAGCAAATATTACCACAGTATTACTTCTACCTCTACCCTTCTTGCCACTCTTCTAAGCCTCACGATAAGAACATTTCATCCGGTATTACATTTTTGATTTATAGAAATGCTTTTTCAGCAATACCTTATTCACTAAAAGTATTCTATTCCTGCATTAATTATTTTTATATCAACTGTCATAAACAATCTGAACTACCTATGCTCAAAATTTACTTCTACACGTTCATACAAAATCTTGTTGATTTCTATAGTGCAGATACATACTATATTTTCTTTGTTTTGAGAATGCATAAATAATCATTATTATCCTTTGTGTATGTTTAAAAATGCACAGTATATCTACATAGGCACAACACAGTATTTCCTAAAATATTTTAATTATGCACTTTAAAAGTTCCTCCCGATAAAGGTAACTTCACATATTAGTCTTTTATTGATTAATACATTAAACACTATCCGTGTTTAACATCATTGCGTATTCCTATCACATTTGAAGCTTTAATTTTTCGATTGTTAAGAATCGTTAAGTTGTCGGATAAAATGAGACATTTAATTAGAGCTATTTTTTTATGGTAATAAATTGTGAGCTAAATATACACATTCTGTATCTATATTTACGCCAGTGTGTGATTCTTTCCCGAAACAATTTTAGAAGAATCCTTTCAGTAGCAGCAATGTCTGAGTATTTTTTTTTCTGACCGCTCAATCGGCATGTTAAAATTCTCGAGGAGGAATTTTTGAATGGTATAAGACAGGCGCACATGTAATGCGAATGTTTGTGCACGACACGTTATATCACGTCACCCTTCACCGTTGTTGTTTGCACGCCGGCCGTCGCCCGTCACCAGTTGCGCGGGATTCTCTCGCCTGCGAATGCTCGCAAAGCAGCCGGGGGGGGCTCAAGCTCCGGTCGCGTTCATCGAGTTCGCCGACGTTCAGAGCGCGGCTAACGCCATGGCCAGTCTCCAAGGGACTTTCCTTCTCAGCTCCGACCGAGGCGCCATTCGAATCGAATATGCCAAATCAAAGATGGCGGCCACTGAGGGAGCGGCCGCCGCCGCCGCCGCTTACCACAACGGCTGGCACCACATCGCATCCTTAGAAGTATGCCAATACGCTCACACTCACTCACACCCTCACAACTTTACACTTATTCGCTATGTGTTGCACGCGATAGCACCCGTCCTATCCGTTCGATTGCACTAAAACCTAGAATCAAATAATCTTCAGCTGACTACATTAACATTTCAATTTTCAATTTAGCATAACTTGCATCTTTTACAGGACTTTCTGATCTTCTTTCGCCATCTCAGTCATTAGAACTACATTCAACAAAATTGAATATTTTACTTCTCATAACCGTCATAGTTACACCTAACTAATGTGTCATAACAGAATTTGCTGGCATCATGTCACTTTAGGACAAAAATGAGTTAAAAACAGATCCAAATTATTTTTACAAAAATAAAATGTCAAAAAACATTATGCAATTAATGTGTCATTTTATGCAATTAAACGGACTGGACAACTATAGTACTAACATGAATAATCTTCACAGTACTATGTTTAATACTTTCACTCGATCAAGTATCATATGCATGACAATTAATGTAACGTATATATTACATATCTAGGTATTTCAGGAAATTTCTGAGTACGCCTGCTATTTTTTATGACAGGGTGATAAAATTGTTATTAAAAAAAAACCATTGAGCTATCTTAGAGGAAATACCCATGGTGTATTATTTTGTTGTGAAGTCATGTCACATATGACAATGCATGAAATCGGTTACAGGTTGTTTGAATCAACAGGTTATACTTTTCATTCAGTCACTGTCCCGCCATCTTAATGCAAAATGTCAAGTAATAAAAGTTATATTGAATATAATCAAGAAAAGTTTCTCCATTCGAATTCATAGTGAGCATACTTATTGCCAATAAAACATAGCGGGAACAACAAAAAATATTTATTCAACACTTCAAAGAATACCTGCACATATTATTTATTTTGTTTTTTAATAACCGTCATATCGAAATAGAGTTTTCATATCTGCATTTTGAAAATTGTATGCAATTTATAAGAATAATCTGTACTCATTCCACAATTTGGAATTGTGATCAGAATCACTGTTGAAAAGTCCTGATCATTTGGAAAATTGAGGCATTGATACAAATAATTGTGTTTAATTTTTATAAATATATTGCCTTATCACCGAGAACTTGGCAGTTCATGTAATGTTTTCATCTCTTCTATAAAATGGTAGCTCAATGGATTTGATCTGTTTAAAATAAAATCCCCTTTCCATTTGAAACAATCGAGCCGAGTCGACTTTATCATTGATCATTTCATTGTCGAATTTAGGAGATATTAAAATTATCCAAGTATTCCAATTAAAGTTTGAAGATTATTTGGCGTTTTCGTTTGGGTGGTTGTTTCATCACACTTGTTCTTAATTTAACAACGTTTATGATAAAAAAAATTAAAACTGATGATTATTTTGTTTTATAATGAAATTAACTAAATAATTATAGTAAGTGAATTTTGAAGTGTTAACCTTTTTAAAACGATTCTTGTATATTTCAGGGACCCAAAATCGGAGAAGAGAGTGAACAGCATTAATTCTTATGTGCAGCTTACCACCTGACAACCCAATTCATCTAAAGCAGCCAATTGAGGACTTTTTCACCAAATTATTTGACTACAACTCTATTTCTTAGATACAATTTAATTATTGTTATTTATTTTAACTCCTACGTTATCGGTTTACTGAGTATGAATATTTTAAGTCTAAAAATGTTTTAATGAATAATTTTAATTGAACTGAGCGTTTGTCTCTAACTAAATAGTTTTGAACTGTATCGTAACTTTGCACAGTCGAGGGTCAGTCGATATAATGAATTTTTACGTTGAACCAATCGTCAGATTCATAAAACATTACTCAAAAAACCAAAGTATTTTAACAAGATCTTTCGAATGACGAGCGCTTAGATTTATAGTGTCTTGATTTTATGTAACAAAAAACCTTCTGTGACTTTCCATTTTTCGTAGATGTGAATAGTTATAAAATTGAATGATCGAGGAACTGTTCACAATATTATAGTTGTTATGTTGATATTAGTAGTGACGGCTTCTTGTTTATTATAATATGGTTATCTTTAATATTATTCTGACATAAGCTATAAACCAAAGGTGCCCTTTAAAAATTACTTTTAAGACTTAACATTGTTATGACAAAAATTTACATTTTTTTGATCTTTGAAATATTAATTCATTAAGTGAAAAATTATGAAATGTTAATGGGAAATGTTTAGCTTTATGACGATATCAATTTTTAATAAAATATGAATACTTCTAACGATAAATATTATGTGAAATAGTTGAAAACGACTCTCAATCCGAACTCTGGAAATTAATATTTACATTTCAAAAATCAAACCGGGCTAATACGTAAGCAACATTTTTATATATCGATAACAAAACTCTTTTCAATTCTTCACACAAAATTTTACTTCCGTAAAAGTCAACAAAATCTTTCACGTTCAATGTAAATTTAACATGTTTCTTTTAATTATTTCTTCGTGTTCCTAAATAACCTAAGTTCCGTTTTCAATGGGAGCAAGGCTGGTGTCAGGTGCTTCATATTTTTTTGAAGTTAATTTTTACTATTTTCAATATAGTTAATTACTAGAAAAAGATTTGCCTTATATGAAAAAAATACAGGCATATAATAATTACATATTTACCATCTCTTATACTTTGAATTAATGCATCCTCGTCTGAGGGAATATTAATTATTATGCTTGTCGAGCTTTTTGAAAATTATTAAAAATAAAATTTCTATCTTAACAACTATTGCTAGGTTATATTTAATTGTAAAACGTAGACGTAAGGATTTATGAATTTCATTATCTTAAATTATTGTTATATGATTGCTTCTGTAATATCAAATTAATATATTTTGTTTCCGTATTTTAAAATTCATAGTCATATAAAGAATATTATTACTAATAAATTAATTGAGTATTTTTAGGAGAAACTTAAATAGCAATAAACCAAAAATCATACATAGTGAAGGCTTAATGTAATTTTACACTTCTTTTATTGAAAAAAAAAATATTTTAACCGTAGAATCGTAATGTCCTTTTTTCTAATAAATTACATCGAAATCTTGATCCATCACCGATTTCCCCAAATCAAATCTGAATAGCGTAAAGTTTTTAAAAATCTAAGAATATTTTAGCCTTCTTTTAACTCTTATTTTTCCAAAAAAAATATCCTCTTTATATAATATATATATTATTATATGTGGTTGTATCCTAGGGTTATTTATAATTATCGTGTTGTATACATATTTTTAAACATTAATAATCCAAAGCCTTTATAAGTTAGGACCCTATAATGTTACCAATATTAATCAATTACGTGTGGAACTATCTACGATAAATAAAAGGAGCGCATACCATGAGAGCTGGCAATCGAAATGAGGAATGGTCGGCGATCAACCGTTTGAAGATTTCGACACGGCGGTGAATCGATAACTTTGTTAGGGTTAAATTAATGAAATCACGCAAATGAATAGTGTTGATTTTTGTACCTAGTATTTTGTACGATACTAACCAATGAAACTTTGTCAATTTTTCAAAGAAATCTATTAATGTCAATTTCGGAAAGTCGTCCAGTGTTATTTTTATCATACGGTATGGTAAATTACATCATAGCAAAATTTAATGAAGGCGGTCAATGCAACTTTTAAGCAATCGATCGAGTTTCGTTTTAATTAATTCTCTCTGGAATTTTAAAAGGTTACTATGAACACGAATCAACAAATAAATTCAACATTTGTAAGCAAATATATGACAATCAGCCGCAAATAAAGTGTTATATAAAGAAAAATCATTTTATACCAGATTGTCAATCGCAGAGAATGATTCAATATTTACAAATATGATCTTGACTGTGAATTTCTTTTCGGTGAATAATATTTCAACTGTTTACTGAGCTGTCAAAATGAAACATTGGTATCGTTTCTTCTCGTCAAATTTTCTATTTTATTATGCCAACGGCTCAAAAGTGATTAAAAATCTGCATCGCATTGAGGATTTTTTTACCAACAACGCTTGAGAGATCAACGTTCAATAAAACTCGATCGCACGCGACACGCAGCCGTTATTATCATAGGAATGCTGGCGACTAATATGATTGGCGTGTTAGTGGGTAAAATCCCAAAAATTTTAGTTCAATGACGGATTATCGTAAGAATTTTTAAAGTGAAATAGAATTTAACAAAAAAAACATTAAACTAATTAGCTTATGTGTGTGGTTTGATGTGATATGGTAGTAAGCATTATTATAATTGAATGTAATACATTTAATATATAAATTTATAGAACTATTCATAATTTTTCTGTAACAAATGTCGTAATATTTAAGTATCATATTTCTTAAATACAATTCTGCACAGCATTATCAAATCGGCGTGAGAAAATGAATACTTTCGACATCAAACCGATCTCTCAACGAGATCGATAATATTATTTACGTTTATAATGTTAAAGCTTTTTAAGCAAATACCCAACCAGATCGGTGGTTTAATGAAATTAAAATTATTTCACTTAAATTTAAGTGTTGACTTAACAGGTGAAAGTTGTTAAAAGATGATCTCTTTTTGAGTGAGCGCACGACGTTTCTTCGTTACTTGTAACCTATTGAAAAAGATAAATTGTAATGGTGTACTTCTACTTATTTTTGTTGATAATCGAGTATCCGTATTGAGTTTTAAATTTCATAGTGAGTTATAGTTTCATTCCCAATTCGAAATTATAAACGTGCTCGCTGTAGACAATCATTCTCGAAGATTTTTTTTTTCTAGTCTGACCGTTTTCGTTATTGATAATTTGAGACATGAGAAATGTCAAAATATAAATCGGGAGAAGTCTACGGTCTGCGCTCACTGATGATTCCGTCCAATTGTGTGTGTAGATGTTTGTTAGCGAGCGACTCACCGCAGCTGCGTTTGCAGCAACTTACGGGGACTACATTAAACATATCAGCTTAATATTAAACAAATTAATAACTTAATAAAAAAATATTTCATGTATTGAATATATAAATATATTAAACATAGTGTTCTAGTTTTAGATAATCAATTATTAGCGATTTGGAATATTCTGTAAAATTATTTCAACGAGTACTTTCAGACAGGTACGGAAAGCATGATTTGATCTGTGTATATTGCTATGTCAATGATTTATTATTATTGCGTGCTTTTTTTATATATGACATTATTCGTAACGCAGGCGACATTATTGTATTTAAAGAATTTCTATTCATAGCTAAATATCGCTAAACTTGCACAAGTTCTTACGCTTCTACAGAGAACCATCCTTCGCCATCCCGCGTGAAATCGTGATAATTTTGTTCGCGGCATTAGTGCGTTTATCTTAATTTGTAGTGTACAGGCGGACTGAATGAATTCCGACGTTCGGACGGCGAGTCCTGGGAAAAATTTAACCGGTTCAAAAGTTATATCACGGCCGATAGCTATCGATGAAGTCGAATGATAATATTAGATACATTGGCAACGCAAGAAAATACAATGTGATAAAAATGTGTCAGTGGCAACAAACTAGCCAGTTATACGCCTTCTTGCATTAGGATAGGTATTAATATAATATATCATACAAACACCACAAGTCTAAACATATCAGATCTGTGCCCCTTATAATCTTAATCGATAAATAATAAATATATGATGTAAAACAAAATAAATACTTATGGATATTGCGTCTCGTTTTTATCACTTACGTTGATTAGTATAATAATTAATTGCTTATAAATATATATTAAGTGATTGATGAACGATTGCGTATGAGTTTCTAGTTGAACTGTATTTTATTGGAATAAATATTAAAAAACATGAAACTCTTCATTATATTCTTGTTCTACTTATAAAATTAATTTTTAAATGGAAATTTTACAGCACATACAACTCTAATACGTCTGTTTAATACTGTATTACTGATTTCTCGAGTTTTTCTTAGAACGACAATTATAATTGTGCATTCGTTTTAACTGTAATAATATTTTAAATCAATCAGTATTTCATTTCATCACAATAAGGCGGCGATCTTAAAACTTTTATTAGTGCATCTCTACGAACAGTCGCAGTAACAATAGATTATAAAATAGTAAAGACTCGTGTTGAATTTTGCATCCACTGATCATCCGAGCGAGTATTCATTTTCGTTTTAAGCCCCTTATTGAAGTTTTCCGTTTCATAAAAAGAATTTGATATCGCGGATTCATTTCTGTAGAATAATGAATTATTATGTAAAAGCATAAAGTACTAAATGAATTAAATAAATTTAATAACAAGATTCATAGCCTTAATGTAGATATGTTTACGAGCTAATGATATCATCAGCGAATGCTTTATTCAAACCAAATAGTACATAAAAGTAGGTTTAGTCCAAACAAAAAAACATTTGCGACCTAAACAGTGATTCTTTATTTATCAATGTCAACTAATTTTGCCTTCGTGCATATTTTATAAACTTCTCTTAGTCACGAACAACTGAATCCCATTCGATTCTATACATATATGTGTGAAAAAATGTATGTCAATTTTTATTCTTTGAAAATAACTAATATTTACGACTGCAATAAAATAGTGAACAATGTTACAATCTATTAAGTATTTTTTTCATTATAATGAAATAATTACAAAACGTGTCGTTGAGTAATCCTGTCATATTGTATCAAGAAATAACTATGTATTTAATGTTTTCCATCGGTGTATCGAGCGCATGTTTTATAATGAAAAAATATTTGAATTTCAACATCGTCGCGTGACAAAGAAACCAATTTAGATAATGCTGACGCTGACGCTGAGATAAAAACAGATATCAATTTTGTAATAAATATTCTATTCTATACTATTTCTGTGTAAGCTAATTTTAACTGATGGGTCGCCCGTGTTATTTTTGTGAACTAACTTTAGCTGTTAATAATTATCCTTACTATTAATTGATGTATTCTCAAATTGGATCCGAAGTTAGAGAAACATTTTTATTGAAATATAGTACAATACAATTTTTTCCAATGTTTGCAAAGCGATGACGCGCCGCGGGTAATACTTGTATATTTACTTTCGTTGATTGATCATGAGTAAATTGTACGGGGCTATGTAAAACAAGCAAATCTAAATAACTGTCAAGTCCTCGACTCTCTGTCTCGAGTCTACCGGTTTCTCAGTGAATCCGTTAACTGTGACTATTTGAACACTCGCTAGTCAAACAAATAAAATTACTTCTGGCACATTAAAATATTATTTCTTTACGATGCCCCTAACTGAAATTGAAGTGACGTGTTACAAGTTAAAACACAGGATGTGCATATTACACATTCCCATAATGGCTGTATTACCTGGATTGTACTTAACTTAATTTTTTTAGTACTATTATTAGCTATAATGTGTATAGGGTCCAAAAATTGGGAATAAACATGTATAAAAATCTTCAAATTTGTTTTTATTTAAACTGTTGATCAACTATTACTCCCCGGGTGATTTTCCTGTGCCCCTATCCCCCATATCTAACAAAAAATCCAACTCCTGGTTTAATCAAAACGACTATACTATAACCGTATATAATAGTGGGTAATCACAATTTCTTCAAGCAACGAAGATATAATTTGTCCTGTGTGATCGACTTAGTAAGAGCTTTGCCACAGCAATCAGGCCGCTCTGGATTCAATTCCCAGTTAGGTGAATATCAAAATTTAGATTTATTCTATTTAAATTTGAGATTGTAGACACGGCTGTCTGTCTCTTCTCCACGGTTTGATTTCCAGTGACTGATAAAATGCTCTCTTGTGATTTAAAAATTTTAAAATATTTACTGTTCTTAATGCCAATTTTTTTTAATGTCTATTATATTTTAATTGGTAGTTTTCTTTTCACACATCAATTGAAAATATTCTTTTCAAAAGACCTGAATTCTCTAAAATTTTCTACAAGCTAAATCTTTTGATTAGTAGTGTATGTGTGCCTGGATGGATGGTCACAAGACTTACAAATGCTAAGGGTCAGCGGTTGGAGTAGAAAGACAGAAGACTGAACGTAATGGAGGAGACCGATTGAAGCAGCCAAGTTTCACCGTGAACTGTAAGAACTGTAACGTCAGAATAGAAGGGTGAATATAAAACATCCTGCATTTTGCAATAGATAGGACATTTTTTTTTTAAACTGAGTTTCCTAACCCTCAAGAAAGTGGTGCACAGCACGCTCATCAAAACCACTCCCAGGGATGGGCTCAACAACAAAGCAAATTCAAATAAATTAAGTTATTTAAAGATCAGATTGAAGTTAGGGTTTTCAATAATTTTTATTAGTATGTCGTGTTAAATTTATCATTAGTTTTTTGTTAAATTTTAAATTTATTTTAAAAATATTAATTATCACATCATCTAACTTGTATACATTATATTATTATCAGTGTAGGGGTCATGATAATATACTTGTTTCTAGCAGACGCCAATGAATTGGTGGTTGGAGCTTTTTGGCGATACCATAAAACGCGATAAATCAGCGATCTAAGAGTAAAAATTTTAATTAGGGGCTTAGAAATAAATGTCATTGAAAAATTAATTAATAATCTTAATTAATAATCTTTTATTATTGCATACACCAACGGTATTTTTTTTTTCTAACCACTTGATCTGTCTTCAGAAAAAACCTAAATCCTTATGATTGACATTGAAAACTTACTAAAATCCAATGTTGAGTTGCAAAACTTATCCAAGTACATTTTAATACAATGAAGAATTTAATACAACTTTAGAAATATTGATTTTACATTAACACTCGAGTACCAAAACGTCGAAAATAGGATCGAGGAGCGACGGGGTACAAAGTGACCCCAGCCGAATTTGCATAATATTTGCATTGCATTGATAGGAGGTATCATTGTAGATTGCAATAAATATCAGTTAGATATTATTAAGGTTTAGCGAATGGTTGATATAAGAAGAATTTTGGAATGCGAATGTACTCCATAGGAACCCGAAGGTTAAAATCCTGGAAATTATAGAGATATTATTAATGTCTTCATTTAACCATTTCAAATTACTGCAATTATTTTCATTAATTAAGCCCACAGCAGTTTTTTGCAACTGTCAACAATTTGGTCTGTGGAGTTAGGTAGGTTTTGATAATGAGGCGTTCAATTATGCAATAAAAGACATTATTGATCAGTACAAGTTGGTTTTATTCAAAATATGACACGGCTTTATTTGTCATTCAACAATATTCTAGTTTTACAATGAGGAAAAGCTATAATTATAAAATTAAGACTATCGTGCATCTCAGATGCACTCTTGGGCATTATTCACCGCGTATTGCTATGACTTACACGGTAAACACTTATGAAAGTGGAAAACACTTATACAGCATCAGCGAAACCGATGCGATTGTTTTCCATATCGAATTCAGTATAAAACTTTCCGATGAAAACATCTCCCAAGATCCACAGGGGGCCGTTGGGTGGGGGAATGTCGATGCCCATGAATCCGGACAGACAAATTGTTTTTCCAAACTGCGACACCTGCAGACAAACATCAAAAATCCATAAAATAGAAACATTAAATATTGCTATCGGAAGAAGTAATAAATAAGGTTATTTTCATAATTATTGATGTGGTGCGAGACACATAATGAATTCGATTTTGGTAAACATCAATCAGGTTAAGTAAAAAAAAAACATATTACATGCAAGATTTGTGGTTCCTTTTTTTAAAATAAAACATACAATACATATGCACATCAAATTATATTGAGGTCTTATTTGCAGAGTAAATTTCAAGTATTCAAAATAGTTCACATATTCGCATAATGGCAATACAATTTTTTAAATGCTAAAAATGCAAAACTATGGTGAGATTATCAATATAAGACACTCACAGACAGTGGTGACCCATGGTTGGTAATAGACTACTATTTCTATTTTTTTATTTTTATTCTCAAGTGTTGACCTAGCAAAAAAAGCCTCAGAGTTGATAATTGAGAATTGTAAACCAGAACACTGGAGAGTGTTCAATATTCTATTACTAATCGACCTTATTCAACTACGTTACAATGCAAACTAAATTATTAATCGTACATACTCAAGGAGTTCAAATAATTTAATACACACCTTAAGAACATAATCATTTCCTTCGAGAGTAAATGCTTTTCCACCGATTGTGAACTCGATCTTAGGTAGATTAGGAATGAGACTGCAGTCCACCATGTATTCTCCCGCTACGATCGGTGTAGCACCGATGGCTTTGTTCAATGCTTCTACTTCTGAAACCGGTCCGGCAATGAGAGAAGTTCCAGTGTCAGCGATAGCTTCGCAGCCCTTTAAAAATAAAAATGAAATATCAATACAACACAATTATCATCCTTACTATCACTGACAAATGAATATTGCGAATGGACCTCGGTGAAAGTCGACATTATTCAATCAAAAAAGATAGGGTCAGAGCATAAACTAATCGAGCGGACGAGCAATTGAAAGTTGCAAGGAAAAAGCCACAGTGAAACCCTGATTTACTGTTTTTTGTAAGCCCCTAAAAAAGTTTATGAATCTGAGAAAACTATAAGATATCAGAAAATATTTATAAACATAGGCAAACGGTGACTGCGAGAACTATAGAATAGGGCTCGAATGAACAATGCAAAGAAGCCAAATGTTCCACAGTTCCATGAAATTGGGTTACTATTTTTGGTGGATTGGGTGAATACTTAGTGGAAAGATTGTAAGAATCAATACATTAATAATTTATGAAAAATAAGATTGTATTAGAAAATATTCTTACTCCGAAGCGCGGTATTATCACAGATTAATTTTAAAATATATTAAAAAATATTTGGCACTACAGTAATAATTGCCAATTCACCAAATATTTTAAGACGCAAGAGGTAAACAGGATGAGTCTAAAAATTCACCTAGTTTATAAAATAAGAAGGAGAACTGAATGTATTTAAAGTTCGATACTATGTTTTGATTGCTGTGACAGATGAAAAGGTCTTTTCGCATTAAATATGTTGTGGAGAATTGAATATGAATTTTCATCAGAAGGATTAGAAAATTAAAATAATGTCAGATTTCTCTGCGGACCACCAAAATTTTCTCGCGGACCACACTTTGCCGACCACTGAACTAGACCACGGCGGGCGACACTTGATTAGACACTTAACATTTAAAGTTTATTCTTAAAGTGAGTGACAGTTTTAGGTGATAATTTTATGTTCAACACAAGTGCTGTAATAAAATTGGTGTTAAAATGCATGTAATAAAATAAGCTGAGACAGTAAACTGTCATTCTATGTCATTTGTAGTACATGAAATGTAGAATACATACACTGCTGCAGAAAGTCTTGCCTCCCACAGTGACGGTGTCCATTTTGAATTGCCAGTATGCTCGCTTGTCAACATCGACGTACGTGAAATCACCCTTATAATGGTCAGGATCTGACCCGCCCAAAATAATTTCACCTCCTTGTTTAGCATCCGGATCTCTAATATAATCAAACATGCATATGTTTACTAAACAAAAATGGTAAATTATACAATAGATAACAAGTCTACAGGCCGAAACTAATGTGATTTCGGGCCACGAGTTGTGCATCATCACTACTCTGCGGCCTGTGAATTTTCTGATGAATATCACAATAGTATCATCGGAATAGTCAAGGTTGCTCCAATCCAAAATACTCATTCATTCAGATAAATACTCAATTTTCGCAAACAATACCAGATGTTAGAAAAAGCATCTAGTGATTATGGTTGCTTTGGGCCTCACATAAAACCTAAATAGGCCACAGGTTGGGTATCGCTGCTCTAAACGGACAATTTAAAAATGGTCAATCTCTACCTCGATGTGAGCATATGAAAATGGAGATGAACAATCTTGGCTGCAATTACGATACCTTCAGTGATAAATAAAAAAATAGCCGTAATTGTTATATCTATCTAAATTCCATTTATATTTATTTACCTGTTCAAATAAAATGAAAATATATTCTGAGCGATCAGGCCTTGCTTGAACATGTTGTCGAATACTGGAACGACACGGTCCACCGATATCGTACTGTAACCCATTCCTAAGATGCCATCAAACTTGGCAGCCACAAAGGCCAGACCGGGTTCACTCATGGCTTCGGCGAATGTTTGATCTTTGATGTCCAGTCCGCCAACCTGTTAATAATGTTATATATGATTAATGGCGACCGTGTTGGACAAGATTTTTATTTGATACAATGTTTTATTTAAGTTTAAAGAACAAAAAAGACATGAAAACTAACACAATCGCCTGATTGAATTTGATTCGTTTTTGACATGTTTCAGCATTGCAGCATTCGATTTTTTGGGTACGTCAATGCTTAAGAAGGAGCGAATAGTGAAATTATTAATACTTACATTAACAACATCGGTAGACAAAAAGCCAGACAGACTTCCGGATCCATATTGAATAGCAAAATCTGTACCATTTTCCTTATAAGTTTTTGATTTTGTATTGTCATATTTGTTGTGCAATACTGAAAAAAATTATATTAATCGATAAATCAAATGAAATTTGAGATTTATCAAAAGAATAATTTAAACAAAGTCACTTGTAGAGGAATGTCACCACGGACATCAATGTTTAATTTTAAAAAAATATTGCTCTAGTCAGAAATACATAACTTATTGATTGTTAAACTGAAAAAGCTCTGCTTTTACCATCAACTTAAGGGGCTTAAATTAATGAGCTGATTATTTTAAGTTAATATTACTCAGTAAAGATAAAATTATTTTTAAAAAGTGGAAAACTTACAGCAGGCAATATTTGTGTAGTGACACTTCTTAGACGGTATCCACAAGTTTGAAGATCCAGTGTCGAAGACTACTTTGAAACTTTGGGGCGGATTTCCTATGGTTATTGGTCCATAATACTGGGCCTAAAATACATACAAAATAAGTTAAGTTAAGTTTAGTAAGTATAAACTTCATATCGTAATAAAAAAAATGGCAAATATACATGAAAAATAAATGGTTTGAATCATTTTTTTTATAATGTTATCAAGTACCGTGGAACCTCGCTAACGTAGTAGTTCTCATAACGAGCAAAACAAATTGTGAAAAAAATGCTCCCTTTACGAGCAAAATTTCGCATAACGAGTGATGCAGAGTTTTGGAAAGATCACTTTCACATCGTTGCTTGCCTCAAGATGATTGAGAAGGCGTGGGAAGGGTTTGCCAAGAGAACCCTCGCTTCAGCTTGGAAGAATCTTTGCCAAGGAGCGTTGCCGAATGTGATTTTGAGGGGTTTGAAGCAGTACCTATGAAGTCTACAGTCAACGAGATTGTATCTTTGGCCAATACCATGGTGACTGGAGGTGGATAACAACAATATTGATGAGCTTGTGAAAGAGTACAGTCAAGAGCTGACCACCAAAAAGCTTATGTAGTTGCATTGTTTTTCACAGCAAGAAGTTATGGAGGAGAGTTTGTTAGTGGAGGAGGAGGAAATAGCCGAGCAACAATCTTCTGGTGCATAAGAGAAAAGCTGAAAGCATGTGAAACTGTTGCATCGTACATTGAGAAGCATCACCTTAATAAGGAGGTGGCTATGCTTTTTAAAAATTTATTCAATGATAATGCTGCAACATTTTCACCAAATTTTGAAGCGTCGGCAAAAACAAATGTCTGCTAGTAAAAAATAATTAGTTATTTGTCATACATAATAAACTAGTCAATTTTTTATCGTTTTTTGCAAATCGAAATCGCATTCTAGGTTGTTGCGCTCATTAACAATTCATAAGTATGTAATTTTACTTTAATATATGTTAAAAATATAAAAATTGTTTTTTTTCCGACATTGAACGCATTATTGTATTTTACATTGTTTTATATGGGAAAATTTTTTTCGCTTAACGAGTGTTTCACATAATGAGTAAAATTCTGGAACAAATTAAACTCGTTATGAGAGGTTCCACTGTAGTTAGTACACAAGAAAAAAAACCTGGAACTGTGTCACAAAATAATTGCTTAGTGATAAGAAGACATTCCTGAAAACAGGATCAGACAAAAAAGTAAAAAAAACATAAAGTTTTAGTAAAGTAAAAATAAATTCTTACTTTAATTGGATATATAATATATAATTCTAGGAAATTGAAACATTATTAAGAAAACTTTAATCATATTGGATGGTGTCCAAAATATTTAGACTCTTAAAAATTATGTAATTTAGGTGAAAAAGAGGTCTATATGATATTATGAAAAACAAACTTATTTATGAAAAAAATATTTCTTTAATTGCTACAAGAATAAAATTCAAGAGTGTGCATTTCCTACTACTATATGGTTATTTATTTTTTCTGGGGGCTTGTCTAAAAGGAGCTTGATGATATCGACTGTGGAAAGGAAAAGGGACGTAACCCACTCATACCAAATTTTACAGGAGGCGCAAAAAAAACCTGTTATGATGATTTTGGGCTATGGGCAAATTATGTAATATACACAAAATTGAAGTGCACGAAGACTTGGAAATTGATGTTTAATTCACTTTACCTAATAATAATTTAATAAATTGATTAAGAATAACCTTTTTTAGGTCTATTTTACTGTTTGCAGGTTTGACAGGCCCAACTTTTTTCAAACTTAAAAGTAAATTAAAATCACTTTTAGGGTGTTCACTGTCAATACTTGGTGGAAAGGCATTATATTAATAAAAACAATAATCCTTTGTACTTCATTCCACTTTATTTAATATGTCAGGACCGGTTTCGCTCATTGCGAGCATTGTCAACTGACAATGCTCGCAATGAGCGAAACCGGTCCTGACATATTAAATAAAGTGGAATGAAGTACAAAGGATTATTGTTTTTATTAATAAATTAAAATCGGCATTTGCAGCTTACATCCTTTTGGTAGAAAGTGTATCAAAGTGTATCAAGTGATTATCGAAAAAAAGCTGTTTTGAAAAAACTGTTGGTTACGTCCTTTTTCCTTTCCACAGTCGATATAATACAGCATGTTTTAAGCACGTCATCTGAATCAAGAGTTAATAATACCTCATTTTGTTTCATTTCCATTTGACTGCTCATTATCTCCATCTAACCTTTTGTGAACTTCATATTACAGAAATCCAAACAATTTATTACCACTTTAAATATTTTTTAACAAACAGGATCATAAATAATAATTTTGGCAAAACAGACAACTGTTTTATTATTACAATACATGTTGATGATCAATCGACGGCGAAAGATTCGATACCCCAGTAATTATATTTCATCATACATGCAGCCTTTATGTTCATTGCCTAAGTTGGTTGTATTCTTTGCATGAACGTTTCCGTTCTGAAGAAATATAAAGTATAAATTTGTCCTTATGCAATGGAACATAACTAAAAAAAAGAGGGTTATTGTCTGCCTTTATAGTCAACACTTTTCCTTAATGACTGGCTGATAAGAGGATATTGATCCTAACAGCTTTAAACGGGGGAATTTATTTAAAAAATATTTCTCCATAGGTAAAATAATATTTACCTTCCGACTTCCGTACATTATATCTATGCCTGGTTATCATTTTTTTCATGGATCAACTGCTGAAGTTATCAATAAAATGATAAATTGTGTTACCAATCACTGTTTGATTTGCTTCACTACTATGTATTTGTTTCTGTAAAATATTTTGTTACCGTTACCAATATTTTTACTGTTTAATTTTACTTTGTAAGTTCTCAACAATGTTTGTAAATAAATGTGGACATATCATTTTTTTGTCTTTTGGTATAAAATACAATTTTAGCTCAGTGTTTTTTGTTACATATTTTCAATTACTGACTTAAATGCTATTGCATGTAATAAAAGGTGCGGGCAACATATCGTTGGTAATTTTCTACAACCTCGTATCTCAAAAAATACAAGTTTTCAGGAGACACATAAATGTACTTTATTCTACCGCTATTGCTATCGCTTTCGATGGGTATATAAAAAAACACTGGAATGGTTTTGTCAGTAAGTTTTGAAGTTAATAAGAAATGAAGCAAAGATGTGTGTACAGTGGAACCCCGATCTACCGTTCTCGCATTGTTCATTTTCCCGCTTGAATCTTTTATTTTTCATAGTCCCGGCCAAATACCCACAAGAACAATGTTAAATAATCCCGCATTAATTGTTCCCCGATTTACCGTTTTCCTCGATCTATCGTTTAAATATTTTAGTCCCGTCACAAATATTATCCCGATTGACCGTTTTCGTTGAATATTTCTCATAAATAGTCTAGCCTCGTATTTCATTTTGCGTTTACGTTGCGAACCCTGATCTTTCGTTCTCGCTATCTTCGTTTTTTGCATGGATCGTTTATTGTTTACTCGGCTAAGACTTTTAAATAAATTTAATAGTCTTACATCGCATCTGGTTGCGCGAATTTTTCCAACTCAAAAGTCAAAACTAAAATGCCTTAATAAAAAAAACTAGAACTCTAGCTGAGAAACTGAAAAAAATTCAAGGCTAAGGAAAAGATAACTTAGAAAAGTACACGGGTTTGAAGATCTGTCAAAATTTAAGTACCCAACTACGAATAGGCAACTTAGTATTTATTAATTAAGCAATGAAAGAATAAATTTATATATTCTTTAATAAAAAAGTGAAATATAATATATATGAGTTGGTTGAAAATTAAACATTTTTTGGTATTATTTGAAGATTTCCTGCATTATTCGTTGATTTTTTCCGGTCTTTTGGAAAACGTAGAATCGGGGTTTCACTGTATTGAAATTCTTTTCGTAGAAAAATGTGTTTAGCCATAATAAGAATTGTGCTGAATGCAATCATTATCACATGTACTGATCTTATCTTAAAATGGAATTTAAAGCGAATGCATCTGTAAAAAAATCTTTTCTCATTTGTTTTGGCCGCCCCCTCCCAAGTGCGGGCAGGCCTGTGAGTATGACCTCTCGCAGCGAGTTTGATAATCGCACTAAATTTAGAGCGACTACAATGTTAATGGTTTATATACGTGGCAAAAGAAAATATTGTTTCAACTAGAATAATTTATGAATTCGCTACGATTCTAATCAAATTCACAACAGCAGAATAAATTTTAACTGTTTTAAATTGTTGGATTTTTTTTTAAATCTTAAAATGCTCAGAGTGCCACCGAAAAATGCTTTGAGTGCCACAAGTGACACTCGAAGAACTCCATCACTGCACATGCACATCACTGGTGTATGCGGTTTTGTATTAGTGTATATGACTTTGGTTAAAACGGCAATAAATGTCTAGATATTAAATTATTTATGTGTTTCCTAACCATTAAAGTGATGGATTAATTATTTGCAACTTGAGCAAACAATATACAATTTATTTGTTTAAAGAATTGCCCTCTGAATGGGATCGGGTAAATATCGTTGTTTTCATTTCTGCTTATTTATGTAGAATTCTGTGGTCTTTGATACAATAAAAAGTATCCTTTTGATATTTGACATTACGTTGATCATCCAGTTCATTGGTCAAACAGCTACGAAAAATCTAAATTAGTGTTAAATATGCAGTTATTTGCAAATTTTTGCGCTCTATCGAGCCTGAAATCAAATGATTAAAAAATGTCAATGCCGATAAACCTGTGAAGAATTAAACAAAATATTGGTATCGTCTGAATATGAACATGAATATTTGGTAATGTTTTACTACTGAACCCGACCTAAGTGCCAGATCTGTAATTACCTGTTGATAAAATTTATAAATTTCGGGCAGAGACGAGTAATAATCAAAAGGGATTATTCGAAGCTGTCTGACCGATGAACTAGAGATCAATGTACTATACCAGTGATACCCAAACTGTGCGCTGCAAAAATTTTCTTGGGCCAATGTCTTGACTTCTTGATCGGGAAAAATTCTGATATTTTAAAGGTGTCGGAAACGAAAAAATTTGGGCACTGTACTTATACTATGCATTGTCCTCAGTGGTCATCTATTCAGTTGCGATATCCGCAGGTACCATTTACTAATGTAAAGAGACTGGGTAATAAATGACAGTTGCCATAAAAGAACTTCTGTCGAGATGCTGATTGCATTCCATATGCTCTACTTTGATAGCGGACATGGTTGAAAAAAAAAGATGGGCTAAAGCCACTGGTAAATAATATTCCCTATTCATTATCTGAATTTGCATTTACATAGTTGAATGCCATTTATAATGAGAACTAAATACTATTTTTAATCTTATCGATCACAATCAACAAAATTTCAAAACATAAAATCTATTTGCTATTGGAAGAAATGTTTATGCAATCTAAATGAATACTAAAGAAAATAAAACGATGAACAATGTTATAAAATTCATCACTTATGCAGAATTTTGAGTTTACTCAGTCAACATTTTGAACAATGAACACAATTCATCATGGTGATTCGCCATAATGACTAAATTCACTTGGACTTTGCCAGGCAAAACAGATTCAATTCATATGACCTGAGCATAATATATTTATCCTTTGTGTTTATTGAAGGATGAGTCAAACAACTCAAAACCGTTAATGTGATTAATTAGCAAGAAAGAAAAAATTTATAACCGTTTCAGAGATAACGGTAAATAAAACAAAAGCTATAAAAACTTATCGCGTTTTGTGTCACAACAAACAGTTTGATTTCATTAACAGTTTTGACCCTGTTCACTTTTCACAAATAGCATCAAACTATGTCTGCTCCTACTTTTGAGCTTACAAGCTTCTAATACAGGGGTTACCAACCTTTATGGACCCTAGAGCGCATTCTAAAATATTGGAAGGGCGGCGGGCACCACAGATTTCTTGTAAGTCAAACCGGGACATTTGTCCGATTTGCCCAAAAAAATTTTAGCTCTTCTGCGAATTTTCAAATCCAAAAACCCATGAATTTACCGATTTGCCCAAAATACTAGCGTGACTCAATTAGTGAATTGGTTGGCAGCCCCGCATCAAAATCGGTCGGCGGGCGCCATGGCGCCAACGAGCAAGGGATTGGTAACCCCTGTTCTAATAGAACATCTCAACATAAGTTCCTGTACGAGAACATTTCTGTCGCTTAACTTTGTTTCTTGGAGGGTACGGATAGAAAAATGCAGGTATGACAGAATTATAAATTAGCAAACTGTTCATGATATGCCCGATGTTTAGATAGGAGGAAATGTAGAGGTTCTGAACCAAAAATCTACAGTTTATGAAAGTGTCGATATTAGGATAAGAACTCGTAAACACCATAACTAAAGAAGACGACATTGACCATTCTGCTACGATAATAAAATCAATATACATGCATAGATTTAAATTACGATACATTTATGTCCATATTAAAACTCTTTCGGCCCCAGCCCAAATCAGGTAAAACTATCCTGTGTGTCCGGCTTATTTTTGAAGAATTGTATTTTTTCTTAATGACTTTCTTAAAGTGAAATGAAACCTTTTGTGGTTGTTTGAAAGACTATAATTATTCAATCTTGTATAATAATATTGCCAGTATGTTCTGCTATGGAAAGCCATGTTACAATGTTTGCACATGTGCCGAGTCCTACTCCTTTTTTTGCTTCGTGCACACCTTGCACGTTCTACTGGGCTTATTTATTTTTGCTGCTGTTATTAGTAATAAAATATTCTTAGAAATGCTTTCTGACATCTTATTTTAGGGAATAACTAAATTTACAATTGAATATGAACTCGTTGACTGCGCCATCATGTGGTCTCCAGAAAGTCAAATGGACGCATCAAATGCGTTATGATATCATTAAATTTTGGTTAATAAAATCAGTAACAATTTTTGATGAGAGTAATAATTAAATGATTGATTTAGAATAATTTCAGTATCTGCTACAGTTGTTATATATTATTTAATAAAAAATGTTGGTAAATATCACAATTATAGCTCTGTTTGAAAGCAAAGTGTATCACATGAAAACAAGGCTCTGGGATCCAATGTGTTACTATAAATTGTCACCTTTCATTTTAATAATCCCAATGATATATATTTGCCAAAAAATTATTGGCGACTGAAGCACTAAACATTATTGGCAACTGAAGCACTTAACATTCAACTTCTTATATGCAGTGAAAATATTCAATATGGCTGTCGAATAGCTGATATAATTTACATATTGCTGACATCATGTCATTTCCTTTGAGATTTTAATATATAATATTATGCAGGCTCAATATTTTCATTAAATTCATATGAAAAAAATATAGCTGTCTTTACCCACACCGGGCACACTAAGGCTACGCGTATGCTGAGATGCAGGCAACACAGTGCAGGGCAGCCATGCCACGCAAGCGTCATATATGAATGACACATGAAATGACCCACAATAACTGTTTTAATGTCTTTTAAGATTAGTCTACACGAGCAGTATCGTATAAACAAAGTTGAGATTGCACTAATATATTAGTTTCTCAGTCATTTTCATGCATGCACATGTCATGCAGGAATATGTGTCGGCATTATAATGGATAACAGAGCACGGCAGACGAATTTCTTCATCGCACTACTTTGTAGGCTGAGAATATTTAAAAACTCATGAAAACGTTGTTACACATGCACGCAGAGTGGAGAATTAAAAGAGACCGAAGCGAACTGATGATAATCATTGTACGACTTTAAATTAAATACTCTCAATGCATCACGGTATGTTTATTAATTGCATGCAGTTGACAAGTTATTACAAGAATACAAGATACAAATTTTCAGTGATGTACAGAAAACACCAAGTTAAAAAATCACAACCACAGCAATAAGTATCCGGGCAATTGGCAACGCAAACGATATGGGGACGGATAAATGGGCTGTTGAGTAATCTACTTTAAGATCAAAAAGTACCACATGTCACTTAACACTCCACAACCAGGATAACATGCCCGAGAATATTAAAATTATGAGGATCGTCTCCGATAACAGATATTTGGTCGAGAGTTGACACAATCTTAGTCACTGTGCACAAAAGTGAAGTTGAAAAAAAGTGTATGAAAAATTACTGAATTTATTTTTATTTTTCTTATTTATTTGCATTGCCAATTCTACGGTTGCTAATTAGTAGTGAAAGGGGCCCAAGGAATGATCCGAGCACCGTGCAAAACAGGATTATGCTTTGTATACTTACATCGAGGTAATTCGAAAGGGGTTCCGGTGTGGGTCCACCATTTGTGGCGTATCGCAACCTTACTTGCTGAACTTCTGTTCCAACTTCTTGCAGCGTGCGTCTGGCTGAACTAAACTTATGAAGTGGAATTCTAGAATTGAAAGTAATGCAATACTTTAAAAACAAAATTGCTCTATTTATTTGGATTTTTTTGAACCTGTATCTTCTATAGGAATTCATAAACGTAGATAAGACTTATTTCAATTGAGACCTAACATCAAACTGATGGATCCTTGAAATGTGACAAACATCATAATTATGATTTTCAGTCATTCAGACGATAAATTATTATCATTACTATTTTTGACGGATTCGGCGGTTACTTTGTGGAAGTTCATTTATAATATTAAATTTAATTTGATAACTTTTTATACCACTTGTGTTACAAAATGAAAAAAAGACAAACCTTCAACTTTTATTTTGTAATTTATGACATAAGAATTAGTTTCAAATTTTAGTTTATTCGTAAACCTTATAATGTTGTCTGATGATGCATCTGAAATAGGCGAAAGACGCATCACATTTTTTAACACAACAAGTGGGATAGCAAAGTTATATTTAATATTATATTATTATATTTACAATCAAATACCAACATAAAGAAATAGCACACAACTGTTAATAAAGATAGCAATTTAAATAGTCAAAATAGTACTGACTACATATAGTATTATCTACCGACACTCAATGGGAAAGAAATATACAAATAAATACAATTGTTAAGGAGGCATCTAAAAATTCAGTTAGAGACTATAATTCTTAAAGAGTCACATAAATTGAAATCAACAATATAGTAATGATCTCAAGCTACAAGCCGTTATCTACAAGCGATTTTCGTCAGAATATTGTTAATTGCCGTGTAATTTTTCATTAATTCTCTTCTTAAAAAAACAAATTAGAATGTGTTTATCATATAAAAATAAAACGAGTATTATATTATCTTAGATTACTCTAATAGAGCGCGAGTACGCAATTAAAAGATGCCTCGAGAGTTGATTTAAAATTGAAACAACGGTTGTGCGTGAATTATAAAATTGGAACGAAATAATTAGGAAACCTTACAAAAGTTTCCAATGATAAGTAAGAATGTAGATAAACAAATATTTGCCTTGAGAAATCACATGAAACTACTGCCAAAATGCTGGCAGCAGCAAATATAAACCGCAACATTTTCTCAAATTTATATCAAAAGATTTCACAAAAACTTTTCTGCGCACTAAATTGGGGACTATTGTCAATCACTAGTCCAAACACAAAATTGACAGTGACACTGCAACTACTTGTGATGCCTGTCATAAACTATCATAGACAACATACTGATAATTTAGTTATCGTTTCAACGGGCGTTTTGAAAACGAGGTTGTAGAGTTGGAGCGATGTTGGCGTTGTTGGCGTTTAACATATATTATCACAGAATACTCATATTCTAACGTTAATACCTTAAAAAGTCAGCTGAATTGTAGAACCAAACTTTCCAAGCTTATAAATCGTACAGTGTTTGCGGTTAACTGCAAATTCTGAATATCTTTTACTTGAGGAAAAAGAAAATAGCACTTACCAGTATGTATAAGTGCTTTTAATATATTTTTTTAAGGTTCCTTTGTCATAGTCATGTTTTTATCAGGTCTGTAGCATCGGGTATGACTCGGATATGACTCCAACTCCAAATCGATTTTTTCAATCATTTCTGCTTCACTTTTATTTTTTTTATTTATGTCCCGCTCCCAATGTGAAGCATTGGTCTCCTTACGCAGGTATATCAACAGATTTTTTCTACGAGAACTGTTTGTTACTCAGTCGCTCGACCTTTATTTTTCAAAGAGAGTAGTAGGTATAGAAGGATAGGGCTAGGACAGGACTAATGGTAATCTAATTGCTCTCGCTATGCCCAGTGGATGAATCGGAAATGGTGGGAAGGACATCAAAAACATCCATGCCTCTGAACAGAAATTGATAAATCAATAAAAAAAAATACTGTTCGTACTGGGACTCGAACCTGTGAGATCTGGCACGGAAGCCCAAAACGCTTACCGCTGCGCCATAGGACCCGACTTATATACAGGGCTTTTTTGAAAAAAATAAGGTGCTTTTTAATAAAGTGTCAACTCCAAGAAAACGCAGATCGCTTATGGCAGCTACAACACATTTGTAAAAGGGTCCAATATTATGTGTCATCTCTTCAAAAACTCTAACTTGTCTAGAAAAGCTAAATGAAAAATCCAATATCAAAAATCCAGGTTATAAATCAGTGTTTCTCAATACGGGACAAACGGCCAATGGTAAAAAACAAAAAAAAATGTCGAAGCATTCAAATATATTAGATTTTTTTATTATATTTAAAAAAATGATAATAAGCAAGGGGCATGTTTACTAGAAATTATAGAATAAGTAATATATTATTCTCCAATTAATTTATCGTTCTTGCGAACTAGTAAGTACGTATTTCTATAAAACTTTTTTTTACAATTTTCTTAATTTTAAAATATCTAGGGGCGTACCCGTTGAATATCTATGGCTCTATGGCCGAAGATGTCAAATTCTGGGTAAAATTGTAAAATCTTGTTTATCGGCGACGGGGTGTGCGTAATAAAATGAATCGATCAAATACGATTTGCTGCGACATGACGGATATGTATTGAATTCACATTCAAACGAATGGACAAATAATGGAGCCGAGAAGAAATTTTGGTGATAAATTGGAGAGCTATTTATCAGAGCTGGGACACTGGTGAGAATTTGATTCTTTTGATTTTAATTAAACTGAATATATTTGTAATTCGGTCTTATCAATTTCAATCACGTATTTTTATTTACAGGCACGTATGGCGCAGCATAATAATCGGACAGTTACTGTCAGTGTTATTGAGTATGAAATGTGTCCTGTGTACATTACTTCAAAGTGCGACTTGGCAATTTCCCGCTACAGCTCAGTTGATTCTTCCTTATTCAGCTTTAGTAGTAATTTTTATGCCAGTGTTGGCATGTAAGAGCTTAAAAGGGCCATTTTGGAAGAGGCCATGGATGTATTTATTGTGTGCTATACTGGACGTAGAGGCGAGTTTCTTGTTGGTTTTGTCCCAGAGATATACATCGATAATCAGCTGACAGCTGTTAGACTGCAGTGGTGTCGGAGTGGCACTGTTGGGGGGTGCTCTCGGTGGCCAAAGGCTGGGTCTCATACATGTAGGAGGAGCAACTGCGGGGTTAATGGCTGTTGGATGTATAGTTTGGGCTGATGTTGAAGGAGCACCCACCGATGGTAAATTTGCATTCATCTTATTTTATCATGCATTTAGTTAATAAAATTGTTTAACCTTTTGTCCGCGTAAGATCGCTATGCACGTCGTAGCTGACATGCCCTCTGCGCGTACGACATGTATAGCAGTCCTGGGCGTTGCGCGGAGTTTTGAGCCTCATATAACCGTTTTCTCTAATGTTTTAGAGTTTAAAATCGGTTGAAAATATTACTGATTATATATATTATCAATGCCATCTATTGGATTTGGTCAAAAATATTTTAATATTGGCTAAAATTATTTATTTGTGGAACCTACCTAGCACGCATCTATGCGTGGGTTGAATGAAAATAAGCGATCGAGTGCGGGTGAAATTGAATATGTTCCGAGAATTATTATTATAAGCATGGCACGGTGGAGGCGCAGTGTTCTCGGTTGCGTGTGGCGGTGTTTTACAAAAGGACGGCGTTACGTCGCTATTGTATAAAGAATGATAATTGTTGAATTAAACAGAAAATACATGAAATATATTATTTCCTTATTGAAAAAATTACTATAGGTGCCAATTATCATATTTAATTATTTGAAAAACACTACAATCTATATTTATAGTCGAAAACGCGATTAACAAATTCGCAAAAAAGCTGCCGTGTACAGGGTTTGATCTCTATATTTTTTGACGCTGGCAAAAGGTTAAAAGCTACAAAATATATAATGTATGTATCAATTTTATTTTAATAATTCTCACTTGAATTTGCAATAACTTAAACACAATAGCTCTATTTTTAGTTCAGTTATTTGTTTTCTTTCCATTGGCCACCATAGTACTGATTTAAATTTAAAACATTTCCGCAAGTTTTTATTATTAAAGTTTTTATTATTAATGATTTTAGTTTTTTTATATTTGCCATTGCTTTCAAAATGACAGTGTTGCCATATAACTTAAAGCTTAAATTTATACATACCTACCTTGGATTATAAAATTATTTTATGAAAAAATATGTATTTCTTTTTATTTTCAGGACGAAATCAACTTGTAGGCGATATGCTTTGTTTAGGTGGCTCATTATTATTTGCCATTGTAACTGTTATCCAAGAGATTATTGTGAAGAAGCAGTCATGTGTAGAGTATCTATCCATGATAGGATTTTTCAGCACTATTGTGGCAGGCCTGCAGATATTTGTAATGGAATCCGAAGACATATACAAATTCCATTGGTACAATCTGGAAATGATTTTGCAATTCGCAAGCTACAGTCTCGTGCAATTATTGTTTCACATGCTGATGGCTGTGATGCTGAGAGATGCTGGAGCTGTTTCTCTTCACCTTTCATTTATTTCTGCCGATTACTACACTTTAATTGCAGGAATACTACTCTTCCAGTTCAAGGTTTGTCTTTTAATTATTTTATTTCATCTACAATTTTCATCAGCATATCAGTGGTGCCTATTATTTTTAAGCTAAGCGCCACATTTCCAATGTGAAATTTGTAAAGTGACACTCGACAGAAAAGTAAATTTTCCAACTATGTCTTTCTTATTTTAGCTTGATATATTGTATTAACAAAGTTCAACAGTATTTGTAAAATTAAATTGCAATATGTTAAATAAAATATACTCATACAACTATAAATAATAAAAATATTTGTTAACTGTTACATAGGTTAGGAAGTATTTCGTAAACACCACTGCTGTATATTATCATTATATTGCATCTTTGTTAAAATGAAGTTTTTATTATTGGTGTGTTAAAATAATGCCGTATTTTATATTTAAAAGTTTCTCATAGTCAAGGTGGTAGTTTAGTGGTTTGTTTTATAATTGATTAGTATTTTAGTAAATATTTGCAATCAAACTAAACTTAAATTTGTTTTGAATCATTGATCTTCAATTGGTTAAATGCATTAAAACTTATTGTTGAAATCATCAATTATATTTAAGGATTCTAGTAGAAATCTGTATTTTGTACTAATGAAAAATGCTTTAAAGTTTATTTAAAAAAATTGTAAATCAAGAATTTATGTAAACTATTTTTCATTCCACAGTTTCACGGTCTGTACTTTTTATCATACTTCTTGGCTATGGTCGGTGTGATAATGTTCAGTGCGAGAAAACGATGTCCACATCCTCCGGAGGAACAAATCATTGAAGAAAGAATGCAACCGATAAACGAAACAGTGATGATACAAGATAATATATCAAGGTAGAAAGAAGATCATTTAAATATTATTTTATGGATTTATACAAACCTGTTTGAACTATTTTTTAACTATCAAATATATTTATTTTCAATGTATTTTTTAATCTTTATTTATTTAAAATAAAAAACTATGTAGATTTATTGTTTTTGGTTATATTTAACTGAAAATAGTAGCTTATAAATGAAAATAGAATATTTCTATTCTATACATATATTAAGAATGGCCTGCTCGTTGCAACATCATAGTTTCTTCTTATGGTTACTCAGCGGACTTGGTCTATTTGAATAAATGGCTGTTTGTCACTGTCATTAACATCACTATGACTATTGGTTATATTTGTAATTAGCTGTCTAAGGCCGCTTCATGTATTTTTGTATAATCGTGAACTACTACTGTTACAGTTGTAATAACATAGTTTTTATTATTTTTAACTCAATTTATATCATTTTAAAATTACAGGGACTACACAGTGCCTGTCATAGATTGCCTCCCACTGGAAGGTCTGGAGCCACCGCTGAGCCGCGATACTACGTTCACATCTTTTCTCGGGGTACCGTTGACTCATAACATCACCAACGGCAACGGGGCGTGTTGATTTTATGCAATGAGAATAGTGAAAACTCAATTTCAACGGTAATGCTTCCTATACATTCTGCTCCGTAATGAAAAAACTGACTGTATTTGACCGTTATGTACATATACAAAAGTTAGCCAAAAACTTTGATAAATTTATTATACATCAACTTCTGAGCGCTTCCTGTAAAGTGGTTTTAAGATGGCAAAATAAGCAATCGAATTCTTCTTATGCATGTGTGAAACATGGGTATGTATTGTATCGTCGTTGATTCTGCAATATCTTCTAGGTGTAACACTTTGTACAAACTTTACATTTTTATATCAATAACTTCATTATCGTATTTTACAGAGATTTAACATCACATACATCGAGGGTACCCGGATAGTCTGCTTATGATAAAGTACCCTTTATCTTAATGTTGCCCGATGAAAGAGTTGTGAGCACACTCACTCAATTAAAACATATGTTAATCAAACAAGTGTGCACCGATGCACTGCCATAAGTTATGAGTGTATCGGTCGCTCTACTCAAGCAGGAGAGCGATACAGCTTGACTGACAAACAAAAAGGATGTAGATTTGTCGCAATGCTGCAATACTTGTATGCTTTTTGATCTCATGTCGTTCTGAAATATTTAAAAGCTTATGTATGTGGCAGGCACCTAAAATATGCTTCTCGGACATTTGTGTTGCCAATCTCTCTCATACGTGTATCAAATTACAGGAAGAAATCAAAGCACATCTTAATTTTGTCAAATTGATAATTTTTAAGTTCACATCCAGCTTATTTTAGCAAAATGTTGTAGTTTCAATGACGATTTACTCGATGATGTAGAATGTAAATCTTTTGACTAGGCTACTTTTAATGTTGTGATGTTATGTATCATTTTTTATAGGGCTGTGGAGTTAGGTAAAAAAAAGGCGACTGAATTGTTTTTTTTTTTAAATATTCGTGTTCGACTAACATATCTGTATACTATCAGATCACTCTAGTTACTTTAATAGATTTTAGTAGATTTCACCAATCAATATGATGAATAGACTAATATTTTTCCAATATCTTTAAATTATTTTTCTCCTTTTTTTCCGACTCCGGCTCCATTTCTAAAAAAACACCCAACTCCATGATTCCCGATTCTGACTCCACAGCCCTAATTTTTTACTCTTTATTCTTCACATTTAGTCAAAATCTAGATACAGTAATCTATTTGATTTTTAAGATTTAATACAGCACATCCGTCAATATGATTTTTTTCGAATAGTAATGTGAATTTTAAAGTTATTGCAACTAAAATAGCAATAGAAAAATATACAACTAACAGAAGCACTGCTCTAAGATTTAGGATGTCTTACTTGATGTTTTTGAACAATAATTTTTAAAAATTCTAAACATTTTACAAGAATTAATTGAAATTAAAAAATTCTTCTATTATCATTTTCAGTAACAATAAAAAAATTAACTGATTTATTTACTGTACTACTAAGTAACTAAATATTCTTTGTTAAATTATAAATATCAATATTACATTGTTTTATCATGCAATTTTTTTTTTCGACATGTGCTATGTAAAATTGAATTATTATTATATATATATCCATACTGAATTGATTTTTTTTATAAGGAAAATAAAAATCAATTTGATATTATTTGCAATGTACTTTGTATTTCAATCGAGGCAATTTAACAGGTGATAAATATTCAAAAGAATTGAATTTAACTAATTGATATTCATTTGGTTACTTTGTACTGTTTCCAGTATATTTTGTGGGATAGTTGAATCCTAACTAAGCAGGCTCAAGTAATTAATTTAGGCAAATAAAATAGCTCACTTATAAATATGACCATGTCATTTTCCATGGTATATCCTACGGGCATGCGATGCTAAACAGAAGTCAAAATCTCTACATAAAAAAGCCTACAAACGATCTAAAACGAAGTGCTTCTCGTAGGATATGATAATTTTAATCGGAATGAGGTGATTTTCAAGCGATGCTGAATTTTTGAAAGTACTCTCGGTATCCATTTATAAAAAAAATGTAAATAATATGGTTATTACCGGTCATGAAGACCTCATATATGTAGTAACATATAGCTTAGATAATTAATTGTATGTATACAGAGTAAGAGAATTTCTTATATTACTGGTTAGGAAGTTTTCTAAAACATTGCAATCGTATTGTATTCTTCATGATATTATTAGGTGAAGCGAAAATTAATCACGGTGTTTTTAGTACAAAGGAAAAATTGATCTTTTTTTATTAACTCTGCATTCAATCTGTCCAATTGCGCACAGTAAACCTCCGTTTTGATTGTTTTACCAGGTTTTAGTAGTTCATAGTAAATCACCCGGAAATATCCCACCAGATACACAAAAGCATTTTTTCTAATGTCATACTTGGTTGAGGGGTTGAAACTGGTACTTCCCCCCGGAGAAAGCCATTGTTTTTTTTTGTTAAGAGATATAAAGGATTCATTTCTCATCTCCAGTAACTATCCTTCTTAGAAATGGATCGGTTTCATACCTGCTCAACAATGAAGAACAAATGGTCACGCACTGATCAAAGGCCGAATGCGATAAATCATGAGGCACCCAAACTCCTTGTCTATGCTTCTTTCCTAACAGTTTTAAATGATTTTTTATAAGCGATTATTTTTTGCTTTACCTAATATATATCCCAAATGATTTTTATTATCGGATTCAAATAAAACTTTCAGAATAGAATATTGTTGAAGTTTTAAAGCACACCAATAACTAATGTGTAAATTAGATACTCGGTTCATAAGAACAAATTCCGGATTGATCAAAATGTGTAATAACGGTTGTAGGATAATATACTTATTTCTTTCGTTGGATGTCTTAAACTGCGAGTAGAAGTGTGAAACACAAAGTGAATTACTTAATTTAAAAAATGTCACTTATTATATATTTTTGTTGACTGTATTTTTGTTACTGAATTTGTTTATAAATGTTGTTCACTTTAAAAAAACAAATTCAATAAGTTAGCCCAATCTCAATACATCACCTTGTCTGGCTTGCACGCATCAGGATACTTAGGTATCTATTCAACGGAATAACTGAATTGATTTGAGTGCTTTTTTTAAAATCTGAATTTTAATATCTACAACAATGAACATGTCTTTGTGGCTCTTCATCGACCTGGTATTTAACACACAGTTGGTTACTTAAAAAGCAGATAGTTCCCATTATGCATTACCATAATAGACTTATTTGTATGAACCTCCTAAAAGAATTTATTTACTTCACAACGAAAGATGTTTATGTTACACTTAAGTTTGTGATGAAATAAATAAACGGAAGGAATGTCTTTGACTGTGTGTGTTATATTCGTTTAGTTGAAAAGGCTTCTCTAAATTGACAAGCTATCCAGTTAACAATACGTGTACTGATAAAATGGCACTATAAAGAATTGTCAGGTTTCATTTGTTTTACATGATTATTGTTCGATATCTGTTGAACTCACTTTTTCAGCAATAATCTTAATCTTTATTCAAAGGAGTGACGGTTTTAGTATATTTATAAAGTAGTTTTACTTCCGGGTACTTAATTATATTGTAGGTAAATACTTATCCTATAGTTGAATACGTAGAAATAATGTTGAAATTGAAACTAAATTTTAGTCACCACTGAAAAAAGACAAGTATCATATTTACTTGAACATCTTCAGTGCATAATTCTAGGTCCAATGAGTTGTTCATGAAGTTGAATTCGATAAAATTTTAGTAACCCTGTTATTATTACGCTTCGGAAAGATCGACATAGATTAAATTTATATTTTAACAGCGTGTTAAATATTAAAGGTGATTTGTTATTTTATGAATTATCTACCACCTGCACAAAATGAAAAATTCTGTCAATTAATTAATGTTTATAATATATTTTATAATCTAATAATTATAACGATCTATTTTAATAATACAAAAGAATGTTTTTGTGTACGATATAGTATTTTTCAATCTGAAAACAGCTATTTTTCCTTCAATTTTGAAATGTCAACTTTCAACTGAACTTACAATGTCGTTTAATTAGTAATATGTTGTAGTGAAATTGTGCACATATGTTACATGTAATCTTAACCTGTGTAAATTTTATTTTGTTTATTCTCGGTGAAACTATTACGTTTAATAGTGCAAATTCTTTAAGTTTTTATCATGAAAGACCAGAGCTTAGTGAATATTTATTATGCAATTTCATAAATGTCAAAAAGACTTCCTCTCATCTATTTTATGAAGTCTTGCAATACCACCATGTCTGCAACCTATGTGAACCTGTTAATGGATCTCGACAAAAGTTTTCCCACAGGAACTGTGCGTTACTCCATTTTTCACTATTATGGGAATTCAAAACATTATACACACCAATCTTTCGAATGTAATGGATAATCCACTTTTTTTTATGAAATTGTCTGTATTGGTATTAAAATCTGTGAACTCCGCAACTGATGCCAAAAATGTTGAGCAATTGACCACGAACCGGAGCATTTGAATGATTGAGATATTTTTAGATTATTAGTGATCATATATCATCCCATTGAGCTCTAAAGAAGGCATGAATATGCTTTACTTGCCAAATTTACTCGAGGGCATGAAGTAGGTTTTCTCAAATACTTTCACCCTTCAGGCAAGGATGTCTAAAATAGATTTTGAATAGCGGCTGATTTGTATCCAATGAATAACAAAATGGGCCACATATGAATAAATAAAAAGCTGTAAAAACTGTTTTTTTGTTTTGAAAAAACATTTCCGGTGACAATCTGCACAAATAATGTCGAAAGCAGTAGTTGTCAAGTTTTTTTATTTAAAGTTATTACTCACAGACCAGTGATTTATTAGCGCTAAATTTATAAACGCTAAAAACTCCGACCATGGTATCGAATATTTTTTTTTTGACCTTTTTAAATATCTCTTGGGTATAGCTTCTTAAAATGTGTCAAATTCCAAAATTATCTTTCAAAACTTCACATTAAAAATTAAAAAAATTCGATAAATGTATAAATATATAAAACTTCAATTTAATCTCTAAGAAATCAAGTTATTTTAATGAAATCGGTGAACTTTTGCTATTATAAATATACATCAAAACAAATCATCTCGTTGGTGTGTCTGTGCAGGTCATCCGGGCTTGAAGGGTTAAATAAACTACATAACAATTAATAAAAAACTCAATATCATTATAAAAAAGGGTGAATTAAATTACTACAAAAAAAAATGTTAACATTGGTTCATATTCAACCGGCAACGACCACTCATTATGATCGGTCTTACTACAGAAATCTTCCGAGCATAGTTTGTATTACAAAATGTATATCGCATCATATTGTCAATAACGTTGAAAAATCTAGAACAGATCAAGAATATATTATATTATATTTCGAATTTTTACTGACCAAGTATTTTTTTATAAATCTAAATCCTCTCCTCTATACACTACCGGAAATATTGTTTTCCACTGAAAGATAATGTTTTTTTGGTACTTACTGAAGGTTTATGGCATGTGAAAGATTTTTTTACAGTGGCAATATTCTGTATTTAAATTTTGCAAAGTACCAAAAAGTAAATACAAATAAAAAAAACATACATTAAAACGTTGCAAATATGATACTTCATGTATTATAATTTGTCGTATAGGTAAATTTCTTAAGTATAATTAAAACAATTTATGATTCAAATATAAAGATTTATTACAAAAATTACTAAAGGAGTCGTCTTTCAGTCGACTTTTAGTACTATTTATACAGCTGATGGTACGTGTCTCTAGTCAAATAATAATGTAATGTGATTTAGTCGATAAGTTAAATGTAAAGCCTCAATTCTCGAGGGAAGAGGCAAAACTTTGACAGTAACTTGTATAACATTATTAAAATTGTGTGTTTTATGAGAAACGTCAATATGAAATAAAATAAACAAATAATAAATCTGTGTATTATTTAAAAAAACTGGATCTCGAACAGCAAGTGAAATCCACAATATTCAATTAAATAATCCAATCAAAAATTCAAACTTAGGAAACTGTTGATTATTTTCATGTAAATTTAATAGCCGCTGATTATTGCTTGAAAAAATTATAAAAGAGTATCTTTATAGACAAGGTCGAAAATATAAAAAGTTCTTTGTTAACACTTCTTAGTCGGGCGCTTCAAAAAATAGACTCAAGCCTGTAGCGGGCGTTTTTTAGTGATTAGCGCACAAATATATTACATTCTTAAAATCAACACAACTTCTAAACCAAACGATATTTTCGATTGAAATTTAAAAACAAATCATACGTGACATCTAATCATTAAAAATAAAATTAGAACATTTCGATATCATCATAATTTCACTATGTTTCAAAGCTGAATATAAAACCTGTTATCAATTTAGTAGATAGCACTCCGCATGTTATAAATATTAAATATTCAAAACATTCTATATAACAAAATAGCATATTTATCATTATTTTATAATTATATAAATAATTATAATATATAATCGCCATTCCTACAACTTGACTACCACTGGAAGTGTAAAATCTAATGCCGTAAAAACTACAGCGTAAATATTCGAGACACATGTGTCACCCTTTTTGTAAATAATAAATACGAACATTCAATGCATAATAACTTATTAGTTTTATTGCTTCTTGTCAAAAAAGGGTCACTTGCGGTTGCCGCAGTTTTTTTGAAGAATTAAACTTAAGAACCAATCTACGCAACATGTGTATTGGTTGATAATCATAAACTAATATGTGCATGTATCATTTAAATTTATCATGGTGTATGCTTATATATAAATACAATAACAATTGCGTAAACAAACTATAAAAACAATAAAAATACGTCTAAAAAGCAGTGTTTAACTCGTTAAACGACTCGATCTAAACTAGCGATGGAGATCGCAAAATAAATCTATAACACAGTTGATTTTTTGTTTCTTAGCTCAAACTTCCACCCTTATAATCTAGCAAAGAATTAGGACTAATGTTAATTAGTTGCGGCATTTTATTTAACGCCGACAAACAAACCCGTGATATTATGTGTCCCGCAAACAAGCGACGATATAAAAAAAACATATTATGCCGTGATCCGCATTCTACCGACAATACGCTAAAAACGACTTTTGTCGTGATCCGCATTCTACGTACAGTCCGCTAAAAACGACTTTGGTCGTGGCCCGCTTAAGAAGTGTTAACATAAGTCTTTTGACATGTCAAGTAATAATAAAAGGGTAAGACTTATAAGAAGTACTCCAAAAAGCGTTTATATGGCTGGTTTCCGGGATGTAAAGGAGGCTACTTGCGTGGTTTAATTTTACTACAAGGGTAAATTAAAAGAAGAAATGGATAAAACCACATGATTCTGGAAAGTGTCACGCATACTATTACATATTAAGTTAAATATCCGTAAAGTTGATTTAGGCATTGTCGCATAATCGATGAATGTGTTTATTATTGTGTCGTTTCAGTTAAACCACCTGATTCCTCGGCACTAAGTTCGTCAGTATGTAATAGCAGTACGAAGATCACAAAAATTGTGAACATGCGGTGCCTTTAAAACTAAAATGTAATTTCAACATAAGAAAAAATTACATACACAATGAAAATAAATTTGACAAACATTTATTTCTTTAATTGAAAAACACTTCATTTATAATAATAAAATTGATTTGGAGATTTTCAAAAAAAATTCAATTGGTTTAAATTTTAGATATCTCATCGTGACGATGCATCTGAAATCAGGAGAATCAACCTGAAATAGAAGAAAGTCATCGATAAAGTCTTGAGAATATGGTTGATCAGGATAAAGTAGAATGATAGAAAGAAACAGAATTACCAACTATTCATACTTAATATTTTTTTCACAAACCTTCGTCTTCACTAGCAGAGACCGATTTTCTGGATATTGGAGTATCTGGCCGTGAACCACCGGAGCGATTAGAATTTCTCGATCTACTTCGGGATCTCGAACCGCTCTTCGATCGCGACCTGCTCTGAGACCGTGATCTGCTTTTTGAAACCGAACGGCTTCTGGATTAAAACAATGTTTTTATTTAAAAAATTAAAGGTACTAAATAATAATTTTCAGAGACCAAACAGAAAATATTCCTTGCAAAAAGTTAAGCTCATTGGGTTTAGTTAAGCAATTAATTTTTAGTTTTAATATCCTTTTTTTTATGTGCAATTTATATTTTCATCATGCGTATTATGCGATGAGGTACAATGGTTCTGTGAAACCTGTTCCATGATTTTATTCTAGTTTTTAACAAAAACAACATACGATGGCTAATTTAAAAAAAAATTCTGATCATATTGAATATTTTATGTGCTCCCCTTTCACTTAATAACTGGTAAATCTAGAATTTTCACAGTCATAATAATTAACAACACGGCTTCGGTACATACTTTGACCGTGATCCACTCTTAGATCTAGAACGTGAACCGCTTTTGGACCTGGACCTGGATCTGGAACCGCTCTTAGATCTAGATCGAGACTTCGATCTGGAACCGCTCTTTGACCTCGATCTTGATTTTGACTTAGAACCATTTTTAGATCGTGATCGAGAGCGAGATCCGCTCTTAGATTTACTTCTTGATTTGGAACGGGACCTGCTTTTTGACCTGTAGATAAAGAAATATTGTATAATTTAATATGAAAATAACTGCTTCTTTATCAACTTTTTTTCATGGTAACTCATCGAAGTTAAATTTAGTTAACCCATACCTCATCAGAAGAAATGATGCGAGGACATGAGGAAAAAATTTACCTATCACTGTCAGATCTCTGTACGATCCTTTTTCTTCCTTTGGTCTCCTTGTCGCTGTCTTCAGATTCGCTGGTGGATATTGTGGCTTTGGATACAATACGTGACTTTTGCTTAGCAGATAATCCATCTGACTGAGAAGACTTCTTTGATTCTTTTCCACCCTGTTGATAAATAAATACATATATGAGTAACTATTCTATCTGACTTATCGTTAAACCTGTAGACGGCTAACTTATCAACTGTTGATATGGCTATTAAGATGTGTCGAAACTCAGAAATATCACCCGGTTTGCCTTGCTACCGCCATCTCTATAAGTTTTCTTAAAACTAACACTGCTAATCCCTGAAATAACAAAATATGTCACAACTGACATGGTGATGCACCCAGCACTTCTAAATGTTGAGAAACATTTTTTAACACCTTCACAATAAATTATTAAATCACTTTTCCAATCTCTACTGATGCACATCTCATAGACAAAGTATAATATGATATTGCAAGTAAATTAACCTTCTTTTTGCCCCTCTTTGTTTTTGGTCTATCACTGTCCGAATCTGATTTTCCACCTCCAGTTCGACTTTCCTTCTTCCTACGTCCCCCACTTTTCTTTTCACCGGGTTCACGTTTTCTTTTACGATTCTTCTCAGCGCTGAAACAAAGAAGACATAAAAATAAGACAATATTGAAAAGAGACTATTTTCATTCAGTTGGAAAAAAAGATATCGCTTTAGGACTGTTGTTAAATATGGTTTTGATACGGGTAAATCGTCGAAAAATTGGCCACGGTAATAACTGGTAAATCGCAATGTGTATTAATATTTTATTGCAAATTAGGGACAGATACGGTCATATTGTAACAAAAGATTATTGAAAATATGCATCCAGAATGTGGAGTTTTGTTTTTAAACTCTAGCTACATTGAAACACGCATTGTAATCGTTACTGGTGTCATCTGCCATCTATCATCAATACAACCACACTCTTCATACAGCTATGTTAGTATATTATAAGAACTTACGTATTTTGTTATACATTATATGATTCCTAAACCTGTTATATACAAAAAAATGAACAGTTTATTTAATTCAATAAAAACATTCAATTGTTGTCATTTCATTAAATTTTAATTAAGAGTTTAATTTTAGTGTATCTAAAATACACATCCATTGATGTACTTAATATTTATATATGTATTAAATACATGAATAAGTCGTTGAATAAACTGATAATGAGTTATAATTTATACCATAACTTCTCACCAATGCCAATCTCGAAGTGGCATTTAAGTGATTATTTAATCGCTCATTTCCATATCTAAATAAAAATATAAAGACAGATATGTATGTATTTATAACATAATTCATCACAGAAATATTTCAGTTTCTATTTGGGACCCAGTGTTTAAAAAATAGTTACAAACCTGTGGTCTTTTTTTTCATTTACCGGTAATGGATGGAATAATTGGTAATTGAAATTTTACAGTAAATTGCAAGCCCTAGTTCTGATATGCATATATAAAAACTTTATTTTCTAATTAAACCACCAGGCCATTTTAAATATAATCGACAATGATATAGCTAAAGCAAAGGCAACATAAAATGGATAAGACTTCCTGTCGTGCAAAATGTACACTTTTTTGTTGTCATATTACAGTCCAGATTGTTTTTAATATATCTCAATGTATTATTACCCGGGTTCTTTAGGAGCTCCACCCTCATCACCGCTTCCTCCGGAATCAGAAACGTAATCATCCTTTCGCCCTCTGCCTCCTCTCCTTCCTCCCTTTTCGGCAGGCATGTCCATAACCAGAGCCGCCTTCGTCTTCTCCTGGTATTCCTTTCTCTTTTGCAACATTTCAACTGACATCTTGGCTTTTTCTTCTTGCCTCTTTTTACGCTCTTCGTCCTAATAAAAACCAAAATAATAATCAAATACTTCTACAAAAAAGAAATAACTTATGAAGTTCAACAAAAGGGTAATAATGTACGTATAGATAAGATAGAATAATAAACCCAAATACCTGTCTCTTCTTAAACGCTTCCTTCTCCATCTCTTGCTTGCGTCTAAGAGACCTCTCTTCTTCATCAGCTCTTTTAGCTCTGGCTACGTGGTATTGTGCTTGTGATAATAAGTCTTGACACTGCCTTGCTTCCAGGCTCGCCAGTTGGGTATCATACTTTAGACGATCACCGCCTGTGGTTTGCGATAGGTATGTGAAATATCTGCAAATAGACAATTATTTTACATTTCCAGTCGAAGAATTAATTTATGAATCAAAAAGTTATTAATTGATTATTGACTCGAGTATATTTTTACTTGTGACTAAGGCCTAATTCGTGAACGGCTCCAAGTACGGTGGGTAGAGGACTACGGTCGTCTCTCAAGACGTGCGCTGCCAATCTTCTTAGGATGAGTGCGGTGCTGTAAAGAAGCGAACCGTCGTGAGGCGCTACTCTTCGAGCTCGTAGCAAAGCTATTTTCGCCTCTCGGAGTCGATTAGCATAAGAGAGTGCTCGAGCCAGATAAATTAGACCATCCACGTGGTGATGAGGGTGGAATTTCTTCAAGCAATTCTCGTACTGAAAATTAATAATCAATGATCAACATTTGTGAAATTCAAATTTTTAGAATATAACTGAAAGCATTTAACTACTGCGAAAATTGAGGAAAAGGCAATGAACATGTTATCATATCGACTATTGGTTGTAACTGCAAGAAATACGTTAACAAAGAAAATTTTACCATCTGTATAGCACTGATGTACTGTTTCTGTTCGACATAGACATGAGCAATATTCATCCAGACATCACAGAAATCAGCAGTGGCCTCTCTGACCTGCGCAAAGATGTCTCTGGCTTCATTGATGCAACCTTTATGAGCCAACACGGACCCTATGCCGTTTGCAGCCCAAATATTTTTAGGATCGTTTCGCAAGACCTGTTTGTAAAGTGCCAACGCTCGCTCCTGATGTCTCTTTTCTCTGTCCTTATCTTTAGTGGGTTGGTGTAGTGTCTGAAGCCAGACATTGCCTAAAAATTGTACATATATTTTAGAACACAGTGGTTTGTTTTACACGTATAAAAGTAATAGAAAATGCATGAAAATAAAAATAAAATGGAAAAGTGAATCAATACTAACCTAATGCGATAAGAGAATACGCATCAGTGGAAGTGGAAGGATTTTTCAGGACTCTCTCAAATTTCTTCTGTCCAGGACCCCACTCCATCTTGGCGAGATGGAGATTTCCCAGCAGTGACCAAGCGTCCGGATGTTCATTGTTTATCCGGAGAACCTCTTTAAACCAATCACTGGCTTCGTAGATTTGCCCTTTATCGCGAGCCATGCACCCCAGCCTGTTGATGAACAAAAAGATAACCACGTTACCTATGTGTGTATTCAGATTTGCAGATCAATAAACTCTTGTTTGACTAAAAAAACCTTTTCTTCTGCTTCAGATTCCATTTTTTTGTTCTAGCGATTTAAAATTACCTGTAATATCAGACGTCGGTAACAGATGATGATGAAAACATTCAACCTTAATTTTTTCCCTTTTTACTAAATAATTTTGGCTTCTGTTTTAAACGAAAGAGGTGTATTTTGGGTACCAAATTACACTCGAATAAAGATTACTGTATATTAATAAAAACAATAATCCTTTGTACTTCATTCCACTTTATTTAATATGTCAGGACCGGTTTCGCTCATTGCGAGCATTGTCAACTCAGTTGTACAAGTACAAAGGATTATTGTTTTTATTAATATAATGCCTTTCCACCAAGTATTGACAGTGAACACCATAAAAGTGATTACTGTATATTTAACTGAAATTAACAATGTTTAGTAAGAATTTCATATCGACTGTGGAAAGGAAAAAGGACATAACCCATGCTCAACAAATTTTACAGGAGACACAAAAAACGTTTTTTGGTGATTTTGGACCAAAGGTAAATCATGAAATATACACAACCTTAAAGTGCATTGACTGATAAACTGGTTTTTAATTAACTTTATCTGATATTTATTTAATATTTTTTCTCGGTCGCAATTTCCAGGCCCTTCTTTTTTCAAACTTTTTATAAAAGCTAAATTTAGACACTAATTCAGCATTTTTAGCTTACATCCTTTTGATAGAACGTGTATCTAGTTCAGTGTCTGCCAAATTTTTATGCTTCACTTTAATGGGATTTGTTCCACGGCACACCAAATAAAGGTGCTTTAAAAAAGGAAATGTGGAGAATGTGTCGCGTTGATCACTATGTATGAATTGGACAATTATTTATTTGGATATCTAAATGTTGAATTTATTTAAAATTGAAGAAAATTTAAATGAATAGACGTTTTTAACCTTCTTCTTCTGCGGCACACCTGAGACTTCTAGCGGCACACAGTTCGGCAGACACTGATCTAGTTGAATACATTGTGATTATTGAAAAAAAATCTGTTTTGAAAAAACTGTGGGTTACGTCTTTTTTCCTTTCCTAAGTCGATATGGTTTGTGAACGTATTCCAATATTGACAGCCATAGAAAATGGAAATTTACATTAGTCATTTGAGGATTTTAAAGATAATTTTATATTCAAGAAACAAATTGACTCCTCATTTCCCTAAATAATTTAATGGTTTTTTACAGTTCAATGCGCTTGCGCACTAAGGGAAAGCGCATTTGGGGGGCTATTCTTATATGCAGGATCTAGACCGTGGGGAACCTGCGGCCTTTTGGCTACTCTAGTGCGGCCTTCTAACCAATTCTATAATTCTAAAAATTCGTAAATTGCTGACATATTCTGACCGTAAAGTCCTGTCTCCGGCCAAAGATTCCCTAGTCAATGTGTACCGCAGCCTTATGCCGAATCAGAAAAATAAATGCGGCCTTTAGAGAGTAAAAGGTTCCCCACCCCTGATATAGACACTTATTTTGGACAGTTGGTATAGCACAATTGTGCATAATTTCAGTGATGTTTTATAGCAATAGAAAGCGATAGCGGTAGAATAGTGTACATTTATGTGTCTCTTGAAAACTCGTACTTTTTGAGTTGGTTTGGTTGTAGAAAATTACCAACGATACGTACATTATATTTGAACTTCATAATACCTTAAATAACAATCAACATAATTAGGATGCTCTTTCAAAATATCCTTATACAGCTTTTCAGCCTTGTCGAAGGTGCACAATGCTTCATTCAGTCTGGCGAGATTGTAAGTGGTGGTCACCGCAATGGAATTGTAGTATTGGGCGTCATGTTCCGCTTCAGCCTTTGATCTGTTGAGAGACGCCTCCAGATTATCTTTGGCCTCTTGAAGATTTCCGAGTCTGTAATGAAGTGACCCAACGTTGTTCCTGATCTCGGCTGGAATTTCCGCTTGCACTTTCTCTTGTAATATTTTAGTTGCAGTTGCGTAGGCCACCAAAGAACCCTAAAAATGAAATAACAAAAGTAAGCGACTAATAATTCAAAGAGAAGCAGAGGAAAACAAAAAAGTTTCCCTATCACCCATTTTTGTATAAAATAATAGCATTTAAAACTTTGTGGAATTTGAAATTTAAGGGAAAAAATTCATCGATAGAATTCAATTATTCGAGTTTAATTGAAATATTTAAAAATTAATACTTAACAAAAATTCTTTGATTGAACATTTAGGAATTATTAAACACTAGAGTACCGAAATGTCGAAAATAGAATCGAGGAGCGATGGAGTACAATATGACGCCAGACAAATTTGTGTAATATTTGCATTGCATTGATTCAGGTATCATTATAGATTACAATAAATATCAGCTAGATATTATTGGTATTTAGCGGATGGTTGAAATAAGAAGAATTTTAAAATGCGAATGCATAGGAGCCCGAAGGTTAACAAGAAGAACTTTTTAAAACGCTTGATGGAGCAAGTGCAAAGGATAAAAAATTGAAAAACCAATGATAAATTTAACAAAAAAAAAACAGTTACATTTCTGTACTGTCTTTCATTACTGTACTTTCTGTCAATGTATTTTGGATACCAGAATATATCAAATACGTACTTGTAAATCTGACTGTTCCAAAATCTGGGCCAACTCAATCCAAGCTTCGATGTCATCAGGAAATTGATCGGTGACTTTCTTGAGATGCGCGCGGGCAATATCTCGTTTCGATTGAGAGGTCGATGCAGCATACAGTGATCCGAGGATCTTCATCGTCTCATAGTTATTTGGCTGGGCTTTGAGTACTTTCTCAAAACACTGGGCGGCCTGTTACGAGATTCAATAAAATCAATCATCAGTTCGGACAGTCAATAAAAGTTTAAATTGAATCATAAACTCCATATGACATTTCTCATGTGAATGGCAATACTAAGTTCCTTAGCGCTGATCTCCGTGCAACTGTAAAATATGTATGACTTGTTCTGTGCTGATTTGCTATTATATGCAGGTGTATTATGGGAATTTTAAGCTGATAGATTTAATCAGCTCTTTGGAACAGAGTTAGTGCTAGATTATTTCTGAATAGAAAGACTTATTTCAATCAACAATTTTTTACATCTGAAATTTATCTGTTCCTCTGTTCCGGTTGAGGCCAATATCAAATTTTGATTTGAGACCTAAGATATGGGTGTTTGTGATGTCAATTTACCTCGAGTGACTAATCCCATATTGCTTATCGTTCTTGGAAACACTAAAATCATACTCAATAAATGTAATACTATAATTTTAATATAAATTAGGATGTTAGAGTAAATAACAAAATGTATTGTGTATCTCCTCTAAGCCAGTATATATAGCTGAACAAATGCAGGTTTAAACATAGTTCTGGCGATGGCGCATGCCGAAATAGCTATTAACTAATATTTTTAAAAACTGTAGAACTAAATACGTTAATAATTTTACCTTGGCCTTATGCTCTATTTGACATAAAAAGGGTGATTTTGTTTAAAAAAATTATTGAAATTACTAGTGCTTTGGTAATTTTTAATTTATTAAAAATTATATTAGCAGCAACCACAAAAAGGGGTTTTTTAAAGAGAATCATACGTAATACATACATTTTCTGAATCCCCCCGATAAATATACATTTGGCCGAGACCAAAATGAGGCAGGACGAACGCGGGGGGTGCAAACTGTGTCGCTTGATAGTAATACTGGAAGGCTTGGTCACAGTCTCCGTGTGCGTGAAAGGCACGCGCCAGATGGTAACAGCTTTCCGCTCGCATTGCTTCATTTTCCGTGTTATGAAATGCATGCAACGCTAGATGTTGGACTTTATTGTAATCCTGAAAATAGATATGAAACGATTGTTTACCGTAATAAAATATGTTAAATTTTTTTGCGACAATGCAAAATATGCAAAATAAGCATTATGAAAAACTATCATGCAGAATTGTAAGGCTATTGCGATAATAAGGATGTTAGGATAGACTTGCTAAGAAAACAGCAAACAAAAGATATGTTGTTAGATTTACTTATATTAAATAAAATTATTAATTACAATCAGACACTAAAAATTTTCGTGGAATGCCAGTGGTTCATGAATGTAGCAGTTACGCGATATTCGATAATTCTTTTGTAACTAAACGCTGTTTTCTTCTTCTTCTTTGACCATATTGCGCTGTTAAATTCATTCTTCTGCTGGAGACATCCAAGATTTTGTATTTGGTCTGCACGTGACCTTCTAGTGAGGAAGCATACTTGATTTTTTCTGAATATTTGCATAATGGGACCTCTTATTCTCGCCGAAGAATGTGTGGCATTACCTTCACAGGGATACTGAGAAGTTAAGCCTCGGTAGTTATTACAGCTGAGCGGATCACTTTTTTTGTAGAATACTAACACCTCACCATCCACCCAGTCCCTTGGACAACGCTCACCGTCCCACACCCTAGCCACCAAGGTAGAGGGTGCAGAATGTAGTTTAGACCAAATTTCGGAAATTCTGAGTGTATACCGTCTCCACCCGGAGCTTTGCTGTTTTTAAGCCTCTTCACTGCCAAGATAATCTCGGCATTATGGCTTACAGACTGAAATACCAGACACTCGGGATGGTCCATAAATGTAGCCTCTTTGTTTACATCAAAGGGACCCTGGAGGAGCAGTCCATCCAAAAATGATACTTCCAAATCTTTTTGACGCTGCTTTCTGCGTTGTACTTTATCGTTCCATCAGGCCTGAGAGTTTGTGGTTGCTTTCCATATACCTCACGTGGTTCTAAATATTTTCTTGGTATCATTTCTGCAGGCCGCTTTGTCCAATCACGCCGATTTCTTAACAACCTTGTCCCGATTACGGTAATCAACGCAACGATCTTTAAATTCAGGGTCAACTTCAGTCCTTCAGAATCTCTGTTGTTATTGATTTCTTCTATTCAACTTTACTTTTCATATTTTTGATTAATCAATCATTACACTGTGGCATGGATATGTCTGGCTCTCTTCACATACTACTTATAAAAAAATATATATCTTTAATATATTAAACAAGGGTACCTTTTTGAAGAAAAAATGGTTCGCCAGGTGGTTAAGGACCATTGGATTCTTCGGGTCAATGGAGTAAGCTTTGGATAGCATAATAACGGCCATCTTATTAGATTCAGGGTCCTGGAGATTCAGCTTCAAAATTGAGAGGCCAACTAACGCCCCCACGCAAGAACTATCTAATGCCAGCGCTCGTTCAAACGCCATTCTAGAAAAATACAGAAAATTAATCAAAAAGCATTTTACCTTTTGTCAGATAGAATATTTCGATACAAACAGAGGGTATATGCTATTTCTACGAATGTGTATGGCGGGGGTTTTCAACTATATTGTGGTCGCGGGTCCATTCAAAATGATGTGTTATTGAAAAAAATCTATATTTGATATTGGCACTGCCGGGACTTGAATTCAAAATCATCTGATAGCTAAGGTCAAGATCTTACTGCTAGACCATGAAGGCTGGAGTTATGAATCAGATTCTGTCTACATAATGTTCTCTCGGTTGATGTTTTTTCTCTTATGTAAGTGTGAATGAGTTTATGTTATATTGTCTATAACTGTGTTTGTGACAGTTTTTTTTTATTTTTTTAAATCCTAGCAGAAATACAGTAAATTACTAATGCTATAAATGAATACAAACCTCGCCTTGTCCTGGTTATTAAGCTTCATAAAGCAATGACCCATGCCGAGCCTGAGGACGGCCGGGCAATTGGGATTGGTTCTCAATGCTTTCTTGTAAAAAGCTAGAGCTCCCCGGTAGTCTTTTTTGTTGAACGCTATACAAGCTTTACCCAGAAGTGAAGGAATGTTGTTGGGCGATTGATTTAAGACAAAATTGAATTGAGCGTCGGCCTGGTCCATTTTATCCCCTTCAAGCAAGCAAAAATATGCTCGGCCCAAAAGGTGGTTCTGAAAAAACAAACAATTATTATTTCAGAATTCTTTTTTTTTATTCATATTTTTTTTAATACAATATTTGCCATTACAGCTAATGAATGCCAAATAGTTTGAAGATCACATGAGAAACTTGATGAGAATTTATCGTAAGTCAGAAATGGTGCTTTCTATTTGGTGTAGTTGTTTCTTTAAATAATTTAAATATTAATTATCATGACATGGCATTAATAATTGGGTATTTAAATATATAACATAAGTACTCAATATATTTTACGAAGGTCATTGCTAGGTAAATAAAAAAAATATTTGGTTTTTTAAAAAATATTGAAATAAACGTATAAGTTGAGTGTTTAGGACAGTGGCGGATCCAGAAATTGTCCCAGGAGGGGGCCATTCAATTTGAAATTCAACATAATACATAAAAAATAAATGATTTAAAAATAATACACCTATATAAAAATAGTCAATGCACAATTAAGTATGTACTAGCTGTAAGCCCGTTGACCTCAACGGGGGGATTTTTGTTGCATTTTTAAGTAGTCAGAAAATTTACTGGCGTGAAAAATAAATTACAAACCTATTTATTGAATAAGCCAGAAATTCTGATAGTAAAAGAAATATATCTCGGGGCATATATTGACAGCCCTGCCCTGCAGTTTTTAAATTGTGAATTATTTAATTTTTGGAATAATGTTTAAGTTTGCTCAAAACTATTTTTCGTAGTAGCAGAAATTTCGTAAGTTATTGATTTTTTGGAATAATGTTTAAGTTTGCTAACAACCATTTTTTGCAGTAGCAAAAATAGACCTAGTAAATTACTTAATTTTTGGAATAATATTTTAGTTTGCTAACAATCATTTTTCGTAGTAGCAGAAATAGACCACGTAAATTATTTAATTTTTGGAATGATGTTTAAGTTTGCTAACAACCATTTTTCGTAGTAGCAGAAATTTCGTAAATTATTGAATTTTTGGAATAATGTTTAAGTTTGCTAACAATCATTTTTCGTAGTAGCAGAAATAGACCTCGTAAATTACTTAATTTTTGGAATAATGTTTTAGTTTGCTAACAATCATTTTTCGTAGTAGCAGAAATAGACCACGTAAATTATTTAATTTTTGGAATGATGTTTAAGTTTGCTAACAACCATTTTTTGTAGTAGCATAAATCAACCTCGGCGCATATATCGACAGCCCTGTAGTTTTTAAATTGTAAATTATTGAATTTTTGGAATAATGTTTATTTTTGTTAACAACCATTTTTCGTAGTAGCAGAAATTTCGTAAATTATTGAATTTTTGGAATAATGTTTAAGTTTGCTAACAACCATTTTTCGTAGTAGCAGAAATTTCGTAAATTATTGAATTTTTGGAATAAAGTTTAAGTTTGCTAACAACCATTTTTCGTAGTAGCCGAAATTTCGTAAATTATTTAATTTTTGGAATAAAGTTTAAGTTTGCTAACAACCATTTTTCGTAGTAGCCGAAATGTCGTAAATTATTTAATTTTTGTAATAATGTTTAAGTTTGCTAACAACCATTTTTCGTAGTAGCAGAAATAGACCACGTAAATTATTTAATTTTTGGAATGATGTTTAAGTTTGCTAACAACCATTTTTTGTAGTAGCATAAATCAACCTCGGCGCATATATCGACAGCCCTGTAGTTTTTAAATTGTAAATTATTGAATTTTTGGAATAATGTTTATTTTTGTTAACAACCATTTTTCGTAGTAGCAGAAATTTCGTAAATTATTGAATTTTTGGAATAATGTTTAAGTTTTGCTAACAACCATTTTTCGTAGTAGAAGATTTTAAAATAAAAGTCGAAATATATTTCTATAAAATATCCATACCGTCATTAGAATATTCCTAATGCATGTAAGAAATTTAAAAGATTTTCAAGGCCTGATGCAAAATATAACTTTACCTTCCAATAATCGAATCAATGACACTGAACAAAATCTGTCAAATCAGCTCCCAGCCCTATAATTATAGCTTCAAAAAATCGAATCAGTACATTATATTATTTAAAAAACTTCGTTGTCATGCAAACATTCAAATAAAGTTCTCTCAATATTATTACGATGCTTCAGTTCTAAGCCAGGAAATTTGAATTTTGAATATAAAAAGACGTCCATTCCAATTGGCCGAAAAATGTGGTGTTCAAAATAAAGCGCTATTATTGGGCGTAGTGGACATCAGTACAGACACATTTGTGGTTTGTGATTATTTTATCGGCTATTAATGTTATGATTCTATAAAAACATTGTAAACTGAACAATTAAAGAGCCATTAAAGTATTAATCAATTAGAAAAATGGAAAATAAATTCTCTTCAGGGGGGGCATGGCCCCTATGGCCTCCCCCTTGGATCCGCCAATGGTTTAGGAATACATATTGTGTAATTATTGCAAACCAACAGTCGTATTTACAATAGGCGTTATAAAATAAATAAATAAAAGGATGTATAAACTATGACACATTGGTCAACGTCGTTGGCTTCCATGTTGGACCTCACGGGTTCAAGTCCCAATTCGAACAGCATACTGCTCAAAGGCATGGATGTTTGTAATTTCTAATAATTTCCTCCCAGCCTTCCAATCCTAAAATAATGGGGCGTAGCGAGAGTGATTAGCTTACCACTAGTCCTGTCCTAACTTTATCCTTTCTATCCCTACTCTTTTCGAAAATCAGTTCTCGTAGAAAAATTCTGTTGAGATACCTCCATTGGGAGGCCATATGCTCCACATTAGAAGCGGATATGGGAAAAAAATAATAGCTTACATGATCATACATGATGATTTTGTCAGCAGTTGTGTACAAGACCGTAGCTTTCGTGAAAAGATCTTTCTTCTTGTCCTTGTTCTTTTCTTGGTTGGCTTGCTGCACATAATATGCAGCCAGCATATCCAAGCATTGCATTTGGTCTTTTTCCGAGTGAGTGTACTCAATGTTTGCCTCGAACCGACAGGCATCCAGGATTTTGATGAAGTCATCAGTTTTGTTTTGCTTATAATATGCAAGCTGCCAAAAAAAAGATATTAGTACACAAGAAGTAAAATGAACTAAACCTTTAAATTAATCCTAGTCGTTCTTTGTGTATTTCACCTCTGTTTTGTGACTAGCACAAACTTAGTGCTAAATAGTTATGCCTTATTTATTTACTCAAGAAAATATTTGTTCAATAATTTCTGTACAATGGGAAAAGAATATAGGAAGCTTTAATGACTCAAAGCATAAAATAAAATCCTTTCCATTTGATATTACAATAGAAATATTGAGAAACATTTTTCACATACATATATACTAAACGATTTTGGTACTACATTGTTTTACGCCAGGCACTGAAAACTGCAATGGTTGTCAGTGCACCTCCACATCTGGATGGGGTGTTACTCGACTCAAAGAACTGACCTTTTTTATGCGTTCTCGAGATAAATTTCAAAGTGTTTCATTCTGTCTTCAAAACGGGACATCGACTAATTTTTAGTCAACAGTACATGTCTTCAAGAAAACGAATATTTCTTCATAGTTTTTATGTATTAATGAAAATAACAGAAATGCTCACAAAACATTCCCAGGGTTTTATTCTGTAACTTTTTGCAGTGTAATGTAGTTAGAATTAAGTGAATATTCATCAAATACTTATGAATCTTGGTTATAAGGTATTTGGCTATTTTTTTGATTTATCGCGATTTTGAACTATTAATTAAGTTTAGTCCTTCCGAAAACGGGTCACTTCAAGCTCTGCATGGAAAAATTTCAAGTAACATGTCATATGGAAAGGTTTTACCACCTGGCGTAAAATAACGAAATACCACACTTTTCTAAAAGGTGACATTTTACAATTTGCTTTTTATTTTTAAAAATAACCAAGTAGATAAGAGTCGTCATGGAGGAACATATGTGTGCATTCATATTGTGAGAATAGCCAACCTAATTATTATTCGAAAGAACCCCTTAAAAAAATATTTTGTTATTTTCGAAAATCTAACCATAACTAGTTATCATCTTAACCAACCTAAGCTATCAACATATTGTGACAATCTCACTAAAAAATTGGTTTGTCTTAAAGTCCACAAACACTTTTCTGATATTCAATTATTATTTTTACGTGTCAGGTGTGATAATTCGTATTATAATGGTTGAAGTAAATATTTGATAAGTGTGAAGAAACATATATTGGCATTTGTATATGGAAAGTTGAGGTTTCGTCAAATATTAGCTGGCATTGCAGTGTCTGTAGAACTTATAATTTTAGTTATATTTAGTTGATAAAAATTATCTACAAAAACTACGTTCGACACAACAAAAAAGAATAAAAGTACTCACGCCAACATTGACCCAGATGTTAAGTTGGGATTTCTCCTGGCGAAGAATTCCGAGGACTTCATCGCCTTGAGGCAATTGTTCAGGATCTAATTCAATCACCTAAAAATGATTTGAGGTTAGACAATCTTTCATTGGACATATTTCAATGCAAACAAATATTGTCTTACCTCATCCGTGTCACGGAGAGGGATCTCTAATGATCCGGACATTTTTAAAAAATATATAGCTCAGCACATATTACCAAAACTATCTGAGTAATAGTAATTTGGCTATATACAACGTATTAAGTTTCGGCATTTACTCCACAACATACTACATAAAACCAGCATAAAACTAACCAAAAAGCAAAACGTAAACTGTCACAAACAGTGTTCCTAGTATAAAAATATGAAAAAATAAAATACCCATTGTATTAATTTCCCACTTCTATTAAATAAGATCAGAAACAGTTTCGCTCATGGCAAGCATTATCAACTGATATCGAATCAATTAAAAATGTGTTTTCTTAATGCCTGTCCACCAAGTATTGACAAAATAAATAAATTCAAAATATCATATTTTGAAATACTTCTACAATAGCAAGTAAAATTATATATGTGTGTACTGTTATTTTATCTAATGGTAGCATAATAACGATTTGACAGATATTTAACTTTCTTTTATTGTAGATTTTAACTTTATTTGACAGATAATTAAAGGATTGCCCATAGACTAGTATGGATTGCCACCCTACTGTCAGATCTGTCAAACAGGTTCGTAGTTTGTTGTCATAATATGTCTAGAGTTGCAGCTTATGAATAAAATTGAGACTTCGGTAGAACTATATAATATGGTCGATTGCCGGGCTAGAATTCAGCTCAAGCGACCAAATCCCCTTTTTGAGCGATGGGTCGAAGAATTATATCTGGATGCTGTTTCTAGAGAAAGCAAGAGCCGCCATCAATTGGCTGTTGCTTTAGATTCACTAAAGAAGTATCCCTTAGTTCTGAAAACTGGATCAGAATGCGTCATATTAAAAGGTTTCGGGAAAAACTTATGTAAAATTTTAGACAGGAAGCTAGCAAGACATGGACATATCAAGACGTCTGATAATACCAATATGCATACTAAAAGAAAATCAGCTAATGTCAATATATTGAAGAGTAAATCTCCTAAAACGTATGTTCCATCACACAGATCGGGTGCTTATGCTATATTAGTAGCATTGTTGAATAAATCTCAAGAAGCTAGCTATAAAGGATTTATGACAAAAAGTGAATTGATTGCGGAATCTCAAATTCATTCCGATCATTCGATGACAAAGAAACGACCGGGAACCTTTTATACTGCTTGGTCTAATATGACTTCTTTGATAAACAAGAGTCTTGTAGTCAAGCATAATAACAAAGGATATTCCTTAAGTGAAGGAGGGTCAGAATTAGCTATTAAGCTTCTCGCAAATAGTATTAATAATGAAAATATTTTGGCAGATTTGAAAACCGTCACTGAATCTGTTTCATTTTGTGATAATGAACAAACTGAGGCCGAGGAAGAACAGATAATTCATAGTCAATTTAGATCAAATAATGAGACAAAAGCAAACAAAAAAACTATTAAAGAGGTGATACAGATTGACACTAAAATATCTTGTAATGTCAATAATTTGATTGAGATGGAGGACCCGCAATTAATTCAAACTCTTTTTGAATCAACTAAAAAGATCAGAGCGCAGAAAAAATATATTACAGAAACAAATAGAAATAACCCTAAATTTGTAAATGAAGTGATAGACATTGGACTACCGCAAACGATTCAACAAAATATCAAAGCTAAGGTACCATTAGCAGAATTACATATACCAGTTGCGAATGATCAAGACAATGTGGAAGATCTTTATTATGCTAAAATATTTACTCCGAATAATTTTGAAGTAATATTGCTGGTTGATAAACAAGAGTCCTGCGGGTAAGAAATACTGTATTCTTTAGTCTAGTTAAGTTTTTGTCTTTATGATTGATTATTTTCAAGATTATATTCGCATTGATATATTTAAGGTTAGTGTTCACATTCCATTGTCGTTACTACGAGGCGGTTGTCTGTGCCGCGCATATAGTCAAATTTTAGCTAGCGTCTGTGTATTCAACATGTGCCAGGCTATACACGTATAGCGAGCGTCTGTCTATGTGTGGGATTTTGGCGCGCTTTGCATATTATCACTTGGTAACTAAATATTTCATCAATATTTTTTTTTTTTGCAAAACTAGGGAAATCTTAGTTTTGCATTTTTTTGCGAAAAAAAATTAACTGGTTTCACATAGAAGCGGTTCATAAATTATTTTTTTTTCTATAAATTCAGGCAATATCGACGTTCTTTGTGCTTATTTATCTCCGGAAACTCTGCTTAGGTTAATGTACAAGTGACTTGCTATTAATAAATTAATGTATAAATGTAATAATATATTACCGACTTACTCCAACTTTATATTGATAACAAGCAGTATTATATAAAGTATAGTGCACTCGTTGTTCTATAAAAATAATTTGTGATTAAGAATAAACTTACTTCAATATTCTATAAATTGTTAGATTTCAGAAACTACGTCTAATATTGCAATTTTTTTTGTTGTCAATATAATTGAATGGCTTAAATCATTTATTATTAATATATGATCATGCTGTATGAATTAGTTATCAGTTATTGATTAATTCTTAAGGATATTAATGGGTAACATTGAATGACATTAGTTGCTTGTAGTCTGGTTGTCAATGTTTATTATGGTAGTGATTTCATGTCCGATGAAGTCAACTATGTGCCAAAAAACAATTTATAATCAGGAGTTTAAATGTAATATTATTAATTTACGTAACTTTAAATATTCTCATAAATTGAGCTCCAGTCTGTTAACCCATAAGCAATTGTAATATAATATTATAATTATAATGTTTTATTATTGTAGGTATGCATTCAATATAATATAATGCAATATAACATATATTTGTAAAATAATTGATACTCAATTTTCCTTCATTTCTCTTCATCAAAATTGGTTGTCATCTAAATGTAATGTTCGTACAATTTTACACAAATACAAATAATGCAGAATCAACAGTAGCATACCGGGCTGAATTCTATTCTGCTCTGTCTAATTCATGTCTATAAACTTTTAATGTTACTGACATAACATCAAACTCATTAAAAAAAATTTGAGCACATTCAAATATAAGGCTTATGTATAAATGGTTTTGTTGGCTGTGTCTTTGTTGAATAAATTATGTCTCTTATGTTGATAAATGATAACTGAATAACTTGCTCGGCTTGAATCATACACTGCTATCATTATATCATAGGTTTAAAATAGAAGTGGCTTCGTTTTCATTTGACATTTAAAGGACAAATTTGATATGGCTTCAGAGATTAACTTTTATAAATGTTTACATAATAAAAATGTATAAGCTAGACACTCGTGACATCAGTAATTTTCTTGTTTTTTTTAGTTCAAGGAAGGATGATACGATGAAACAAAAAATGGCTAAGTTCACAATGATAAAACATGAAATGCGACATCTTAAAGTCGGAGACTTCGCATGGGTGGCCCGCAACAGCGCAGGGGATGAAGTCATTCTCCCTTATATAGTAGAGAGAAAACGTATGGATGATTTTGGGCATAGCATTAAAGACGGACGCTTCCACGAGCAGAAATTTCGTCTGAAACAATGCGGAATACCTAATATCATATATTTAATAGAGAGTTATGGTAACAATCAGCAATCCGGATTACCTTTACAATCTCTGATGCAAGCCGCGGCCAATACCAGAATCCAAAATGGATTTTTGACACATTTTACTGCGTCACAGTCGGATTCTTTAAAATTCTTAGCCATGATGACCACGATGTTATTGGATAATTTCAAAGTAAGTGTTTATTGTAAAAAGTTATGCAGTATTATTTTAAGCTATTTTTATGAAAATAGCACAGTATAGCTGCCATAACAGGCACGTATATAACGCAGAAAATGCCGCACGTACATTTTAAGCAGTTTTTGATAATAAAATCCAAATGTATTTTTTTTATTTTTAATCTACCGCAGCACCCTCAGATATTTGATCTACGAGCCGCGACTGTATATAACTAAAAATTATTATCCTCATCATGTCACCTGTTCAATTATTATTTTTATTTTCAGACTAAAACCTTGACGAGCTGCAGAAAAATTAATTTATCAAATTACGAAAAAGATAGTAATAAAGTTAATCTCATGCTATTTTCTGATTTCAATATTATGGCCTCGAAAAGCAAAACTCTCACTGTGGCTGAAATGTTTACCAAACAACTGCTGCAACTGAAAGGCATGACTGTCCATAAGGCCACCGCCATCGTGTCCGAATACCAGACACCTCGTAACCTTATCAGTGCCTTTCAAGATAGAAGTACGAATAAACCAGAATTACTTTTGACTAATATGTTGACGGGTAGTTCAAAGTGCAAAATTAGTCCGCTTCTAAGTAACATTATTTATAATTATTATACTTCTCAGAAGTTATTATGAATTTTATTTCATTTCTAATTGGTATATGAAATGTCATATTGATAAAAATATTTATACATGTGCATATCAATGGGCTTAAATATATTACTTGTTAACAGTGGTGGAGATAAAATTTTAGTATTTATTGTAATTTTAACCCCTTTTTCTGACCATTTCCTGTGAATGTCAATTCAAGATAATTGGTAATTAACATGTTGGCTGTGTCCTGCACGCCAAGAGGTTGGCTGCTGGCCAATTCATCAAATGCGCAGAGTAATTTGTCACTTGATATAATAAAATAGTGTTTTGTTTTGATTTGAATAGTAAAAATATTATCATTCGATAATTTATAAATAACGGCTGTGGAATTGTGTAAAAAAAAGACGACTCTGACTCCAGCTTAAAAATAATTTACGACTCCAACTCCGAGGAAATTTTAACTTATATATTTGTATACCATCAGATCATCTTAAGTCAGCCGAGCATGAAATGTCAACACTTCGGCCTATTTTGTTTGAATACACATCATTAAAAATATTTTTCAAAAAAAATTCGAGCCATTCATTTTTCACGATTCTGCCTCTGGCCAAAATACTGCGACTCCGACTCCACAGCCCTGATAAATAAGTTTTTACTAATAAGTGAATTAAATAAAACATAAATAACAACATATTCTATTTTTTTTTTACATAAAATAAAATCAAGCACAAATTAATAAAATATATTTAAAATTTTATAGTTTTTTAAGTCATCCTTACAAAATATACTCCATTTTGATAAATTTCTTGTTCTTATAATAGATTTAATTTAATTTTGGTTAAATTATCTAAAAGTTCAATTTCTAATTTATTTTAACTAATTAGGGTTATTCCAATTTAAAAAAAAATATAATTGAAATAGCTGTATTGGAGTGGGCGCCAACGCGATAAAGTGTGCTGGGGTTTTCAAACCGCAGCTTAGAGGTAGCATTGTCTCCATCCAATAACCATCCAAAATTTGTAGCAACCTAACAATCATGGACACGGCAAATTATTCTACGAGGCCTTCAATATTTGTAATTCGTTATTTGATAGGCATATAGAACAAGTACATGTGGCATACAATAGTAATAGTTTTGCAATGGTACAAGGCTGATTATTCACAGCTTTACTCTTAACAGAGAGTGTAAAGAAATTTCTGGAGAATGGCAGATTATTTCTCATAATTTACCTTTTTTTTATCTTTTTCCAATCACTATTTCAATTAAGGTTTCAACTAAGGTAAAAAAATCTTAATAAATAAAATGGAGGATAACAATTTTGGAATAACCCAAGGATAACAATTTTGATAAAATAATACTATTCCAGTCAATTGGGATATGCGGTCAGCACAGTTCTGTGAATAACCATAATTGCGGGTATTATTATCTAATATGGTCGAGCTGTTGATATATTTTTCTCTGATAAGCACTTGTTGCTATCTGTTATTGATGCAATAATTTTATTGGCATATGTGGTTGATGACTAATTGTTTTGCTTATTTAGCAAAAATAAAATTGTTTGTCCAATATGATTACTTATTACATTGCAAAATTAACAAAACTGCAAACATTTGGTTTTATAATGCTATTTATGCTGTTATTTTTTATTTCCTTAATAATTCAACTTATAACTTTGTTGAGTTATTTGATGTGTTATAATGTAGCGTGACCAGATTTTAAAATTGGCATTTAAATAGAGAAAGTTAATCCTTAAACATATGTATTGCTTCTTATTTAAGAATAACAGTTTTTTGGTTCAATAATTCCATATTATTTCACAACAAATGTATAATTATATTGAAAGTCAAGTAGAATAATTTATTATTAATATTTTAACAGTATGCTTTATGTACGAGTTTAACCTTGATGATAGTTTTTCTTGTCCTTAATTATTTTTTGAATAGTCACAATGAGATCACAAATGTCAAGCAACAAATGCTACTTTGAAAAATGTGCATCCTGCTTGGTGTACATAAGAGCCAAAAGCACCTTATTCGTGAGCTCATTCGGGAAGCATTGAGAAAATGAAATCATGGGTTATATAATAATGAACAGATTAATCAAAATTGGGAGAATGCATTAGTTGCATCTTATAGTTGAATAAGATCTTGCAAATAAATAATGCACAGCAGTCAGACAGAACACAGGAGACAGACTCATAAAAGATCGACTATTATAATAGTGAAATATTTGTACATTAATGTTATGCCAACTGTAAAAACCAAATAGAAAAATGAAAAAAATATTGTCCATATCGGCAATATAAATTCGGCAATAGCCCCACAGGACTCGTTTGAATCATGAGCATTATCATAGGGTAGAAATATCAACTCATAAATATAAAAACTATAGAACTAAATACGTTGATATTTTTACCCTATTATAATGGAGTTCTACCAAGTAAATGTCAAATCAATAAATGAGCATTATCTACTGATAAACATTAATAATGCTGTAGATGAGTGAACCAGTTCTGATTCGAGTTGATGAGTTCATTATTAAAAATGTGGAATTGGTACACTTAAATGTTTTATTTTTTTATAGTAAAAAGATGCCTAGAAACTGAGATATTGTATGCACAATACAATATGTGCTTCCAATAGAGTAAAAATTTATGTAGTATTAATGTTTCAACGTATTGGTCAACAAATACTTAATAATTCAAGGTGAGAGATAATTATCATCACATGATAGTTTATCTAGTTGTGAATATATATAACCAATTATGTAAGTGCAACTATTGATATATGTAGTATGTACATATTATGCTAACCGATTCTACTTCATTTTGCTATTACAAACTGGTTATCATTTTTTTTATATTATATTAACCTTTGTCTGCCCCTGTGCTGTAAACAAAGAGAGTAGTTCACTGACTAATTATTTTTTCACATTATCGATGTTTGAATTTGGTCACTTAAACATATCTCGAAAATCACTATGGTGAAATAAAAAGCTTTAAAAAAATATATCATCTGTACTGCTATAACCCAGACAGTCAAAAACCAAATATTTTGTTGCTCTCCAGCATCTTCATTGCCAAATATATGACCTAAAAGAGAATAATTCAATAGTCAACCTTGAAAAACAATGTAAACTTCTTCTTTGACCATATTGCTACCGCGCGGCACCTCCACGTTCCAATCCCACCGGTCGGGAGGAGACGCAGGCAGGATTGAGGCTTTCCGGAGGCATCCTCAGTACGTGACCCAAGCAATTCCAAGATCTCTCAATAACCACTGATGTGACAGGGCGCTGTCTTGTACATTCTATAATCTCCGAATTCTTCATAAAATCAAACCACAAACAGGCATCTGTTCTCGAAGCTCAGTAAACGGTTTTTATGAGTATTCATCAGGTGCAATGATTTGCTACCGTAAAGCAGCACTGGTAGAATGCAGGAGTTTAACAAATGGTATTTCGTTTTAATCGTGTACAGCTATGTCCCAGACAGTCCGTATTGAGTTAAATATGGTTCCAGCCATTAGCCTAGACCAGTGTTTATTAAAGTGTGGTATGCGTACCCCCTGGGGTATGCACTGCACCGGGCTTTGGCTGTGCCTTGCTCAAAAAGCAGCTTATATATGTTGATTGTTATTAAAGTATATGCATTTTTTTTTGACGAGGGGTACTCAGTGTTACGAAAATTATAGAAGGGGTACACATATTTCAAAAATTTGGAAAACACTGGCGTAGACGAAAGAAGGGCTCCTTTTTTGTGCTACCAATTAAACTCACTTATTTAAAATGATTTAGTTAGATGTAAATATTTATTGAAATCCAAAATAAATTTATGATTTGTTATGTTGAAGTCATGACTTATGATTTTTTAATATGTATATTTTGTTTATTATGACAAGGAGATAAACGTTAATAAATATCTGATTTTATGCCAGTAAAAGTTCGCCAAAGGGGCAGTCGATAGGAGAAACAAAGCATTAGAGCAGTCAATAGCTTTTTAGTAGCATTTAATTACTCAATTAAAAACAAACTTAAATAATTGTAATCAAAATAAATATAATACATAAATAATAACTATTTATCTTTCAATTGAGACAGATTGTAAATATTTACAATGAGTATTGAACACTCCAATCAAATTAATAACATATTGAGTGTTATTGTTTATAAAAGTTTTAAAGGCAAATGACCCTCATTCATTGACCCACTGAGTCCATTAAAAATTGGCATTCCTTATATATCAAAAATTGTGTTTTTCTTTCAATAGTGTCAGCCCCAAATATAGAGCAGCATCCAAAAAAAAATGATTTTGTAAGAACTTACATAGTGATTTTTCATTAGGGTCTATTTCCATGATTGACCTTGAGGTATATATTGGTGGCATAAACATTATATTGTTGAAATATTTATACCGTGGCATTAGATGAGCTTAATTCGTCTTCAAAAATTGAACTGAAAACAAATGTTTCATCTAAAATAGCTTATAAATAAGTCTGTTTGCAATTATTGGTCAACTTTTCATTATATGGGCACTTTTTAAAAACCACTGTGCATCTGAGATAATGCAGCATTTTGTAATTATTTTCATTTTGATTCACCAAGAGATCACTCTTCAAGTATTTTATTATTGAGTAGTACACAAGACTGGGGAAGTTCTCCGCAATTTCAATTTCATTAGACATTACGTGAAGTAGTGTATCTGAAGACTGGAAAGAATGCTGTAGACCAGCGATTTCTAACCTGAGAGGCATGGATTGTTGCAAAGGAAGGCGCGAACAGTCCAAAATATGTATTTACCCTTTAAAACGTGTCTTTATTACTATGTGAAATAAAGGATGGGGAGGTGCAGATATTTTTTTCTTCAAAGGGAGGCGTAGTAACATAAAAGTTGGTAACAACTGCTGTAGACTGTAGAATATCTTTTTTGACAGAGTAGATTTTTATGTGTGGATTGCCAGGTTAATAAAAACAAATCATATCGCAGAATTACTTTTTATTTAACATTTCCTATACATATGGACAATGTTCAACAGACAAATCTTTGAAAATGAAAAAAATCACATTACCTATGGCATATGGCTTTTTAAATGAAGTGTTGACTTAATCTAAATCTCGCATTTTAATAATTCGTTAAGAATGTGCAATAAATGGCATTACTCTTATTGAGAATTTTCCAAAAAACCACAGCAATACACTTAAATCTAAAATACAGGAATAAAAAATAGAACTGTCGAGATGTCAGAATAAGAGCACTTGGTTGTGACAAATAATTATACCAAAATACTTTTTCCTAAACTATTCATCCAAAACTGGAAAGTTTTCGTCGGAGCTTCAAATTCAAATACTTAAATGGACAATTCGACTAAAGAGTACAGGTTACTTCGATAGAATAAAATAATATTGGATGACTTAAAAAGGGTCAAGAGATTTTGTCATTGAGATTCAACAAAGACATCAGTTTGAATCGGACAAGGTGACTTATAAATTTACGATAGCGGACCGAGGACAAAGCACTCAAAAGTGGAATCTTTTTCAACTTTAAAATAAATTTATTATCAAATATATTGTTTATTTTCATTTTATTAAATCAAGAGATGCTTCAAAGAACTCGCACTGCAGGTGCAGTGTCGCGAGTAAGTTGAAAGAAATAAATGCGGTGAAAAGAAATATATTTTATTGTGGTCATTCAATAAAAGAAAGCCTAATCTCACTGGATATATTAAATATTAAAAAAATATTTTCAATTAAAATAATACAATCAGGTTAAAGTATCGATAAATAATCGAAACAAGACCTTATTTCCATTTTAAGTTTTGAGACCAATATTGCGTATCAATCGTCAAATAATATATACTCAGACGAGGTTCAGAGTTCAATAATAAAACGATAAAGAATATTTACTTAAAAACTAGGCTCACAGTACACTATAAGCGAATGTTTAAAACAAGATAAATAACTATTAACCGAAAACATATTTTCAATAATGGTAAATTTCAACAAAATCTGCCGACTTAGAGGCGTTTAGACATCAAATAAAACTAAATATTACAATACTAAAATAATTGAGAGCAATTTAAAAAGAAGAAATACAACAATTTTGAGATATTTTATATTAATTGTATCAGTCATTCGTTTTAAAATTTACATAGTAATAATACTACGCATGCTCTACACAAAATCGAATACGGTCACCGTCAGATATAATGTGACGATCGGTAACGACAGCATTCGATATTAATACCCTGAACGTGGATCAATTGATGCGGCTGCACTGTCATCGCGGAAAATTGACAAGTATAATACTTCGAATTGAATACGTGATGTTATTGAATTTTAAAATAAATGAGAATCGGTTAGCAAGTCTTTAACATCAGAAGCGCATATTCAGCATATAACGTGTGCAATATTTTATACATATATACAACAATGTTCACAGAGAATTAAAATATTCAACGTATAGAATTATCTTGTTCATAAATGTGCATCGCATTAACTATTGAAAGTGAATTGACAAATTTCAATAGTGTTTTCGTTTTTGGTATGTGTTATATCTAGCTTGCACTAAGTGTCAGTAAATTCGGCATCGGAACAGGAGTGTTTAATTTTCAACTATAATAATTATATTCACTATAAATGGGTAACACGCGAGTAATTAGTAATCTTATAATGTAATAATATTATCTATCTACATAAGGGATGCCAACAACATAAATGACTCTCCATGCAGACGAGATGCATTACGTAGCTGTGTGAATGAACAATATTGGCGACTGTTTAAATTATTTTTTTTACGATGTTATACGGTGTCGCCGTTTGTATGCGTGTTGCCAGTAAAACAGACTTTTTAAAAAGGTGAAAGTGAACTTTGACGGATTCATAGGGTCCTGTAGTTTCTCTCGGTTCTCGCTTTGTAGTATTTCCATCCGACGAAGGCGATGGCTACCAGTCCCAGAGATAGTACGATACCGCCAATGAAGCTGGGGCCGTCGAACCTATAACGAATAATACAAATATATTCAATGCCTCTCTTCTTAAATAGACAGTCTTTGTTTTTTTTTTTACTTTATTTAAAATGCCCTGTTTATAGAAATAGAATAGGGGGTGAAGAATACTTATTTATTGAAATAGGGGATAGGGGATAGGAATTTGAAAAAGGTATTAAAACCATAGAACGTAATAAATAACAGCATTATCACCATATCCACTTTCTTTACCAAAAGCATATGGACTCATAATTAAGCTTATCTTAAAAGAAGATTTCTTACACGAACCGCTCTTTACTCAGTCGGTTATTGCTTACTCCCTTTTACTTAAGAGAGTAAGCAATAAAAGATAGGGCAAGAATAGTGGCATCACATACATCCATACCATTGGAACACAAACCCATCAATTAGTTAAAAAAATATTTTATGAAACTGTTCAAACCGGGTTTCACACCCGCGGACACCGTAATAGAAGCCAACAACATTCATCACTTTATGACAAAATATGGGACGTATCAAAGGCCTAGTTCCATAGAATGAAAAGTAAAAAAAATGTGGTTGAGTCGTATTACCCATTCTATTCCAATATCTCACTTCTATAACCTCAGAAAAGTACAAACAGAAAAAAATACTAGTTTTCTCTCTGTGAGCAAATGTTTGCATAGTATGGAAATAAAGACAAACAATCATCCCACAGTTTCATATAAATCTAACTCATATTGGATCGCACCGATTTCGCCGCGAAATCGTTAATATTGGAAGCTATGTGTAACTACTTATACATCTTAGTTAAGATACGATTGAATATACATTTATTTTTTTTCATTTATTCTGACAGTAATCAAAGATCATAACGCTTCATAGATTTGTATAATTAATTAAAACAAATAATTCACAAACGATTTCTGTGTTGGCGGCAATTTCGATTAAACATCAAATGCTTCACAACGCTATTCTTTAAGATAATCAAAAGATGAGCCAAATAATAATCATCACTTTATTACAACTCATTTTAAATGTGTCAAAACTTTGGTTAGTAATATCTCAAAACTAACAATTTCTAGTTGTAGCACTATAGAACTAAGCCTACGATATAGCACAATAATAATGATAGACCATCGAAAAACTGAGTTCAGCATTCCTAGTATGTAAATAAGCATCCTATGATAACAAAAAAAATAATTCTATGGAATATTATTCTTATTGCAATGAAAAAACAACTAAATCATCATACACACCTGTTTTTATGAGGCGCTGGTGTCGGAGGAACATATGGACTAGGAGAAGGCGTCGGGGTCACTGGGGCGACAGTTGTTGGAGCAGGTTTTTCGGTTGTGGTCGTGGTGTCTGGTTTAGGGGGGATTGTAGTCGGTTTTTCAGTTGTGGTTGTGGTTGTGGTATCCGGTTTGGGGGGAATTGTCGGTTTTTCAGTAGAGGTAGTGATGTTAGCTGGAGTCGGCGTCGGCAGGGTGGTGGTAGTTACATTGGAGGTTGTAGTTTCCGGGGCAGGCGTTGTGGTTACATTCTTGTCGGGAATCGGGGAGGTGACGGGAATCGTAGTCGATTCATCAGGAGTAACCGTATAGTTCTCGGGTGCGGGTTGAATATCGGTCAACACTCCACTTCTATTATCGCGTGGCACTACTAGATCAGGTGGAGCGGAAGTCTCTGAAAATACAAAGATCATCGTTCTATGAGGAAAATTTCATAAGAAAAACAACGCAATTGTAACAATGGTGAAGCAGTGAAATTATTACCTATGGTAGCGCTAGTGATGGAATTGAAACAGTTACACGCCAGGATGACGGCAAATATCGCTGAAGATATTTTCATTTTGAATGCTTGGCAAAAAAAACTAGGGATAGATAAAACTTGACTTCAGGAATAACAATAGTGAAAGATGTCGTCGTGCAACTAATATTTTATTTCACAAGAATCTGACGAGTGACGAGATCAGACTGGTTTGCCAACTTAAAAAAAAATCTACTTACGACTATTTGTACACGTATTTTCTCGACATTCGAATTGAAAAATAATAGCTGTGGCGTTGGAACAGGGGAAAAGGGAAGGTGGCATTTTCGAATAAAAAAATTAAGAATTTTAAAGTACTTAACAAATAAAAAATGTTTTTTATACAAAATCAATGGAAGATGCAAGCTATATTTTTTTCACAATAGCCGGTTTTACATTGAGCTAGCGTTTTAGTAAAATGTATGCTGTAAATAGAAAGAAAATGTGTGACAACCGAAAGTGAACGATTTTTTTCGTTTTAAAGCATATTGAGTCGTGTTTGATCTATAAAACGAGAAAGAGCTCTTACACCAATTTTATAAACTTTTGTTTCGGTTTTACTTAATCGCATGGGAAATTTTCCGTCTTATCCGACTTTGTGACTGTTTTTTCAGTAATACAGTCCATCAATTTAAATCTGTTTCATCCAGGATTTCCATGAATAAACGGATATAAAAACTTTTTGTCGATACGTGCACAAAAATTTGCGGCTTACTTTATTTTTTACTTTTTGATATTATATTGTGGTGTGTTACAGAGGTGGGCTGGAAGGAGATTACGTGAGCTCCTTTCTAAACTGTAGTTGGGCTGACGAGCTCCTTGTTAAATTAGGAAAATCATTAGTCTCAGATCAAATCAGTACCTAAGTGCGATTTATGTAGAGAAATAGCTAAATTGTATTATGAATTATGAGACTTTGTTGCCCCTTTCATTGTTTAGTAAATACATTTATTTTTGGTCTAAAATAAAAGATACCCAGTCGTTTTTTGTATTTTGTCTAGCAATGCTTAAAACGACGATGTTTAACCCTCCAGAGACGGGAGCTTTTTGTCGATAATTTTTTTTTTTAAGCCACATTAAAGTCACGGATAACTTTTGTTAAAAGTCGTTGTATAGAAACCCCGCATGACTATATGGTCATGCTCATCTTTATATTACCGTGTAATATTGTGTACGGACAGTAGTAGAACGAGCGTAACCGTATGGGCACAAAAACATTCGGGGTTGAAATATAGCTAAACGTGAATTTTTTTTTTATGTTTACAATTTGACCTCCTTTTTTTTAAACCATGTCCGCTCCCAATGTGGAGCATATAGACTCCTAATGGAGTTTATCTCAACAGAAGTGTTTCTACGAGAACTGCTTGTTACTCAGTTGCTCAACCTCTCTTTTTCCAAAGAGAGTAGGGATAGAAGGATAGGGCTAGGACAGGATTAGTGGTAAGCTAATCGTTCTCGATACGCCCTGTTCATAGGATAGGATGGGTGAGAGGAGGGAATTCAAGACATCACATACATCCATGCATTTGAACAGAAATTCATAAATCGATTGAAAAATCAATTTATAAAACTGTCCGTACCGGGATTTGAGCCCAACAACGTTGACCACTCGACCACACAGGCGATATTAAAATTTATTTTTTTATAATGTAATTTTAATTAGAATTATTGCTAACAATGACAATTCTTTTGAAAAAAAATTTCGTTGAAAAAACGTTGACCACTCGACCACACAGGCGGCCTCCTTAGACCAATATAATTTCAACACAAATATATTTGTAAAAGAAATGTAAATAATTTTATGTTTTGATAAAAAAATAACTAACAGTTTCAAAAAGTTCATTAAAAATAAACGGAAACTCAAAAAATCGCATGTGCTTTTGGTGATCGTTTTCATCCCTGCGGCTGATGACTAACTGAAGTATGTATCTTTTTTAACCAAATTTGAGTGGACGCAACGATATTCAGGTAGAAAAAGGATGAAAACGAAAACGAGTCACGCTCATCCTTGGAGGGTTAATAATATATTGTATTCAGATGTTCTTATATCTCCAGCATAACATTTTTATGAACTTTCATATTTACTTAAAAAAAATATCATTTTTTTTTATTTTACCACCTTTACCGTCATTTTTTTACACAGTTTTGTCTGTATGCACCTGTGCTTTTTGTGTACAATAGGCCTAAAAAAAATATTGTGCATGACTTCGCCCTGGTATGGTTCCAGTGTAAAGCTTGCTAATAAAGGTCTGTCCCTTTATCGTCCGCGCCGGCGTTTTAATCCAAAGCTTGCTATTGTTTGCGCACTATCGCATTCCCATTGTATTTTAGAAATTCCTATTACGGATTGTAATAAGTAAATAAAATGGCACAATGCAAATTTCTTTAGAGATAGGTATTTTTATAAAGTATAGAAAAATCTATCGTATGTTAACACAATTTTATTGCTTGCAATAATACAAGCTACATAAAAGTATCATAAAAAATAACAATATTTTAACATTAGTGAGTCCCTTAAGTTAAAACTTTGGAAGTTGGAAGCTAACACCTCTATATTTGGGTAATTTTCGAAATTTTAATAAATCGTCATTTCCGAGGCGTGCCACCCAAAATCCTTTCGCGTGCTCCCTAGTAACACGCGTGGCATAGGTTGCCTCATAAACTAGTATGGTTGCCTACTGATTTTGTACATGATGGTGTGCGTAATTTATCAGACGCGGTTCTTTCATATTTGATTGCATTTACATTGACACAATTCTCGCGCATTCCGACGCACTCCATCTTATCCTGCACGACTGCGCTCCAGTATATAGCTAACCCTCTAATATCTATGATGTGCGGGTCTCTTTTGTTTATGAAGTGGAAGAAGCTTTTTACCATACGTGTGTTGCCGTTTCTAAAAAGCCTTCTCAACAACAACAAAAAAAGTAATTAAATATGTCGATTATGGCTTAAATTTATCACACTTTGTCGATAATAATTTGATGTAATATTCAAAATATTCTTTCCTTTTCAAGAATATTTACGACAGAAGATCTTTCTAATTTATCATATTTATTGTATATTATTTTTATACAAAAATTCTTTTCATTTATTGAATTTTACAAAAGTGTTAAAAATGAATAGCTCACTGTTTGTTAATGGAAAATCTGTAATACGAAATAAGTTGGCTGTACCTGAAATAAAAGTATCAATAGTACCAAGTTTATATAAAATTGAAGTTATTTGACTTTTTCATCCCTTGCACAAGATTGTCGAATAACAAATCATAACAACCGCCTAGTAAAAGCGCTTTGCAGTTCTGTTTACAGATCCTTAATCTGTTGGGATTTGACGACGTAGTATGAAAATAAAAGTTTATTTGGTGCCCATTTAGCAAATTTCTCAGAATAAAATTTTATTGATAAATAAACAATAATCTCTGCACATCATAATACTGCTTAAAAATTTAAAATCAATCACCAAGTTTTTCTTTAATGAAAAATTGAAGTTATTTGACTTTTTCATTCGTTGCGCAAGATTCTCGAGTTGCATCAAAATACCCGCCAATAAGCACTTACGAGTTATGTTTAAATATCCTTGGTTTTAGCGATTTGACGACGCAGTATGAAAATGAAGGTTGATTAATTGACTCTTATTTCGCGGAGTGATTAGCTAACGTCTCAGAATGAATTTTATTCCCAAAGAAACTAGTCTCTGCACATCCCAATACTGTTTAAAAATCGAAAAAATAATAGATCACCAAATTATAGTTATTTGACTGTTTCATCCCTTGCGTAAACTTGTCAATTTACATATCAAAATGACCGCAGTGTAATGCACTTGTTTTGTTTACAGATCCGCAATCTGTTGCGATTTGACAACGCAATATAGAAATAATAGTTTTTTGTGGTGCCCCTTATTTCACGGAGTGATTAGCTAATTTTTCACATTGAATTCTATTGTAGAAGAAACAATAATCTCTATACATCATATAACCACCTTGTTAAGCGTTTCGCAGATCTGTTTATAGATCCATTGCAATTTGACGACGCAAAATTAAAATAAAGGTTTCATTCGTGCCCCTTATTCGAAAAAATTGACTTTTGAATGCCGCCAATTTTATTAAAAAACTGTTCTTTCAAACCTGGCTTTTGAAAACCGACAAGCGGTTGATTAAGCGAAAAATAAAATATATATACTAATCCAATAATTCGCATGTAGCCGAGTGATCATCGTTGTACTCTTTAGTTTAGCCCACCTTTTTTAATCTCAATGTGGACACTTTTGTAAATTGAATGCTGGCACTCATTATAGTAAATGGTTCAAATACTCTTTCAAATTAAAGTTTATCCAAAGTAGTTTTTACAGAAGCACATACCATTGAAAATAAATATTGTTATATGATGCGCATATTTAAACCCTCTTTGATAATGTAACATTGCTCTACAAATCATTTTAGATGTCTTATATTTTAGTAATAATTAGAATAAAAAAATCCTAATTTGGGTATTCGTCGAAAAACTAATTAGTAATATAAATGCATTATTGGAATGTCGAAGACTACCTGTATTCTTATTTAAAATCACAAATGTTATATTTTGTAATTGATATTGAATAATCATATATTCTATATTACGGGGTATTTCTATGTACGGAAGGTTCTGTGTACGAAGGAATCTGTATTCGGAAGAATCGGTGTACGGAGTACGCAGGTCCCCTTCACTGTTTTACAGTTTATGAGTGTATGCCACATACATAGCACAGCACACTGAATATGATTGCCCCTGATTGGAAACCTTATTACTTATTTATTTTTTTATTGATAAAATATTTTCCTTGCAAGTCTCAAAGGCTCTCGTCAACTTAAAATAAAAATAATATTTTTTTTTGAAAAAGAAACATAACATTTATTTATTGTACATACACGTAAAAATATATTTTTTACTAAATTCACAATTATTACCTATAAATAAAGTTTAATATACTGAATGTAGTTATAACTATGTATATCAAAATAAATAGGTTTTTTTTATGATTGACTGACAATCGTCACTGGTTTAACTATCAAATAGTGATGACATTATGAAAATTTCAACGTAAATCATTAATTCTCGGTCGGTAGTACTATTTATAAAAAAAAACAGTTTAACACAATCATTAATTTCATAAAAATGAAATTGATAATTTAGTTATTTCACAGATTGTGTAATAAATGAATGTTTTAGATATTAGTTTGTTATCCGTGAATGGGGAAGAATAATCTCCCGCAATGATTTTTAATGGTAATTTTATGGACCGGTTATTTACTATTTTCTAACATACAAGAAGCTTCCATTGAATAATAAATTTTATATCCATAGTTTAAACTTAAAAATATCAGTTTTTTAATGATCGAATATTTTGGCAGAATAAATTATATGCTTAAAACCATTCTAAAGTATACCTTTTTGCCATAGATAGAACAAATCAATTAAGAACCGACTATAAGACAATAGAGACCACAACAAAGCCATAATTGTCTATTGAGGTAGAAGGACATCTATTGGTATCTTAGAATATAATTTATTTACTACTCCTTTGGTCCCGACTTTGATGGCCTCTATCGCCGGAGGGCTGACTTCTTTCATTACTTCTTCCCAGTTTTCATTTAAGAATCTATTCATTGTGTCACCTGAAACAAACAACAGTTCACATAAGTAAAGATTTTTAACATATACAACAAAATAATTTAACTTAACTAACAGCGGTCTACAGCGACATCTATAATCAAAACAAATCATTTAGTGAGTGACACTATATTTTTTATAAAAAGTATTTTTTTACTTCATATCCATTCAAAATAATAATACATATTTATCATGATAGATAAAAATAATACTAATTTTCAAAGATATGTCATTTTTTTCTTTCCTACCTAGAGCTTTGTCTCCTCCGAATAGGTTCTTCAAATTGAATGTTGTTTTTCCTAGATTACATTTCAGGTCATCTTTTGCAATGTGGAAATAGTCTTTTTCTTCTGGACCCTTCACTACATTAAAATCGTATTTGTACGTGCAGTTTGACTTCGCTGTAAAAAATGCAATAACACATTAAAAATCTTGAATAAAATATTTTGTGAAGAACTGTGACACTGACAGTGACATCTATTGATAAGACTAATGAACAAAGGTTTTCTTTACAAGCAGCTGTAAATTATTAAAATGTATATTGTAAACTTTTCGAAATAACCTCAGTTAAGCGAGGCATTCCTTGAAATACTAAATACATATTCCACATTGCAGTTTAAAATTATACTTTTTTCCTGAATACGGTTCAATTCTTAGTTGTATTAATGTCCACTAAAACACTAATACGTCATTAATCCGCAATACATTCACAGCGAACATAATATTTTGAATATATTTTTTTTTTCAGTTATTCTGACAGTAATCAAAAATCATAACGCTTCTTAGATTTGTATAATTAATTAAAACAAATAATTCACAAACGATTTCTGTGTTGGCGGCAATTTCGATTAAACGTCAAATGCTTCACGACGCTATTCTTTAAAATAATCAATATTTTTTCAGTTGCTCTGAGCGCTTTTTTGGGTTGATGTCAGCAATGGGCTGCCGATACGTTAACAAATGTCTCGCTTAATATCAAAGCAATTCTCGGTGTTCTGGGGAAGGAGTTTTTTTAATCAATCCTGTGCAATTATATGCAATACTTAAACAAGCAATCGATTGTTACTTACACTTATCATATGTAACAATATCGACTGTGGAAAGGAAAAACAATGTAACCAATTTTACAGGACACACAAAAAACGTTCTTTGATGATTTTGGGCCCATATGATTATGAAATATACCCAACCTTGAAGTGCACGGCGACTGATAAAATGTTTTTTTTATCATCTTAGCCTAATATTAATTAAATAAATTGTTCTAGTAAAAGCTCTTTCTAATTCTTTTTTCCTGGTCGTAACTTTTACAGGCCCTTCTTTTTTAAAACTAAAAAAGCTAAGTTTAGATACTATTTTTGCATTTTCAACTTACATCATTTGACAGAACGTGTATAAAATTATATATATTGTGATTATAGAAAAAACTGTTTTTGAAAAACTGTGGGTTACGTCTTTTTTCTTTTCCAAAGTCGATATGCAATTTACCGTAAACTTATCAATGTAAATGGCTAAAAATGTACTTCTGTGTATACTGAAGCTGTCGTAGATAATATACAAGTCAGAAATCGCAATAATATACTAATTCGCCCAGAGAATATCGTTTTCTCTTAAATTAACAAGGTGCTCGCCAGCCTTAGTAAAATTTAACAAGAATCTTGCGCGAGCCCCTCTGAGCCCACCCCTAGTTGATGTGTTCTATGTTCACTACTTTGATCTATCAAACGCTTCAATATTGTCATCATTGAAGTTCTTTTTTCATAATAGTCGATCTGTTAAACGCATATGGTGTCAGAGAAAAAGGTTATTCACTGCTTAGAAATTTTCAGACCGTCCAAAATAAATGTGTAGACCTGCATGTATAATTTTATTGACTGGTGAAAAGGGTGAGTTAAATAGAGGTAATTTTGAAAAAAAATATCAAACTATTTTTATATTCCTGAAAACGAGAAATATATTACAATCGCATTAATGCAGTGGTTTCCAACCTTTATGTTAGTACGCTTCCCTTTGATTAAAAAAATATCTTCGCGTCTTCCCATCCTTTATTTCATACAGTAATAAAGACACGCTTTGGAGGGTAAATAAATATTTTGGACTGTTCGCGCCTCCCTTTGCAATAATCCACGCCTCACAGGTTGAAAATCGCTGCATTAATGCGTATAATGGGACTTATCAGACATAAAAAAAAATTACAAATTACAAAAACAAATAAAACAAAATTTACGGAAATTAATTACGCCGTCGACACGGCATTATTGATACTCGTCAGATTGATTAATAATAACGGAGAACATGATCGAAATTGATACGTCAATTTATGGTCTACCAACCCAAAAAAGTATTTACTTTGAGCAAATACAAAAAAATATAATTTTCCCCGTGAAGTTGTTGCATATTAGTGACCAGGCTATATTAATGTACGAAAATATTTAAAAAAAAATCTTTGAATACAACTGCTGGATTACTTAACACTTAATAAAAATCACAAATCATCCGGTTATCAAACACAATAATTAAATTAGTGCCTAATATAATAATTACGTATTACACCATTTTAAGATTAATTGTCGTAACTTTTTAAAATCCTAACTGCTTCAACAGTCAACTCCATTTTCAAATGATAACATTTAACTGGTAGTTTATAAACAACCTGTTTCAAAACTTGCAACACGACAAGTTTACGTCCAAGGTCTTTGAAATACTCGCTGCTGCACTCTCGATTTCCTATGCCTAAGCGAGTAGGGGAAATGTGGATAGATGGGACATGCCCAGTGAGTTTTTTGTCAAGTGTATTTTCCCCTAAAATAAATTCTGAAATTGACAAGATGAAATTAAACTGTTTTGGGAAAGTAATAAAGTTGTAAAATTTTCATATAATCAGTGAGTTTGATATAATACTAAATAATTACACTATGCGATTGTTTTTTGCGATATAAGTTCGTATACTATGTTATAAGTCATTTAAAAAATAAATAAAAAAAAACCTAAATCATTAAAGATTATTTTTTTTGCCATTTCCGCTCCCAATGTGGAGCATATGGACTCCTTATGGAGTTTATCCCAACAGAAGTGTTTCTACGAGAACTGTTCGTTACTCAGTTGCTCAACCTCTATATTTCGAAAGAGAAAAGAAATAGAAGGATAGGGTTAGAACAGGACTAGTGGTTAGCTAATCGCTCTCGATACGCCCCGTCTATAGGAAAGAATGGGTGGGAGGGAGGAATTCAAGACATCACATACATTCATGCCTTCGAACATAAATTTATTGAAAAATTAATTTATAAAACCGTACTGGGACTCGAACCGTCACCTCCGGAACCGAAGCCAACGATGTTGACCACTCGACCACACAGGCGGCAAACTACTGCCTTCATCTCCAATTATTCCGGATAATCGAGGTTCTACTGTACTTTTTTAACAATAATAATTTCGACAAAGTTTTCGAAAATATGCTTTATGCTACCCAACTCTTCTCTACCATACCTTCCTTGATAATTACGATTGCGTTTTGCTCGCGGGCAAGAACCGGTTAAATTACATCGACTTAGTGTGTTTACAGTCTCTTTTTGGGTCGTCTTCACTCGTTCGATGCATTTAATTTTATCTACACGCATTTCGCACTTATACAAAATCTGCAATCAGGTTAAATGTGTTGACATAGTGGACGTTTGAGAACGAGTTTCATTCACAGAGTGTTCGTTAAATAAATAAATTCGCTTGTCCTATTAAGCTAAACCAATGTAATTTTTCAAATTACAAATCTTGGAATAGCTTAGAAAAAGGTCTAGCGTCTTTTCATTTCGGGAATTCCGTAAATTCCTGGGATTTTCCGAAACTCTGGGAACAGCTTAAATAAAATTGTCAATCCCGAAATCTCAGGTTCACAAAAGAGGTTCGGAATCGGATGCCCTAGCCCAGACGTGGGGAACCCACGGCCTTTTGACCACTCCGGTGCGGCCTTCTGATCAATTCTGAAAAAATGAGGCTTGGAGATATCTGGGGAAAAAGTATAGTAAATTCAGGAATTCAAATTTCTCGGTGAGCTAAAAAAAAAACGAGGTTTGTAGATATCTGGGGAAAAAGTATAGCAAATTCAAGATTTCAAATTCCTCGGTGAGCTAAAAAAAAAAACGAGGTTAGGAGATATCTGGGGAAAAAGTATAGCGAGGAAAAGTAAGGTAAGGGATTGAATATTAATCAATCCCGTCCTATGTTTACTGCGGCCTTATGTCGAATCAGAAAAATGAATGCGGCCTGTAGAGAAGAAAAGGTTCCCCACCTCTGCCCTAGCCTGTAGATATTATATACATATATATTTCACGATACAACTTTATTTTAAGAATAAAACACTTTTTCTTAGTAATTCCACAAGTTTTGATAAAGATCCGAACCGGTTTTAGTTGATGATATTAGTGATGAGCGCAACCGGTCCTGATCTTTATTAGTAAACGTTAAATTAGTAGATACAGAAACTATTTGTTTTTTAATACAACGCTTTTTCACCAATAATTGAACAGTGCACACCTTAGAAGTAACTATTTTATTTTACAAATTACGAAGTTCAAATAATTGAATATCAGTAGTAGAAATATTTACACTAGGAAACTTTTTTCTGAACAAAATATGTCGATGTGTTTATGTACAATGGTGTAGTGGAGCGGGGGCACATGAGGTCGACCCTCCCACACTTTTTCTGGACGATTTGAACAATTTATAATAAAAAATATTTTTATATAAATATAATAAAATGATTTAAAATTGCTTGATATATAATTACCAAACTAAAGACAAATCTAAAAAGATATGAATGCAATTTAAAATCGGTCAAAAGTATGTAAAGAGAACATTTAAAACGTTTTTTTCGATTACCGAACAATTTGCATTTGTGCGTGGAGGCGGTTATGCTTTTATATCCCTCATATGAACATTGTTGAAGTTTATACGAAACATATTTGACTGATGAGGATTCCTACGCATAAGGAAATATAATATATTAAATTAGATATTTATGTAATTTAATTATATACTTTTTAAATGTACCGATTATACAAATAATAATTATGAGTAAATTATTCATATGCACAGATACAATTAACTATTGATAAATAATTCCTCCACTTCCTCAATCAAAACAGTATGCAAATAAAAACATTAAATGTTATTAAATTATAATAAGTTTTCCTCATAAATAATTTATTCAATCACGATTGCTCTAGTTATCATTGAAGTTTTAATTATTCTTTATAATATAATTACAATCAATGAAAACTGTGTATCTTCGTATAACAATATAAAAATATGGTTCACTTATCATCCATATTTGTTAATACCAATTCAAGGGTTGTAGCGGAAGAAGTTGTAAATACATTCAACCCTTTTTTACACGATTTTGAAATAACACGGTCCACTAAAATAACGAATCCTCCAACGCGGGGCCTTCGCCCCACCGCGGCAATGCACAAATCATTAATATTTGTTACAATTTCGAAAATTACTGTTGCCAATTTTCATCATCATATTTAGGTGAATACGAATTCAGGGCTGAAAATGATTTGTTATTGAAAAATAAAGGAATTGTCTGGATATCACAAACCGTGGAAATTTACAATTAAATTAGTACCTCACCTAAAAACTCTTTGCAACTCACATCAAGCGAAAGGTTCACAATAATTTTAATGATGTTTTTTTCCAATTTCTACATGTCACATAATATAGGTACAGATGTATTAACTTACGAAACTAATGTGAAAAATAATATTGACCAAGTGCATTTTTAATTTGATGCATTTTTCCGTTTTTTTTTGGTACCCAACTATAAGATTTTGATTGGGGCGGGGGGAGATGGAGATTTTTGAAGCGTTGAAGTAGGACTTGGCACAAATCAGGTTGGGAAACACTGCTCTAATGTCATTAATGTCAGTAATGTCATTTCGTCTTTGACTAGCGCTTGTCAACATATTAACAAAATCTTAACTTTAATGTCATTTCTACTCTGTCTAGCGCTCGTTAGTTAGTTTATATACTTACTACATAGATAAGTCATACATTGCTAGTGAATGCCAATGTGAATTGTAATAATGCACGCTTGAACTAGAATTGCTAGTTAATGTATACATTCACGAGATTTCAAACTTCAATGTAACAAAAACATCTGTAAACAGATAACTTTCTCTTATTTCTTGCATGAAAATTAAAAAATTAGATCTCTTACCAGTTTTTATGGTTAAGTCGCCATCTCCTCGTATTGGCAGAATCAAAATCTGCCCGTTAACAGTGTAATGCCCTGTCAATGTCAGCGCTATTGCGAATTTTACAGCTACCTTTTGCTTCACTAAATCAACTCTGAAATAATACAAAAAAATCTTTATTAACTCATCGAGACCAATTTAAATTTTACCCAAGGAAACCTAATATCATTTCTGTAAACTTTCTTTTTTTTTAAATGTTTCAATGTCCTTCCTTGAGCCGTATAAAACAACAAATACACAGGGGTGTGAAGAAAGACCAACATTAACGAAAAACATACAAATCTCTTTTACCTCAGACGAAATGGAAAAAGTGCTTACACTATTTGGAATTATAATATAATTATACTATCCTTTGATTAGAACCTGAATAGGTGTTCCGCGAACACACACAAAACTTAAAACCACTATTTTTCAATATTTTCCGAAAACTAACGATTATGATTCCTTGGTTCGCAATACATTGTCCACGACCAACCAAATCTGACTAATTTTATCAGTGTTTTAACAGTTAAACATATTTTGTATTTATACTATTATGACCGACTTAAAATAAGCCAAGTGTTCTCTATTTTTAAAGTGTTCCATTCCAGAAAAAGTTTTGGAAACCCTGGACTCTACACTGTATTAGGATCCACATATAATACTTACTTAATGGAATATAATTGTGCATTTTTAAAGCCGTGTGCTTTTGTATTATCCAATACGATTCCGAGGCCCCCGTTCCCTTCTGTTGAAATATCGATGCGTCCTATTGACAGGGGGTCGAGTGGTTCGACTTCCAGCTCTGGCACTCCTCCGCTGAAGACGGGAAGAGCGCTGCGACCGGCTTCCAACACGCAGCTGTTCAGATTCTTGTCGGTACTCTTGCATATTTTGAAGTAAGACGCTGTAAATAAATACATATTGCAATAATTCAGCATAGCAGTTGCAAAACGCATCGACATATTATATTATAAAGCGTATGGGTAAGTATTTCGTAATGCTCCCCAAGAGAAAAAATCAAATTAACATTTTACACGAAGTTTTGTTTCTTGTACTGAAAACGAAAGTGAGAATTTGGACCGTTAACTCATGTACCCAGTACCCACATACCATTGGTTCATTCAAGCAAACATCTAAGCGCTAATAAATTCTTACACAATTTACCTATTGCAGTCGATAGCATTATTAATAATTGTTTAACAGTGCGTTCTTTTATTGCAAGATATTCATAATAACCTGACCTTTATTTTGCGAGAAATTTATTGCACAAATAAAAAAAACGGCCAACATTTTATACGTTTTATAAACACAGATTTTAAATATGCAGTTTGTATTACGAAATTTTTGATAAAAGTATATTGCTCGCGGGCCGCAGAAAAATACGCGGTGGGCCGCGGTTTGCCCGTGCCTGGTCTAGAATTTAATATTTTTGGCATCCATTTAAATGTTATTTATCACCATAAATGAGCTCTACGTTTTAATTTTTTCGTTGGGAAATTTCATTGCAATGAAAAAATGATTTCTTAATTGAGTTTTGTTTTTCGTCGCATAAATCAAACGCGATTTATTAAGTATGAGCGTTTGAAGTTTCTTTTTTATAAGAAAATCAATCCCGAATCTTTCGGGATGGATTTCTAATATCGGGATTCGAATGTGTCGATAGCTGTACGGGATCCTAGGATCCCGGATTGGACTCTCTAATCAGAAGGTCATGTGCTCCACATTGAGAGGACATCACAATGAAAGGAATAGCCCTGCATCAGTTGATAATGCTCGAGATGATCTCTAATAAATATTGTAGAATAAGTTCAGAAATTGGTTTATTTTGAACGTAAATTTGGTATGTTAAAATGTAAGCCACGGTAATAAATGATAGTATAACAAACTACAAAGTTACAGGTGAACGGCGAAACATGATATACTTCATTATGAGGTTGTTTAAACTCAATTGCATTACAAGTGTGAGTGTGTGATTATTTAGCAATAATTTGAAGCAAATCGTATGTAAGCAATTATTAGTTTAATATTTATCCAAAAATACTAACAATAATAGCTCTTAATTATTTGAAAAAAAAATGAAAAATAGAGTCAAAAAATTACCAGCAACATTTTACAGTTTACTTATTTGAATTTGCTCCAGAAAAGGTGTATTTTAAGTGAAACGACATTTTTAATTACGGCTTAGTGAAATGATGTATACTATTGAAAATATATTTTCACTGTCACATGAAAAATTATACTATTTTTCAAACTGTCATTGAAACTTAATTAAGTGGTTGTAAAGTGACCAGTAAAAAATCGTATGTGATTAAATATTTCAACCCTCGAGTTGCGTTAGGTTAGGCAATTTCAATATCAAAGTCACAAACCAATAGTAGTCAAATATAGCTTTACCAAAACAGTTAAATTGAAAATTCATTGTGTGATATATTCTCACGCTTAACTAAAAAAATAGTAAAGGGACAAGTTAACGAAAATATATTTAGATTAGTGATAATCTAGTTTCTCTTAAAATACACTTTCGCTGTAAAATACAAAGTAAAAATACACCAAACTAATTTCAAACAACGTTACATATGTTGTACTTCAATACTGTGCATAATCTATCCTTTCAAATAAATAACGCCAGTAATTAAAAACATACTTAAATCACAAAAAAGCTCAAATATTAAACATAACAAAAAAATAGTTTTTCAAGTCATAGTTTAACACGATACAACTGTTTACCAAGCGTTATTTTAAGTTAATCCGTGCACTTGAATGCTTGAAGATGCTGGAAGACAAAACCCGAGTCGTAAGTGATAAAACGTGTGAACATTTACAAAATTTGAAGGATTCAAGTTTCACCAAGCAACTTCAGTCTAAATGTTAAATTAATACAATAATACTTAATTGAATATTGAAATAAATGTTCCGCACTTTTTGTAAAATACAAACAAACATAAATAATATTGTTTAAATCTATTATTTTAAATAAATTTCACTCACGAATCTGGGCCGCATTGGAGTTACCGAAGATAATTGAAACAAATATTAAAATAACTCTCATTTTTACGTATATTTATTTCTCTTGCACTTGCTGGTTGGTGTTGCTAGAGACGACCCGACTGCAGGGGCTTAAGACAATTAGTATGCGTGGACAACGTCCGGTCGACTCCTTATATATTGGAATTAAGATCCTTTTTTCTATGAGCGCACGCCGTGAAAATAATGGCATCTCAGTAATTCGCTTGAATAACTAACTATAAATTAATTGTCCGGGTGAATATTAATTAACAATTACGTTTTGATTCGAATGATCTATTGCAGGACGTCGTGAGCCAGACACGGAAAGTTTTACATGGCTAGTATTATTATAGCTGGTCATTTATGCAGTTTGATTTCATGTGTTATATATAACAAACTAAAAAGCTTGAAATTCAAATACATACATTACATTTCATTCCAATCTTCATTAGTATTTGTGATTTAACATCATATAATTGTAAGCTTGATGGATTTCTGTATTTTTATATTTAAAAAAAAACGTTGAATCCTCGATCTGTCGTTTTCACATTCGTCGTTTTTCCATATGTATTGTTTATTTTTTACTGTCCCGGCTGAACATAATATTAAAAAAATAAAGTATTAATTCCACACTATGTATTGAAATCAGGACCGTTTAAGCATTATCAAGTGATAACATATAAAACTATCATAGAAATAACAACAAAATAACATATTAACTTTGCTATTATACTTTATATAAAATATATTTTTAAAAAATCCGTACTATTGTACTCGTTATATTTCTTCTGGAGCTTTCTTATCAAATTCATTTGTATTTTTTTTTTATTACGAATTAGTAGTATTCGTGTGTTAGAAATCCCAAACAATTTTATTTTCGATACGTTTCGTATTTTTATACGTATTTTTTCCATAAATCTTTCACTCCTTATCGCTCGTTTTCTCTACTTCTATCGTTTTAAACTTGGTCAGATTTTCATGCTAGTGATGAACAAAACCAGTCCTAATTTATAATAAATAACGTTGAATCATACGAAAAGTGTGTAATTTTTTAATATGAATCTTTTTTTTTTCATAGCAATTGTCTTTCAAATGATTTAATATTACCTCGATCAATCTTTTTCGTTGAGCGTTTGTCATCTGACTCCATTCCGCCGCTATTGCTGTCTCGTCACAAATCTCTACACACGTGATGCCACTAATGACCGCAGTGTAGAAGAAGATTGTAAAGAATGATATGATGAAACACTTACAGCATTCGCAGATAGCATTTGAAAACTACAGTTTTAGATATATCAAACAAACAGTTTATGCTTTAAAGGTGTCAAACCTATCAATTCTTGGCGGAAAGGCATAAAGTAAAAAAATAAAACACTTTTTTTTACTAGTTCCATATATTTCCATATATATAGAATGTGAATCTAAATGTTCCTGATTTTTTTTTGAGAAATCGTGGTCATGAATTGTGTGTTCTCCCAAGGTGTAGAACCAGCCTGCCGAGAGCTTTAACGGTGTTCAACAATATTGCTTCGGATGTCGACATATTCCACGTAGGCGTGGGTGAGTTCCGACGAATACTATTTTTTTATGTATTAAAGTAGAGTTCGTCGGAGCTTACTCAGTTGACTTCCTTGCCATTTTTTATAAGCTTTGATAAATATTTTCGTCCGCCTTTAATTTATTTGATATTATATTGTACATTAAGTTTTAGATAAATATTTTCGCCGCGTGCTTTTACTTTTAGTCATATGAGACAATTATTCCGAAATTAATAACTCTAATCTACCGTCGACTACTAGCGATAGTAGAATGTGAGAGATGGTTTGTTTCCCAATTCTCTGGAGAGTCAACGATCCGACTTACTGTGCTGAAGAGTGTTATGTGGTCAGGATGTTGCTCAGACGAGGGAATAATTTTGAGGGAATAGATATCGGAATTATTTTTACCTTTTTAGTACACTCAAATAAAAGCTTATTTTTTAAAATATTTTTATTATAATTTATTTCTACTGCTTTTAATATTAAATTGTACTATTTTTTTTCTTCATTGTAAAAGTTTTAAATTTATAATTTGTCAACATTGTGCAATGTTAATTAAATAAAAAAATCAGAACTGGTTTCGCTCATTGCGAGCATAATCAACCGTTGAAAGATTAATCCAAAATAGGATCTATGTATATTAAAATACGTTGAATTTGTACAGTAATATATTTATATATTTTATGCATCCAGACTTTTTGCCTAATGACAAATTCATATTTTCAATAAATGTGGCGGTTATCTTTGTGGAAGTTCATTTTAAATGTAAAATTACATTTGATAACTTTCTTATTCCACTTGTGTTACAAAATTTGACACTTGTTCCACTTCTTTGGGAAACATCAACAAACAGAACATAGTAATGCTATCAATAATAAAGTTATCAAATTTAATTTTATACTGACAAATTCATACATTCGTCCGACTGTATTTTACTGAGAATATCTTTATATAAAAGATATGGCTAGTGCATTCATATTTAGATTGTGAAAGTATATTTGGTCGATTTTGGACATTTTAAATGACTTTTTATTCTTCTCTCATGATATAGTTACAAGTAAAGAATCCAATCCCGGGATCCCGAGATCTCGTACAGTTTTCGATACATTTCAATCCCGGGATTAGAAGGCATGATACCGAAACTTGAACGAAAGATTGATTTTATAACAGAAACGTGTTGGTTTTCAGGTCGGCAGTTCAAACATATGCAATAAACGATAACCAATTTTATTACTAAGTCTTTATCTTTGCGATAAGACTTACGATTAGAGCGTGTTGCAGCCGAAAAGGTAACTTGATACCAATTATTAAATTTCTTCAATGCATTATACGCACGTGTACTGTATTTGAATGCATTTGTCGACAATATTTATTGTTTGTTATTATAAAGCTTCATATTTAGATATTTTTTTTATTTATTTTTCGCTTTGTTCTCTACATCAATGAATGTTACCAGATATCAATAGTGTTTGTTTTGCGGAATTTATTATTCATAAACATTCATTTTGTACCGTAAACCGAAACCTTTGATTAAATGGCGAAACAATCAATGCTTTGGTACTCTGGGAATATTTAAATGACGTATATTTACTTCAATAAAATTATTAAGAATGTATATATACATAGACAGCAATTTTAGAAATACTCATTCTTGCAGTCTGAAGTAGGTAATTGCTTTTTTCAGTTATCGAAATTAACCATTTTAAGTTATATCTAGTATTTTTGCATATTAAGTTAGGTTAATAATGATTTCGCTTATTTTTTACGAGTAATTAAAAAATCCACTCATTCACCTCTAAATCGCGAATAACTGAGGTTAAGAGAGCTTTTTGGTAACGTATTGGCAGCTTACAGCTGGTAATATAATATAGAATATTTTTTTAATTTATTTTTCACCAATATTATCATTTTTTTATTTAAAAAAAAATGTACTGATCCCGGGATCGAAAAATTCTAATCCCGGGATCAACATTTTGGCTCGGGATTGGATTCCCTAGTTACAAGTGACATCATCCAATCTTCATCAATAATTTAATTAATTTGTCAATTATAGAAGGAAAAGTGTGGATACCCTTGCTATTAGGGCATCCAATCCCGGGATCCCGTTCAATTTTCTGATCCCGAAATTCCGGAATTGAGATGGCCGCGATCCCGGGATTTCGGGATTGAAAAATTTCTACCAAATTCTCGAAATTTACACGAAATTGGCAAATCGGGGATTTCAAATTCTTCGGTGAGCTAAAAAAAAAAAAAAACGAGTTTCTGTGAGATTCTGGGAAAAAGTATACCAAATCGGAGATTTCAAATTCCTCGGTGAGCTAAAAAAAAAAAAACGAGTTTCTGTGAGATTCTGGGAAAAAGTATACCAAATTGAGGATTTCAAATTCCTCAGTGAGAAAATCTCAATCCCGGGATTCAAAATAATTCAATCCCGAAATCCCGGGATTGGAAAAAGGCTTCGGGATTGGATACCCTACTTGCTATATACCGCACGAGTCATGATTTTCCTATTTTAGTATGTCTGATGTCGAGTTGCGTCAATCGATGATATTTTACAATCGTAATAGAAAATGACAGGAAGAGCGTCAATTTCTCGAGAGGGAATTCGATAGACATAGAAGATAAAGGAATACCTTTTTAGAAATTCTTGTCATCACTTATGTACATACTTCATTTCACAAAGATGATATTTTACAGGAAGAGAGCATTACCATTTCATAAAAACGAACTTGGATCAATTTATGATAATCGTACAGAGAATCTCAAATCTCAAAAGTTTGAAACTTCCATGTTGTTGGTTACTACTGAAGAAAATTCTAGTAAAAATAAAAATACTTTAAGTATTATCCCCAATTTAAACAGTTTTTAAAAAGCGTTGAAACGGCGTTCCGGCACCTTTTTCCTTCTAAATTTGTAATGTTTCAAATCAATTTATTTTCCATTGAATTTTTTAAATTTTTTATGCTGAAATACGTTTAAAAATATTTTTTTAAATCATAATTTCCCGACAAAGTGATAACATCCAAAAAAGAATTATCATAACTAAGATTAGATCTACAAGATCAATTTTTGTTGGAAGGCGTTGTTATTTGTGATATCTATCTTCTTATCTTAATATCCTTATTCTCGGACCGACTAACAAGCAGTTCACGTAAAAAAACTCCGTTGAAATACCTCCATTAGGAAGCCACATTCTCCACATTGAGAACGGACAAGATTTGAGTCCCGGTACCTTTTTAAAAAAAAGGACTGGTTTTTACTATCATTGTATATCTTCAATCGTTGCAATAATGTTTTTCATAATGTTTTTATCAGTGGCGAAAAAAGAAGAAAATAAATAAAATAGAAAAAACGCAAAACTATATATTTCCTTTACCATGCTTTCTTCTGTCTTATTTGTGACACAGACTCACTGACAAAATATAATTTTATGAAGGAAAAATATTTGTTTATAATTTATATAAATTCCTGCTCTTAATCAACACCGCCCCAGGTGACAAAACCTCTCACTCCCCCACTGGCTTTTATCACTGATATTTTAGAAAAATGATGCGTTTTATAATCTAGGAAAAGTTTTGTACATATAATTAAAAACATAATACATCATAATACGTCATTAAAATATGTTTTATTTCATAATGGTATTATTAAAAATATGAATAATCTTATTAAACTGAATGTAGTGGACGGTTTAGCGTAAACAAAATCAAAACGTTTGATAGGATAAATAATTGTCGATTCGGATGTCACCAATATAATGAAGAAACAGATTGAGATTTTTGAATTAATCAAGTCAATTTATTGATCCGAATTCTAGTCTCAGTAGGTTTATCAAATCTGAATTAAGACATAGTTTTTTGATGACTTTTCCTCTCGAAGTGATCTCGAGTGACAAGTCACTCAAGAGTTTAAAAATTCATTCTTTCGATTTCGAATTTTAACGTACAGGCGTTAGACATTTCATTTTTTCACATTTTTTTTTTACAAAATTACAGCATGCGTCATAAATATTTCTTAAAACCAGAGGTGGGGAACCTTCTCATGTTAAAGGCAGCATTTATTTACGTGTAATTGTATAACGACTTGTCCGTGTAACATTAAAAAGATGTAATACTAAAAGTAAAATAATAAAAAACTAAAGTAAATGAAAACAACGGAACAAAATCTTTGGATTTGATCGAAAGACCGCACTTAAGAATCTAGAACAGGGGTTCTTAACCTATTGCGGTGACGGGCGCACTTGAGGCTTAGGAGAAAAGTGGCGGGCGCAGGCCGGATTTAAAAAACACAGATTTACATACATAGTAGTATATATAAAAGTAGTATATATTTATAATTTTATTATTGTTCCCTTAGCTGCTTTTAAATAACATGGATATGGTTATATTTTTGAGAATTAAATTAATCTTTTAAAAATAGTTTTATTAAAAAATATAATGATTTTTTAAAATTGTATTTGAAAACTTGCCGGGCGCACAAAAAAAGGCTCCGCGGGCGCACATGCGCCCGCGGGCACAGGGTTAAGAACCGTTGATCTAGAAGGTCGCAGATCATCACTTCTTGTCAGGACCATTAACGCTCTTCTTGACAACTGATGTCATGCTTTCAACAATGAGGAAAATGTAGTGAGAAGTTTATTACTGATAACTATATTGTTAACGCAATGCATAATTACACGAAATGAGACTTTTGTGAACAATAATATTCACTTTTAAGGTGTTCACTGTCAATACTTGGTGGAATGGCATTATAATAAAAATAATAAAACATTTTTAGTACTTTTTCCACATAAAATTTATTAGATCAGGACCGGTTTCGCTCATCGCGAGCATTATCAACTGATAAGAAAAATACAAAAACAGTGATATTTATACAAATTTAAATTGAAATAAAAAGGTGTAAGCAACTATTAACAATTTAAAGGATTAGCAAATTACATTATAATTACACAAAATTAAAATGCTTAACACCCATAACAATTAAAAACTCATCATCAAAGAATAATAAATCTAAGTGGCAAACGATATCAATTATAAACACAATTAAAATTTGGGATTTTTTTTTTTTTTTATAACAATAATATTATTCAAACATGGCTGTACAACGTTTTTATGTCGTTTATTAAGTTAAACTATCACGATATAATAATAATGTTCTACATATATCGCTACCTTTGGTAAGCAATGTTATAATCTGTTATGTTTTCAAAAAATATTTTTTAATGCAGTTTAACTCACATTCAAAATCCGGTTCTATGTTTAATCTGAATTAAATTTTTCAGTAAATCTATCAAAATTCAATGTGGAAAAAATGTTATGCGTGAAAAATATATTAATTTTATGTTGCATTAAAACTCCGCTCCATCAGGGTGCACAGTTAGAAAACATGTAAGATATGTATGTATATAAATTTGTTGAAGATGATGTTTGACGAAACATTTTTGTGATCAACACTTTGGAAGATTATTTTTCATATTTCACACGTGAATTTTTTTTCTCTTTATCATAATAATATGCATTACTTTGCAAAGTATTCACTAAGGAGAACTAATACAATCAACTGACATATATATATTATCTACGATGATTAGTTTATCCCAGCGTAGGCGTTGAGTTTTATCAAATCTCACAATTAGCTCCGTAGAGCGTCGCCGTATAGCTAACATCCGAGGGGGTGCCGACGTCAAAAAATCTCCTCCTTGCAGGCGTGGCTGGAAAATATGTCGTAGCATATTTTAGAAGAAAATAAGAAAATAGAAATTTTTAGAAAATATGTCGTAGCATATCGTAGAAAATATGTCGTAGAATATTTTGCTCAAACACTTCTTCTAAGAATCCTTAGAGATAAATGTCCGGACCTTCGACCCAGTGCTTTAACTGGTCTTGAAGGTATTATTGATTTGTATATATATTACATATGAGCATCTTATTATTTCTTATCTGAAAAATAGTAAAAAGTGAGTTTAAGAGCACTGCTGTAAGACACATTGTAATCAAATTGAAACAATAAAATAATACGATCAAGATGCGAGCCAAAAATCACTGATAGGATCGTGTGTCGAAAAATCTAGAAGGAATGTCTCAAAAAATAACAAAAGACTCCTCAATCAACGCGTTGCCAAGGGTGACAACCATAAATAATAATGCATTTTTCGGAAATTCGATTCAAAGATAAGCTTAGAATTTTTATGTAGAATTTTCGGTAAGTGTCTTCACTTACCCTATTCTGGATGTTGACTAAAGTAGTAATTCAAAATACTGACCAAAATAATTCCAACAACTTGATATTTTGATGGTGGTGCTAAATGTTTCTTTATACTAAGAAAACAAATTCATCCGAAGAGCTTTGCGATTATTTAATTTCGATTATTGAAGTCACTGCGAACCCAGCGAATCAAAATAATAAATAAGTTGATAGCGGCGTGCTTTTTGTCACATAAGACACGCGGAGACCATTTGATATTTTCGCGCCGCACCGAGTCGCTTTGCATTCGTTTTGATTTCTTCCATGTAAGACATACAGTTTTGCCCTTCAATCAGACGGAGTCTAAGTTCAACTCCCAGTAAGTTAAATACGTTTTTTAACATTCATTTCAGATCTTGTACGTTTTTTTTTGTCTTTTCTTGTGTATTTTTTGTTTTTAAATATTTCGGACCTTCGCATTATCAGTAATGCCAATGCGCCAAAATTTTCGTTAGACCTCTATTTTTAAAGAGAATATATGGATATTAAAGGTAGGCCTAGACCAGGATTAGTAATAAGCTAATCACTCTCGTTTCACCCCGTTATTTTAAGATTGGAGGGGGGAAGGAAAATTTAAACATCACGATGAAGATTGAAAAAATCAGGGCTGTGGAGTCGGAGTCGTGAAAAATGAGCGTGTCGAAACATTTTAAAGATATATATTTAAGTGTGTGTATTCAAACTACAATTGTCCATAGTGTTGACATTGCATGCTTGGCTGACTAAAGATGGTTTGATGGAATACATATTTATAGTCGTATTTTTTACACGACTCTACAGCCCTGGGAAAAATGCTGTTCGCACTGAAACTTGAATTAAATATAGATATCTTCCGACAAATAAAAGGAATAATTAAAATTATTTTTAATTTAACTTTAAATATTTGTATTAAAAAGGAAGCCAATTATTGTACGAATACAAGAACAGACAATTTCGCGAACATTTTTCTAAACATGTCGGATCACGGTATTCTTTGAACGCTATAAAAAACCAATTTAATGATTTTTAATTACTTATACAATTTGTAAATATAAAACATTAATGCAATCCATATTTTTATTTTACATCATAGCTATCATTAAGCTATTCGCATGGAATAAAATTATATTCATTAAATGCGAGAGGTAACAATTTTCACCTTTGGCATAAAATAAGAAGCAATTAATAATTGTTATCACCCACGCAAAGTAGAATAATAAAACGCATCTCAAGTGAATATTATTATTAAGTTGAGCTAACAGCCAGCTACGTTGTTGAATTAATTATTAAATTGCAGAAGAAAAAAATATAATAACCTCTTCGCGATGGACCATCATAAGCCATCGCTGTTGTCAGCCATTGAAACCCTTAACCATCATACGCTGGTGTATCTTTCAGTATCTTTTTGTATTAATATTTAAAATATATATAATTTGCATAACAGCTGATGCTACTGTTTAGACGTTGAGAGTTGAGACCCAACTCGAAGAGGATTGACATCAACCATGTCTTAGATTTTGAATTGACATTTACCGGAACTTGAATCCAGATACGCTTGGTTTGTAGAGTCAAGCTCTTGCAAACTAGGCCACAACGGCTGCGAGAATCATTGCTCTGATAGTTGAGAATGGATGTCTTATCACGTATCTAAATCTGCATCTGGTATTAATTATCGATAAAAAAGTGCCGTTTTGGCCAAACTGGTAAGATTTATTCAGGAAAAAAACCAAAAAAAATTATTGCGTACTTACTTATTTTTGGCAATTTTGTTACTTTCCAACTTCTGCCATTACAGTGGCGATATATTCCTTTTTATATTACGTAACTTAAGTACATACTAGATTTTTTTACCACTCTCTTTTTCCAAATTCGTTTTCCAGAATTTATGTATTTTTTTAGTTCAAACTGTTTTTTTTTATCAATATTTTTTTTTATTACGTCTTAAGCAGGTGCTTACTTCATTGCTTATAATTTCTGTAGTAAATAATATTTAATTCACTCTGAAAAATAATTATTAAGTTACTAAGGAAATAGCATTGAAAATAATTAAATTCATTTAACTTTTCAATTTTATAAGAATAAACACAGCAATGCCGTTAATACATAAAGTATATTAATACTTTTCCCTGTGTAATACAATTTTTCGTGTTCAATAATATTGAAACACGTGTCAGCATTTCAATTTCACTATAGATGTGTTATTAATAAATATAATAAACACTTATTCGTACAAATTCCATATTTTATTAAATATAGATCAGTTCTCATTTCGTTGAATCGATTGATAATGCTTGTGATGAGCGAAACTGATCCCGATCTTTATTTTTTATACTGCGATAATAGTACAAAAAGTTGTTTTTTTTTTTAAATACAATCGATGGATTTGACTGATTTTAAGAAACAAATATTTTGCAGGCCTTTTACATGAAATATCTTTAGATCTTTCCGACTTTGATATTTTTTTGTAGATGCCAAACCAAAGATTTATACCGTCGGTAATTTTCTACAACCTTGTGTATCAAAAAGTACAAATATTTAGGGGACACATAAATGTACTTTATTTTTCCGCTATCGCTATCATTTTCTATCACTATAAAAATCCACTGGAATTGTTTTGTCGGCAATACCTTCTAGGAAGTATAATAAGGAAGGAAGCAAAGACGTTCCCCTTCATACTAAACATAGCACATTACCATATTATTCGCCAACGTTTTTGTATTAGGTTAAATAAAGCATGAAATATATGTATGTGTGTATTGAAATTCTAAATGCATTACAAAAAAAAACTCAAAACTAGCAAAAGTTTAGAAACGTGCTTGTAGAAAATTAACGACAAAATGGCATACTTGGTCTATACTTTTTGTTAGAATAGCATACTTATATTGTAGAACAAAGACTTACAGAACTTTAAATGCAGTAAATATTATCAATACGTGACCCGATTAATACAATTACATTTTTTTTTGCAACCTATAGTAAAATTAAGATTTAGTCCGTTTGAAGTGCACGTGTGACTTTTCTCCAAATATTAATGAATTCATTTTCACTTGACCAAAATCATCTGTTTTTTTTAAACTTACTGTTGAAAACAATCCATCCAGTGTGAAACAAGTAATAAATTCTTTGCTTCAAATTTTGAATGAGAAAAATGTTGTTAAAAGGTTCATAATAATTGCAGATTAACCGTGAATCAATTATGATAATTGAGTAATTTATAAAAGTACACATGGATGAGGAATGAAATAAATCACACAAGTATATTGTTTTCTTTAATCAGACCTAATCAAACATAATAATATAGTAACAATAATAATAACACTTTTCTTACGAACGAAAATACATATTCATAATGGACATAATCATTCTATCAATATAATATGTTTGTGAATATGATAATTTTGAAAATTAAATACTTCTACGCGATAAAAACCGGTACTTGGCATATTTTAATGATAATATATAGAAACGTTTCATATTTCAAATAACAAAGTGTTACTGTGTAACATTATCACAAATTGTATTCCAAAATGAAAACTAACGACCTGATTTTATTGGACAGAAAAAAAGTAACTTGTCATAACAATGAACTATACTTTAAATTATCTCCGTCGAGTTTTTACAAAAACACTATATGAATAGAAATTTTGTAACATCGAATATCTAATCGTTGTTCAGGGTACAATACCGCGTTAACGACAGTTTTACTTTATATGTTTTTTGAGAATGTACATTCATAGAATGCAGAATATTTGGCTTAATAAAAGTGTTTTTTGACAACTAGTAACAATAATTTAACATGATTTCATTCAAAAACTTGTCACTAATGCGGTATTGCATAACCAACGACGTGGTAACAATATAATCGTTGTTAATAAGTTCATTAAGTCAAAATAAATATACAACCCAAACATAAATCTTGAATTAAATATATAGTTAAGAGATTTTTTTTCACTTCGTACAACAAATAGAACAAGATTTTGATAACTTTGTAATAGACTTACTATCGTGTGGTTATTAAATTTATAAATAAATTAAACATTTATACTGTGTAATTCTTAACATATACATTACAAAATGGAGGTTGGGAATATTTCTTTCTACTGGACGCGGGGAAGAGATAAGATACGAAGAATTATATAACTTAAAAAAACCCCAACCTACATTTAGTCAATAAGCCCTCACTAAGCTAGGAAGTAAATCTGCATAATTAAAGTTTATTTTAACGAACGTTTAGAATCTCTAATAGTGACGTTGCTCCTTCATAGACATAAGATTAAAGCAAGATTTTAAATTTAGCATTTATATAATTTTAAGTTTCTCTTCACGTGTGAAATTTAGGGTAAGATAAGTTCATCAAACGGAACTAAGGCCAAGAAAGCTTTAACTGAGGCCGAGACGCCTTTTTGAAGAACAGAAGCAACTGATGGGCCCATGTCATTGATTATGCCAATCCAGTTTTCGTTCAGCAATTTATTGGTGTTTTCACCTGAAAAAAATCAATATACAATAAATAATACGTGTTCAGTAATGTGTTAACCAATAATTTTACCTGGGGGGGGGTGTTGGTAAAACGATTTATTTTAGTCATTATATTATTACTCTTTATATAGGAATTGCAATACAATATGTATATATTGATATTAAGTCGAAACCAAAGTCTAATTGTGAATGTATTTAATAAAACTGTGCGCGATAAATTTATTATTTGAAATCTGTTGAGACCTACATTGACAGGTTTTATAGTTTATGAACCTTTTGGAGATGTTTCATTGTTTAATTAATGAATACGTTTTTTATGAAAATAACACGTTTATGTATATGATATATTTTTAATGACGGCATACTCGCAGAGTATTGCGACCCTATTGGCCGAGTAGCTCGGAGAATATTTAATATATTACCTAGAAGTTTGTCTCCATTAAACAGATTGTCCAATTGGAAATGCGCTCCACCGATTACATACGATATCGTGTCATTCTTGAATTGACCATAATCCAGTCCGTCTTCTTTTTTGACAATATCGAAATAAAAGACGTAGATTAACTTGATGTCCTCTGAAAAAAAAATATATTTAGAGTTCTTGCTCAATTCACCAATCAACAAAGAAAAAGAAAATAAATTAAGATATGTGCGTTACACATCGTTCATCGAAAAATGTCTGATACGATTTCCCAATGAAGTGTATCTCAACATAAATTTTTACGAGAACTGCTTTTTACTCAGTTGATTAGCCTCATAGAAGGATAGGATTAAGACAGTACTAATGATTGACTAATCGCTATCACTTTTCTACGTTTATTTTAGGATTGGAAGGAAGACTTTTTTAGAAATCACAAACATTCGAACCTTCGAACAGAAATCGATAAATCAAAATCAAAAAATGCTGTTCGTTCGTGCGGTTGGACTCAAATCTGTGAGAACTCTCGCGGAAGTCTTGTCTTCCTCTGAGTGAACATAGATTAACTGGGTGCTCTAATAAATTTGATGAACAAAAGTGAAAAAATCTGTTGTGGACGGAATCTGTGTGACACAAATAGTGCACTTAATCAAGCATTTGTTTGACCCCCGCTTACAGAGGAAGCTTATGGACCTGATATAGTTCTTTTTTATGAGTTTTACTATACCCGGTACATTAACTTCAAAAAAGAACTGAGATAAGAACAAACAGCCCATGATTTCCGAGAAAAAGTCAACATTTTTAAAGAAAAATTAAAAGATAAAAGCTGCCGGAACGCTGTTCCACGCGGTACATGAAAAAAAGCACTGATTATAAATACATGTAAAAACTTCGACTATGTTTACTGTTGTTATAATCGATCAAACGCCAACTGTGTCGGTAGTTGATGGCATTAGATCACGGGTTCCCAACCTATGGGTCGCCAATTTTTTTCGATTTTGGGTTTGAACAACAAAACTAAAACTACAGTCAACTGAAATTACCTTATTAAAAAAAATGCCTTTTCAATTGCATCGGGGTCGCGGGTCACATGGTTTTTATAAAAAGGGGTCGCCACCCGAAAAAGGTTGGAAACTTATGCATTAGATCAGGGTTTCCCAAACTATGTTCCGCGGAACACTGGTGTTCCGTGAGACCTTAATAGGTGTTCCGCGAAAATTTGTAATTGTAATCTACGGTGCAGCACATTTAAAAATCTTCATATTCAAAATCGAGTGATGATGAATCTCCATTTATTTTAAAAACCTCAAATATCTACATAGGTACAGGCAGAGATTTTGAATCACTAAGAGCTTTATTTTCTCATATTTTTATGTAACATGCTATAAAAATAGTTAATTAATTTGTGATTTGTTAACATATATTTTTTTCAATATTTCACTAAGAATTAATTGTATGAATTACCGATCTAAAAAAAAGCTATGTTCCGTTAAAATTTCTAGATTTACGAAGTGTTCCATTGCACTTTAAGTTTGGGAAACCCTGCATTAGATAATCGTCAATATGTAATAAAACTAAAAAATAAATATTCAAAAAATGAATTGATTTTACTGATACTGGCACTATAATAAATACTGAAAAACTACTTTTCGTTAATGTTTCACATTTTTAACTATTTAACTAACGAAGCCAGTTGGTTTTTTTTAAAATATATATATATACTTATCCATATATGCCATATAAAAAAACATACTAATATGAATATGTGCTCTTCCTTTTCCGACAATGGGGATGAGCAGACGACCGCCCATGTCATAATTTGATTCTATGGACAGGTCACCCTCAACTTTTACAGTAATCTTCAGCTTTTTTGTATCAATCCTGAAAATAAAAGAAAAATCATGTTGGTCATTAATTAGTAAATTTTGGTAGCGGTCTTTAAGGCAGTGGTATCTAGGGATTACAATACCGGGAAACATTGAACGGATATTAAATCACTATCGGTATTTTGCTTTTTATACAAAATACCGGTCATGTTAATAATTACGACCAATGCTCCCTCCTCTAAGACAAGAGGTTAGCTGCGTGGAAATTTCAAAGGCTGCGCGAGCCAATCCAACAAATGCGCGGCATAACTTGTCATGTTACATATAAAAAATAGTGTTTTTTGTCAATTTATTTGCTTAATAAATAATTTTATTATTTGATAACTTACTCATAAGTGTATTAAATAAAAAATAAGAAATTACGTCAATGACTGCAAACACGATGTGTATACTGTGAGACTCCCCTCAGATGGAATCCTTTTGTACGCTCTCACATGGGCCCAATAGGCCATGCTGACTTGATTGCAACCAAAGCTAACTTCACAGCATTTGAAAATTTAGCTGATCAATTTGAGGATCTTAATAACCTTGATTCCTCACTAGAGTCAATAAACTCGTATATAACGAAGAGCTTTCAGTGCACGTATTGTACACATGATATTTAGTATCAAATTGACTTCAATGGCTGAACTAGTCACACTTTTATTATTATTAATATTATCTTTTTTTTTCATGGCACGGTTCAAAATCAGTCTCGTGCAGCTTTGCTCGGGTCATGAATGTAAGGATTAGACTCCTTTTTTTATGTCGATAGCGTTGTGCAAGGCACACATACACAACGGGTGGTGCTGGGAAACCAACTTCTCTACACACAGATGCTAGCGTGAATTTCTATATTTGTAAATGTGTTCTTATGAGAAATATTGAAAAAATTATACATATACCATAAGAGCCATAAGATTTAAGCATTTTATATTTTTATTTCTAACAACGAAACGTTCTACGAACGTCACTGGGTTGAATAATACGAGTTTCGCACCGCGCTCGATTCAAACATTGTAATGAAGCGTTCAAATAAATGACAACGCTAGGATAAGCTACAAAACGGAAAAGTATTCAAAGAATGTTATTTTGGTAATAACACATAAATAAGAACATTATTAGTAAATATAAAATTTGATGTACCAAATTCATAATATACCTTCCTTCCAAATATAGTAATAATTAGTTGTTATAATTTTATAAAGTCTCCCAATAATTTAAAATCATTTTAACACTTTGCACTCTCATTAGATTAAAATATTTATTTTTAAATTTTACTTGTCAGTGCCATCTATTGTAAGCTTTGATTATTTAGTTTAGAACGAACGTTTTGATTTTACAAGTAGATTTCTGTAATAAACTAATATTATATATTTAAAAAAAACACAATATCCCTTTGTACTTTATTTCCACTTTATTTATAAAGGTCAGGACCGGTTTCGCTCATGGCAAGCATTGTTAACTGATGAATATACAATATTATATACATTAAAAAATAAATATATTATTACAAAAGTTAAGTATCAACCAAATAATGTTTTAGTTTACAATCACTAGTGTAGTAAAGATATTTGCTGCATATGCTTACAACTAATTTCCTCTATAAATATACTTTTCATTTTATTATAATTTTATTTATTAGAGTATAATAAGGGTGGATCAATTATGATCACGTAATGCCTCATTTAAAACAACCAAATATGTTTCCGATACCGTCCTCGGCCGATTACTCGACTGATAAACTTTATTTACCAAGTAAGTGTCTACGTCTACACGCATATTATATACATTTCTGAGTGACTCAGTTAATTTTTGCATGTGTTTTGTTCAACTCAAATTTTTTCGTCGAGTCGAGTTTCGTAGAGTCGTCGTAAAATGATAAAAAAATCAAGGATATGTCGAAATACCTCTACGGCGAAAAAGCTACTGGAGGATGAGCTAAAGACCCAAAAGAAGCACATCAAAATACAAAATAAAACTATTTTCTCAAAAAAAAAAATGCGCGTAATGATAGTGCTGTCAATGAACTATCCACTGTCCCGTCTGACAGTTTAATACGTCGAGTACGTGAGCGAGTTCGTACTACATACAGATGGTTTATCCGGAAATACAAAAGTATCCCCTCGACCTAGGAAAGAAAAACGGTGTCTACCTACTCACTCTTTCTTTTTAATTGTCAGATCACTCTAGATAAAATATTTTTATATTAAAAATATACGAATTATTTTGTATAAGGGAGTGTCTGCGTACACAAGAATCTTGTTCGAAATAATCGGTGTACGGAGTATTTTGTGCAGAGAATTCATGTTGGGAATAAATTGTATGGAATAATCCATTTACCATTATATTTATATATATATCGACTGTGGAAAGGAAAAAGGACGTAACCCACACATATCAAATTTTACAGGAGGCGTTAAAAACGTGTTTTGAAGATTTTGTGACATATGCAAATTATGAATTATACACAACCTTGAAGTGCACGGAGACTTCTAAACTGGTGTTTAATTGACATAACCTAAAATAAATTAAAGAAATTGTCTCAGAAAAACCTTTATTTCAATGTTTTTTCTTGGTTTTAATTTTTTACAAGGTCATCTTTTTCAAACTTAAAAGCTATATTTAGATACTTATTCGGCATTTTCAACTTCCATCCTTTTGATAGAATGTGTGTCAAGTTGTATACATTGTAATTATCGAAAAAAGGGTGGTTTAGAAAATTGAGGGTTACGTCTTTTTTCCTTTCCACAGTCGATATATATACTAACCTTGCATTCAGATGAGCCACGTTATTTGTCAAAAACTCTAATTGTGTCTAAATAAAAGCGGTGGAAGTAAAATAGCCCAAGGTTGGTAATAAATTTTGTGACTGCAGAATAATACATAAATTATTAATTGCGGTAAACCACGATTTCATTTGTAATCAGAAGTGCTTTCCGATCAATTTCATAACAAACCAATTTCAATATCACAGCATTCATTAGCAATTAAATTTGAAGTTTTCAGTCTTGAACTATTGCGAACGGTGTTAAAAATTTACATAATTAGCATACCATTATAAAAGAACCGTTTGATTTCCTTATTATAACTACAATAGTTGATTTCAGGATTTGAATCGCTTAGTTTTAAAACCAGCTAAGACGATTTTATGTATTATGATAAGATTTGTACATATTAACAAGTATATAAGTCAAATAAAATATTCGTTAAACGACCTTTGGAATAACTAAGTTATCAATTTAAATTTTACACAAAATATAAACAATCACAAATTAACTGTCGAATACATCGAAAATATTCATTTTAAGACAATACTTTTGAGTACTAAAACATTGACCATTCTACAAGAGGAAAAACAACTGTCTTCACAATATACATTTTATTAACTTTAACAAGTTTTGAAACTAAGCGCTTCATTTTCAAGTTAAATTTTTATTTAAATATGCTCACCAATTAAGGCAATGTTTACCATTTGAATATTCACGAAAATACTCTTGGATGATTCACTTAAATAGTAAAATATTTTGAACACTGCAAATGTGTAATAATTTTCTTTTCGTGACTGTTTTTCTATTTGGGGCATCGGCCTGTGCACTTCAGCCTGCAGGAAACCCTAATTCACCACCACTCCCACCATTATGGATTCGTTATAGCTCCATCAAATTTGACCCATGGCGTGTAATTTGTTATTCATTTTATTTAAAATAATAGAGCTTTTTCGTCGCCAGGCTTATATTAACGGAGATGCGACCAAGATCGGCAGATTCCAACATTAATAAAACAGCCTTTTTAAGCTCATAATTGTTCGTAATGAAACAATATGAGATATGAGAACATACATGGATTCCACGGTTACTTTGTTATTCCACAGACTGTGTAAAAAATTTTGATACGCGTATCGCCTATTTGAGACGAATCTTCAGAAAAACTATAGTAAGGTTATTTAAGAAAAAAACTTAAACTTGGCTCTAGTTCTTAACTTATAAAATACAAAATGGAGATTAGATTGTTTTCTTTCCTACTGGACGCAGGTTAGGGGTTACATAAAAACACTAACTGTACTAATTACACAGTAAATAATTATAAGAGGATGGAATAATCCCAAAGGAAATAAATTGACCACAACCAGTGTTATAACAAAGTCAACTAATTTAATTATATATTAAACAATATTCTTTCATAGTATTTATAAAAATTAAACTTTTTTCACACTTTAGATGTCTGATTTCAATGTGGAGAGCGTGTACTAATGTAATAAAAATAATAAAACATTTTTAGTACTTTTTCCACATAAAATTTATTAGATCAGGACCGGTTTCGCTCATGATGAGCATTATCAACTGATAAGAAATACAATGAAACAGTGATATTCATACAAAAGTTAAGTGAGAAAAACAAGGTATGACAAACAATTGGTATTACAACCAAGCAAAAGAATTAAAGCAAAATACAAGGAAAATAAACTATAAATAAAAAGTTGAAGACCGCTTAGTAATGAAAACTATTACAACAAAAACCAATTAAGTATGAAATATCATTAACAAAGTAAAAACCAACAATTAGTGTATATAATAAATAAATCTTAATGTCTGTCAACCAACCTGTTGTTTTTCTCACTTAACTTTTGTAAGAATATCACTGTTTCATTGTATTTCTTATCAGTTGATAATGCTCATCATGAGTGAAACCGGTCCTGATCTAATAAATTTTATGTGGAAAAAGTACTAAAAATGTTTTTATTATTTTTATTATAATGCCATTCCACCAAGTATTGACAGTTAACACCTTAAAAGTGTACTAATGTAGTTTATAAAATCTGAATAGTTGCTCGGTTACTCGACCTATCCTTTTTGAAGACAGTAAAGGTAGAATGATAAAAATAAAATAGGACTGGTGGTAAAATAACGCGTCTCTCTTCTTCCCATTTTTAAAATCGGTTAATGAGTGGGAGGGGATTAAGACTTCATGAACATCCATAAATTAACTAAAAATTCAGTCCATTCTTGGATTCTAGCCAGCAAGCTCCGCGAATGAAGCCAACAATGACGTTGACCACTCGGACCCGTCCTTTTACTTCAAATAACATAAAATAACAAATTTCCATTTTTCCAAAGTTATCATTGTTGTAATACCGGTATTGATGTTTTCAATATTTTTAGTTGTAGATACGTCAACACTAGTTTTCTTTTTTTACTTCTGAACAAAAACCTCTTATTTGCCTGCAGATTTTTTTTATTGCATGGAAAATTTCAATAAAAACATAAGGAGTGTGACATTATTACATTTTTTTTTACGATAAAAAAAAACCTTGGAGCTAAACGATGGAGTCTTGTACAATAATTTTATGTTACATTTACATTCTGACGTATCAATAGTTTTAAGAAACTTGTTTCTGTTGTTGTATATTTTTAAAATCAGTAATTCGTAAATTAATTTACTTTCAATAGTCTTTGTTGTAGTGAATCGGCGATATCGTATTTTTTACGATTCCGCGATTCTTCCGAACACGTATTCTTCATACAGAATACTCTGAACACGAATTCTCCCTACACTTAATAACCCGTACATTATAATATTTCTAACATTTGTGATTTGATATCGAGACTACACATATTATTTAATCTTTTGCGTCTTGCCAAACTGAAAAATATTTGAAACTCTTGATCTAAGAAATTCAACAATAAAAAAAATAATAAAAATAATTTAAAGAATATTCTGTGTCCGGAGTATTCTACGAAAGTAGATATTCTTTCTGAGTACGGAAGAATTCGTTTTCGGAAAAATCTTGTACGTACGTTTTTTACAATTCAGCAACATCGTGGTGAAATAAATATATTCTAGTACAGTGATGCACAAACCGCGGCCCTTTTTGAATTTTGTGGCGGCCCTTTAATATTTTTCTCAAACATATTTTTTTCACGTAAAACATTTATTTCATAAATGTAAGCAAGCTTTTTCTTTCATGATGGAGAATAAATCGTTTCATAAAAACAGGCTTACAAATATTACGTCAAATTGAAAAAAATGGTTAAAAATTAACCATCACAAAGAATTCATTAACTTATGAATTGCATATAAATTAAACATAAATATTTCACAATGAATGAGCGATTAATAAGCAAGTACTCATAATCCTTCACGTTTTCGAAATAAGACGGTCAAAATAATATAATGGAACCTATTACTCATTTATCTTATTTACACGGTTTTAAGGCTGTTTTACATGTATCGTGCATATGTTCTGTATAAAAATGGATTTAGCGTACTTTAAATATTTTTTTCCTTTGCGGCCCGAACCCACGATAATTTATTTTATGCGGCCCGTTAGAAGGTAAAGGTTGTGCATCACTGTTCTAGTATATACACATCAGTGACAATATGACATTGAAAAAAATATGCTGCATATTTTTATTATAAACAAAAATATGTACTTACTTAATTTTCTTAACTAGCATCGTGGAAGGTCCAGTTAAAATAACATCCGTAAGCTTCACTTTAAGACCATCGTTTCCTGTTGAATTGATCGCGACAATCTGCTTTATTCTAAGAGGATCCAAGGATGGGATCCCACGGGACTCGTCACCGAGCGCAAACTGTTTGGATCCTGCTTTCGCCACTTTTGTCGCACACTCATTCAGTTGCGGGTCGGACCGAGAGCATGGTAATACGTAAGGAGCTGTAAAATAGAATCGTGATTTTTATTTTAGATAAAATCAAAAATCCAAAAAAGATTGGTAAGATTTAAGCAGATGGAAAATTTCACATAAGCATTGCCAAACGTGATATATTTTGCTTAAATATGTTGACATTTAATGATATTAGATTAAATATTTAATATCATTACTTCTTAACAGTGGCGATGAATTAAAAAGTGCTGAAGTACTGCTTAGTTTGATTGGCCTTCATCAAAACATATATTAAGTAGTTCGGAAAAAATGACTATTTTTTTTTATTGAATCAAAAAAAAAAATTGCATGTAAACTATACATTATTATTAGGAAAAATTGCTCAAGACGATACGACTATCTGTCGGATCTGTCGGCCCCGTCGGTCATGCCGACTTGGTTGCATCGAAGGCAAATTATAGGGCATTTAAAGAATTCTCCGCGTCATTTGGAAAAAAAGTTGAGTTAAATAGATAAAATCTCATATTTTCAACTGCACTTAATTTTAATTTCTGCACACTGTAGTGCATGCAACCAAGTCTTGAAGAATTTCTTCTCGGGACATTTCTGGCAAAATTTTGAACACGACTAACGTTGTTACGCTACGGAATACACCCTATAAAAAGAGTGTGAAGCCGTAGCGGGTGGTGGTGGGTACAACGTTGAGTACCCTAGGGAATATACATTATTATTCTATTAAATAATTACTCTCGTTTTCTACAATCTTTTTCCACAAAATGGCGACCGTTGACAAACTGATGTCAAAGTGATGCAAAAAAATGGTCATTTCTATCCGAACTACCTATTATATATAAATAAAAAATAATTTACATTTTTTCCGAAACAATAAAAATTGAAAAATTTTCTCCCTTTTCTAATTTTTAGCATTTCCTCATTTTTTCTGCATAAATGTTTCAGTGCTACTTCATGTGTTCAGCAAACTTTTTTCGTACGAATTTTAATTGAGCAGTTCAAATATTTCCGATTGACGATACCGTAATTAAATTCCGTTATATATAAATACTAGTGACATGAGTTGTAAGTGAAAAGACTCTTCACACGACAACATGACCGAGAAACGTTTTTTTTCCAGATTTGCTTGTAATCTATGGCTATTCCTTATGAGACTATGAAGTAATTCTGTCAATCATTTCGGGATGAAATGTTCTTTTGAAAATTCAAATACTCTTTTGTGAATGCTTAAACGCCTATGTATAGCTTAATAATTTATACGTCCGCTTTCGGAAATGAAGAAGACGTTGCTGGGCAACTTAAAAAATATCACATTGGAAAATCCCCATAATGCATATATTTCAAATCTCGAACGCGAAAGGATAAGACAGGAGGAAAGCACTCTCAGTCATACCAACAGAATGAATAATATTAACTTAAGACAATTGAAGAGAATAATCACGATGGTAAAATAATTCTGCCTGCATTTACGTCATATGTATTAAAAGATGACGTAAATCTATTTGATAAAAATAATCCAAATGACAATTTATTATAAATGAATATTGATACGTGTTTTAATAATGTGCTTTAATTTAAACGAAATTCATTCAATAACTTGTATCAAATTAATGCGAAAATTGCAAGAAGAACTTAAAACATATCAACAAACAATAATGGTATAATATATTTTAATATTTTGACTGAAAGTGCTTGGTAGAGTTTCAATATTAAATTTGAATCGCTTATATTATTTATATCCACAGAAGGTTTATCACTAACGACCCGGGTTTTGCATTTCAGCATCTTCAGTCGTTCAAGTGCACGAATGAACTTAAACTGACAAAACTTATGCTTCTATTATATGCACGGAATTAACTTTTTAAACATGTAGTACACATTTTTCGAACTGTATATTTTAACCCGGGGTGGGTTTCACGACTGTATAATAATTTTTATTTGAAATTATTTTTAATATTGTTAATCATGTTAGTTTTGTGATTTGATATTAATTTCAGTTAATATCAGCGTCGCTCGTTTAAGAGTCATCATCATATCATATCATATATATCACATATCATATCATATATCAAATTTAAAAATCGAATTATGAAGATTTTTGGGAGAATAAAAGTTGCCACCAGGATGAAAATAGTAAAAAATAATTCATTGGTCTTATATTTTTATATAAACTGGATGTAAAAACATGATAAAATTGATAATTTAGCATCCGTATAAATTCGAATATTGCGTCGATTATGGAAATTTTCATGGAACAAAATATCCCGATTAGCCAAGCCAAAGCCGAAGGGGAAATCGAGGACTATCATACAGACGGCCAGACGGACGGACGGACGGACGGACATTATCGACTATTAATATATAGATTTATGATTAAAAGCAAGCCATTTCTCATTGTTAATCAAAGTATGTTGTCATTAATTAAGTGTGATATAATGGATAGTGAATCAAGTTTGGCCTTTATTAGGAAATCAATCGGTCAGCAGCTGAGTATAAAAAATTGTGATGAAATTGAAAATATTCCAGGTCATTAAAATTTTATTCACATAACGATATATATAAGCAAATAAGGAATTAGATATTCAAATATTTTTTCATTTTTATTAATTGAGGTACCCCTACAAAATAAATAGTTTATATTCTCAAAAAATATATATTATATCCACGTAGACAACACCTAACCGACATTTTTTCATAAAATGAGTTAAGCATATCATTTTCTTTGTTTTTTACAATACATATTTTTTATCGAAATTTTTCTAAAGTTGAAAACACGTAACAGGAAAAAAAGCCCACCAAACTGCCAGAAGATAATAGAAGAGCTACATCGTTTTCGTACTATTTTTAAAAAGGTGAGAAAAAATTCCAACATGTTTACTGCAACATTTTGTATTGGAGAGCGGACCGTCCGTAACTGGATTAAAAAAAAATATAGAAATTTTGTATAATTTTTCTATTATTATATGAATGAAGTTCAACCGGTGCATTGAATTGATCAAAATACTTGGAATTGTGTCCTGGTATCATCATAAAAGAATCAACAAAATTGAAATTGTTAACTCTTATCAAACATTCTTGTTAATAAAAAGTTTATTTAATTAATATTGTGACAACAGATTATTTTAAATATTTATCGTTTAATATTCCACTACACATTTACAAAAAAACACTTTTATTTTTTAAGAATATCTGTGATATTTTTTGTCAGGTTTACTTCCGTGTTGGATCTGACACTGACGGGTTCGAGTTCCAGTACGAACAGCATTCTTTCAATAGATTTATCGATTTCTGTTCAAATGCTTGGGTGTTTGTGATGTCTAAAAAGTCCCTCTCATCTTTCCCATCCTTTAATAGCTTGGCGTAGCGAAAGTGATTAGTTTACGACTAATACTCTTCTAGCCTTATCCTTCTATTCCTGACACTCTCTTTGAAAAAGAGTGATTGAAGTTCATATTCGTGCCATTATTTTTATAGTCCGGGAGGGACGAGAGCGATTTCTCTAACGGATTTATTATTATTAAAAAAAGCTTTTGGAATTTGTTTAAATATGTACTTACGTAAATTTGAGCTGCTTATCCGGTCGACATTAACAACAACTAAGAGTAAAAATGACACAATGTAATGATTCATTTTACTTTTTAAATGTCAACACTGAACTATAATATTCTTTAATTCTTAATTTGAATTTGCTGACAATATTTCTAGCGTCTATTGCAAACAAAAGCGTTCGAACATCACCGAGACCGGTTAATTAATAATTGAAATTTTTACCAGCAGCTATTTAAGTAATCGCTTCTACGTTCGAAGTTTTGAAGACCATGGAAGAATAGTGTTTGTCAGATCTCAATGTCAACTGATAACAATGTGTGTGTACTATAATAATCATTAGATGTATTGATTATTATTACGAGGAGATTGAAGATGTTTCTGGCTTGATCATATTATCTTATATCTTATCTATCTACTAGCTGACCCGGCATGCGTTGCAATGCCACTCCAAGAAAGAAAGTGTTTGTGTTTTATTTATGTTTATTGAAGTGCTCTTGGATAAATTTTGTTTTTTTGTCTGGTGCGTATATGAATAGATCTTAAGGTTTTTCAACGCGTGAGCAGGCCAGATACGGCTGTCCATGTGTGAAGCATGGATTTTTAAAATTTAGTCCACACACTTGTAGCGATTGTCCAAATGCGAGTCGCACCGGAAACTGCAAACATTTTAATTCTAATGGCCCATCTGTCGGAATAATTGGAATGCTTGGCAACAGTACATCGTTTCCTTTAAATTTTCCATTTAAAATTGAAGCTTAGATGATACTGTTCATTAATTTTTCACTGAAAGCCTGGTACCGTTGCAAAGTCGTGGTGGATTTATATTTCGAAGAAGAATGATAGGTACGCCAATTTGCAGTGTTAAAACGTGTGGTAGCATGCCTGGCAAATCAAGTGAGTTTAAGAATTCAGTTGGATAATTGACAACTTCGTCTTGATCAATTTATAGTATCGATGGACTTATAGGTTGTTCCTTTGCCTGGTATTTTGTTTGGAATCCTGAAGTTGATGGCATTACCATCGTTGTTTTTGACTGCTAATATAACACATTCACTAAGCCACTGATGATTTTTGTAATTCTGTGCGATATTTGGGAAAACTTTGTGCACGTTCAGCGGATGCATCATATTGTAATTCTACACGCATATTAGATTTCAAGGTCAATTTCTGCATATGTCACCATAAAACTGATGATTTGATTCATCAGCAGCTGTTGAACGTGGTATAACTGGTAGAGTTTGTCGAAAATCACCAGACAATAAAAAAGATGCGCCACCAAAGACCTGTTAATTTCCTCTCAAATCTTTTAGTGTCTTTAGCCGCCTGTGTGGTCGAGTGGTCAACGTTGTTGGCTTCGGCTACGGAGGGCCCAGGTTCAAATCCCGGTACGGACAGTTTTTATAAATTGATTTTTCAATCGATTTATGAATTTCTGTTCAAAGCCATGGGTGTATGTGATGTCTTGAATTCCCTCCTCCCACCCATCCTATCCTATGAACGGGGCGTATTGAGAGCGACTAGCTTACCACTAATCCTGTCCTAGCCCTATCCTTCTATCCCTACTCTTTTTGGAAAAAGAGAGGTTGAGCAACTGAGTAACAAACAGATCTCGTAGAAACACTTCTGTTGAGATAAACTCCATTAGGAGTCCATATGCTCCATATTGGGAGCGGACATGGTTTAAAAAAAAATAGTGAAGATTTTCCAATGCCGTTTTGTGCGCCATAGTAAATTCGTCCCATTTAATGAGTTGATATGAATAAAGTTACGCATGAAACGTTTAATGTGTGAATCAGGGCTGTGGAGTCGTATAAAAAAGACTACTCTGACTCCGAAGAATTTTTTCAATAACGTCATTTTAACTTATATATGTATTCCATCAGATCATGCAAACATGCAATGTCAACATTATGAGCTATTGTGGTTTGAATACACATAATTAAATATATTTTTTTAATGTTTCGAGCGGCTCATTTTTCAAGACTCCGACTCCACAGCCCTGGGTAAAAGTAAGGTTTTTTTTTCAAGGTTGAGTAAATGAGTTATATTATATAACAATCCTGATTATAAAAACTAATACGATAAATACGATGCAGTTGTGACAGAAAAAAATGCAAGAAAACCTAAAGAAACAAATAAAAGTATGTAAGCGCACTTGGAAGGTTCACAAAATTACAGGTTACTGCGAAAATTTCATTTATTTATTTGAAGATTATCGGTATGTTTGTGTATGTAGATGCATAAAACAAATGAGTTCCTTCATATTTTATCATCGTAAAAAATATTTTATTTATAAATGAAAAGTACATGCTTACAGGAATTAATACATGACAAATTATATGTTATATTTTTCTGAAGAAGTATATCTGGTGTTGATTTAAAAAACGAATAAAATTCTTGACAGGATTTGTTCGTATTTGCTTTTATAATTAACATTACTTTAAGGACATCTACTTTCAACTGTATTTTTCCACTCGTCCACAAGAAAGATCCATTAATCATAAAGACATAAAATATATTCAATAATTGTACAAAAATTCTTGTGATTCAAAATATTGGCGCGAAGTGTTTGAACAAATGATTTACCAGCGAAGAACTTATAGCAGCAGCAACATGATTATGTTATCTTAACTTTACATGGTGCTCAATATCGTTGGCGCTTTTATGTGCTACGCCAAATTTTGTGCGACACTTTTATAACATAATTTATTGCCTTTTGGCAGGTAAAAAATGTTTTACGTAATGACAAGATTCACAAATATAGCATTTCTTTGAAATTGAGGTTGACGCGGATCACTTACAAAGTATGCACAAAAGAAAAAAAAGATACAAGTGTAAAGTGAATTTGAGACAATGGGTCTGTGCAAAGCCTCCTATAGTGCTGTTATAAGACTGCTATGGTCTGTGTCATTATAGGTCTTTAGAAAAACGATATGGCAAATTAACGGGCGGTTCACCTACACACTAAATCCATACATATCGACTGTGGAAAGGAAAAAGGACGTAACCCACAGTTTTTCCAAAACAGGTTTTTTTCGATTATCACAATGTATCACACTTGATACACGTTCTATCAAAAGGATGCAAGCTGCAAATGCCGAATTAGTATCTAAATTTAGCTTTTAAGTTTGAAAAAGATGACCTTGTTAAAAGTTAAAACCAAGATAAAAGACTGAAACAAAGGGTTTTCCTACACAATTTCTTTAATTAATATTAGATTATGTCAATTAAACACCAGTTTAGAAGTCTCCGTGCACTTCAAAGTTTTGTATAATTCATAATTTGCATTTGTCACAAAATCATCAAAACACGTTTTTAGCGCCTACTGTAAAATTTGACATGTGTGGGTTACGTCCTTTTTCCTTTCCACAGTTGATATGTATGTTCGCCCGACCTTCTGTGTTAAAATGTAAACAAAATACCAGTATTACACACACATCGCCTCACCATCGAGCATATGAGTCGTCTGGTATCAAAAGCAGAACTGTTCCATACATCATGTATGGAACAGTTCTGCTTTTGATACCAGTCAACTCATATAGTCTTGAAACGTTACTTCAATACTGGATATTAAAAAAATATATATTTAGTAATAATACTACATTAGTCTAATCAAAAACGTTTCAATGTATGTCCAATAATGTTCCAATATTAATTGTTATCGTAGGTAATTGTCTGTTAATTTCAATAATACTCAACATGTTGAACTATATGAAACAATTTTAGTACCCAATTTATGCCCCCCTTTTGATTTACGCCGTAGGCGGTTGCCTAATTCGCCTGTATGGTGGTGCCGGCCTTGATAATGTGACTGAAAGTTTTAATCATATCAATGAATATACCAAAAGAAATGTATTATTAATTTTTGTTTTGAACTTTTTGTTGTTAAAAGTATTTGTTGGTATATTTGAAGGATTTAAATATGTTTTTATGTTTAAAGGTTAAGTTTTTAGTTGATGACCAAAATTTGAGATATTGAAATGAGACTTGGGTTTAATTAAAATGTTGTGTCCAATAACTGTGTCACATGTGTCCAATTACTGCAAAAAACTTTCCCATCACTGTTACTTTCCGTCTCTTTCAATCAAATGCGAATATCTAAAAAAACTTTTAGTTAATTTCATTTTTTATTTCATTAAATTCCACATATCCACATTCATCTGGTATTACTTAGATGTTTATATGTTTGGAGTTAAGGTCTGTAGGATAGTACTCTCTTAAATGCCCCAGTAATTAACAGATCTTCGCACTTATCTTAAATAATCATCTGTAGAAACTTGTTCCACACATGAGTTTTTTAAGCTTTAATTAATTTAGATATTGTATTGGTGTTTTTATCTATGTATTTTCATTATTTTTAAACTGTTCACATACTGTAGCTTTAATTATATAATTTAATAAGTACTAATGTTATAATGTACTGAAATTAACATCGTCAGCTAAAATGCATAAATTTATGATGTTATAATAATTATTACCTTAATCATTGTAAGCTGGTGAAATTTTATAAATATTGAATAGTTTTACCTAACGGCTAATTTCGGACACAATAATACAAATCATTTTTTTAAATTTCAGCACTGGCATACAAACTGTAAAAAATTATTACACTTAACACTAAATTAACACACTTACTAAGTCTTACGTTGTTTTGTGTAAATGTGTTTTATCGGTTAAAAATTATCGTCATGAATGAAACCCGTCCTGATCTTATTAATTTTATCTATTTAGAATTGTTAAGATAAGGACGATTATAAGATTAAGTAAACAATCAAACTAAAATTTTCATTAAGTTAATATGTAATTCCAAAAAAAAAAAATAGTTCAAATACCGGTTTCGCTTCACAGATTTATATTATGTATTACTCGAGAACGTCTCGAGTCACTCACCGTTATATTTAAGAGAGACGAGCTCCGTTCGGAGGGATAAAGATGTTTTGAAAGAAAATGAAATGAGGGATCTCTTTCACAAAGTCTATGTCTGAATTTGGTACTATCAAATTAAGTATGAAAAGTTTTTCAGAATACATACATCTACCACTTCCGAAGAGCAACAAAAACGCTATTATGCTGCACTAAATTCTTATGATATTTTTTTCTACATTTGATCATCTCGGCTCCAACAATTCATTTTATACCTAAATTCCTTTACTTTGGGTGCACTACAGATCAATTTGGATAGTCTTATTCCAATTGATGAATCGAAATAAATAGTTTTCAGCCAAATCACGAAATTTTATTCAATATAATAATTTATACTCAAAAATAGGGAATTTTTGGAGGGCCGGATGAAAATCTTTGGCAGACTGTAGTTTGGTGACCGCTGGTATAATATATTGTATTGGATAAGCGATTACTTTGAGGTTGTAAATATGAAACATTTTTGCGTACCTTTCTCAGTATTTTTTAATATTATTCTAAAATAAATATATCATTCAGGTTTTCTTGCATACAATTATATTTTAAATTGAAAAAAAAATGTATTTAACATAAACTATTTGCAAAATTCACTATGATGATCTTGACTGTGGGACATTTAATATTATGTTAATTATCAAGCTTAATTTGTGACGTTGGAATTAATTATGTATACAGTAGGAAGAATAATTATCGTATTTAATGGAAATAATAAATATTCATCGCTTTAAATATTTTAGACAAATAACAGGAAAGATAAAAAAACATAATTAAATCGTACTTCCTGGCTATTCCGGATCAAATCTACCACGTCGGACGCATAATAAATATAGCATATGAATAAAATCTAGAGATCTCCAAAACGTCAGAAACCAATCAGTTGAACAAGTCAGCCCGAGATAAAGTTCCACTACCATCGAGATCCAATCAAAACTATTTGACAGACGTGTAAGTTTCATAACTATATTTATATAAATATGTGTGCATATAAACAAATAAATAGAATAATTGATGACTTAACTATTCTACAGGTTGTATAAAAAGTTACTACACATGCTTCGCAAATTTAAGAACCGCTTTCAATATCTAGAAAAACTATCGTAAGGGCTATGGCTATGTACGACAAAACTTATTTTTTATTCTTATTCTTAACATGCAAATTAAAAATAGAAGTTGAGGTTTTTTCATTTCCACTAGACGCAAGGAGGTCGACCAGTGGTTTAGCAAGGTGGGGTGGGGGGGGCGACCGCCCCGGACGTTACATTTCTGTAGGCGGCATTTTCGAAAATGAATTGAAAATTTTGAAAGTAATATGAAAATAAAGATTGATATGTATACAGAACCAATGTAAGCAATATCATGTTCACTATATTTTCTTCCGCCCACTGACAATATGTACTTTTTTGAAGGCGGCATTTTTGAAATTTTCAAATGTAAAAAAACAAATAGTAATTGTTTTGGATATATAATCAATGCAAGCTTTATTTCAATATTATGCTTTCTTTCGCCTAATTTGTGCTTTGTGACTTACTGATTAAACGCAAATTTTTGGGGGTCGCGTTTTTAAGAAATAGAAAAAAACTTCAGATGTAATAAACAAAAATTGTTTCGTATAATGAATCAATGCAAGCAATAATTAATTCACCATTTTTTCCTCGCTGTAAAACACTAAAAACAAGATCATGATGACATTCCTCGGGAAGAATTAAAAATTTCGTTGCTGTTCCTGCTAAGCAAACAGAGATGTGAAGGAAAATTGAAATACTTTTACATTCTCTTATACTTTTGCAATTTATTAAAAAAAAACTTTTTCTTATTTAATTTACATTCATGCCAAATCGACCAGTGATGACTTTTCACTTTGGCGATTTGTACACTCAAAAAAAATTAAAAAACAGTCGGGGTCGTTAGTTTTTTTCTGATTACGGTAACGACTCCAACTCTACAACGATGTTTTTAATAAAACTTTAACTGTCAGATAAAATAGATATTGATAACTTTACCAACGATTTTGTGAGACAATATTTTTAGAGAAATTATATTTATGAATAAAAAAAATTAAATTAGAATTTAAAAAATTCTGAAATTTACTAAGGATGACTAGCTTTAAGCCCGTTGCCCAGCAACGTGAGATTTTTGTTGCATTGTGTTTAATTTTATTTAGTTTAATTTAATTTTATATTATTTTATTTTATTTTATTTAAAAAAGTGGAGACTGGAAGGTGTGGAATCGGGGACACCTTACAAACAAACGGACATTATCGGCTATTAATATATAGATATTTTCTAGGTTCGCAATCTATTTTACGTGACAGCTAAACCAGCAGCCTTAAGCGCAAATGATTATAAAAATCGATTTAAAATACAAATATTGAATAATTTATGGGTGAGTTTGTCAGAAGAATCCCCCAAAATAAACAAACTATTATTGTTTCATAATTTAAGATTTCGACTGAAGGTGCTTGGTCCATCTTTCTTGACCTCATCGAAAAGGTGAAATCGGGGACATTCCTACGGCCAACATACATACCAACAGACCTTATCGGCTATTAATATATAGATATTTACTCTAGTTGATACTATGCATTTTTGTCTTCTAATTATGAATGAATATCCTAAAATTGACAAACGATTTGTAAATCGTTTCTAACTTATATCTGTGAAAGATCTCTCTCTCTGTACACAGTAACAACAACTCAATAATTTAGAAACAGGTTAGTTAGATGCAGAAGATTCTTTGGTAAATCTCAACTTTCTAAGCTAGTGTTCTCAAAGAATGGTCTGCGACTATATTTTTTGCCGGGGTAGGCCTTCTGGCCCATCATTTTATATAAGTACAAGATTTTTTTGGTGGAACTCGAGTAGGTAACCAAAGTTTGAAAGCACTTTCGTAATTTTATTGTTATCTAAAATTTAGGGTTTCTTTGAAGAATAGTATAGACTAGAAGGGTGGCAAAGGCTTTGGATGGTTGAAGACCCTTGCTCAAGTCTAGATAAATACAGTAAACCTTTATTCACATTCAAAAATTTTAAATAAAAAGCTGTTTTTTTAAAGATTTAAAGGATTTTTTAAAATGTCCTGCATTCAACTCTCAAATTGTAATTGATATTCAAATAAAATGCCACATACAAAATCTTGTACAATTAAAATTTTAAAAACATATCTTCGATGGATTCGGCGGTAACTTTGTGGAAGTTCATTTCTCATTAAAATTAAGCCTTTCAATGTTAAGTGATGATGATGATTCTCAAATAAGCAAAACACGTATCACATTTTGTAACACAACAAGTGGAATAACATATGTATAAGTATCAATTTTATATTTTAAAATCTTTTGTACCTCAGGGTCTTCAAATGCATTATTGCAGTTACCTCTTATATTTTTTTACTTATACATATCGGCTATGGAAAGGAAAAAGGACGTAACCCACACATATCAAATTTTACAGGAGGCGCTAAAAACGTGTTTTGATGATTTTGTGACATATGCAAATTATGAATTATACACAACATTGAAGTGCACGGATACTTCTAAACTGGTGTTTAATTGACATAATCTAATATTGATTAAAGAAATTGTCTCGGAAAAACCTTTATTTCAGTGTTTTTTCATGGTTTTAATTTTATACAAGGTCATCTTTTTCAAACTTAAAAGCTAAATTTAGATACTAATTCGGCATTTTGAGCTTCCATCCTTTTGATAGAATATGTGTCAAGTTGTATACACTGTGATTATCGAAAAAAAGCTGTTTTGGAAAATTGAGGGTTACGTCCTTTTTCCTTTCCACAGTCGATATGAAATTAAATTATATTTTGCATGATTTTTTGCAAGAAAAATTAAAATTAAAGACTTGTTTATTATTCACCAAAAGAAGCAATTAACAGTAATTCAATGTAAATTTATTCTAGGAAAATTTTGTCATATGAGAAAATTATCAATTGTATAAACCTGAATTCAAATAATATTATATCAATCTGTTTTTATAAAATAGGTATAGCAGAGATCTTGTTTTTCTATTTGTTTTTACAAGAATGAAGCAAAAACGCAAATAACTTTTGATATTCTTAATTTCAAGGTCGTATGTTTTATAAGTGGCAAAATTATAATTTTAAAGTACACCTCACAGACAGGGTTGCCAGGATTTTGAGCGGGACTGTCCCGAGTTCAATCGATACATCCCGAGTCCCGCATTGCAAGTCCCTCTATAATCCCGACGTATACTTGTATAAAAGTCTTCGAAATAGTGAATGTCCCGATCTGTGGTTTTAGAAATCTGGCAACCCTGCTCACAGAGCACAATGATTTTTCTCTTCAGTGGAATTTTATAAAACATACATATTTATACAATAATGTTGTAGAACTGATACTGGCTGCCAGCAATGATTATGGCAATCATTTCCTTCTCTGTTCCCATCTAGCACAAATATACTACCTTCACAAGCGCTAATGTCAATCATGTCTTCCTGATTCCTGAGCAATAATGTGCTTCTACTACTAGGATCTCGCTTACTAGAAATCTGTCTTTGAATGATAAGATGTAGATGACTTCTGAAAACTGTTAGGGGGTTTTTTTAAGTGACGGAGGGCAGAATATTTTCAATATTTCCGGAAGCCAAAAACATTGAGAAAATAAAAAAAAAATGCTTGGTTTGTATCCAAAAATATGGGAAGCAATGAAAGATATTTTAATGCCCTTTCCCACATCTTGTTGAATCAGATTTCAGTGTGGTAAATAACATGACAAAATAAATAAATCATCTGAAAATTACTGAAAGAGGAGACCTTTGTTTTTGAATTTGATTTTTTAAATTTTCTGTTTTTTTTCGATATATGTATACACACTCTTTTTTTGTTGAAATAAAATGTTTTTTCAAATCTTCTAAATTCTTTCTATAATTATTTTCATCCATATACTGGATTGAAATATAGTGATGTCGGTGGGCAAGGAAATTTTACCATGAAAAATAAGCAAAAGTTGGTGGTAGGCATAAAAAGGTTGACGATTCCTGCCCTAGGTGCACACAGGCGCAACACTACGATTTTGGAATTGGAAATTCTGGGAAGTGCTAAGTTTTTTTTAGTTTTTCTAGCCAAAGGCGCCGATATCCTCGAGCCAGCCCTGCATTCAGAGTTCTTCACTGTTGTACAATTCATTATGTTGTACATAAATTAAGACTTTTGTTGATAATTATTGATCTAATGGTAATTATTGTCGCTTCATTCCCCTAATACTACTTACCTCGTACAGCCTATACACCAACAGTGATACCTACAACTAAGCGATATCATACAAGGTAATGTAAATCACACCATCGATAGAGATTTCTGAAAATAATTATGCCCGCAAAATACTGTCAAAAATTATTGACTTATCTTAGAAGAATATATTTCTAATTGGGAACATATAGCATATCTAATAAACATTCAGCAATTTACCCCAAAATTAGGTTTTTTCAAACGTTTTCATTATATTGACTATTTTACTCAGTGATGGATTGAGAAGACCCAGGGGCAATCAAATTTAGAGATCTTCTTTTTGAATTTTCTAGAAGCTTTTACTTCCGATTCAGGCCTAGATCTTGTATTAAGTTCATCTGTGGGCATGCGGTTTCTACTTTCATCGATTCCACAAAGGGAATCGAGCCGAAATGAAATAATACATGGCTACCGAATTCTTTACAAATTAAAACAATATCGACTTTTTTCAAAATTCTTTTGTTCATTTACAACAAATAATAAAAATAATTTACTGCCAAAAATCACTGAGATGTGTGTAGTAATTAATACATATCTGAAAAAATAGTTTTTTTTTAAAAAAACCTGAGAATGGCAAGAGTGGGGTGATACTTATCAGAGGGATAATAAAGACCATGGTTTAAGAACTCTTAATCTAAAAAGAAGGGCAGTAAGTAATCCACTAACTCTTGATAAGTTTAGTAAGGAAAGATGTGGATTCAAATTCACCTCTCGTTGTCTCGCCCACAGTTCCATTCTATTGATAAATAAATCTTTTACAGTACACTTTTTAATGTTTCTTTTTCCATTGTTAATTCAACATTCACACACATTTTCAGGAATCGGTTAAATTGAGAAGTAGAGGATTGGCCGTAATACATTGGATAGGATTTCTGGTGTATAAAAATACGCAATGAATTTTATACAAATTTATTCAAAAAGCACCAATCTACATTTTTAAACCTAAAAGTATAAAACTCAGTAATAAATTTTGCTTTTGTTCAAAATAAAATCTTAAATGCTATTATTGTGTCATGGCAAACTCTACAGCAGACACTGAGCAATTTATCAAGAAATACTTTTTTTTATTTTTATACGTATACAATCATTATTAAAAAAATACATAAAAATTCTTTAAAAATAAATATAATAGTATCAAAATGTATGTTTGGATTTTTATTTATTTTTTGTTATATACGGAAATAATGTTGACCGTTTATCAATTTGCTTCATTGTTGCAATGTCGAGTTTTCAATGTTTGATTTCAATCTCTGTAAAATGTCTTAGATTTTATTGGATTCTGATAGGAAATCGGCTTATCAATAATAGTAAATACAATAATTATTATGTAATAGTTTAAAATAGTATGGTATTCATATTTTATAGTACCAACTTATATCTAAAGCACATTTTAAGTAGAAATTATTCGCATCAAGAGTGAAACAATATTCAAATTTTTCACACAGCTAATTCAATATACGCAAATCATAATTATTATAGATATTTTAAAATTAAAATCACCGCAACCCCATTGCAGTTTTTACGCTGTCTTCTCTTGATCGATGATGTCCTTGGTCGGCAGAGGGTTCTTTTCGCAAGTTTCGGTATGTTTCAACTTGGTAGGATCGAAGTTTTCAATTCCATTGATAAAGTTCATTTTTCCCTTCTCTTGCTCAATTGCTGGAATAAAATAAATCCATTAAAACGACTCACTCAACCTCAGACTAAAAATTCAAAATAAGCAGACATTTTTATTGAACACACATTTATTTTTAATTATCACAGAAGTTTATATTATTTATCATAGCAGAAAATATTTACATTTATTTGATTAACTTTTTTTCTTCATGATATTAAAATCTCAACATGTAATGGATGGAAAATAAGTTTCAATTGGATCACTGATCGACAAATACTCACTAACGAGGTAGTATTTATTTTCAGTAGCTTGTGTAAGTAAATTAAATTAAATGTAGGAAAAATAACATATGACAACTTAATTTAAAATGTTTAACATAACTTGATACAACGGAAAAATCAGTTGCGGCACTTATAAAAATGAGAAATTTATACAAATGCTTCCAGATATTCATATGGGTGAGGCCATGTGGACTCTTTAGATATAAAACGTGAAGTCCACCAATGGGCTATTGTCGTGAGCATCTAGACACTTATTTTGTATGGTCTGAAATATTATTGTAATAATTTTTTAAGGTAAATCTAACAAAAACAAATCAACTGCAGCTATGTTCATTGTTGTTTTCATAAAGTAAAATTCTTGATTTTTTCAGTTGATCTGTCAAACGGATACAATGTTGTAGTCAACAGCATTAGGTAAGAAAAACAGATTTTAGATATATTATTTCAAATTTTTAACGCCTAAGCAGTGAATGATTACATTTCCCGACATCGTACATGTTTAGCAGATCGACGATGAGAACTTAAGCAACTTCTATTGTGACAGCAGTAGGGATTTTGAAGTCTCGGGTTTTTCAAATTCCCAGGACTCGAGGCGTGATAAAGTCAAAGTCCCGGAACATCCCGGGACTCGAGACTTTTACTTCCCCTTCAATAAAATTATAATTTTATTCAAATTAAATATTTGCATGTATGTATGTATTACATACACACATACATGCCTTATACGCCTTTTAGGAGAACACACCAGTAAAAATCGTGTTTTTAATTACAATTTTTAATAATTATTATTTTTCTTATGTAATGGATGTGTGCAATGCTTACGGCACTTTTTTACTAAGGGATGATATCGCCACATGAAATGAAAAAATATCTAAGAATTCGGCCGCCGTCAGGAGTAAATTTATGACTGTAACTTCACAATACAGCTTTAAGACCTTTTTGTCCGATTGAGACATTGGTACTTTTGTATAATGGTGAAAAAACATTTGTACATCAAACATGAGGTATGAACATGTAATTTTAATATTTTGGAATTTGCATTTGCTACAGTTATATTGCAATATATAAAAACATGATATTTGAAACTTCTACGAAATTATAAATCCCAAAAATCTGTTTTTTTATCAGATCCCTTTTATATATGCATAATAAATTTTGTTTAAAAGCCCGGGTTTTAATCCTTTAGCCTGAATATAATGCATTTTTTTTTCAAAACTGATCCCGAGAATAGACACCAAAGTCCCGGGACATTTTCCAAAAAAGTCCCGGGACTTAAGACAGCAAAAAACCTGACAAGTCCCGGGATGTCTCGACACAGAATCCCTAGACAACAGTAAAGGGTTTGACAGATAAAATATGACAACCGTGAACATAGATGCATTTGTGTTATACCAACTGTCAAAAGATAATACAAAACGGTGTTGTGTATTTCAGACTGTCCAAAATAAGTGTCAAGATTATATATTTATTGTCATATGAGTTTCCAATGTAGTTTTCATAGTTGAATTTGAAGACCACTGTCCTACATAATGAAATGTCAAAAAAGATCACTGTAAAATAATCTTCTTAAATAAACACTAATAGAAAAAGTGGGCAAGACGTATTTGCAGCAAAACAATAAAAATTTAAAAAAAAAAAAGCACTTGAAATCATGCAAATATATATATGTGAAAAAAATATTAAAGCTTAACTATTGAGAGCATAGCAAGCTGTGCAGCTTTGGGAAAGCATTAGTTTACAAAAAAAAAGTGTTTTCCTTTGAATGGTAGATAAGAACGACTCCAACTGTCTTCAAAAGTTAATCAGCTGAAATATTTTACATTGGTGACATTTCATTTACAAACCTTCTACTGGTGGTAATGAATTTTTCTCGGTGGTGGTGGTTTGCTTCATGGTTGACTTATCAAAGTGCTCCACACCCGTCAAAAGGTTTTGGTGATTTTTTTCAGCGGCGACAACTTCAGGCAAAGAAAAATTACATGCAAATTCAATAAAAACATGCAGCAAGCTATGACCGGACATTGCAGAGATACTCAAGTTAGTCACAAATTAATTTTGCTTGAATAGATGAAGCATAAAAGTCATGTTTATATTATATAAATACTTTACACCCTCACTTACTAAGACACATTTATTTTTTAGCAGCTGTTAAGACTAAGCAGAATTACGTTTTAAAATATTTTTTTATCCAATTAACTGAGTTAATGGAATTTTGTTTTCTCAGTTCTAATGAATAACATAATGCACCCAATTTGACAACTTAATTAAAATATAAATGGGTCGTTTTAGTTCAAAGAACTTATTTGGTGACATTCGGGCCAATCAGTGGTTGTCGAGTATTTTTCAATTTAAAATTATTACTCCCGTCATCTTTGGTTACTTCTTGTTTAGACAATATATGAATAACTTTCAAATATTTAAAAAGGCATTTATTGACTGAATTTGTAAATATCTTTATAAATTATGTATTTAAAATAAAATATTCAATCTAATCAGTTAACTTTTTCGAATCAAAATAAATATGGTAAAAAATAATCACAATTCAAACATGAATCCATTCTTTATAGTATTCAAGTTATTTGAACGAAATTAGTTGATTATTGCTCTATAAATAAAATAAAATAAAAAACAAGGCATGGGTGGCAGGGTCTGCTTCTGGGAGTGACTTTTGATCCACATGCACAACATGTCAAACGGGCTCGTAGGTTTATGAGAAAAATCGATATTATATATAATTTTCCAGAGTTAGAATAATAACTGTAGAACTTGAGCATGGCAGACAATATTATAATATAAAATATATTACTTACATGTGGATTTCAAAACATTCATACAAATGCAGATAAATTGAATATATCATATTGATTGTGTTGGTTTATATAATTAAAAAAGCATTCAAGCCACTCAGCCAGATAATTGATGGCTAAACGAACATACATGTGTTTGGCTAATAAACAGGATTACTGTTAAAAAAAATCGCTATATCGTGATCATACAATTATACCTAGATAAACACAACTCGGTTACAAATATTTCACACAAACAGGTTTTGTTGAAAGCAAAGACTTATATATTATTGATATCTTTATTGAAAAAATATCATTATCTTGACACAATGTAAATATTTAAAAAATATATTTTACAAGATTTTATAGAAATACATGGCACTTTTGTTTTTAAATAAAACTGTTTTTATTGAAACAAACATGATTTACTCATTTATATTAATTGCTTCACAGGAATAGGTTTAATCTTACTCAGATAGGAATCCAATAGTATTTAGTGTTTATATTGCTGATAATTAAATAAATCACATTTTTTTAAATCCACGTCTATTCATTCTCGATCTGCATTATACTTATATTTTCACACTTCAAAAGCGCATTGAATTAGCACTCTCAAAGATTTTGCTTCTGATAATTTAGATGTTTGTTGTATACTCAACTCAACGAGAGTAATAATTTTGTTTTAGGCCAAAATAAATATCAGAATACTTCCATTACTGAATGACTATCAGTGGAATATTCAGATTCTTTATCTTCTTTTATCTTCTGTCCACCCATTCAATGATACATAATTGGAATGAATAGAATCGTAATAGCATCTCAGTGTCCATAGACGTCTTTTGTCTTTGGTTTTTGGGAATCATAATATAATTCCCTGCGTATTTCAATCAACGAAAACTCTGTAACCCTCATCAACTCTTGGGTGTTTTAGTACTTCGTTGACTCATTTGCTGTTTAAAAAACAATAATTTGTAATTTGCTGTAAATATGCGTCTATAAGTTATGAGTGAAGCGTGTGCTTTGCTTTCTTTATCACAAATTTTTGCATATAATTGAAACATTTTTCCAATACTTAGACTGCCGTCGAGGTACCGAGACGCTTCACCAGAAGCTTTGCATTCAAAAGTTGGGAAACTTTCAATGTGCCGTTTGACATCTTCTACTATCAACGGTTTGGTTTTATTTGCGGGTGTGTGCTTACCTCTTCTGTCTTCTCCTTCATATATGCCTAAATCGCCTTTGTAGTATATTGCGTTTTCGACTACTTCTTTATTGATGCAGAATGTTTTTGTAAAAAATGATTGGCAAACGCGGATATCGATCCCCTCTTTGGATATGAAATATTTTCTCGACTCCGCTCTGACGTTTCTTTTGCTCTTTCTTCGAGCGTCATCCGTCAGTCTCAGAGGGGTGCTGGCAGTGACTTGACTGATAATAAAGTCTTTCTGACATTTGAAATCGGCCAACTGCCAATAGTTTTCACATAGAAGTTTTCTCTCGACTTCGTTGAAATGATTGGTGCATTTAAAGCGGCATTTGTTGCAGTCAACGCTTTTTGGACTCTTAGCGGCACGTTGCTTATTTTTAACAGAGTATGGTAAACATTTACTCCTCATTTCTTTGTAAACGTTGCTTTTCCACTTCGATGGCTCGGCTTGTTTACTTCGGACTCTATTTTTTGGAGACATTTTTAACTCAGCCATATGAATAAAATCACGCGCAGTGTCCTCTGGGATGACATTCGGTGGCAAGCATGAAGTGTAGTTATTTTCAATGTCATACTTGTGATCTATTCTATTGACACTCGTTGATGGTGCTAAATTTCTACGAGTCATATCTGCTGCCGTTTGTGAGAACGGTGGAACAATTATATTTTCTGTGGGCTTTTGAAGATTCTTCTTTTTTTTATAACATAAATCGTAATCTGTCGAGTGACTTTGACCCTTATCAGAACCAAAGACAACTTCGACATATTGCAGAACATTTTTTTGTCTGTCATTCAGTTCAGATTCCGATGAGGCATCACTGTCTACGCTATTCTCTATCTTGGCATCTGAAATAACAATAAAACTAAATGTCATTTTATTTATAACAAAAATTGTCACCATGGTATCAAAAAGAGTGAAAGAAAAATCAATATGAATTCTACAGATGTACCCCTATTAGATCCCTATGTCCATTCGCCAATTGAGACCCTCAAAGGTCACCTAAACAGTAAAATTTTGAGGGGTCTGTTACTCTGCAATCACTACTTAATCCGCAATAATTATTATTAAAGATGTCACTTAGACCAACAATAATCTATTTACTAAACCTAAGTTTCCCAACATTCGGTGGGGTTGAGAAGCTTCCACTGCTGCCGAGCAGAAGAATTTTTACAGACAAATTACCAATATTGCAATTCTTTAAATAAACAATAAAAAAAAAACACGGAATACTAATTACAATTTTTCTTTTGGTTACATATAAATGACATTTGTCCAGATGTACTCTAAAACAAACTTCAAGGATTCAAGTAAAGAAGCCCTGGAACCATTTTCACTGATAAAAGCTTTATAGAGCTCTTTCTACTTCTATAGGAAGGATTCTTTATACTACCTAGGAAGTAGGTCAATAGAAAAAATACAATATATTTCATCTTTATATAATTTATCTGAAAAATACTAGATAATAAAATACAGACACTTTCATGAAGTAATGTAAAGTTAACTGCTAATTACCAATGTTAATGAAAGTAAATTAAAATCAAAATTACCTGCACCATATTATTCAATACAAGCCTTATGATATGGCACAAAGGTACTTTAAAAAAAAAAACACCTAATTGTTAAATAAAAATATCTATTATTTGGCTACACTTTACAATAAATTGTTTATTATTGTATTGACTATTCTTAATTCCTACTGAATTTGACATCAAATATGCCGTAGAAAAAATAATAATAGTTTGCTAAAATTATGGTTATCTTAAAGAATAGCTGAAGCATTTGACGTTTAATCGAAATGGCCGCCAACACAGAAATCGTTTGTGAATTATTTGTTTTAATTAATTATACAAATCTAAGAAGCATTATGATCTTTGATTACTTTCAGAATAAATGAAAAAAATAAATGTATATTCAATCGTATATAAGTAGTTACACATAGCTTCCAATATTAACGATTTCGCGGCGAAATCGGTATGATTGAATATACATTTATTTTTTTCATTTATTCTGACAGTAATCGAAGATCATAACGCTTCTTAGATTTGTATAATTAATTAAAACAAATAATTCACAAACGATTTCTGTGTTGGCGGCCATTTCGATTAAACGTCAAATGCTTCAGCTATTCTTTAAGATAACCAAAACTATTACTATCTTAACATAATAAATATAAATGTACAATTATAATAAATTATAGTGCTGATAAACAACATATATTGTAGAATGCTTGCCATATTTCCCTATTTATTTATCTGTACTGTGAGATGGATTTTAATATTATTTTGCAAATTTACTAAGAATACAAATATATAAACCTTTTCTTTAAATGTAAACAGTCGTTTCTTACCTTTTTCCATTTGTTTTTCAGCCAGTAAACAAAGTTTTCTGTCCCTCGAAATCATTTTGACACACATAAATAAGATTACTATGTTCTATTTTCACTAAAATATGTCTCTGTAAACATTGACAAAAGAGAAAACACAACAAAAGTCATAAGCAAGAAATAAAAGTTTTTCGATCATAGACAAGCATATACCGCACAGAATGTGTTGCCAGTATTCCAATAAAAATCATGTCAAATCTACCTAGTTTTTTTGTATATGATACAAGATTTCTTTAATTTGAAAACGACATATTTAATGCATTATTGACAGTTATCTGAGTAAGTGCCAACGAATAAAAACGAATTTTGCCACATCGGAATTTTTTATCATGATTCATGTGAGTTTTGAATACCATAATAATAATTTATCATACCGTAATGAATTTAGCTATAGGGTATTTCAATGTCTCTATCATTTTTCCTAAATAATAATGTAGTAACATTAACAATATAAAGACAATAATAAGAGGATTAGAATGAAGAAATGTTAGTAACACAAATGTCTATCCATTTTTTTGTATGATCACGACATATTCCTATTGAAAAATTACCAAAAGAATGATACGTAGATTTTTAGGTCACAAATTAGATTTTTTAACAATTATTTATTTTATCATCACTATAATTCTGGAAATTTATTGATATAAATAAGCAAGGGAAATGTATAACTATCATAAAAAGTTTAATTCAGCAATATGGCCTGTGCAGCCATTTAAAAAGTCCAATCAAGTGAGTAAGCAATCAACATGCGATCGTATCTCAAGCGATGAAAAATATTACAGTGCATATTTCGCTAAGTTAGTCAAGTACCATCTTTGTCTGGCAGAGGGTTCTTTTCTTGGGTTTCAGTGTGCTTTAGACAGGTAGGGTCGAAAGCGGCGATACCTGCAAACAGCGTCTGTTGGGTTTTTTCAGTGGCAACATCTGAAAAGGTCAATCCAATCAATTAGTTCACGGCTTCTACTACATCAGAACGCAGGTTAATGAGGTTTTTATATCTGCATTAAATTGTATACAATAACTTTTAGTAAATTATTCTCAAATATCTTATAATCAATGCTGAAGAATCAAATAGTAAGAACAGTTATAAAATTGACACCATTTTACCAGAACAAAAGTTTAATTATTGAAATTAAAAAAACATATTGGGGAAACCATTCTGTATTAGAGGCAGTTGCCTTGTCTAGTTTTAATAATAAAAAAAACCAGGACTGATGCATTTCACACCTACATACTAAAATCAGACAATATTAGTACTAGTTTATTCCTACAAAGTAAAATAACCAGAACATTGTTACTTAATGAAGTCATGGGTGTAAGAAAATTATTATTTGTCACAAATTCATTTATTAACGTAGTAAAGCTTTTTTATTTAGCCACTTTAGCCAGAGCAGCTATAGCCACTCACACTACAATACCACATTGATTTGATAACATTATGAGGGTTAATATGCTTTATCCTTTATCGTTTTTCTTCACAAAAAAATACTCAATGCTGTTAGAAACAACGACATTATTAAGAAACTTTTGTTGCAGGATTTTTGCAATAAATCACACATTATAATAAAGAAAACTGATAAATTATGCGAAATACTAGATGTAATTTTACTATGACAAAGTCGCCATCGTGTATCAAATGTCCTGTGACATCGTATATCTGTATCTATGTGTTTGGTTGGCAGGTTTTTTGCGCTACCAGCGGAAAATTATCAGAATAATACTATCTACATATGATTTTTTAAAATCTAATATTAGAATATATAAGGTTAGTTTAGTTTTTTTAATATTTTTACGACCGGTTTTGCCAATCCTGACAATATTAAAAACTTAAGCTAACATAACCTAATGTTATTAATATTAGGTATGCTGTTTATCTCTGAATAAAAGAACAAGCCTTGGAACCATTTTTAAAGAGAGGCGACGTTTTTGTGAAAATATTTTGTATGTTGCTTACAGGGTTGCACAGGCGTCGAGCGGGTTCCTTTAAAAATCCCGATTTCAGAAAATGTGTACATGTATAAAAATCTTCGAAATAGTGAATGTCCCGATCTGTGATTTTAAAATCTGGCAACCCTGGTCGCTTAGTTAATCAGTATTCTTCACAACAGTCTGTGATATATTCCCAAAATCAAGTCCGCAATACTAGTGTTTGCTTAATGTTGTTAAAAACAAATATTATTTATTTTTTCGCATAGAAGATGACAGACCTTGGGTACAGCATATTAAGCATTATGAGTTTTACTCGCAAAACATTATTTTTGTTTTATTTGCTTAGTTTTGTTACAGGTTATGTAATTTAAAAATCATTAGTAATTAAAAAATCCTCACGTAATTCAATGCATACACTACAAACATTGTATATATCACTAAAAAAAATCTATGTGATGATATTTTCTTGGTACTATTATTCAATGGATGGAAAATCTTTTTGCTATTCTTGTAATATATCGATTTAATCTGATCATAAAACTAAAATCATCCATGTAGCTAAACAGAGGATACATTTAGTTCCCAGCACTTATATGTAAATTGAGGAGAGAAGTAGTAACTGTAGATATGTACCCAATTCATTAGACTAAAAACAATAAAATATGTCGACATCGGTAATTTTCAAATGGGGCATGGCTCTTATAACTGGCTTATTTTATGAAATAAAATTTTAAATTAATGTTCCCAGTAAAATTAGTATCTTTCAGTGTGATATATTTATTTGTAATCTTCAGGCAACTCAAATAGCCAAAAACGTGACAATCTCATAAAATTGATTAAATTGTAAAAATTAAGCACATTTAATAAGCATAACATAGTCACTTCCCTTCGAATATAAATTTTCAAATCAAAGCAAAAAACATATCAAATATAATAACAATATTAACACCAACCACCACAGATGCAATTGATCAATAGAATTAATATGTAAATAGTTTTGTTTGTATTATAAATATTATCATTGACATTTGAATAAGTCACGGTTTACACAATCTCTATTGAAAACGCAATGATTAGTAGACACATCGCCATAGGCACGTTTTATCTCACTTTTTAGAAGTTTTACTTTACAAAATAAGCAAGCATTGTCTCTTAAGCCATAAGCACAAAACTTTTTATCATCTTAAACAGTATCTTAGTCCTTTTTAATGCATCGAGCAGAGTTAAGTAAAATTTCAAAGATATATAAATATAATTTTACAAAAAAGTAAATATATTTTGGTTAAATGTGCTTTACAACATGCTGCTATTTTTCAAATGAAAAACTTACTAAGTGCTGCAAAAACAATTCTCTATGAAACTCAATTGCAAATAGAAAAACACCAAAAAACAAACGAAATCACGGAAACCGATATTTTTTGCGAAATACGACATGATTGCAAAAATTTATCACTTTATTTCAAATTTGTTCTATGTTCTTTTTCATACTGATATTCGTAAATTATCGGTTTCCCTGATAACCAGTTCAGTATTTTCCTATTCATAATTTAATTTGTCATCAATGGTAGCATGCTGTAAAGCATTTTTGCCATATTTTATTGTAAAGTTTTTGCAGTTTTCGTTGATTTTAAATTGACAAGAAATAGTTTTCGATTGTGGTAGAAAATTAGTAGAGATTTGCGTTGCCGTGTCTTTATAAATGACACGAGATTCCCGTGATAACAAATATTCAAATGTTCATGAAATACATTTTATCAAGCAGTGAACGCAGCGCTAATTTAACCCAGGGTTAATTATAAATCATTCTTAAAATAAAATACTACCTTGTGCGTTAGGGAGCACAATCTTCTCCTGGGTGTCGGTTCTTTTAAGCGTGGAAGGCTTAAATGTTTCAACACCCTTGAGTATGTCACAGTGAAGTCTTTCTTGTGCAACATCTATAGTGATATAATATACATGCAACATGCAATATAAAATGAAATAGATGCAAATATTAACATAAAGTGATATACCAAATATACTTCGAGACTAGATAAACTGATAACCAAAGATAACCATGTAAAATATTGAGAACAGTTTGATTACTAATATATTACAACATTGAAATTCAAAAACGATTCTGAGTATTTAATCGTTAAATCGAAATTATTATCAAATTTAATGTTGGTTCTAGGATAAAATCTCATTTCATTGGATTGGGGTTTTAGATTAAGTTCACCAAATTTTCAGCCAAATGTGAAAATTGTTATCCTGTTTTTATAAAACTAAAACTGTACTTTTCCACAATTATATAATGAGCGAAACATGTCCTTATGAATACAAAATAATGTGTTTATTTTTTTGTAAATATAATGTCTTTCCCCCAGCAACTGACAGTTGACACTTTCAGGGAAATATTAAACATGTTTAAATCTTAATCACCACACACAGAGTTAATTACAAGTGATCACACAGCTGCAGGAGTTAGAGCCCATGATGACCAATGGTTTGGCATGAGTTCAATTTTTGGCTTTAATCAACACCACTTGACTATATTTAATTAATTCAACAGTGTATTCTAATCAAATCTTCATCTTAAACTTGAGAGATGCTATCAAATATAAATATATTGATAACAATTTGACGGGTGTTCCATTCATTAATATTAAAACATTTATTGATGATTGTGTTTGGTTAGTCAGCTATCATAAATAGATACAAAAATAATGAATAAAATATATTTCAAAATGAATGTGCCCAAGTGGAATAGTCAAATTATTTACTAAGAAGAATACGAATAAAACGTGAATATAAAATATAAATAATTCTATACCCCCGGCATGCAAGAGAGCGTAACTTAATTATTGCACATTCCAATGGAAACCATTTTTGATTATCAATCGACGTTGCAATCAGTCTGTTCTTTCGATCCCGAGATTACAAAATATTTCTATGTCATACAATATTTAAAAGTATCCCAAAAGACAAAATAAATTGCTATAAAAATACCCAAACCTATTATTATTTACAAGTTTAACCTTTTAAAAATAACTATGTGTGAACAAATCAATCAATTTTCAGTTTAAAAAAAATCTCTACAATACTCATGAATTTTTTTTCAAAAAGCATTAACTATAAATAATCTGAAGAGAAATTGTTTTAATTTGATTGCTTATCGATGTGAAACAAGTGACTTGGTTATTAATATAAAATTGATAAATTTGTCATTCCATAAACTGTGAAACAAATTGTGACACAAACTGTACTATCAAAAAGTTTTTATAAAGTAACTCGTTTGTAAATATCTTTACTATAGTTCGTCTGAAGATGCTTCTCAAAGAGTTATTACACAATCTGTGGAATGTCAACGCTATCAATTTTATATTGAAAATTGACTTTCACAATGTTACTGCCGAATCCATGGAAAAGACTTGATTTTCATTTCAGGTATAATTATAGTACATAATCTGAATATTTCACAGGTTTCATGTATTCAATTTCGAGTATTATAAGACAAGAAAAGCGGGCAGGTTCTTTGCAATACCATTTTATTTGGCAATTTACTTTCATATTGGTTACAAAAAGAAAATGTAGAATAATTAAAATTGGAAGAAAATTATAATAAAAATGAGAGAAAAAAGTCTATAATGCATTACAGCGATATACTTTCAGTCACAAATTTTCAAACAAAATTTGTATTTACTAACTATGGTATATTACCACCAACAATTATCAGTAAACACTACCAAAGTTGTTATAATTTTATATGACAAAAAATATCTCGGGAAAGTGCATAAGAGATTTTATAAAAATGTGAACCAAACACCCCTCTCAAAAATTCTATTACATTAAATGAATAACACATCGACCTAGAATGTAATGCTTGTAACTACACTAGCTGTAACCATACAAGAAAATTATTAATGAAAAAAAGCCCAGGAATCTAAATCATATTTTAGGAACCAATATAATATTATTTTGATAACACAATTATCGGAGAATTTCGTTTTACATATTCAAAATTCGTTTAAACGCATGATTGAAAGTTAAGGGATGGTTTTTTTAAAATATAACAGAATATTCAGCAAAAATCCAGATCAAAGCAGTATTTCAAGATCAATAACTGTTTTTGGAAAGTTCCAAGCTTTACACTTTGGCATTGGAATATTTTATTAAAATTACATCAAATACCATGCTACCAGTGCTTTGATATAAATATAATGTAACATAAATTTTCAGAGGAATATAATGGATAAATTTTGTAATATACTAGGCGCATATTTCATAAAATATATAGCTGTGATTAAAATATTGACTCTTACAAATCTATTTATTAATATTAAAATACCTTGCGCTGAAGGTAGAACATTCTTTTCATTGGTGTCTACATCCTTGAGGCAGTCCGGGTTGAAGGCCTCCAATTGGCTTTTGAGATCAACTCCTACCTTTGGCAAATCTTTCAGAGATGGGCTAAGTGGGGCGGCCATTTTATTTTGTATTCTGAAAATAAGAAACGAATACATTAATATGACAGTCAACTTTTGACTACACGTAACCTTAAGACCACTCAGTGTTCAATTACTCAATGGAAAATTACCAAGACACTATTGCCAAACATGTCTTTTAAATAATAATAATACGCAAAGGTCCAAAAAAGTTTATTTTATATTATTAAACTATCATTAACACAAATTAATGAGCCAATTTAATGATGGATTTACAATACTTTTAACCTAAAATCTCTTTTTTAAATAAAATCAATTCCTTCACGTAAAGCAAAAGAATGGTTACAACAGTTATTTATTTCTAAAATTTCTATCATAACAGTGTTTTATACACTAAAAGCTATCTATCATATGCTTAGGGATAGGAATAGTGAGGGTTTTCAAGGTAAGCAACTAAACCAAATATTAAATATGTCAAAATATTGTATTATGAATCACCTGGTTATTTCTAAGTGTGCCAATTTAAAATTAAATTTTTGCAGTGCCAGCTGTCACATTGATTTTATTTATGAATAACATACATAAATAAGAATATGCATAACATTTTAACAAGTCAAATTAATAATAAAGTTAATAATTTGATTCTCAGTTCACTTAGGGATCTTAAAACATTCCGTCTATGGGTCAATTACCTTCGATCCGCCATTTTCATTTGATGTTTTAAAATATAGTATACTAGATCTTGGGTTCTAACATAATAACAAAAATAATTATTTCAATTGCCGTTATTACATTGTTATAATACACTCGCAACCCGCTTCCCTTCGCTACTTTTACTAGATATTATTATTATATTTTCAGATTATTTATTTCAGTTTTTCCAAATATTATACAGATATGTAACGATTCAATTACACAATTCTGATTCAGCCAAAAATAAATCACAAAAAAATAAATATAAACAGCATAATTAAAATTTTATTTTATTTTCATCCATCTTCTTTTTATAAACGCCAATCGAAATTAAGTATGTATGTAATTGCACAGTGCTCATTTATAAGCAATAAGAATCAAATTTAGATAAGTAGCTGTGCAACGGGCTTTGAAGCCCACCCAACCATTTTATTTCTTACGAGTTTTAATTAAAATTTTGCTCGCGAAAAACTAAATATGAATAATTAACAAGATATTAATTTTAGATTCGAAACAAAATCCCGCCTGCTCTCGCTTATGTGCTCTATGTTCTGTTTGTTGTATGTATTATGCCTTTTTATGTCCAATGAGATGGAATAAAATTATTATCAACAGGAAGTGAGTGAAGATACACAGCATGAATTTTAAATAACAATATCGCAGTGGAAGCCCTCCATGTGTGAAATATTAACATTGAATGACTATTCAAGAATAAAAAAAATAATAGCACACCAAATATGCTAGCTACTGTATATTTTAATTTTGAGAACAGGGTATGTTTCAAAATAATCAAAAATATATATTTTTTAAACAATGGAATTAATGGAGTTGATCTCAATGTTTATTTCTACGAGAATTACTCAATTGGTCACACTCTTTATCGAAGAGATTAGAGATAGAAGTATGGAACCACAAATGGACCAGTGGTGTAGTGGGGCGGAAGCGCGTGGGGTCGGCGCTCCCCCAAATTTTCAAGACAATTTAGAAATGTTGCGATAAATGTTTATTTTTACGTGAATATGATAAAATGATTTTTGTAAAAATCTATTACTATAAGAACTTTTTGCTGGTAGCTTGTTGGTGCGGATATTGGATCAACGCCGTTAGAGAGCATTAAAATAATTGAAACTAGGAATTTCAATACCGATATTACCAGAACCGGGACCCTATACCGTGCCAGTGCAATTGATTATGTTTGTCCAACACGCCTTTAATCTAAAAGCTTTCTCTGCAGACTGACATATTTCTACAAAATGCTGGCAGATTTCAATTTTGACAAAATAAACATTTTAATCTCATACTTCTATTCAAAGAAAAAGTAAATTAATTAAAATTATTTTAAAAAAAGCTTACCAAATAAATATTTTTTAGTTATCGGTATTCAATATAAAAAGTCAGAAAACCGATATTGATTTATTTACCAGTATAAAGAATCCCGATTGTTCTATTTTTGTTGATCATTTTTGAAGTACCGGATTTTAATAGAATTTCATTCCATAATTTTAATTTATATTGGCAACTATAAAAACACAAATTTATTAAAAATAAAATACTAGATATATAATAAAATCTATATTGATATTGAATAATAAAAATTTAAATCTATTGCTCGATTAACATAGTCATTGCTGCTATGTTAAAATTTAATGTATTTATTTTTTAATTGAAAAACATTAAAGATGAAACATTAATTTCCTCGGAACCATAAACGTTAAGTTTTGGATGACAAAATTTATTAACCATTATGTATTATACAATATAAAATATTTCATATAGTGATTATACTGTGTGTAATAATCCTTTTATTTAATTAGACTAATAAAACTAGTAAAACAATGAAATAAAAATCACTTAAATTATGTAAAATGGCTTACTTGACTGTTCTGCTACACATTACTAAAAAATATTGTGGAAGCGGTTAAAAAAATTGAAAAATTTACAATGCGCACTACAACCATCTCCAACTCAATTAAGTAAAACTTTGAAGAAAACATAAAAAAATCATTTCGAAATAGAAATATCCAGAGTATTGTTTTAGTATTTTTGTATAATAAATATTACGTAATCTTGATTTGGGAGTTGCTAGTTTCGCACTCGTGTACGACGATATCAATCACATAGGAAAGACATAATATTATGTAATATAATTTACAAGGTAGCAATTCCACCTTTTAAAATTCTCGAATGTGGCATAGGTAGAATTGTCAACGAAATGAACATGGCGGCGACAATTCGCGATCGCAAGCTGCCGTCTCGGAAGTGAAATAAAGAAGGAAACAGGTGAAGTTAAATTTCCCGCGCACCGGCTGCTTTTATTGTTTTTATTACCGAGGGTTCAATGACAGGTTTGCCAAAACGAAATTTGAGATGTTCGCCAAATTACAGCCTATATTGCGAACGGCAATAAAATGATGTTATAATATTCATTATTACTATCAGACTACTCCGTCTATCGTTTGGTGAAACATAATTGGATTGATTCGGTGAGATTATCTCAGGTTTGAGGTACAGTTAGACAATTTTACTAGTAAGTCAGTTTCGAGAAAAGGAACATTCCATATAGTACAGTATATTTTTCATAATATAAATAATGTTATATTCTTAAAAAGATACGGTATTAAATACTATCGATAAAATTTAATTAGAAATCAATAATTTTGAACAGGATCATAATCACCGAATCACTTCTCATTTTAAAAAGGCATACAGCGAGTCGTTTGAATCTTTTGTGTGAAGAACACGTTGGAAAGATAATTTCAAAGTAACGATACCAACATTACCAGCGGAAAAAAGTGGAGATGTAGAATATCTAATTACGGATTATCCACAAATTTTCTCGCCGACGCGTAAAAAAGATCTGCACTTAATTCAAAAAAAATAATAATATGTTCGTAATAAATGGCTAGCGGCTGTCGTAATATTGATTTCATGTATGTATTGTATAAAGAATTGATTGAGCGCAGAGATATCATTCGAAAAAGTGCATTAACCTTTAAAGTCTCATCATACATTTGGTGTGAGATTTCATTTTTCGTAAATAAGCGTTGTGAACACACACAATGAAGAGAAGCTTAAAATATTTAACACATTGTTACCAACCCACTGCATGATAACGAAAAAATACTTATCACTTTTAACCATATCCGTATGATGATTTTATACGTTTTAATTCAACCGTGTCTGGTTATAACTTATAATGCAATCAATATTTATTTAATTTTTATTGTTATGAAAAACGAAAAAATGTTTTTGTTTTTAAAAATAGCCTTTGTCGAGCGATTTTAACGCGGCCTAAGTAAGAATTAAGATAATTATTCTTCAAAGCCATTTTGACCTGTAAATAGTATGCATTCCGGGTTTTTTTTTTAAATTAAGAAGCACGTGAAAGCAATGAGAGGATTATCGTTGGATTTCTGGTAAAAATATCCACGTATTTATTTTTTGACAGCCTAACAATGAAATCATAGTTTCATTGTGATTTTATAATAAAAACGCATTCAGCAAAGCGCCAGATTTATTACCGTACACATATAAAAAAAACCCAAGTGAAAATTATTATAGGTACTAATATGTACACGATGTAGAACGTAAATGATTATAAACATTGAAAAAGAAACCGATAAAATAAAGGTGTGTTTAAACTTCTCGGTTAACCGCTGATATAATCGTTGATAAAACACAATACATATTTACATAGAAAAAAGACACGCTTGAAAGTACCCTAAGAATATGTATTAAATAATAATGCAATATAATTTATATCGATCGATTGACATTAAATTGTATGTTCGTGTTAACATATGTAGTATATTTTTCACCCATAGCAAAGATACAAATCTGTTTTAGTTGCACCATTATAAAATAATAAAAACCCAAAAAAAAGATATTATTTAGGATGAAACACCGAACCAAATCCTCATGCCATCAGTTTATACGACACTTTTTACGCAATACATTACGAGTAAGCAATATATTTGCAATGTATTATATTCGACATATTGCTTATAACAGTTGTCTCAAATCATCTGTCACAAGACAACACTCGAAATTTAAATTCTCAATGCAGTAGAATAGTGTAAAATTTTTGAAGTAAATTTAGATTTGCACCCGAGATAAACTAACGTCATTACTGTTAAAAAAAAGGTGCTTTTAGACGTACAATGTTTATAACTTACAAATTATCACAAATCAACGCATGACGGTAATAGCTACTAGGGCATCCAATCCCGGAATCCCGTTCAATTTTCTGATCCCGAAATTCCGGGATTGAGATGGCCGCGATCCCGGGATTTCGGGATTTCGGGAACTAGAAATTTTGAGCAAAACCCGAAAATTTACACGAAATTGGCAATTCAAGATTTCAAATTCTTCGGTGAGCTAAAAAAAAAAACGAGTTTCTGTGAGAATCTGGGAAAAAGTATACCAAATCGAGGATTTGGAATTCCTCGGTGAGCTAAAAAAACGAGGTTCTGTGACAATCGGGGAAAAAGTATAGCGAATTGAGGATTTCCAATTCCTCGGTGAGAAAATCTCAATCCCTAATAGCTACTTACTATTTAAGGTGCAAGTTACTACAAACCTATCTCTCATCGTATAATATGGTCGTCATGTAAAAAGGTAGTAACAACAAAAATATTGAAAATATTTTTTAAAACTAAAACACGCTTTTTCTAGTAGAGTAGCAAATATAAGAATTAAATAAGTCAATGAAGTTGAATGAAATAACAATTTCACAAAATGTATAATACAGAAAAATATATGTGTATTCAAACGAGCACTATCAGGTAAATTTTAAAAAATGATAAGGAAAGCATAGCAATAAATCGCTTAATAACAATTTACATATTTTTAAGAAGCAAAATTATTTTTATTGGCAGCTAGCTCAGCGCAACTTGCTCTGTTTCGGCAAATAAAAATAAGTAAGCATGATTCATATATTATATAAGTAATAAAACGGTAAAACTTGTCTTTTATTTTAAGTACAATCATGTCTTTACTTGGTGTTTTGGAGGATTGCATACTTTTATTTTAGGAAGATAACACTATATATTGCAGTGTGTATTTACTGACTCACTCCACTCCACTTTTACGATACTTTAAGACATGTAAAATATTATAAAGTATCTGACTCATGTTTACCTAAAACACCATTTTTAATCTAAAAAAAAAATACCAAAATATTTGTCCAATTTTCACGGTATGTTATTAATTAACCAAGCATGTAATCTGTACTCAGTCGCTGTATTCTAGGGATTCCCTCTTCATACGCAGTATCAAAAAAAAGTCTACCAGCGAGTAACTTTGTTTGCAATGTATGTAGACGTTATTCAGTTGGTGCATGACCGTCGTTTTCTGGCGGTGTCACGAGCATGTTGGAGATTATTCGCAGACGCTTCTCGATCAATATTCAGAGACGCGCGTCCGGAACGGGGAGCTGCAGCCGAGTCATGTCCTGCGTGCTCACTTGTCCGCAGCCAATTTTATTTTCTACCGATGCGGACGTTAACCGCGAAGGCAGCGCATGTGCATTATGAATTATGATACCTCCTAATTATATTTAATTGTACATATTCATCTTCCAACGAATATTTAATACTTCATAGCACGTAATTAATCTCAATAACTTACAAACGTTTAAAAAAATGATATCAGCCGCTCATCAAATTTATGCTAACTTTAAGCCAAAAATGGACGTTTTGTTATATAACAGGTAAGTCAAAGACGCGGCTTACAAGTATATAACTTCTATAAGTTGGCCGATACGTCATTGTGGGCGTCTAAAGAACTAAAAGTTCCATTCACTTTTCCACCATTACAGTGTGTAATCGTCATTACTTTCAAGTGTTTCGTTGATTGAAAGACCTATAACATCTAAAGCCATACGGATTCAGGCGAAAAACTTTGATTCAATTTTTGTTGTAAATGGCGAGAAACAAAAAGGAGAAATAGTTATCCCTTACAACTTTTCCTGATAAGTGATAACCCTTTGAGCTGTATGCATCTTGTAGGATTTGCACTTGGGCGTACGCTCCGCATTGGGGCGAACAGGACGAAGAAGAAGATATAAGGTGCATCTATCTATTTAGGAGTATTCTATGTTTTCACAATTATTATTTACTAAGCAAATTGTGTTTGCAATTTCATAGTTTTAGCATGCCAGTTAGCTAGTTTTTTTTTTGTATTTGATGCGGTTATTTATTTGAAATGTGTTTATAATAAAAGTTTAATAGAATTTTAGATACCTTGCACGGCGCGTTTAAGTCGTCTAATAATAATGAACATACGAGATGGTGTAAGTAAAATAGTTGGAATAATATATCAAACATTTCGAAGATGTCTGCATTGAGTTGTCTATCACTGTGACTTCACGTAATGTAACCAGTAATAAAAAAAAATGAATTTTATAAATGTAAGCTTAATTTTAATTATTATTGTTTCGCTTGCGAGTTTCTAAAGTTCAATGAACGTAACGCATTGAATCCCGCGATAACTAAAAAAACACAGCTGCACTAACCTCATACGGCTTCCAAATTTAATAATTAAATAATCAAGTGCTTAAAATAAATAAGTCGGACGTTATTTCTTTAGCAGAGATGTTGGGTATACCAGTGGATTGGATAATTTTTAAAGTTAAGTTAGACAAAAAAAATCCTGTGTTCATGTTTTCCTGCTGCGTTTGCGACTGCTGCTGACTGTTGAAAATATATACATAATATGCATACGATCTCAATATTTGGTTAAAAAAAAAGCAATATTGTATATATCGTCGATGCGTTTTCAAAATCCGCGATGTGTATTTTTCCACGAAATCGGAGTGTTGCATTAAAAAATTTATAATAATTCACCGCACCCGTAAAGAAAAAAACGATTATGGCTTTATAGATTGCATTAAAAGTATATCGATTTTGTCGAGGACAGACATTGTAATTCGTACCGTATTTTGAGACTACAGCAATGTTTAAAAAAACACATGCGCAACGATATTATTTTCTACTAAAATGCAAAACTTTTTATATTTTTAATTGAATTTTAAAGTGTCGGAATCGCACGATTATTACGATTCCGACTCCATCACTCTGGTTCAAATATGTACAATTGTATCTCAGTGACGAAACGTAAAATGAATGGTACCTACCTATGAAAACATTAACTAAAATTGAAAAACCCTATTGTTCTACTAAAAACTTAATAATCAGTCCAATTATTGTGCGCAGTCGAGTATGGCTGTATCTGATTTCCCAAATGGTAGAACTCCCCCTTCATTTGTAGCATGGTTGTACAATAGGGTTGTAGATATGACTTTAGAAAAGGGGTGTGAGGTGCAGACATTTTGAATGTATGTATAATGTAATTGGTATTGATCTTCAATGTCAGAAGTAAGAACGAGTTTGCACAGAAATTTCTACAAATTACCGTCAGGGGTGACATTATTGTGAAAATAAAAATAATGTTCGCAAATAGAAGACAGTAGACAGATCGAATTGATTGTATAAACCAGAAAGACAGCATGTAAAAATGAGTAGGTATTGAATCAAGTACATTTTATATTTCTCGATTTGAAAAGAGGAAATAATATGACATTATTGCGTTATATAATATTAAACATTGTTATAAATAATTGTTTTTATTAATTTTGTTATTAGATGTCGATTAAGCCGTGCAACATTTGTGCGGTTTCGTCAACATTAAGAAAGAAAAACAAATGAATCTCAAATTAATGATGTAATATTCTATATTCTAATTTTGAAAAGTCGAGAAGAAAATTATCATCTGAAAAGATTTTTTTTAAAATTTGAATTGTTTTAATTTTGTACTTTTCCATGAGTTTTGTCGCTAACGACCCGGGTTTCGCCTTTCGGCATCGAAACCCGGGTCGTTAGCGACAAAACTCATGGAAAAGTACAAAATTCAAACAATTCAAATTTGATATTGAAATTCCATCAAGCACCCTCAGTCGAAATACTTAATTATAATTAATTAATCTGAAAAGAGCTTTTAAACGACATTGTCAATGAAACATTGACTCAAGTCAATGTAACTTTTTTATTCTTAAAGGCCATTTTTAAATATATTTTGACATTCTTTAGTGTAACATAACAAAGAAACGGTTCCAAATATCAATGAGATTTAGATATTATGAGGTTTGACATTTGTCATAATAAATAAATGATATGACTGAACAACCCTCGACATCAAGTAAAGTTCTAAAGAAATGACTAGGTAAAGAAGAGTCACTCATTCAAAAACGAAGATGAATAAACAGTTCGTGAATATTCAAACTTATAAGTAGGAAATGAATCATTAGAAAATGCATGAATAAAATAAAACAGGATAAAAATAACCAGACAAAAACAAATCCATTGTTCTGTGATTCAACCCTTTCTAGATAATTATGAGTTTTTCAGCAGTGAGTTCGCAGACGGAATCTTTTTATAGATTTTATATTGTTTCATGTTAATTCGAAGATTTGATATTTTTATTTTATATACATACTACTAAAATTCCTCTCAGCTTCAATTTTAACACTACAAACATAATTTTAACGTAGGTTTTGTGGAATTTTGAGAATAATTACTAATCTGTAAGAATCAAATCAAAATGATAGAGTAACGTTAAGATTACAATAATTATTAAATGTAATAAATCAATACACGCATTTTAACATATCTATAACAATTTGAAAGTTCAAATTCACTTAAGATATTATTAATATGTCCAAAAATAATATCAATAACAGAAATAATTATAAACGCATAAAAAATCTCTTAATCTCGTTTGCTTGACTACTACAACAGTGAATGCAATCGCAATTATTACATTTAAGTATACCAACTGTAAAAACCAAATACAAAAATCATGTTGAATATTGGAGATCAATGCACGCCCCACAGGATTTTTAACGCTCAATTGTATTTTTCATCGACTGAGAATAGTATAATTGACGGTGACGTGCGCCAAAATAGCTATCAACTACCTCTGCTAATTCATATATGTATGTAGATAACAAAATGCAGTTCTAACAAGTAAATGCTAATTCAATTGATTAAAATGATACGGTTCTTATAAAAAACGGACCGAAACATAATACATACTATGAGAATTCCTAAGATTAAAATATAAAATTTAACATTTTGAAACATTCAGAGCAAAATTTCAAAAAATAAGGAGGAAACCTCAACGCTTTATTGAATTCTTTGTAACCTGTGTTCGGTTTTTGACCGCGAGTCGTTAATTTTATTCATTACATGTGTTTTTATTACCAGCCGCGTACTTAATTTAATACATACAGTCTCCATGCACAATTCAATAAGTTACCCACCACTGACTTTAATTAAGATGAACACAAAATGGCCGCACACGGTCGTTCGCTAGCACGGGTAATGTAAATAAATGTATTAACAATATTAATTTAGCTTGTTTACAGTAGCTTAAAATGTATTTGCCTAATTGATTACTAATAAACATTCCTTAATTTACGCGCTCAAATAGCATATACATATGAAACTAAGGATTTTTTTAGCGAAGTTGGATAAATAGATTGTAGTATTTGACCCTTTCAATGCTTTGATTTTCAGTTGGTTGACAATAAATTATATTTCAGTAAATATTTTTTATCTAATTGCTGTAGCTTTTTTGAATATGAAGATTTTTCAAGAGTGTCATCTGCATATAATTATATTAAGTAACATTCGATTGCTGAAATAATTATTGCGTACAATTGTAAAATAAATCCACCCATTCCCCAGAACACATCACATATCTCCGAGATTAAGCGAGTCATTTACTAACGTATTGGCACCCCACATATGGAGAAATAATAACATATTTCTAAAGTAACCCTAGGCAAAAATAATGTATAAAATAAAATATAAAATTAAATGAAAAACAACAATTACAATTGTTTCTTCTTTAGGCTAATATTTTATGTTAAATTGGTGTTCTTTTACCAAAACAAGTAAGTGAAAAACACATATGTATACATTTAATCAGAGATGTGGGGTCGTGAAAAAATACTGTGACACCTTCATTTACAATTTTTCCGACGACCATTAAAAAAGAATGTAATAGCTAAGTTATCATCAAATTTTAATTTGTATTAAAAATGAATTCCCACAAAATTACTGTCGTATATACCGAAATTATTAAGCTTTTGAGCCTTTGTATCCTACCCACTACGAAAAGACATTACATATTATAATAATTAACTCAACATATTGTTGACATTTGTTCTTGTAAATCCTTTATTTTCAATATAGAAATTGAACCTCCGCATATAATATGTGTTTGAATCATTTAATGCTTACTATCTCTTTAAAAGGCCAAATAACATTTTTACACGTCATTGATTATTCTACTGGTGGTCGACTATTCCTTACCATAAAAATAAAGTAAGTATACCATATAAGGTCGGCTAAAAGTAGACCATAATACTGTTTGATGCATTGATTACAGCCATCGGATTTTTTTATAATAATATATAAGTTTGCTTTAGAGATAGTGATAAAATATTTATCAATAAATTAATAAAAACTCGATTGGTTTCCATTAAAGGTATACGAGTCGAGCCTGCTAAAACCAAGAAAGTCATTTGAAGTTCTGATTGTCGCTAGCAACCGAGTCGACTCTCACATTTTGTTACTTGAAACTTGTTTAATTGATACCACCGGTTTTACGAAACCTCGAGAAAAACTTATCTGAATTAAACGTCAAACAAAATGTCTTAGGAACGCATTATTACACAGTTCCCGGCAATGTATTAAATATTGTTTACGGTTATCAGTGTTTAACGCACAGAACATTGAAAGTAATTATGAGACACATTTGAGAAAAACATGTTTGATACTTAAAACTCCGTCGACTGGCAAAACATTCATTATTTAAAATTGAAATACAGGGGTGGGTCCTCGTTATCCGAATCGCAGCAGTTCTGGATCTTAAATCTGGACATTTCACAAAAATTTTACCATGACACCGCGAAGAACTAATGATTAAAATTAAACGTTATAAACGGAAACAAATAAGCCCATATTCCCCTTAGAGCGGATTCGCTTTACGAGGTATTTTTCCGGTACCTATAACATAACCCTTGTATAACGAGTACCCATGTATGTACTGATATCTGAATTAAGGTTTGCACTAGCAGACGAATTGTCAACATCTAAAGATAGCATTATCTTTAAAGGTTTTCGTGAATATCTCATATTTATAGGTAGTTTCTTTAAATATGACCTTAAAGGAGTTAGTTCAACAATGTTAGAATCTGTCAATCTTGACCGGATATATGTGCAAATAAAACCGGCTTATCCATTTAAAATGCCACGATTGTTATACGAAAAATCATTGAAATTGTAGCTTAATATATTTTATAATAGTGAAATATTTATTTTGCATTTTCTAGCACGATATTTTGGTATTGAAACCCTAGCCTGAATAATAAGATCCCGGTTTTGATAATGTCGGTATTGCAATCTGTTATACTTTAAAGGGACCATTATTCACCATCGAATAACTGTATCAAGTTTTTATGACAAGATAGTTTTTTTCTTCTCAAAATGATGACTGTTGGATACATGTTACGAGAGAGAATTATCTCGTCGATATGAATTGTTTTAAAAGATGTATAAAACAGTATTGTTTTGTGCAATAATAATCATCACAAATGATTGATGAAGTTGAACTCATTGTCTCTTTAAATACTCGTCAGAACAATTCGTACATGGATAAACACACTGTTTATCACAGGTGAGTAAGTACATGCATAGAATAATAAATAATACATTCTGCGACGTCAAAATTGTTGTAATCAAAGATTTCAAGCGTCGGCATAGTCCGCCAGCTGAGTCAATAACGTTTTACAGTGGTGATTCACTTTACACGCTTACGTGTTAATAAGTTGATTACAAATACGCACAGCAAAGGCAAATAAGTAACAACAATTGATAATGATATTGGAAAAGAAATACGTTTACGGCACAAAAACCTTGATTTTGGACTCATTCATTATTCGTGTGACCCAAATGACTCTTCGTTAGGCATGAACGCTATGTGAATTTAATTTCAAACGTGTGTGAACTGATTCTAAAGATTACGTCCCAGGAAACCAGTTCAACCAAGATAAGAAACATGATTCATGAGCAGAAACGGCGCGAGGTATTCTGTAGGGTTACCGCGTTCCCTGGAACCCGGCCCCACGGTAAACGAAAAAGTCTCGTCGTAAAATATAACGGATCTGAAATGTTTTGTTTGTAAGATAATTTTTAATGTAATTTAATTAATTTATAACTATAAATTATATGTATGTAAGTGACACATTCAAAATTAATAACTTGCATTATAAATCAGGTTGACGTCGCCAGCAAACGTGGCTTTGAGCTGAAAATAGTTTCGCGATTTAAGAAAAGAAAAAAATTATCTCCGATCAGCAAGCAGTAAGGTAAGACAGAACATCTGATTTTTTTTTACACAAAGGAAAACGTAGTAATCAATCAAGGCTGATGACGTAATTAAAGATTTTGCATCGAATGGCGTTTTTATAGGTTACATACATCTCTATTTACAGTAGCACTGCATTGATAATAATTTATCGTTTTAATATTCATTTGTCCGGATGTGTTTTTGCCCCCGCACAATTTTTTAAACCGATCCCACAGAACATTAATTTGTGTTAGTTCAGTCACTTATTCATAATTTGTACTGTTATTTGTAAATTCTTTTCAATGCTAATTGTTTTTTACACCTTTTTATTTCAATTTGTTTTGTATAAATAACACTGTTAAATTATATTTCTTCTCAATTAATAATACTAGTAATGAGCGAAATAGGTCCTGATCTTGGTAAATAAAAGTGGAAATAAGTACAAAGGAATAATATTATAATGCCTTTCCACCAAATATTGACAGTGAATACTCTAAAAGTGATTCCACAGAAGTTCAAGCAGGCCCTGTTTATTTAATGTTCGTGGAAAAAGACTGATTAGGTTGTTCATCTTCTATAATCTATTTGAACAACATATTTACTACTTTATTGTGTTAAAACGTCAGCGTCTGAAAAACACGATCGTATGAATATAAAAAAGTTGGATAGAATGCGCATGGAAATTCTCACGTCGCAGTGTGAAAAATTCGCAAATGCTTATTATCGTCGGTGGAAGGCATCTATTATTTTATTTGACGGCGCGTCGTCTGTTTTTACCGCGATTAATCTAAAATTAAACGGTCGGAATTTATGATTTGAATAACTTCAACAAAAAAAATATTGCCATGATTTGTTGTTTATCTATTGTATGCACATAGTGTAATATATCACTTAGGAGTCTTAGGACTGGATTGCAATCAAGAATGCTTGTATTGGAATGCCGGGAATTCCCGGAATAAAATCGTATTGAAATAACTTTAAATAAAAAGTGACAAAAACTTAGTTTGAATAATAATTTAAAATGATGATATGAGAGATATTATTTGTAATACGAACAAAAACGTTAATGTATTAATCGTGATTCTTTAAGCGTAGTTAATATTCCTCGTAACTGCACAACGGAAGTTTAACAGTTGGCTTAAGTTAAAAACCAAACCATAAAAATTCGATCACTAGATTTAAAAAGAAACTCTTATATCGTTTTTTTATTCTTTAAATATGTTATGTTTTTATGTACAGCTCTTCTGGACATATTCCGAGATTCAATTTTATACAATTAGATCTTTTAACGAAGAAAAAATTAAATATTTAGAAAATTAACCACATTGACTTATATTACCACCCTGGTAGTCAAATCACGAATGCGAATTTAATGTTAGAATTCAATGCAAGGGTTGAATATTTCTATCATATACTTATAGTCACATTTAAAAGTGTATATAACTATTATATTTATACCATTTGCTTTATTATATTAAAATATGTTTTATTGTTCTAAAATGATTCGAATTATTTCTGGTACTTGATTAAGCTCCGGGAGAACAAGTCTTATTTGAACTTGAATAAAAAGTACGTAGGCATGTATCGCCCCGTGCATTCGCTTACTCTTTTAGATATTATCCAAAATCAAATCTACAATTAAATGCACGTTGCAGTTTGCATTCCTAAAGCATGATAAATAATTCTCGCCTTGACACTCGACTATATTCATGAGTAATCCAGACAGCGAGCACTTACATTAAATTTAAACACCGTGATAGCCAGCAGCAATCATCTTGATGATTTGAGAGCGAAAATATCACAAAAAGCATTAACCAGCGGAAACAAAATGTCATGCATGGATTTCGCATCCAGAAATGCATTTTATTCAATGGACAAATTTAAAACAATTTATATTTAAGGATAAATAAAAATGTGTACAATTTGAATTTTCTCTACTAAACTTCCTAAATGTCGCGACTGTGGCTGAGTGGTCCAGTGCTAGTGAGATTCGGTAATGGAAACTTTTGGGTTTTATTTATCTGGTCAGTATCTTTGGAAAGAAATTAATATTAGATATTTAGTATTTATAAAAAGTAGCCAGTAGTAATATTATTGATCTGGATTGTCAGTTTTATGTTATAACAACCAAACCTTACCAACATAACCACATGTTTACCATCACGGCTAATTACTAAATTAGAAAAAATATTATTTATACTGATTAAATATGTTTTTATTTTTACTGACCAAATACTGATAATTAAACAATTCAATTACGGGACAATTAAATATAAGTTAACCAACCCTATCTTTATCCGATCCTCAAAGAGCTGTAATGAGAGAAGAGAACAAAGTGAGGAGCAAACATTCAAACAGTGCTTTGTCACACAAATACAAAGCTTGGAAAATGATGATTTAAGTGTTGCAAAAGTGACGATTTGTATGAATGTGTCAACTTTATGATTTCATTTTAATATGAAAAAAAACCTTTTTGAACACTAATTTTGATTTCCATTCATAGGTTTTATTATGGGCTATCAGAATTGGTATAAAACGCCATTTTTCAAAATTTGTGACAAAACACTTTTTGAATGTTTGCTCCTCAAGTAGAGAAGCTCTTTACTTTAGCGGCTACTAGGTTATTCTCTTAAAAACATTTTATGTTAGAATGAGCCATAAGTAGTCCATTTTGGAAGTGTTAAGTTTTTTGTACAACAAATCTTGAATTATAGAGGTAAGTATACGAATTTCAGTCAAATATATTTATTTCATTGAGATTTAATTGTATGCAACGCATTTTAAAAAAAAAAAATGCAAGTGAATATTATCGCATTTGGTTCACTGCCGAACAGAAATTTAAGCAATTATAGAAAGAACAATTAAAAAACTGCATTCCGTAATCTTATAAATAATTAGCATTTCACGGGACTTTGTGTTGTGTTCAACTCTTTTTCCATTGTGAATATTTTGCGAATGGCAAACATCCAGATTCCGCATCACATCATACTCTCAACGTCTCTGAATATGGGGGTCGACCTATATACTGAAAAGCATTCCTCGGGAAAGAAAAACATTATCTCCAATCACTCAGCGTATGATGGCAAGATGGCGGAGTAGTGGGTACTGATCGTTTATATTCACTCAACGCCGAACAACGGCTGTACATTGGGTAGGATAGAGAAATATTGAAGACATCGCTACTGGTTCCAAATTAAAACACAAGTTTTATATTGAAGACCTAAACATCTTATTGGGCACTTTCGGTGGTTTCGGCGGTAACTTTGTGGAAGTTTATTTTAATAGAAAATTTAAATTAACTTTGATTATTCCACGTATTGTGTTACTAACTGTAACACGTGTTTCGCCTCTTTCAGAGGCATCTTCAGACTTACTATCGCAAAGTTTGCTTAAGTAATGAAGCAAGATTGATTCTAACATTTTAAAATTATGAAATTACAAAATGGAGTTTTGTGTTTTTTTCCTTTTAAGAGGAGCAAGGGGGGGGTGTAGAATCGAAATAATAAAACTCTTAACAAAAAAGAAATATTATTAAATAATATTCTTAATAGCACAGGTGGTTCCCCATTACTTAAATTGTTTCCAATGAATAGAGTAATCACCAACCTAGCTGATTGATTGCAGCTCATTAGTTTAATAGTTTGTAATATTTAACTCATTAGTAGTATAATTAAATTTGTTTGCTCTGTTTCGATTTTATAATACCCTCTTTGCTTCCCATAAAAAGGAAAAATCCCAATATGATTGATTGCAACTCATTAGTATCATTATTTGTTTGTTTTATTTCGATTATACACCCTCCTCTTGCTCCTCTTAAAAGGAAAAAAACCCAAAACTCCATTTTTTAATTTCATAATTTTAAAATGTTAGAATCAATCTTGCTTCATTACTTAAGCAAACTTTGCGATAGTAAGTCTGAAGATGCCTCTAAAAGAGGCGAAACACGTGTCACAGTTAGTAACACAAAACGTGGAATAATCAAAGTTAATTTAAATTTTCTATCTTATTGGGCATTTTGTGTTTTATCGACGCGGTCTTTGTGGTGAAAAGTGACGTATAACCCCACAGAAAAAGGGATATAAATATCTTCAGAAAACCGTAAATTATTAAAAACAAATATGGATCGATTGCGTGATTCAAATATTGTGTTGTATTCGATTGACGCGTTCTTTATTTGAAATTAACAAATGAATTAAATCTTTCCCATAGACAGCTAAATCAAGCATTTGGTGAATTATTTAAACGATGCCGCTATCTCGACTCTCGATAAAGTAAAACGATAATATAATATGTTATATTGTACGTGATATACGTTTGTAATAACTTGTCAAAATATATTTTTTTGTTAATTATTGCAGCCGAAAAATTGACTCGAATGGGTTTGTCATGGCCGGCTAAAGCTTTATTAATATGACGATGCACGGATGGGTCGAGTGCAAACTAATTGTAAATTCAGCCCGAGCCTAATATACCTCATGTAAGTACGTCAATTTGAATAATTCGGCGAAAGTATGTCCTTAAGTGCTTCTAAGCATTCCACTTTTAGACTTTCATAAAGTGAGTCATGATGGATTAATATCCAAACAATACTTATGAAGAATAATAAATTTTGACAATAAAATTATTGTATTTGTGTCGTGTTGGTATCAATGATGTAACGACGTGCCTGCAATGTAATTATTCCTAAAAAAATGTTAATATGTTTTATTGATTGAACTATCTTGTCTTTCCAAGGGCGGTGGAACGTATCGATGAGTGTGCGTCAGACTTTTTAATTCGTTCCCATTGTCAAATGGTGAATGGAAATAACAACGGGATTAACAGCAAATTAGTAGACTAGCCAATTCATATCTGGGCATGATGGTTTTGCTGTCAAGCTCTTCAGGCTTGACCGGATATGGGATGGGCTTTACATGTGACGAAAAACAGGATACCGACCACATCCTCTGGGATTGTCCTCTAATGTCCTCTGAGCGGGAATGGTTACTCAAGTCGTTCCGACCAGCTTTCATGCCCACGGGTCACACCGGCTTGGTAACCAACAAGAAAAGCTAATGTTTTTTTGCTGCGTAATACGGAGAGCTTATAGAACTTTACAGATAGGATATGAAGCTAAGGACGTACAGCTCACTAGAAAGGAAGTCACCAAGTCTTGGTACACAGCTCCAGCACTTAAAACTGACCACGCATAACGTTGTTACGCTACGGAAAACGTCTGTTAGTATCAAACGTACAGCCGTGGCGGGAATTGTAATGTGTATTGCATTGACCATTATTTCTTGAAAAATTGATTTAGGTTTACATTCAAACCAATTTTTTAAAATAATCGAAATAATTTTGTTGAATATTTGAGGCAACTGCATTGTTTAAACTGGCATAATATTATTTTCTTGCTTGGTGCATAAAACGACAATACTGAGCTATATATAACCCAATAGTTTGAATGACAACCATTATAAAAATGTTATTAGGAATTTCATGTATTTATTTGCAACGTCATCCATGCGGAAGATGTCGATAACTTCAGCAATTTATTTCAGACAAAGTCTTCCGAAAGGCATCAGCATTGGCAGGCTGAATCTACATTCGGTTTCAGCAAAAAGAAACATCGAAATGTATTCGTATGTACATATTTAATATATGCACCACGCGCATGAACAGACAAATTTAAGCAATACAGCGAGCATCTTCACCGAAACAGGACGGACGAAAATAACCGAGTAATTCTTATTAGTACACCCGACATAAATAATATGCCCACTACCGTCTGCAGTGTCCGAGCTAAACATTAGATATGTCAAAACGCAAAAAGATTTCGTTTGGTTTTGATGACGAATGGTGAAGTATTCGCAAAAAAAAAGATTATATCAATGGGTAAGTGCCAGAATATTTATAAGCAAAATACCGTTAATTTACACAAGACATAAAAACTTATTTCGTCTTTATATGCGTAGTAGGTACATAACTAGAGACGGGTTTTCGTGGCACAGATAATTGAAATATTCATAAAAGAACAAAAATGCGATGTAATTTGGTATACAAATGATCTTGTATATATATGGTGATAGTTTAAAAACACTTTTAGAGGGGGGGGGGTGCATTTTGGTGACAAAGAAGATTCACGGATTTGACTATTTTTTTGACAAAAAACAGTTCCAGATCTTATCGATCAACAACACAATTCACTAATGATAATCTGGCCGAAAGAGTCAAAAGGATGAAGTAGTAATTTGATATTATAGTTCAAAATGAAATAATATGTCAAAAACAATCTGTAATGCAATCAATTTCCTAGGTTAATAATTAAGGGCCGGATCGGGCCTGAGTCTTTCGGGCTCGGACCGGGTAATTTTGTAAAATGTTGGCCCGTGCAGACCTCTACTATGTATGTACATATTGTATTGGAGATTCTTTACATATTTTGGATTCAGTTAGCAAATTCTGCCTGTATTTAAATACCTCGGTATGAAAAAAAACTGATTAATTTTACAGATGTACATTATTTATAAACTGGAATGTATTTTTTTGCTTAATGCGCATGAACATTTCAGAACTGACATCAAATTGGAACGATCCTGCGTAGCGCCAATTACAGATGACAACCCGATGACTGAAAACACACTCAACTATTATTAAATTTTTAGAGATGCCAAAAAAGCATTTCAGTCGAAATATCACGAGACGTGAAACTTTTTTTTTCTCCAATCGCCCTTCAAAATATTCGATCATCAATATACACTTGTTTACACCTCTTTACTTAAAGTTAAGTGCTAAACGCCACTGATAACGGGAATGATTACGCATTACTGTTTTTGATAACACATATTCAAATAAACATGCATTTTGAAGTACAAAGAAATTCTATATATTGCAAAGATAAAAATATATTCATGGGTAGGAAAAATTTTCTCAGATAAAAAAAACACCAAATTCAAATTTACCGGCATCATTTTATGTATGTACCTCGAAAATTATTTAACAACGCGTAATCGAGTACGTAAAATGGAGTTAAAAAATATTTTCTTCTTTATAATTTGTAATACATTTTCTACGTCTGAATATAATATTTACAATATTTACGAACTGACAATTGTGGGGTTATAATGCAAAACATACTATTTCCAAAATGAGCGATATTGAGTTAGGAGTGCAGATGGGGTAATTCATGCCTAAGGAATCGACTGATCCTATTAGTTTTAATATAAAATGTCTACAAGACTGCCGTTTCTAAATTGGAAAGCATATTTTTATGCAAATGTTATTTTGTTTGTGTTATTCGATATAGTATTTGACTTTACTGAAAAGTTCGAGTTTTGGAAATAGTACGTTTTGCATTATAACCCTACAATTACAAACAATACTGCCGATCGCCGTAAAAAGATGTAAGTACGTGTACATTCATCAATTGGTCTGTTGAATATATCGATCTGGGCATGGGGATGATTTTAAGCTCTCAAGATACGCCATAAATCTGAATCCTATTTTTGGCGTTTGGCGAATAGATAGCAAAGGTAACGAAATAATATGTGTACTTATCCTGGTTTAATACGCAACGAATGAGATTTTTTTATTTTTGAATCGCAATATAACGTATTCAATTTCAACCACAGTTTATAATAATGTCGCTAACATTCTGAATATGGCACCAAAACCACAGGTTCGTAACCACCGACTGATATCAATATATCAGTTGACTCACGGAATTATATATCTACAATCTTACATGAATACAACCTGTAATTATTTATTTTTGAGAAAAATAGTCGCTTCTTTCCAATAAATGATAAGCTATCTGTGCTTTTACTTTGAAAAAAAGTTGAAATCGAATTTGATAATAACGTTTGATGAAAAAAATGATTTCTCAAACAGTTATAATTGGGATTCTATAGAGTGCATGTATAAAAAAGTCCAATTCATGAAAATCAATATTTGAGTACAATCAAAGGTTATTGTTTTGTAATAAAAAATGTTTTGATTTAAAATGTAGGAAGGAATATCATGAAGTATAAGATTTTTTTTCAAATTCCTTAATCAACATTGATTCAATTCACAATTTTATATTTACACTCTATCTATCGTATATTATTGTTTTGTGACATATGTCACGGAAATTTCAGATTTTTACTATATGCAGTTAACGCAGTGCTACAGTTACTGTTTATCCACCAAGACTAAAAAAATACATTTAAAACTATTGTGGAGGACCTTTTTCATATCTAAAGTTCGCATTAATTTATCAATAATCTATTAAAATTAAGGCCACATTTATTAAAATTGAATCGGATATATTTAGGTATTTATGTATTTTTGTTCATTATTTCGTAAATGAATGAAAACAATGAAACAAAAAATTCAAAACAATGCACTCGAGGATCTAGAAGACAGCAGGTTCCCCCCACTAAGCATTTTTATCTCGATATATTAATGTGAAATTCATTTAGCATATGTTTGAAGATATCATATTGGTAATTCAATAAAATTAGGTTCAATACCCGAAACAACATTTTTGAAAGGATCAAACATCAAAACATCTATTTGGGGGTTTTAAAAAATTACATTTAAGTACGTTTAGTGCATATTTTTGGGCTGTGGAGTCGGAGTCGTGAAAAATGGGCGGCTCGATTTTTTTTGAAAAATATATTTATTGATGTGTATTTAAACAAAATAGTCAAAAGTGTTCAACATTTCATGATTGGCTGACTAAAGATGATCTAATGGTGGTATTCATATATAAAAGTTAAAATGAAATTATTGAAAAATTTCCTCGGAGTCGTTAATTATTTTAAAGCTGGAGTCGTAGTCGTCTTTTTTTTACGCGACTCCACAGCCCTGGTTGTTATAGAGAAAACTTACTGTACTCAATGTACTACTTACTGTACTTACTGTACTAAACTAAACTTACTGTACTAAATATTCACTGTGGAGAAGATAAACCAAATCATGCTTTAGGATTCCCGTTAACGGAATAGTTTTTTTAAAATTACCAAAAAGTAGAATAGCTAATAAATAATTTTATTGAAATACATACACAAATTTGACGAAAGTATGAAATTCTAAAAATATATAAATAAACACAATCATAAAATAGGTGATTTATCATTTTTAATTTGGTAATGCAATAAAAATCGATTTGAAATTAATTGGCGATTATTCATTGCTCATCATAAAAAAAAAAACAAATCAGATGTCGAAAAATATGATACCAATGAACTTTTGCTAAAATTTCGCAACGAAATATTTGCTGGTCTCCTTATTTTTTGCATACGTATTCAATTTAGCCTATGACTCATGTATTTCTCCCTCGAGTAATCCAACGAGTCAGCGATTCTTTTTTCACTCAAATGGCCTTTGAAGTCGATACAAAAAAAATAATCGTCACGATGAATACGAATTCAGGCACGTAATTGCTTTCGAATGAAAAAATATACATTTTAAAAATAAATTTCCGTCAAAAAATTTCTATATAAAATGATTACTTACAATCAAATCCATCATAAGCTAACATCTGTTAATAATACAATAAATATTTCTCAACTAACAGCAATATCTCCCTTTAAAAAAATAGGGTTACGAAATGTGACTATTTGTTCGGCGAAACAGTAGTTAGTAAACGAAAAAAAGACAATATGAAATATTTTACTTTATAAATAGTTTAACAGTTTACACAAGAAAAATAGGTCGGGAAAACTTTTTGGATGAGGGGTAACAATATTTCATTTCGTTGTTAAGCCGTCGTCAGAGCTCGCCAAGATAGATGCTGAAATAACACACACACAGACGGCTCTCCGTCGAGATGGGTACCTCGTAATGTTAAATATACGAAAGAAGAGTAAGTGAGGTAAAAACAGTAGTAAATAATTGCTCTTTTTACATTATAATATTGGTTTTCAACAAAGTGAATGCTGACTCAATCAGCAAATGAACTGTTTCATCTGACAATAAAACACGGAATGTCTAGCAAGTCCGTGAAATCAAACGACAATACGGTAGGTATGTGCTACACATAATAAAAATATAATATTATTATACCCCCTTGAGTTAACAGAAGACATCATAAATATATAATGGAGTTTTCTTTTGTAATGCAAGGAATTCAAATGTTTGTTTTCCGCGAGTTCGTGATCATCACAATGGAAATGATAAACACTTGATAACTCGCAGAATGCACAGCGACCGGCCGGCCATTAACGAGAACTCGATTGTTGAAACTTTAACTCGATGTTTGTTTTGCTTTCCAGGTAAACTGACTATGAGAAATTATCCAGACGCCTCGGACGATCGTCTTAATTACGCTGCCGACAGTAATGCCGCAAACAGCTGGCGGAAATAATACATTAGCTATCCAATCGATTATTAAATTGAACGACTAATTTTATCGTAAGTATTGCAGTGATTTTTATACAATGTTGTACACACCTAATGTACAACAGATGCACATATTAATAAATCTATGACAAGATCAGTTACTTTCGATGGATTAGGCGGCAGCTTTGTGGAAGTTCATTTTAATATAAAATTAAAAATAACTTAGATTATTCCACGTATTGTGATACTAACTGTGACACGTGTTTCGCCTCTTTCAGAGGCATCCTCAGATAATCTTACTTTCACAAAGCTTGTTTAAGTACGAATGATTTTAATTTTCTAACATGATATATTATAAAAATAAAAACGGGAAGCAAGGGAGGAGTATAGAAAACAAACAAACAATAATGATACTACAAATGACATTTACGTTACTAATTAATGAGTTGCATCAATTTGGAAGGGTTAAACCATGCACATTTTTAAAGAATTAACATTGAATCTGTAACAAAAGCGAAAGTTTACATATTATATCAAACGCGGCAGTTATTTAGCGGAATTCACAAAACAATGTAAATTATATAAAAAAAGCAAGTCTAACAATATTTGACATTACTTTTTCAGAAGTTGTATCGATAAAAAAAAACGTTTTTTATTGAATCGCCATCATGTAAGTCTTTGTTCCCGAGCCCTCATTTGAACTTTAAAAATAAATTTGGGCACAACAGTCAATCTTTCAATCACTATCACTAGTGAAAAAAGTCATAACTCGTGACTAAAACTGAAAACATTAAAAGAAGCTACACAACTTTACCAGTGCGTAAAAATCTTAATTGTGAGATTAGCAACAATGTCGCTAACGAACTTTTCCGTTCCGAAGTACTCTCATTACATACATTGTCGTTAAAACCTCTATCGATTGCCTCCTGCGTTTGCAGTCTGTACACTGTTTAATTTATTATGGACCGGTTTCACTTTTCACCGTGACAAACAAACAAACAAACAGGCGTCGAATATAAGCCACAGGTGACACGATCCAAGGAGTAAAAATCTATCTTTACAAGAAGGGTGTTTCAGAGCAGAGGTCGGCAAAATACGCCTCCAATTCCGGCCAGATGAGTCAACAAATCAATATGATGATAATAAACCCATTATTATGAATTATTATCTCAGAAATTGCAATTAAATTCTTAGTATAAATTATTATTACCTAGGAACTTAAATTAATAAATTTAAATATTATATTCGTACAATTGTGTCTCAAGATGTGGATAAACAGTTACACAGTTGGTTATAATTATATTTTCACATCGTAATAAAAAAGGTAAAAACTGTATGTTTTCTAAAGTTTTTTCTTCCTGTGACGTCGAACTTATTATTTTTTTACGATCAAGCCCTTTACGAAACAAATACGGTCCGATTCTTGGCTTTAAAGTTTCGTCAGTGAACGAAAAGTGGTCAGTAAATTTATAAATCATAGATTCAATACATCATTTTCTGCCTACAAAACTCGCGCAGTTGCTCTCGACTGTTGTCTCTCCTTTTACGGGTAAATAGGGTCATGCTTTATAAAGAGTGCCGTCGCATTCGTGCGAGATCTCTTGGATACAACAAAATAATACGTCAACCGATCCGAGAGCTGGCGGAGTGAGCCAATTTGGGGCATGGGCATGAGGCATTATGGTGCGCCAACCATGTGGTATTCTTTCTATAACCTTTTTTATCTGACGATAAAAAGCCAAGGCCGATATTACTTTTTTTTTTTTAAAACTACACTTATTTTGTTTTTTTTTTCAATTTCTAGTCGTGACATGATGCACCGTTAATCATGCAGCACCATATTTGCTGGGATAATTTTATGATTGAATTATTGCCTCAATTCTGAATTCATAATTTTGAAAAGATACCGACGTACAATAAACTTATAATTATTATGACTCTTATAAATAATTGTCAATCTTTAATCTTTTACCGGAAACAAATAAACTCAAGCAGAAGTTCATATCCCTTTAATCGGAAAACTACGGAACTCTTCGTTTATATCAGGGTTGTGGCGTCGGAGTCAGATTTAGGTTCGAGAAATTTTAGGTGGAGTCGGAGTTGTGAGAAAATGGACGACTCCGACTCCCTTCATTAATTTGAACTAAAACACAAAAAAATGTGGATTTTATTGTATATTAATAAAATACGAAAACTATCTATACATAAACATTTTGCATCTTTTTAGAAATCGCAGTTTTTTTCACGACTCTAAAACGCTGGTTTTTATCAAAATTTTCTGAGAATTAATATAAAAATATTAATTCCATTTTTAGTTGATTGCCATGGTTGGAGTTGGAAGTAGGCCGTTTATTTTATTTACGTTATTTCTGCACTGAAAATTCTTTACGAATACTGATTGTAAATTTGAAATAAAAAAGTATTTTTACTTAGGATCGAAGACGAGCTTATTTTTAAACTTCCAAAAGTAAAATAACAGAATGATGAATCTTCAAAAGATTGACTTGGTTTCACCTGACTTTTATTTTAAATAATATTTTTTACAGCGTGGATAAATTTTAAAATGAAACATCAATGATGGACCATGCTTCTGATTATTGAATTATTCATATTTGCCATCTGAAGTTTCCAATACGTAATCCTAAGAATGATAATGTATTGCCTGAATTTAAATAATCAACGCATTTACATATCGATATGTAGAACTCGTGCGAGGAATACTTATAAGTAAGTCCAAAACTAACTTCATAATGAATGGTTATTAATCCCTGCTGTTCAATATTATTGACATCTTCAACCAACATGTGGTGACATATGGCGCGAGAATCTTTTGCTGGTAGATTAATACGTAATCATTAATATTCAATCACTGCGCACATACCTGTTCCCTATTTTCACTCGGTGTACTGAATATCTTAACTGTAGAAATTTTTAAAGAGTTGACAAGTATAATATACATCGGCATGTGTCGGGTATGGCGAACTTATCTGAAGCCACGATCTAAATTTGTATTATTGGCGAATACACTCAGAAAAAAATTACATCTCATTCAGAACACACATCGCAATTGCTGAGTTTGTCCAGTTCAGTGTAGCCATGCGTACGTCGTAATTTATTTAAAATTATTATTTTACTGTGGCTAAAATTCTATAGAGAATGTACATAAAATATTTCAGAAAGAAATATTCTACATCACACAATTTATAAGAATCTTTGTTTTCAAAAGGAAAATGCTAAACGTCGGTCAGTGGTCCATGCTGTTGGTTTTCATCCACTAGGCCAGTGCTTCCCAATCTGGGGTCCGCAGGTTTTTCACGGGGATCCGCAAAAATTTTCATTCTTTCAACTTTCTTTGTGATTAAGTATGAAAAACAAATTCGGGGGTCCTCAGATTATTGTTTTCAGATGTAGGGGTCCGTGGCATGAAAAAGGTTGAAAAGCACTGCACTAGGCCAATGTTTCTTAACCTTTTTACATCCGCAGACCATAAAAAATCAAAAAATGTTTAGCGGACCATCAATATAAGCTTTTATAAATGGATACTAACTATTTTTTAACTGCATATTTTTTTGCGGCCCACCCAAAAAAACTTCGCGGACTACCGGTTAAGAAACATTGCAATACGCTACGGGCAAACGATTTGTATCCCGGAATGGATTTTTTTTAGTCCATGTCCGTTCTAAATGTGAAGCATATGGCCTTCTATTAGAGGTGTCTCAACAGAAGTTTTTCTACGAGAACTGTGTGTTACTCAGTCGCTCAACCTCCCTTTTTAAGAGAGTAGTAGGAATGGAAGGATAAGGCTAGGACAGGACTATTGGTTAACTAGTCGCTCTCGCTACACCCAGTTATTAATGGATCGCAAGGGTGGAAGGGAATTTTTGGACATCACAAACACTCATGCCTGCGAACAGAAATCGAAAATCGGTCGAAAAAAGCTGTTCGTATCGGGCCTCAAGCCTGTGAGATTCGGCACGGAAGCCCACAACGCTAGCCGCTGCGCCATAGGACCAACGTTCCCTCTTAGCTGCGCGAGTGCGCGGCCGCGCAGCAGTTAGAAAGCCCCCGCGCACTCATTCCGGGTTGGCGCGCACTGCAAGACAGTTGCTCAATTAATATTTGATCGGTCCGCGCAGCTTTCGTGCAGCCTCCGCGTAGCCTTTGAAATTTCCGCGCAGCTAACCATTCGGCTTAGAGGGAACGTTGCATAGGACCCGACATATTTGAAGAAGTGTTTCACACAAGTTCTCTAGAAAGCGCTTTTGGTGGACGTGTATGCAAGTAAGATTAATAAAATCGATTTTAATCAATAAATTCAGATTACATGCAAGAATAATACAGGTACGGAAAAAAATAATAATTACAATTTTCATGTAAACTACCTATCTATTACTAGGTGCCAATAAACTAGGCTAGAAATAAGCAGTGGACGGGTGCGGTTGGAGTTTAATCGTCAAGGTGGTTGACTCGGTGAGGTGAGTCTAACCACTACAATAGCACAACTGATAAGAAATAAATATATGCTGGCATTTATACGAGAAACAAGTAATTTTGTAGAATAATACACGACAGGAAAACCAACGACTTATTCAAAAGACGGAAACGTTTTCAAGTGAAGGAAAAAGGGCGTATGGTATGTATTTTGAAGTTATTATCGGTGGTCAATTTCCAGAAAACAATCAAGTCAAAAATTTGATGTTTTGAGTTATATTAGCCATTATATTAGAATACCTCTCTTCTATATCTCCCCAAAAATAACTAGAAAAACATACTAGTTTTTTCTCGGTAGGCATGGTTAACGTTTGCATGTAGAAAAAAATATATAAACAATCTTCTCTCAGTTCAATATAAATACAACAACAATAAATATGAATTGAACTGAGATAAATGACTAAATTAATCACTAAAAAGATGACACGAATACAAATTAAAATTTCTTTACTCTTTAACTCGGTTTAAATGTGTCAAAAATTTGGTCAGTCGTATCTCAAAACTACTAATTTCTAGTTGTAAGCACTATTGAACTAATCCATTGTTATTATTTAGATTGCAGGAAACTAGAAACAATTACCAATTTTAAAATGTCAAAAACGTTAAAAAATAAAGTGAAACATAACTATATCATCATTGCTCGTTAATCGAATTGAATAACGCATATAAGCATAGTATTATAAACTAGGGAGTGTGGTAAAAAGAAAACGATCCGGCATTAAATTAAAAACCGATTTAACTTACAAATCTGTATACCATCAGATCTTTCTAGTCACTAGAATAATTATTCTAGTATGATTCATCAATCAATAATTTTTCAAATTTGAACCGTTCAAATTATGTCCATTCGCACAAGTTTTTTCACTTACGTCCCGGCTTTGCCTTTCGGCATCTTCAGGCGTTCAAGTCCACGGATGAACTTGAACTGACACTTGAAACGAAAAACTTTCTCGTAGAAAAACCTCTGTTGAGACACCTCGAGGCCATATGCTCCACATTGAGAGCGGACATAGACTAAAAAATATATCTACTTGCTATGCAAAATAAATCATTGAAATAAGTATTCCTGCACTCTTTCACTCTGAATTTTAAATTTTCTAGCCGTTTGGTCGAGGTATTCGGCAGGACAGTTTTGACACAAAAGTTTCGTAATTGTAATCAATTCATAACATACATATGATTTCTTACGATAAGTTAATTTTGAATTTTTTTCTAAAAGCAGCTTAAAATGGTATCACATAACTTAATTACTATTATTGAATATATAGATCATTTCAAATAATTCGAAAGAGATGCGCGTGCTTTATAAAAACAGCACAAGTATCGGCATCAATTTATTCCAAAAAAGACTTCTAATTTGGCCACCATTATTTCACTTCACAGCATAGTGTAATGTAAGATTCGAATACATAAGCAAATAAATGTTTTTTTTTATTACAACATTATCATTAACAGTTTATCATTGAGTTCGTATTAACGATTTATAACTGCTGTTGTAATTTAACACAGAATGCACCGATGAAAAAAGAGGAACATTGAAACCGTATTACGGTACGACGGCGAGAAAAATAATTATAACGGAATCCATCAATACTAAATGGCCTGAATAAAAGCAATAAGCGCCATTGCATTAATAGACATGGCGGTGTGTGTGTGCATTATATTGTACATCGTTCGATCTCCATTGTCATTCTGCTGTTATAGACAGGCATAACGGAAAACCTCGTTCGGCGGAAATAACACAGTGCTGTGTTCTATCCGATATGGCTAATCGGTGCTATGTTATTATTTTTTTACAGCAATATTCGATACCGGACATTGCCGCTAGAGTTTGTACGGGTTCTTTTCGCTACATTGACGAGGCAAAAAGATATTCTCGGTAGCAATATGTGCCTGAGTCACCGAATGCTATCCATACATAAATTATAAATGAAAATACCTACCATTATCAGTGAGCTACACAACTCATATACGTACTAGACATCAATGTACGAAAGAAAAATAATATTCAGCAAAATGGTACACAAGATTTATGACAGATAGTTTAATTCCCATAGATTCATTAAATTAGACAACATCGATAACAAGAAATTATGTAGTACAACCGAATAAATAATACCCGTTAAGAAATTGAATAATATTTTTTTGATCATGTTATATTTAGACGTCAATTACGCCAATTAATTCGTGGCGGTTTTTTGCGGTGACGAGGTTTTTATTGACAGCGTTAATGAACAGTTTGAGCACAATTAAAAACAAAAATATTCCATCGGCACAACAACCGGCAGCGGAATTTCAAAACTAATAAAATCCTCACTCGCTTTTTCTCAATACCATTACTAATTTATTCGATCAATGTTACTAAATTATGTAGCTACTCATCTGCCACCATCCCAAATTAAAACTATCGCGGCGTTTTCGGCGTTTCAGTTTTAGGAATCAAGCACAATATTATTTTGGACGACGTTAAGAACGTGCTTCTTTACAGTACGAGTCATAGCACCTTTCAAAAACGTGTGGTAACTGTATACTGTGCTTCGGAAACAGATTCTTACGACAAAATGTACGGGTGCGGTGGTTTGAGTTAAAAGGAATTAGGGGAGAGCGTTTAATTAGCCCCGTGTTACATCCAAAAGAAAAAAAAGGTAGCGATGAGCTTGGTTTGGATATGTGCCAGAACCCTGCCTATTCTTACATTTTTTTTTGGTTTTTGTCGCCCTGGAAAGACACTGATGGCAATCCATATGTACTTAAAAGAGCTACGTAACGCTGAAATAACTTGGGAAGAAGCAACGAGGCTGGTGGGGGAAAGAGTACCTTCGAGGTAGTGTAGTGGCCAATGCTCAAAGTAGGAAGCGAATACGAGTAAAATAAATAACGTTCAGATGTAATATACGAATAGGCCTAGCTAATATTTACTGATTGTTTTATATTGCAACCATTTATTTAAGTACCATAAATGAAGAGCTTGAAATCAAAAATGCCAAGATCTTTTTTTCCTGAACGGAGAAAAACACAATTTTCTTATAAAAACTAACACAGTTTTGATTATAAGGTCATATTTTAACCGTTTATTGCATGGAAACTACGAGGTTTCTAAATTCTTTTATTTTGAATCAGTACTCCAGTATTAATAGCGATGTCTCAATGTTGATAAAAAATGGATTTGGGCGTGTTTGATCCCAAGCTCATCAAATATCCATGTGAATATAAGCTAGAATTAGTCATATCGTACGAAGTCTCCGTCACAGGATATTCGTTCTAAACTAGGAATGATTAAATATTTATTTTACCGATTGCTGACTAACCAAACGCCAAATTTTACACTCAATGGGGGTTTATACAGTATGGGCATAATATCATCAAATTGTACCAGGGTTTGATATATCGAGACGGAACAAGATTACACATCCATGACGTGTAATTATTTTATTTTTTTTAAATTTGTATTTTACGGGAATTGTTTTAATATTTACTGTCCTGTCACTAACCAAAATAAAAATGTTTCAATCGATAAAAAAACACTTTTACAAATGTTAAACGGCAAGCTAACAGACGTAGATAAGCTTTTTTGTGCGTATTCTAAAAATCATGCATTGTTTTCATTTTGATAATGCCAGACTAGTCACCGTCAAAAAAAAACATTTATTTATTCATGACAACGAAGTCAGCGCAATTTAATGATAAATGTAAGATTGCAAAACGTATTTTTAAATGAAATCATATTTTTAAACAAAACAGTACATAAGCGAACAGCATTTTTTCTTATATCAAAATATTGAATTATTACTAATTGCGCATTGATTTGATCAAACATTTCGAAAATTAAATATCTATTATTTGCTAATATGATAATATTTATGTACGATCAACACATAATATATTGATATTCATTTACTTTTCAATAAATCAACAATTTCACGTTAGTACAGTGCACCTCTTAAGTTAAACATTTTTTATATTGACGTTTCCCGGTTAAGTAAACTGTAAGACACTACTGCTGCAAATCTTGTCGGAAAGAATTATCAAATCATGGTTCAAGATTTCCGTTACAGTATAACTTCAATATAACGGAGTAATGTGGGTGAGGGGGTTTTCGATTTAACGTTAAATTAATCTTTCCGTTTGTTCATATCTAAAGGAAAGGATTACGGCGATGCACAAAATCGTAATTTAAAAATACTTATTTGATAAGTTTACTTAAAGTAAATAAATTAAATTATGCAGCTGTGTGAATCAGCGCCCGGCGTTGCAGACGTCAGCGCTACGTTCAGTCTACGATTAGGGCGTCATTAAGACTAACTCGAGTGAGGTGATTACTGTTAGCATTTGGATTTAAACATGTATACCATTACGTTTTTTTTGGTTTTAAGATTTTATTAACCGTCACATTTGACTTGATATTTTTCCGTTAAAACGAGGTTCTACTTTATTCGTAAAACAGGAACAATTTCAAGTGATGACTTTTACGGAATATATACGTTTGTGTTCAATATTATTATAGATTTTTTATTGGTTTATCTGAAAAGACTTATTCATTGGAGATGCGACGAAATATAAATAAAAGAATATTCTTGTGTTGTTAGCTTATGTACACGTTTAACGATAATAATTTACAAATATTAAAAGCATATTTAAAACAGCAAAAAAGTTTGAGAATGCTAGTATTCGTAAAGGGTTCCACGGTTTAAGCACCAGCTAACGGTGGTAGCCTTTCTGTGGCTTTCTTATCTGCATGATTCATTCTTTTAAAAGTAACTTGTGGAGCGTGCTTAAGAATTTTAATTTATAATACATTAACATTACTCGCGATTTATTTTCGGAGCGAGTTTCATTTATAGTTTGAAATTTCTACTATTGTTCACGATGTTAAACCCCAAGAATAAATCCCCACTAATAAAAGTCATTACGACAAATACCGCTGGCCTAAACTTGGAGTCCACATGTAGGTAGTTATTAAATCAAAACATCGCCCTACTATCACGAAAACGTTTATTTAAGAAAATTTGCAATCACGAACTTATTACATAGAATATTTAAAAACAAAATTTTGAATTATTACAATACACAATAACTATTACAAACCTAGCTTGCTCACACGATTTTATAAATGTAAAATAAAAAAAATGACGTTAAACTCTGCGCAGAGAACAAAATGGAATTTAATTTTCGTCGAAATGGAAAAATATTATTTCTTTCATCTCGGAAAAAAACACAAAACCACAAAAGAAAAATAACTGCAAGTGAGTTTACAACTAAAGGTCTCTGGAAGTATCCTCCAGAGACTGGGAAGTCTCCCAACACACGTCAGGTGTGGATGGTATCCCAAAGAGCAAGGAAGAAAAAAACAAAAATCACATCGATATCGAAAAACAGTGTTGCCATTTAAGACCATTAACAATAAACAATAAACAATTGATATTACGGGTTGCCTGATAACAAAATTCAAACACAATTAATTTAGCTACACATTTTTTTTAAATCCTGCCAGTTTTCCTCACAAAAGTGGTTGTGGAAGCGGGTGCCAATAAAAACCCAACCTTGACAAACCACTCTGCCTTCTTTGGCACGAAGCTCCTTCGAGCACTTTAAAAAAAACTGGTGACTTCCAAACAAATTTCCTTGCTGCTCGACTCTCTCGTCAGCATCTTCTGGTAACGCAGACCGCATGATCTGCACGACGTCCAAACGCGACCAGTGCTCCCTCACGTCTCACGGTCCATGCATGAATGCAGCCTACTTCCCAGGACAAGCCAGTGGGTGGCAGCCACTCCAGGGCGAAGAGCTGCGAGGCGGCCACAGGATCCCGGATCACCCAAAGTGTTCCTCCGGCGAATCCATCCAGTCCTGATCACGGCACTGTGTTCCCATTGAACGACTTCTGGCGTGTCTCGGCGCATCCTGCCCGAATCTCGCCAGGTCTCCCCGTGGAGCTGCACTCTGCTTTCCTCGGCGAAGTTAGGACGTCAACATCATCTGGTGAGAAGGGCAGCACTTCCAATCGCTTTGGCAACGTCGCGTCTGCAAAACTAACGATTATACGGCATCGAACGGCTCGATAGACTTAATTACACATTAATGAATGTACTTAACACGGCAACAAAATTACAGTTGAATTTAAGAAAGTTGGACGCCACATCATTTTTATTACAAAAATAATGATGAAAAAAATTAACTTGAGAAACAACTTGATTTTTAAATTCAATGATTGCAAATCCCCATCCAGAGCAAGAGATCTCAAGGCGTGAAGTCCCGAAATTGTCGAACTTCGAAAGCCACCACATTGGGCCCACTTGACATTACTCGCGATTTATTTTCGGAGCGAGTTTCATTTATAGTTTGAAATTTCTACTATTGTTCACGATGTTAAACCCCAAGAATAAATCCCCACTAATAAAAGTCATTACGACAAATACCGCTGGCCTAAACTTGGAGTCCACATGTAGGTAGTTATTAAATCAAAACATCGCCCTACTATCACGAAAACGTTTATTTAAGAAAATTTGCAATCACGAACTTATTACATAGAATATTTAAAAACAAAATTTTGAATTATTACAATACACAATAACTATTACAAACCTAGCTTGCTCACACGATTTTATAAATGTAAAATAAAAAAAATGACGTTAAACTCTGCGCAGAGAACAAAATGGAATTTAATTTTCGTCGAAATGGAAAAATATTATTTCTTTCATCTCGGAAAAAAACACAAAACCACAAAAGAAAAATAACTGCAAGTGAGTTTACAACTAAAGGTCTCTGGAAGTATCCTCCAGAGACTGGGAAGTCTCCCAACACACGTCAGGTGTGGATGGTATCCCAAAGAGCAAGGAAGAAAAAAACAAAAATCACATCGATATCGAAAAACAGTGTTGCCATTTAAGACCATTAACAATAAACAATAAACAATTGATATTACGGGTTGCCTGATAACAAAATTCAAACACAATTAATTTAGCTACACATTTTTTTTAAATCCTGCCAGTTTTCCTCACAAAAGTGGTTGTGGAAGCGGGTGCCAATAAAAACCCAACCTTGACAACATATTATCCTTCCAAAACGATTGGCGGATGTGTAAAATTTATGAAAGGACTGAAGACTCCCGGTAATGAATAAACTCAAATATGTACAATGTACACACTCCGAATTTAAAGAATAATAAAATTATTATTCAATGTCAGTATTTTCTGTGAACTTCCTCGAGAAACAATGAAAGAATTTTTCTGAAGAGATTCGAGTATTTTTAAAAAGTCCCTTGTATATTCCGGCAGTTGAGAAACGCGGTAAGTTTACTTTTACGTTATACTTTCAGTATAAAATATGGTATACCATAGTAAAATTACTTTTAACCCCAAATGACGTGAACAGCACGAGGATCATTCGTAGAATTGTATTAATAGCAGTCGGAGTTTTGAAAAATATATTTAATGATGTGTATTCAAACAAAACAATCCAAAGTGTTGAAATTGCATGCTCGGCTGACTAAAGATGATCTGACGGAAAACATATCGACTGTGGAAAGGGAAAAGGACGTAACCCACACATATCAAATTTTACAGGAGGCGCAAAAAACATGTTTTGATGATTTCGGGCTAAATGCAAATTATGAATTATACACAACTCTGAAATGCACGGAGACTTCTAAACTGGTGTTTAATTGACATAATCTAATATTAATTAAAGAGATTTTCTGAGAAAAACCTTTATTTCAGTCTTTTTTCATGGTTTTATTTTTTTACAATGTCATATTTTTCAAACATAAAAGCTAATTTCAGATACTAATTCGGCAATTGCAGTTTACGTCCTTTTGATAGAACGTGTATCAAGTTTGATACATTGTGATTATTGAAAAAAAGCTGTTTTGAAAAAACTGTTGGTTACGTCCTTTTTCCTTTCCACAGTCGATAAATATAAGTTAAAATGAAATTACTGAAAAAAATCCTGGGAGTCAGTCGTTTTTCATTTTAAAGCTGGAGTCATCTTCTGTTTACACGACTCCACAGCCTTGATCAATAGTTTTTTTTTAAACCATGTCCGCTCCCAATGTGGAGCATATGGACTCCTAATGGAGTTTATCTCAACAGAAGTGTTTCTACGAGAACTGCTTGTTACTCAGTTGCTCAACCTCTCTTTTTTCAAAGACCTCTCTCCAACCTCTCTTTTTTCCTTTTATAAACATACAAAATACTCACCGCGTGAACTCTCGTGTCATTTGTCGCGTTTAATTTATTTTTAATATACATATATATTTATCGATAGTACGATATATCACAAAAAATGTATCATATAATTATAAAAAAATATAATATAAAAAGTTGAAAATATTCGATAATTCTCGCGGTCCCCAGTTTGAAAACCGCAGATCTACAGGATTCAGAATTGACAGTATAATAAATTGTCAATGAAGTTCTAAAGGTTGGCGACCGCTGGTTCAAATGATAAACATCTTCAAAAAAAAAAACTTGTCGTCGGTCCAGTAGGTAGGTACTCGGGTTGTTTATAAAAATACAGACATTCCAAAGACTATGAGATGACTCGTATGAATAAGCGACAGTGTTGCATCCACCAAAATCAGTAGATACATAAAAGGTTAACGCCCAGACGGTTTTACGAAGAACGTAGAAACACAATAATACAACGCATTTCTGTTAGCTGGTAGGTATACTTGCTACGTAATTTCGATTTCAATTGCGGAGTTTTTTTTTTCAAAGTGCACCATAACGTTGTTTAGTGGTAGCACTCTGGCAACAATACCAGATTAGGGATTTCAATACCGGTTATTCATATTAGATACCGGTATTAAAACAAAATAGTACAGCACACTGGGACTGCAATACCGGACGAGTAAAATATAAAATATATTATAAGCGGATGATTTTCATACATATCTTACGGCTTTCAAAATAATAATATCAATTCTAAAACCTGTCGATATTGAAAAAAAACTCTTAGCAGATTTAAAATAGTTCAATTCAAATGTCATGGTGTTTTTAAATCCATGTCTGCTCCTAATATGGAGCATATAGTCTCCCAATGGAGGTATCACAACAGAAGTATTTTCTATGAGAAAATGTGTGTCACTCAGTTGCTCAACCACTCTTTTTCGAAGATAATAGGGGCAGGACTGGTTGTGGACTAGTGGTTGTCTAATCGCTCTCTCTACGTCCCATTTTTTAAATGGTAATTTTTAGAAACCACAAACATTTATGCCTTCGAACAGAAACGATTGAAGAGACTCGAGTCCGTGAATTCCGTCACGGAAGCCGACGACGTCGAACGCTGCGCCACGGACCACGGACATAGTTCATCTACATTAAAAATAGATTTCAGCTAATTTTCAATATGGAAATACCGGTATTTTTAAAACCGGGGTTTGTATCCCCTGGTATAATTCATAATATCTACACAATTGTAATGTGGTGTTAGAAGTCTGCCTACACGAATTCGGCTTTTGCTCGTGAGCCTGAACCCGAACCGGGTTCGAAAGGGTGCGCACGAAATGTCTCGCAGATTACGTTTCATGATTGGTCCATTTTTTTGTTGTTTTACAATTGCATTATTCAGTCTATACTTTCCATTGAATTTTAACTGTATATATATATTTTGAAAATTAATATTCTTTATATGCATGCATAACCTTTATTACACAGAATTATATATGTTGTTGAGCATTGAACAACTAATTCTCGGGTTAAGTTCCGATTAGAAAAAATAAGACCTGAATGAATCAGGCGGCCCTGTATGTGGTGTACTATTATAATATGAATTGAATTAAGACTATCACGATTATATAAAATACATATAAAGATGTATTCATATTTATTGTAAAAGTTATTTTAACTGTATCATATTTGTCTAGTTATGTGCGTCACGTGCATTCTAATACAACAACAATATGTAATCTCATTTAAAAAATTGTTAAATTTAATGTTTATTACGCAAGACCGGCTCTGTTTTTTTTTTTAATTAAACTTCTTGGAACAGTGTTAACATTGAGAATTTCATTCATATTCTCATCACATCATGTTGGTATTCCAGTATGATCATAATGGTAAATGTTTTTTCAATTTTTATATAAGTGGGTGTGTTTGTCTCAATGCTCAATCATTGGGTACGCCACTGTTTGTGGTTTTTTGACGATCATTTTACTTTTAAAATGATATTGGTGTAAACTAGGAAGTAATAATTTAAGCAAGTGAGAGTTTCTACCATGTCCTAATCAAGAAAGGAATTGTATGGGTATTAATCGTATGTAAGTGAAAAGAAAATACACAACACATTTTCAATAAAGAATGGGAAAAACTCTCGAAGTATCAAATAAATATTTTAAACTTGAAACAAACAGCACGGAATAACAGCGTAAAATTATGGAGCATTAACATATAATTTGATTTGTAATTGAATATAGAAATTAAGAAAGATTTTTCGAATCAACTATCCCACGATTTTTAAACAATCGGTAACTTGCAACACCCACACTATTGTCCAAAAATATATGTTGTATTCAATAAAATGCAGCAATGTATTCTACCGGTGTAGATGTATCCCAGTTTCGTATCCATACGTACAATCATACCCAACACGTACGCAAAATGCTACGATGCCATTTTATATTTCGAATAATTATAAATTTCAATTATGATTAATTGTAATCTTGGTTTATTTCATTGTTTAAGCGTCGCACCGAAACAAGAAACCCCTTTTACCAAGTACATTTATATTAAGATACGTATATTGTTAATATCCTCCTAGTACATTCTATCAATACCTACCTATCTATTTCTTCCAGATAAAATAATGTTCAAAGTAAAAAATAATATAAAAATAAATAACGACGAAAAGGTAAATGAAATTGAGTAGAAATCCGCATGTGCTGCATTTATAGGATACTGAGCTTGCCGAAATTGTATACATACTCCGAAATTTGTACCTATCTAATAACAACTCAAATATTCCAAGCAATTCAAGAATTTTAATCTAAGCCTTAGAAATACTTTAGCTTCAAAGGTTCACAGAAGTATATCCATTGATGAGTAATAAAAATTCAGTTCCCATACAAACGTTCAACGGAATACAAACGTCGCGTGTACCGGTAAAATATTCACACAGTAAAAAACGCTCCATACGTAAATTACATTAGAATGAATTCAATCCAATAGCAACAACAAAAAAAAACAACTTGTGTCTCATGATTTACTTAAATACAGTAATAGAAATTGTGAACCTTGCAAACTCTGGAAGTAATATATTTTTAAAATGACGTGTAATGGATTTTTTTATTCGGGTACTCTCATTGGTCATTGGAATAACTCTAATCGATTTTGGAAGCAGAATTTATACGGAAGAGGAAGGGTAGTGAGCCCCAGACGGATCAAATAACCCCACACCCGTGTTATGGGCGCGACCCTGACGAGGGTTGGATACAAGTACGTAGTAAAAAGAGCTAGCGGTCCGAGTTCCTAAATTGAAAACACAAAAATAACACAATTATAACAGAACTTGCACGATATAATCGAAGTAAACGATGAGTTATAAGAATTACTTACCGGTTGTGTTTGGATTAAATCCTTAGAAGAGTATCTGCAGCTGATTCGTTTCCTACAAGCCGGCACAAAGAACTACTCAAGAGCGGGATTGCAACTGAACTGAACACAACTGACAGTTGGGCGAAGCGACGTTCCGTTCAAGTTCGAACGGCCACAAACATCGGGGAGCGGTGCGGTGATGGCGTCGGATCGCTGGAGCATAAAAAAGGATGATTTAAATTAAAATACATTAAAAGCGCAAGGATCTTTTATCGTTAGATTTTACGTGGATGACTGCGATATTACTTCAGCATAGAAACAGTATTAAATTCATTTTTTGGCAAAACGTGTTTGCATATTATCATAACAATAATCTTTTAATCAAAGGCGTAACTATAGTGCCCCCCGATGGCATTCGATTATTTCTTCTTAACTGTATTACCAATTTGCCAAATTTTAATTCCATGTATAAATAAATGTAAGTTCTTCTTACATTTTAGACAAAATAAATTTTAATTCAAAAACTCAATTATAAATACCAGGCTTTCCAATATTTCATTAGAAATGTTATTTTAATAATTCAATAAAATTTTATAAACCACAATAGTAAAAAACACATTTCTGTAAAAAATGTATAACATAATTATTATAATCATTTAAGACAGGGATTTTGAGCGGAGCGCGGAGCAGTGAAGCAACAAGTTTTTGGCCGAAGCAGGAGTGGAGCCGGAACATGGAAATTTGTTGTGCTCCACTGCTCCAATATGTATATACTTGTTATCTGCAATTTTATTCAAAAGAATTAACGAGGACAATGAATAAAAACTACCTATTTTTTTCATATGATTTTTGTATTGCTAATAATATATTAAACATTTATAATAATCTATTATAAATGTATTAACGTACTCTTATCATTGTATGTACTTTTTCATTTTATTTTTATATTAGTTTTTTTCACTTATTGTTGTTATCCAAATAGATGTACATATTTTATTTTTTAATTTTCCATCGTAGACAGTCAAATTATATTCTTGATTATTTTCTCTGTTTTTGTTATCATGGCACTTTGGAATTACCTAATGCGCACCATGTGGCTTAGTTGTATAATTTATATTTAAAATGTATGTAGGCATGTATTATTAACAATAATACAAAATTAATTGATTACAATATATATCAAATGTTTTAGTATGAAATAAATTGCTTTAAATAAAGTTTTTTTCTATATAAATAAAATTAATAAATAATATGCCATCTATTAAAATTATTCGGAGCACGGAGCGGAACTGGAGCAAGTATTTATGTGTCGGAGCGGAGCTGAAGCGGAGTAACAAAAAAATGCTTGCTCCAGATTCCTGATTTAAGAAACTATATGTTTAACCATTATTTTTTCAATTATAATAAAAGTTCATGTCAGCAAAATCGGACTTCATTTACCAAAAACCACCGCGAATTCGATAAAAACATCTTATTTTGCATGTCACCAGTATTTACGACTACGATGAATAATAAAGGTATTAATACTTTAAGAAAGTAATTTGTTACGTCTACACTACATTCAATCGCTTCACAAACCCATATTTATAAATTATTAATTATAATTTATTACACATTAGAAGTAATCCTCTTTTATTATGATACGAGCAGCAGTCTGAAACATAGCAAATGAGTCATTGCGCAGGCTACGAAGAATTTTGCGACGTTTGTATGAACCTTAGTTTATGTATGAACCTCTGTTGTATGTACAACGTACCTACATAGAATTAATGTGTAAAATTACTACTGTGATGGATGATGTTTTTGGAAATAAAAATGCGTGTAGATGTCAGCCTAATCTGAATCACATAACCAATAAACATTCATGTATACTTTGAGCCTACTTCGAAATAAGTAGGCTCAAAGGAGCCTACTTATTTCGATTTTCATTTTTTTTTATTCCTACAATAATATCTAGCCCATTCGTGGAAAAGCAAAAGGGCGCATACGTCTGCAACATAAGTAACCAAAATAGAAGTGTTAAGCCAGCCTAAGTCAGCCAATTCATAAATTACCTTATACCTAATCAATAATTGTACATACCTTGATAATAGTTTAAATCGTTGTCCTTATAAGGATGATGAGTCTACTTGAATGCCACCGTACCAATTGACATTTGAATACAATATTTTCTGTCTCGATATATTTTTATTCTATGTTGCTCATATTATCAATTGGTACAGCCCAGTAGCAACGTTTATAAATGATACAAACGCCAAATATTTGGAACTGATAAAGATAACTTCTTGCCATTTTTTGCTGGATTTTCAAAACAAATTTTATACACGGGTGCGTTGCAATACTTGATTCAAATAAGTGTTCATATTGGAAGCAATCACATTACTAACTCTGTAAATTAAGTAGTAGATAAAACAGACAATTGGTACAAAGACTACAAAGGTACCTACTATTCAAATAGGTATGATACACAGTGGTGGATTAAGCACATGTGAGGCCCAAGGCGCAATACAATTTGGAGGTCCTGTTTTTCGGATAATAAAAGATCGTGAAATAGGTATTATACCTAGTAAAATGAGATAAATATATCAAAATCTGAACAAAAAGTATACGGATAATATGCTATAAGCCAGCGTTTCTCAACCGGGGGCCATGTGGCCCCCTTGGGAGCCACAGCATGCTCCAAGGGGGCCACAGAAGAAAATATCAGTTTTGGGGAGCCACAGCAGACTTTAGGGGGGCCACGGCCACTCAAAATATAATGAACTGAAATTTATATTCAAATCAAATATAATAGAGTAGGACAATAATACATTGCAGCAGAAATAATGTATTTATTATACATACTCTTTACTATTTTTTCAATGATATTTAAGGATACCATAATAACTGCATCTAAAAGTAAGTGTCGACAATATTGTATTGACTATCTTGTCCACGGATTTCTTTCATCACCCTATGATATTATGAAACTCGTGTGCGTTAAATATGTTTTGCTTCACTAATGCTACTATCCATTTTAACACATAAACATTTTAATAATTAAAAAAAAATTAAGAAGTTTCCGCAGCAAACAAATAGGATTTATAGTATTCAGTGAAAAATTAGACACTGGTTTAAGGCAGTATTCTAGTATAGAAATTTGTAAAAGTTGACTCTTTTTTTTATATTTTTTAAAATTTTAGATATTTGAGAGTATGTCCTCAAAGGGATTTTTCAAAAATTCAATTATTTACTGAGTTAAAGCGATTTTGGTGACGCAGCAACTAAGCTGGTCCGACCGGAACAGATCGAAATTCAAAACTTTAAATGCGTTTTTCTCGAAACTACTTTTTTCAAGCTGACGTACATAATATCTCAAGTTCTACCATACCGATTTATTTGAAATTTTGTGTGAACCTTCTTTATACATTTTTCTAGAGCCCATAGCAGATTTAAGTCAAAATTTTAATTTTTACTATTTTTAAAAAAATTGTTAAAAAAAACGTAAAAACTCCATTTTTTTTCAAACGGCTGCCATTTTCTGAAAAAATTTTTTTTTTAATCGTCAAGGTAGGGCTTCTAGCGAAACTTTTATTTATTAAGAATCCGTTAATTTTTTTTTCAAATGACCAGAAAGGTTGGAATCGTGTACGTGAGGACACCATCTTTTTTTTGGACCTCTCCCTTTACCAGCCGATAACTTTTCGAGTTTTGTTTTTTTTTTTTTTTTTTAATTTTTTATATATTTTCAAAATGTAAATAAACGAATGGTTAAAAAATAGACGGGAAAAAATTCTTTGTTTATTTTTTACAGAGCTCGAAAAACCACTCAAAATTCGTGCCTCTACACTAGAATACCCCCTTAATTAAAAGTTTCTTACGAAATTTCCAATTTAACTGCAAAAGCTAGAAAAACGCATTATATTTCCAAATCTTTGATTTTGTAATTTCAAGAGTTATGAATGAAAATAAAATTACTCAGATGATTCCTTTGAGCAATTTCGTTCAGTATCAAGACGTATGTATGAGATGGCAGATAATAATAAAAACGACTAATTGAACATTTTGCCTTGCAAGTTGACTAACCTAAAACGATGTGACAGATTTTTGATGACGAAAAAATTAGTTAAGATAATTTAATGCTCTTTGTTAAAAAATCTTAAGACACCAAAGGTGTAACGATTGAACAAGGAATTAAGATTTTTTATGAATAAAAGATATTTTGCTTCAATTGTTGAAAGTATTGAAGTTTTACTTTGATAAATAATCATGTACTATTTTTTTTGAATTTCCTGCGCGATTCATCGTCAACATTAGATTGTAAAAAATGAAACCTTTGTGTAAAACCCCTAAAATTGTAATAAACAGTAAATTTAATAAAATCCCATTGACTTCAAGAATGTCTTTTTCGAAATCATTGTTTTTAATCTGCAAATACCAAAACGCAATACTAAAGACCAAAACTGATCATTGGCAAAGCTTTGTCCCTTCGCTTAGTGGCTAGTGTCCTAAGGGTCCTCCATGGGGCTGCAAATTCAAGTACCGCCCCGGGTGGCAGGACACCTTCCTACACCACTGCATAGCATGCCAAAATTTCTTGCGTAGCAGGTATTAAGTAATTGAAGCCTAACACCCAATCTATGGGAGTGGCTGGTAAAGTACGTGATACAAGCTTTGTAATCTTCTTCTCTTACAGAAAATTATTCTTACCGAATAATGCAGTGCATTGATAGCCCTTACAAAAGCATACAAAACTATTTCTACAAATGCATCGCCGGTTCTGCTTGGTAAACTTTTGTTAAATCTGTGCATTAAAGTTCAAGGCGTAACAGCAATGCTACATAATGGGTGTCAAGTCCCAGGTGAGGAGAATTCTTTGACTGCCTCCTTCTCGACCAGACCCTTCATTATTAAGGCCCATAGAACTGTGGCACACAGTATTGCTACAGACGCTGCTATGCGAATTAGGTAAAATTGATGGGAAATTATTCTTAGGACAGGCAATCTTATAAATTCTTTTAAAATTTAAAAATGCAAATAGAAACCAACGCTTCGACTCCAATTTTTCGGAAAGGCCAATATATAGCTAGCCATGATCACTTCACTGCCAAGCTCTTCCATGTTGGCTGATTAGTAAATAGCCTAAAATATAAATGCGGCAATATGATTTGGAATGCTGAATTTTTTGAGAATGTCCAAACATGAACAACGAACGGAAAGAACTGCTCAAGATTATACGACCACAGTCGTATCTGGTGGTCCTGTTGGCCATGCCGACTTAGTTGCATCTAGGGAAAATTACAAATCATTAAAAGAGCTTACGGCGTCTTATGAAGAGCGAAATGAAGTAATTTCATGAAAACTTTTAAATATTTTAAAAAATAACGATTTAGCATTCGGCACCATGCAGTGCATGCAAACTAGTTAAAAAAAATGACACAAATAACGCTGCAGAATACGCCCCCGTAAGAATAGTGTGAACCATAGTAGGCTGTGATGGGTACAACGCTAGGTACCCTAGGGATTTAAAAAAATATGTTATATTATAATTTTTTTTGTAAACATATTTTTTTTAACAAACATTTTTTAAAAATAAATGACCTACATATTTTTTCATTTTTAAGAGACCCGAGAGTTTTATTACTAGGGGTAGGGGGGCCACGGAAAAATATGAGACTCAAAAGGGGGCCACGGGCTTAAAAAGGTTGAGAAACTATGCTATAAGCTATTGTTTAGGCCCCCGAGATTTGGAGGCCCCAGGCGCGCGCCTCATTCGCTTATGCTTATAGAGTAATCCGCCACTGATTATACATATTATAAAAAACTTGATACACAAGTTTGATCTAGAAAATTGTCAAAAATATCAAATATTGGCAGTGGAATCAACAATTACTGAAACATTTTTTAATCTAATTACACATTATTTAATAATATCAGGACCGGTTTCTTTCATTGCAACCATTATCAGCTGATACAAATATGCATTGATAGAGTGGCATTTATACAAATTTAGATAAGACTCATAGCAAGGTGTAACAACAAATTGTTAAACGAAATATGAAAAGAATTTTAAATATAAATCCGGTGAAGCAGGACCTGATTTTTATATATAATCTGGAATTATTACATTTTTTTAAAAAATAGTATAATGCCTTTCCGGCAAGAGTTGTCGGAGAATTCTTTAAAAGTGACTAACAAGTACTTTTTATTATGATATAGACATTGGTGTAGTGGTAAATTAATAGGTATCAGGTCGGTCATTGATTTCTTCCCTATTTTTTTTATGTCCTTCCGAAGCTTAAAAACCACTAGTTTCAAAAATTAAATCAATAAAAAAAACACGCAATTGCGCTCACTTCTTGTACGATGCATTTGATGATAAAATACAAAAACTTTCAAATAAATCAAATGAATATATGTATGTACATACTTTAAAATTAAGTTACTAGTTAAAAAGGTGGCAGGACATTTTTAGGTACCAGGTCGCCGACCTAGCCTGACCTAGCCCCACTACACCACTGGATATAGGATCACATATACCACAGAAATATAAACAAACTAATAATGGGCTAGGTTAGTGGGCTGCGACTGTGTTTGGCAAAAACATCTGTAATTGTTTTTAATTGAAAATGTAGTTCAGATGCCTTTTATAATCGTCTTTTAAGCTGTACATACTGCTGAAATTATTTTTAATACTGAAGTCATCAATCGGCAGCGACAGCAGTAGAAAAGAAGCAGTAAAAATTAGCAGTAAGATAGAGTTTAAGAGGTGCGATCTCAGCAAATGTAACTCAATCAAATTGAGGACCTTTTAATCAAAAGCCAGCATAAGAGTTTTAAACATTTTGCTCTCAAAAGAAATTTCAATCGTTGTATAGTTCAGTGCTTCCCATTTTGTGGGCCGCGACCCCCCGGGGGGGGAGAAGCACTGGTATAGTTGATAGTTTGCTCAATGAGTTGACTTATGAGTTTGCCTGCATTGTTCACGCACATTTGGTACGGCATCGCATTCATAACTTGAAATATTCAAAATTTTCGGATTTACATGAATAAACCTCTGTAAGTATAGTACTTACTGAGTAATTAACATCGAAGACTTAGAAATATATTCTTCCCAATTAAATTCATGTTATTATAATGATATTTTACAATCAGCTGTCAGAAGCAAAATTTCATTTTTTATCAAATTGTGTGATAGATCTACTCAATAAACACCCGGCTCGAATTCCAAACAGTGAATGCACTTTTATTTTTATTATCAAAAACTTGACCTTCATAATAACCTATGATTTTGATTTGGTACAAAATACATATTATGTCGTATACATCACCAGAGACGGGTTTACCAATAAGATAACTAGGCTGAATCTGTGGGCCTCAAAATTCCCTAGAATTGATCGATTTTTTTATATTAATAAACAACTACATATTTTAAGAAAGTAAAAAATACAATATTGAAAAGTTCTCAGGATCAGGTTTTGCAGGATCCGAGCACCAGTCTCCGTTCCTTTACACATATATACAACTTTATCTTTTTTTTTAATCTGAAAAAAAATATGAAGCGCTTTTAATTACAAAGATTTGTTGAAACGGTTGATGGGTATTTTTTTCGAAGCAATCTCAGAAGTGGAATAGCCTAGAGCCGTATAGCATTTATTCATCTAAGTGCGGCTCTGTAAATCACTTACATAAAATGTATACAAACGGCATTAGTTACACAGCATAATATTCATGTGTGTAACTTAAAACAACCCACATGTTATGAAAAATCAAACAATAAAATATCGTCCTTATTCAGACAAAAAATGTTAAGTAGAAGAAAAAAAATGATTTGATAATACCAAAATGTTCCTTTTATCCACTTTGATCATCTGTCGAAATTCCTTAATTTTTTTTTGAAAAGTTTATATTTCAAAAAATATCTACGCGTAAATTTCTTTACTGAAGCATTTTTTGAAAACATTTTTGAGATAAAAAAAACACTGAGCACCATAAATATATAAAAAATACTTGTTTTATTCCCTTGTCGACTTCGGGCTATAGTTTTGTACTTTAAAGGGGATGGATGGGTCTATAAAATATATGTTTCCCAGGTTGTCAAAAATATATGTTCTCGTATTTTTTCTTTGCTATACATATATGTACATTCCACTTAGCCCAACCTATTTTTCACGTCAGAACGAAATTACGCCCAGCAAATATAATATTCTTTTCGATAAAAGGCATTTCAAACAAAACTATTCTTCTTAGTTCTAATTTATATAAATAAAGAATTTCCACGAAGTTACCGCGGAATTCACAAAAAAGATTAGTTTTATTTTATATTTGCTTCAAATTTATTTTTCAACGTGAAGAATAAATGATTGGTTGAGATTGATAGTCGTAAGGGGATTTCTTTCGATTCGGCGAGTATTTTGATATTGGTTTTTTTTACACTTAAATTTATAAAGCAAAGCAATATTTACACATTTTTAGATAAAATTACAACCAGAATCTAGTTGGAAACAAAATGGAATCTTTTTGAAACGATAAAATTATACTTGGCAATTGGCATCAAATAGATTTTCATTTTTATGCCAAATCTCAGGAGAGAGTCTGTCTTTATCAGTTCTTAGACATATCAGATAGAAAGACAGTCAATCTCTTTGCTTCCATTAAACGTCAAATCATCGTCCCACATCTCCATGGAATACATTATATGAGGAGTCATAAACGGCCTCCCAGTATGACGAACATAGACCCCCTAAGAGAATACGCATTACATGACCATAACAGAACAATCTTTTTCTTCTTTTCTCTGGCGCTACAGTCCGAAGTAAACCTTAGCCGTCTCAATCAATCTCCTCCAATCCACACGGTCTTCCTCCTTTCTACGCCACTCACTGAGCTCCAGAGCTCGCAAGCTTTGTGATACTCCATGCCAAGTCAACCATCGCTTTTATTTTTATCGTTTTTAGTCCATTTTTTCATCTACAAATTCCTTAGGAAATCAAGCAACCGCACCCCTCATATTTGTCGCAAGTATCTGATTTCAATGATAGTAATTCAATATTCTCCAGAAATTGGCGGCCATGACATCCCGAATGGGCAACCCGAAATTATGTACCTACTGTTGATTAATATAAATTGTAATGGCTATTTTAAATTTGTGAGAGTTTTGAGCCTCTCGGTAACAAGGAAGGTGATTAAAATAATAATTATTGGCTTCAATCTTTAGTATCGATTTTTTCAAAAATAAATAACCCAAAAACGCTTGATTCACGCTATATAATAATGCCTAAAAATAATATTCAAAACTGAAATGCTACATACTCGCAACAAAAATTAAATTCTTATGGCTGCGTGCAGTGCCTCAGAAAAAGAGCCTCAGAGTTTATACCGTAATCTGACCCGGCTGTATATATTTTTAATTGGCATTAGTTCCGCCATATGGCTTAAATAATTTATTTCGTTAACGTAGCATCAAACTCTCAATGGTCTGAAGGATACGATTTTTTTCTAAGAATAATAATTATAATGAAAAATGAATGAATGAAGCGTTATCAAAAGAAATCTACCAATCTCGAATAAATCATGACGACCAGTTCGTCAACTTCTTGATAGAAACATTTGTTATACCAATTGTAGGCATTGAAAATATTATTGCTGATCAAATTTTACTACCTTTTTTTTCAATATTTTAAAACATATTTTTATATTAACGTAACAACCTTGTTCGATGGCGCGATTATGTTTTAAATTTTTTGTGTAAATGCAGCAATGATAGATTGTGTTTCCGGATAATATATTTTACGAAATCACACAGGAAATTTTTCAGAATACCATGTTGCTCAGTCATAAACAATAATCAAGAAAGCGAACTGAATTTTATCAAATATTGGTATGCAGAAGGAGGGGTGCGGGGTAGCCAGACAAGCATTTTCGTTATAATTTGAAATGCATTCTTAGAAAATGTTATAAGTACTACACCTTTCGTAAAATATGTACAAAATTAATAATACTAACGATAATTGGGTAATCTACTTGTTATTACTTATGGGGTGTTCTTGGCACAGAGGTATTAATTAATAAATGCAATTTTGAAATTTGTCACCTTCATGTCATTCTTATAAACTAGATAATATTATGATTGTTTTACAGTATTTACACTAAAGGCTTTTCACGATGCCGATGCTAAAGATAAAAGGATTATAAGTAGTCAATCTTATATTATTTACTTAAATCTTTTATTATCATGAGTCTAAATAAATTTAGAAATCTTTCTAAATATAGGAAGAAATTAATTTCTCCTTGATACTTGATATATCTCCCAAAATACAATAATTTTCGAAAAAATATATTCATACATAAAAAAAATTAAGCCACCTGGAGTAAAAACTCCTAGTTCATAAATAAATAATAGTAAAAGTGATTTAAAAACTAAATTAAAGGAAATATTGGGGGCGGCAAATTCAAGGACCCCTTCTTACACCACTGGGGCCTAAAGCAGGGGTAACCAAATCCATGGCGCATTGAATGATTACAAGTGGCACATTGCATTAGAGCGCCTATTTATTCCTTTGAATAAGGCATCATAACTGATTGTGAATCAATCTACATATGTTCAGAATGCTGTCAATTCAATGCATACAGCCTTCTTACTCACCGTTTTGCATTGTTTGTGAAAGTACTCTTTCACAACATACTCGATCTTAATAGACACTATAAAACAAAGCATCAAACTAATATAAAAGAATCATCTAACGACTGTGGAACATATTTATCTCCACCAAACGAGACTCTCCGGCAGCTGTAGCACCATGAGTGGGGTAAGTGGCACATGGGAGGCCCCTGGCGGGATAAAATTTGGAGGCCCTTTTATACGGATAACATATAAATGTCAGAAAATTCCAAGTAAAATACTATAAATATATAAAAATCTGAACAAAAAGTATATGGGCTATATTATATAAGCTAAATTCGGAGACCCCGCGCGCTTCATTTGTTTATAGGGTAAACCGCCACTAAGCGGGGTCCACGTCAGCGATCACCCATTCGCTCAAGAGATCATTTTTGACTATTGTAGATTGGTCAGATTGGTGGTCCTATAAACGTGTGTCTTTTGAACAGTCGTAAAATTATTAATTGAATCGCGTTATTGAGTTATCCCTGTCCATAGTTTACAACTCGAACCGTGAACGTAAGAAAATAAGAAATGTGCTCGAGTTGTATGGCTCACCTGAACTCGTCAACAAAAGGATTGGCGCATAGTATGCAAAAGGTTGGCTACCACTGGACTAGGGCATTTAGCGATTTATTATCACTACGACACTGGATATTGTCATCATAGCTTTTTTATTATAAATATTTTTTATGGAGAGTACCTATATTAAACTATATTATGTATGTAAAAAATAATCCCTACATTCCCTACATTCCCTACTCTCTTTGGAAAAAGAGAGGTTGAGCAACTGAGTAACAAGCAGTTCTCGTAGAAACACTTCTGTTGAGATAAACTCCATTAGGAGTCCATATGCTCCACATTGGGAGCGGACATGGTTTAAAAAAAATATATTTAATTAACATTGCACAAGGTTGACAAATTATTAATTTAAATCTTTTACAACGGAGAAAAAAAATAGTACAATTTAATATTAAAAGCAGTAGAAAAAAATGGCAAGGAAGTCAACTAAGTTAGCTCCGACAAACTCTACTTTAATACATAAAAAATAGTATTCGTCGGAACTCACCCAAGTCTACGAGGAATATATCGACATCCGATGCAATATTGTTGAACACCGTTAAAGCTCTCCCCAGTGGCATCCCCATTGGCAGGCTGGTTCTACACCTTGGGAGAACAAACAATTCATGTCCGGGATTTCTTAAAAAATAATCAGGAACATTTAGATTCACATTCTCAAGAATGGTGGAATTCTCATTTTGGCCTCGTATAAGTCGAAAGAAATATATGGCCAGATACATTTCTCTTCGAACGTTCAAGCTATTGAAGTTAAGCATGCCTAAGAGAAAGCCAGTTGGATAAAGCCATGGGTAATATCCATACACCCTCATATAGAGAAGTCTCAAAAATTTCTTCTGAATCTTCTCCACCATAAGGGTATATTTCGAGCATCTTGGGGCCCAAACAATTGACCCACTCTCAAGTCTGCTTCGAACCAAAGCGTTGTACATTAATATTAGACTTTTAACTCCCGAAAAGACTCTGGTGGTACGGATGATAAAGCCCAACATTTGTAATGATTTTTTGCAAGTAATCTTAATGTGATTATTGAATGTTAGTTTGTTCTCAAATTGTACGCCAAGATCATTGACTGATGAAATTCGCGAGAGAATTCGGCCATTCATTGAATAACGGAAAAATAACACTTGCGACCCTCTTGTAAAGGATAAAAGATTGCATTTATCAATAATGAAATCTTGTTTGTTACACCGCCCCCAATCTATTATATTATCTATATCAGACTGAAGACGATGACAATCATCTAAGGTGACAACCTTCAAAAAAAGTTTCAAATCATCAGCGAATAACAAGAACATAGAATTTTTAATGACGTTTGCTATATCATTTATGAAAATAGTGAACAGCAATGGCCCCAGGTTTGAACCCTGCGGAACACCAGAGAACGTGCAAAACGGCATTGATTTGAAAAGCCAATACGATAATAGGCTTTTTGGATACATTTTTAATCTAAATTTAAACAAAGTTTATTTTCGTTTGTAGTAACTTTTCACAAACATTAACGACAACAAAAAAATACCAAATTTCATTTGAAAACCATCCATAACTTTATAGAATTGATTTGTATCATATATGGATGTAGGTGGTAATGTTTGTGTCCAATAATTTTATTATAACAATAAACTATAATACTACGACAAGTATACGCAAGGAAGAAAATAAGACAGTTAACAGAAATTGCTTGGCAGCGGTATTTGAATGTATTAAATATCATCGCTGTATGTACCTTTTTCTATTTGTGTCATGTATTTCGACATTATTGTTATTTCTTTTAATTCACGGCTGATTTAATAGTTATGATTTGTCAGTTCAAATACATCCGTGCACTTGGAATGCCTGAAGATGCCGAAAGGCGAAACCCGGGTCGTTAGCGATAAAACTCATGTAAAAGTACAAAATTCAAACAATTCAAATTTGATATTGAAATTCCATCAAGCACCCTCAGTCGAAATACTTAATTTAGTTATGATTTGTATTATTACAGTGGAACCCCCAATTACACTACCCCGAATTACGCGCCGGCTTGAAATATTCGCATTCCATTGCCGTTACTAAGAGACGGTCGTCTGTGCTTCGCATACAGTTTTTTTGTAAAACTAAGGGAAATCTTAGTTTTGCGTTTTCCGCGGAAAAAAATCAAATCCCTTATTTTGAATGACATTCACACCCCCAATTACACGGTCCCGAATATAGTGTAAATGGGGGTTTTACTGTATTATGATTTCATACAAAGCATACTTACATTATTTATATTTGATAAAGAATGCAGTCAAAAAAGATTTGATGGAGACATTATTAAGTTTATTTATCATTCATTATTTTAAATTCCACTCGGGGTGGGTGAAGTTACTTATACATTTTTTTATTACAAAATAGCAATATTGGACGCTTTCACAAAACGTGATGAATAATAAAAAAAACCCAATATAATTTTGATAGTTTTAATTTCATTTATTATTTTAAAAATAAAGAATTATAGTCAAACCAATGATATTCACAATAACATTTTTGCTATGGATAAAGTTTATTGGCGTATATTCAATGTCGGTATTTATGCTTTTTTTTCTATTGGCTGCATTGATTTGAGGTTATTGCAACATCAGTCTTTTCAATTTTTCCCTCCTTCCATGACGGTTGTTTCGAAGTCGTCTAAACTCTGATATTGCAGCTTTAGTTTAAAGACAACAAAATTGCGACTGACAGAGAAGCTTTCGTTGTAAAGATTACCTTTACGTACAGTTACTGAGTTAACTGCATTCGAGATATCCCGTGACAAACGATCTTTTAACGTCAACTGATGACAAATTACACCGGTCATTAGGTTTGCTTGTTTTGTTTTGGTGCCCAGTGAGTAAAAGTGATTGACCAGCGGGAGGAGTTGTTCGATATGCCACCAATATCGCGACATCAGCGTATGCGCTTTCGTCGAAATTCTAAATCCGATCGCCTGATTGACGATTTAGATTTAGCGAAAAAGAATATCATAACCGATCCCAATTGCTTATTCAGAGCAGTGTCTGAAAATGTTTACCAATCTCAACGACTTTACGATAAAGTAAGGAGTCAGTGTGTGAATTATATGGAGTCGAACAAAGAACGATTCCAGTCGGTAAGCATGAGTTATTATTATTTATTAATTGATGAAATTATTGAGGTTTATGTATATTAATGGTGAATTATCTAAATCGAATGATTCTATCCACTCAATATTGGCCTGAATTTGTAATTTCACAATATCATATTGCCTTTTAATATCCGTTCCATTGTCTTAAAATTTTATATCCTATTTCGCCATTTTACCAAAATTTGATTATTATTCTTAAAACTTGTTGATATGTGGTATGTTACAGAACTTCGATCTTACTTGCATCTCTTTTTCACTGCTCATGTTAATCATTTTTATTTCTAGTTGGTTGATGGATCATTCCAGGACTATGTGAAAGAGTTGTCCAGCCAAAAAACGTATGGTGGTTTTACGGAAATTTCTGTGATGAGTCATTTGTACAGGTAGGTTTGGTGTACTATTGTAGTGAAACAGGTAAGTAAAATAATGAATGTATTATCAAAGGTGCTACTGCTAAAATATTGACTAATGCTATCAGTACATTTAATGTGGAAAATATTATAGATTTCTACTGTAGCCTGTATTTTGAACTAAAGTTAATCCTTTGGCAGTTATGTCCAGTGGTGTGCTGCCATGGGTTCGCACCAGCTCTGCCGAGCCGGTTCCTAAAATAATTTCGGTTCGGAGACCCGGGTCGTAAACCCGTCACGATTATTAGTATATCCAAAAATTTCCGGTGATTTTCGATCTGAAAATTTTTGGAAGAGCTAAAGAAAACGAGTCACGCTGATCATTTGAGCAAATCTGTAAATTCTTGGGATTTTGAATTTGAAAATCATTCATAATCATTCTCGCTATGCCCCGTTATTTTGGCATTGAAAGGGTTGGGAGTGGGGGGTATAAGTTTCAGATCACAAACATCCATACCTTGGCACGGAAACCAATATAAATTTAAAAAAAATCATTGGTACTGGGTCTTAAATCTGTGACATCCGTCACAGAAGCCAACGACGTTGACGACTAGACTATTGAACCTACTTTAATTTATCATCTGAAAAACATTAATACAGATTCTCGATGTTCACTAAATTTATTTCAATAATATTTATTTAAAATCTACTCAGTATTCTTTTTAAGAACGACATTAGCATGGCTATAGATTGGCCCTCTGCACTTATACATAATAAATCTTTGGGTACCTTAACCCAGATATGCCCGCCGTCCTATACGAAGGACGGTAGAATTAGGTGCATATTTTTGAAAATAATATGAATTTGTAGTGTTATAATATTTTTTTTGTATTGCGTGACTGATACTATTCCATCATCCAATAATCATGACACTGACATAAAAAAATAGTTTGTCATTCTTTGGTTTGTAAAGTGAAGTTGATTGAAATTAAATTACAGATCAATAGAATCTATTGGGCATATCTGGGTTAAACAGGTTCACCATGTTTATATCTGACATAATAGTTTTTATTTTTAAAACAATTTTATATCACTTGAATAATCAATTTTCTTTGCAGGAGAGATTTTGTGGTAATTTATAACAACGAAGGAAAGAAGATTGACGTCTCTAATAACTATGAAAATTCTATTTATCTTATATTTTATAAGGATTTTAATCATTTTGATTGTTTATTTAAGAAGGAATATCTAAATGACGAAGGATTTTGCCAATGTAAGTATTTTTATTGTATATTGCTGAAGGGGGCTGCATTAGGAATTCCAAATGAATGGCTGATTACGAGTAAAATACTATTTTTAGATATACATTATTTATAATCATGAAAAAGGTTTTTTAGCATTAAAACATAATTGATTGCAAAATAACCAACAATTTAATGATACAAATAGAAAGAGAGAAAAAATACTGTGTAAATTTACATCATAAGCTTCACTAGTAGAGACTCCATTTGCTTGACATCTCAACTACTTGAGTATCGAGTTGTAAAATTTTAAAATACTCGAGTAGTTTCAGATGCACTAAAATATATATTATTAATTCAAATTTGTGTTTATAAATAAATGATAAATAAGCTTATTTAATTTCATTAATAGATTTATTTTAATTTATAAAACATATATTAAAAAAAATGGAGAATTAAACGTCTCAAATTTTAAATCGGTTTGAAGTTTTGTTTTTATAATTCCCGCAGTAGAAAAAACTCTGTTGCTGTGGACGTCGGTTTTATAGTTAACAATGAATTAAATAGTGCATCTAGCTTTTCTGTCCGCTGTTTAAATGATTCTAACTTTTTAAAATCTTCTTTTAAATTTTGGCTACAATAATTTTTAAGGGATTTAGTTTTTGGTTTATGACTTATCGATGAAATGTCATTTTTTAACCCTTGTTGAATAGGATCTGGATCTGACGTAATTAATGTGCAATCTTCTAGGCAAAAACTGGACAAAACCATTTTTAAAAAATACATTACCTGATAGTAAAATCCACGCCCTCTTAAACATTATATATAAATTTATTTAATAAGGCAATAAAATTTGGAAATAAATCTTCATTTATAAATTACGAGTATTACTTGAGTATTTTTCAAAATATTTGAGTATATAGTACTTGAAAAATGGACGAGTATTGAGTAATCAATACTCGAATTGGAGTCTCTATTCACTAGGCAACACTATTTCTATTTGAAAAAATACTTGAGTATAGAAATGAAAATAATTCCTACCAATTAATTAATGCTAATGTACATTTTAACAACCTAACCAATTCAAAATTCAACCATAATGATTGCAAAAATACGGATTAATGTTGGATATCTCAAGTTTAATATTTATTTTTGGGTCCTTTAATTTTTGTATTTTTAAACAAATAATAATTATGTAAATGCTGACATTGCAATTAACAGATATAAAATCTGAATAAGTATAATTTCATGTGGTTTTCCTTGCACTGCATGCAGTCTTGACAAATCGATTTACGTATTACATAATCGAGTACAGCTTATGCTTCAGTGTTGGTGTGATATGCATGCCCCATATTTTTTTGTTAATTTTCACTAGAAAACTTATATTTCCAATTCTTTTTTTAAGCTATCACATATGGAATACTTTACGAATCAGTATTCAACATGAGCAATGTTCGGCATGTTGTTGATAAAATGCTTCACAACAATGAGTTTCATACGTCAGCCTGGAGCAAAAATGCAGGAGGAAAAATTAAAGAATGTGAAAGTAAACAATATTTAAGAGAAAAAGAATCCCTCGATGATCAGAGTGACAAAGAAAATATAGATAACGAAAATATTTCAGCCGGCAATGATGATAGTGTCGGCAATAAAAGAAATGACCGTATTGATGCACTGAAGCAATTCGATAAGGGTGTTTTGCCATTTCCGTATAAGATAGCTCACGCTCTGGATCCTGACTTATACAGCAATGTCGAGCTAGAAGCGTGGACTGAAAAAGTCATTGGTGAGGATTATATATTTTACCCATTGTTGATGTGTTTTTAAATCACATTTTTTGAATTTCGATTCGACCAAGTATTTTCTTTCTTTTGTGTATTTGGGCCTATATTTTATTTCAAATAACAAAGAACTTTTATGAAAATTCTTTCTTTTTGATTTGAAAATGATTTTATTTTGTATTTTTCAATTGTGTCCGTTCAAAACAACATTAAAAAAATGACAGCTTAGTGGGAGAATACCAGTAGTATTTTTTTTAGTGTAAATTTTCCCTCAATTAAATTTTTCAGGGAAAGTATGTGATGATAGTTTGCCATTGCAAGTCGGAATGAAATGCTATTGTAAGTTGTTTCCGGACGAAGAGATGTATCAATGTCATATTCAAGAGATAGATCTTGAAACCGAAATGAGCGTGGTGTTTGTAGAAGAAATCGGAGAAAAGAAATCTTTAAAATTGGATCAACTCGAACCTCTGCCGGATGCTGGAAAAATACCATTGAGGTCACCGCAGATATATTACGATCGGGGTTATTTGACCATGAATCAAATCATGAACCATCTTAGTGAGTACAAGTTAACCGACAATATTATTTTTACCTTTATGGAGGAGTGGGTGTATATTGAGCCATGAGGTTGGTGGCGTGTATTTCAATTTTAGGTGATTTTGAATATTGTACATAAAAATATAATATTGTTGGCGACAATAAGACAAACCCAAAGGTTTGACTGATGCAAATATAGTTTTATAATTTTTCTGCTGAAACCTTAACCTTCCACAGTAACCGGCACTGGGACCCTGGGTTCGTGGAAACTTTTCAACCAACTCTAAAATTTAGATCAATTTAATCAGAGTTATTTTTCGCATAAAATATAATACAATATGTATCAAAAAACAGAATAGAATATATCGTGAGAATGAAGGATGAAGCAATTTAAATTAAGATAATTTCTCTCGTTTGCTAGGAAATCTGAAAGTTAACAATGTCCAGAAGTATCGTAATAAAACTAAGAAGTCTGTAGGAGGCACCGGAAGGGACATGAAAGTTAAAGATCAACCCTCAGCATGCTTTGAAAATTCAATTTACAAAAAACATCTCAATAAAAATTTTACTCCTGAATCGGTGGACCAGAATAACAATCTCCTTTTGGAAGGGAAAGACCAACAAAGAAGACCGTCGATGGATGATAATATTGATTTGAATAATTCTAGCTGTTTGGATGAATACACTCATGTGAACTATAATTACTTCGAACCACGTCAGGTATTATAACTTTTTTATTACGTTATGTATGAAAAATTTGTGTATAAAATCAAATTATAATACAGCATCACTAAATCCTACTCTCGTTAAATTTTTAATTAACTTTCACATTTTGACCTCTATCAATATATTAACGTACATCAAAATGAATATATATTTGTATGGTTTAAAGGTGGAAATGATTGCCATGCCGATAATTGTGGAGCAGAATGCAGACGGTAACGAAAACAACAACAGTCGGGAGGGGCCCCCTCGCTCAAACTCTGCGTCCGATAGTAACAACGGTGCCCTTCATTATTCCATGACGGTATTATATTACTTCTTTCATGTTCTCTAAGATCATTGTAAATGCGTACGAATTGCACTGAATCCATAATAACAACGAATGTCTGCTCTTGAATACTTAAAAATATCAAAGGGTGTGGCCACTTATGTGGTACGAATTTTTTTTTGCAGTGTAGTGCTGTTCTGCTCCGTCATGTTTTTATCTTATTTTTAAAGTGTTTTTACAATATTTTCTATAATAAACCGTGTTAATGTCCGTGCATGTTTGAGTAGTTACTAAATTAAACTTTGCTTAGTTTATTCTTATTATTATCAAGTGATTTTATTACAGTAAAAGTCCGTTAATACGAAGAACGTTAGTTCGTATTTCGAAATCTTAATACTTTTCTCGGTCCCAAAATTGACTTTTCATAGTAAATTTTACCGTTAATTCGAAATATCACATATTTCGTAATTCGTAATGTTTTTTGTCAAAATGTACTTACGATTTCTAATAATTCAAAATTTTTGTCGAGACTTGTCACACAAATGGGGTGAACAGATGGTAGGTACAGAAATTATGGACGGAAAGCACAAAAAAAACCCAAGGCTATTTCGAATCGGTACTTGCCAAGCAAATATGCACCTTAAGCATGAACCCTTATGCACCGTAGAAATGTGATTTTACCAAAAAGAGAAAAGTGAGACATATAAACTGAAGTATTACATGAGAAAGAATCAGTTGCTAATTCGAGCGTTTGCATACATTAGTGCAAGCGAGACATCTATATACTAGATATTTCTCTTGAAAATATTACATGCTAAAGTCGTTACCTTACTTTGAAAAGATTCTGTTTGCACTTTACCATGTTTTGAGATGCGAGTGTTTGAATATTCGGCTGATCATATTTTGAAATTGAAAAGAAAAAATGCACTTTTAATGATAAGTCTGTAGTATGCGTTTGACAGTTGGCAACTACCGATCGATTGTCTAAGCTGAACGTTGTCGCAACTTCATTCAAAAGATTTAAGTTTTATAATAATATACGGAGTTGTAATACTGTAAGATGAATATTGTTTATAAATCGATTATAAAGTCTTATTTTTTCTTAAAAGCTTGTAAAAATACTGTATGAAAAAAGTGTGTAGATAGAACTCTGGAATCCTGCTAACTACTTTATTTAAAAATGTATGACTCTGAAATTAATATACATACATGTATCACTGTCAATACTTGGTGGAAAGGCATTATATTAATAAAAACACAATAATCCTTTGTACTTCATTCCACTTTATTTAATATGTCAGGACCGGTTTCGCTCATTGCGTGCATTGTCAACTGATAATAAATACAATTTAACAATGCTTTTTATACAAAATTGAAAATGTATAACTTTTCAATTTTGTGTAAATAGCATTGTTAAATTATATTTCTTATCAGTTGACAATGCACGCAATGAGCGAAACCGGTCCTGACATATTAAATAAAGTGGAATGAAGTACAAAGGATTATTGTGTTTTTATTAACATACATGTATGTTAGATTGTGGCAAATATAACATTTTCCGAACAAAAGGTCATTTTCGGCCAAAATGAAAGATAGAACTTTTTCAAAGTAAGGTAACAATATGCTAAACAATAAAGTTCATTGTATACTTTCCGCATCTTTCACAAAGTTTTCGGAGAAATCCCAATGTGGGATTGCTGTGGAATTAGTTTAGAAATAACTCAATTAGTTCGATTAGTTCTTATCTCTGATTAGTTCTTTGTTGACTTCCGCGATAGTAGCATTGATAATTTTCACAAGCTTTAGATAAATCCAAATACATATAGGCCGCGTATATAATATTTATTTTTCGTAGTTTTTTTTCAATTTTAACAAACATTTATTTTTGTTTTTTTTATATTCGTATTTGTTGTGATTTTTCTTTGAAATTTATTGTGAAACTGAAATAAATTTTTAAAAACATTTTGTACTTTAACTTAAAACAACTTCATTCTCCAAAATGGCACCTGTTCGAGATTCTTACAAATCCTTGACTATAAGCACGAAAATCAAGATAATAAATGATGTGGAAAAGAAGTTGATGCCAAAAGGAAAATTGGCCGAAAAATATGGAATTCCGAATTCTACATTATCTTCAATAATTAAAAATAAAACAAAACTAATTGATGCCTTCCATAAGCATGTAGTTTTTTTCAGTTAAATTATTTTTAATGTGTCTAAAACTTTGAATGGTACATTGTTCATAAGTGACGTCATTCTATTTATGTATTAATGCATTAGCAAACAAATACAGTATATACAAGTGACTGAAAATCAATTAAGTGACAATTATGTATAGTGTTTTTTATTCGTATGAGATGCCTGTCTATAAAATATTTGTATGTATTTTTTTGTTCTTTTTTTTAATTTGAATATGTTCTATTATCGTAATATTGCCGAAATACATGCCAGCAAATGATGGGTATCTTTTAACCAATACAAAAGTTGATTTTAATTTCAAAGCGCCATTAGAGCCACGAAAACGGCGATGTCACCCAAACACTATTGTTATGATAACACTTGACTTTATAATTTTTATTTTGACAGAACGAATAAATGGCCGCGATTTTTTTTTTTGTGATCGCGTAATTCGTAATTCGAAATTTTTTAGGAAATCCGGTCCCTTGAATTTCGAATTAACGGACTTTTACTGTATTACATTATTTTCTGTTTTTTGTCATAGTTGCCTGGAATGGACCAGAATGCTTCTTATGTAAACCCTCCGCCTTCGTCTCCTGGGACAAACGCATCAGCGCATAATGCAGGTAATCGATGTGTAAAAAATAGAATGGCACATATTTTCGATCCTAATTCATTCCGAGTATAGTGCAACTACTGTATTGGTCCATTCATTGTTCCCGTGCATACATACAGTACTGATCTATATTATAAGAGGGTGTCGTAACTGCTTCGGTGCAATGCTCAAAATATGTTTTCACTGTTACTGTGTTCTGTATGGAATAGGCCTCGTTGACAATTTTTTTGAATGAAGTGTTTTGTTCACATTATCACCATAAGTGACAGTTCACAGTAAAATTTACAATGATGTGCGAAAAGTGCACGGTGAGATTCTTTAATTTGAATTCTTTGTCTGGAATAACTCAGTAGGTATTTGTAATTTATTTTATCGGCTATTTAGGTGCAAATTTACAGCCGTGCAATTGCCTATGACTATTAATTCCTCACTATCAGTGACGGATTAAGCAATTGGTAGGCCCAAACCCAATACGTTTCGAAAGCCCTGTTGTTTATATTACAGGATTCCATGTAAATTGCTGCTCACTAGGGTATCCAATCCCGGGATCGGATAAATTTCTGGGTTTTTGAAATTTAAGTGAAATTGTTTGAAAAATCCCATGATTTCAAAATCGGCAACCAAAAATTTTCTCAATTTTGAATCTCAATTTGTAAATGATTTTATGTTGAATGTTCAATCCCAGGATTGAAAAGTTATTAATCCCGATATCCCAGGATAACAAGAAGGGTCCGGGATTGGATACCCTACTGCTTACTATATATTTGTGTCGGATCAGCATAAATCCTATAAGCTATAATTTTCATTCTCCGTTTACTCATATCTTCCGGCAGTACGTTGGCAAATATATATATATGCATTATTTATCTGCAGGTCCTAGTGCAATCATACTGACGGGCAGCCCGAATGGTGGATCTCCATTCTCTCCTGGGCCCGTATTTTTCATGCCGCCTAGTCAGCATCAAAATCCCATGATGTCTATGCCTTTGCCTCGTTACTGCTCGCAGCTTTCTTCGTCCCCGCCTACATGCAATTCTATTCCTCAGCGATCTGTGATTCAAAACGGGTCTGATCTTCCCTACCATGGTGAGTATTCATAGTAATGCCATAGTTCTATTAAATATTTCTATCAAACAGAGATTGATTCATTTCCCTCTTTCTGTGGTACCATTGAAACTATTCAGCGTTTAATGTTTTTTTTCTAATTATATGAGCTATCGGCAATTAAAATTGGAAAATTGACCAGCATCATATGAAACTCATTAATTTTTTTTTTAAATCTCAAACCAATAATAAAAATATAATAACAAAAACTAAGAAAACATAATAAGGTAAAAAATATCAAAGCATTTATTTGCTAGTTATTTTGAAATTATTAATCCTAAAATTCTTGTAGAACTAAATACTTTGATATTTTACCAAGTACAGTCAACCCTTCTATAGCGTCAACTTCTATAGAGCTTTTTCCAAAACCTGTAGCGGCAGTCTTTTCGTATAGCGTATATTTTACAAAATTCTGTAAATTACCGGCGCAGCGTGTCGCTGTCGAAAAACATTCCAGGGCTATTTACCACAATACAGTGCGATAATATTTTTCTACTTGTATAGCCATGGAACAAATTATGATCAAGTAAATCGATGCACACGTTTTTTTAATGCATTATGTATAAACATTTCAGGGGTTTTCAACCATTCTATTTTATTATAATAAAACTATTTAATTATGTAATACATGTCGACTGTGGAAAGGAAAAAGGACGTAACCCACAGTTTTTTCAAAACAGGTTTTTTTCGATAATCACAATGTATCAAACTTGATACACGTTCTATCAAAAGGATGCAAGCTGCCAATGTCGAATTAGTATCTCAATTGAGCTTTTAAGTTTGAAAAAGATGACCTTGTAAAAAATTAAAACCAAGAAAAAAGACTGAAATAAAGATTTTTCCTAGACAAATTCTAGAATTAATATTAGATTATGTCAATTAAACACCAGTTTAGAAGTCTCCGTGCACTTCAAGGTTGTGTATAATTCATAATTTGCATATGTCACAAAATCATCAAAACACGTTTTTAGCTCCTCCTGTAAAATTTGATATGTGTTGGTTACGTCCTTTTTCCTTTCCACAGTCGATGTGTTTGAAGAGCGCTTAAAAAATAAGCATATTTAATTATTCATTAAACTCTTCAGATGTGGCGACTCTTCGCTATTTCTTCAACTTGGGAATCGATTGGATGTACTTCACTTCGGGATGCGGTTCGCCACCGGCTCCACCTCCTCCCCCTCCTCAGACACCTCGTCCGGCCTCTGCTCCTCTGCCGCCTCTTCAAACTTCTTACCGTCAGCCGCCGCTACAACACTTTGGACGATCTATATTGGTAACCCATCCGCACCACCAACAGAGATTTTCTACCAATGAACTTTGTGTGGTGAGTGTCGTCTTAACTAAGTATTATAGTTTATTATTTCTCAGACGTATTAGATGTAGAAATTGAATACTTTGATACTCACTAACACAACCAGAACGACCTAACCGTATGAATTTTATGAGTTGTACTGACTCGGTGCAATGTGCTAGCGTATTTTTGCCAATGGTGATGTGGCTATATGTTTAATTATAACTATTTTAAGATGTGTCCCCATCGTATACATTGAGAGCATCTCTATAAAAACACTTTATCCGATCATTCACGGCAGTGGCGGCCGGTCAATGTGGCATTGGATCGAAGATTGAAGAATTTAAAATGAGTGAATGGTATAAATGTTATGTTTGAATACTATTTCTTGAAATATAACCACCCCTGCAAATACAAGAGGTGCATTGATCCAATGCCACATTAACTGGCCACCACTGATTTACGAGCTTAGCAGTTGTGAAAAAAAAATAATGTTTTTTCATTCATACTCAAGTCATATTTTTTGTATCAATTTAACAGAAAGACTCTATTTTTTGTCGTGTCATTAATAACTATTTGCAGTTTTGGACTACTTATAAAAAATATTTTTATATTGCAGGAAATGCAGTACGGGCTGAATCTCGAGGAGAATTCCAACCCTGGCGGTCCACCCGATCAAAAGAAACAGGGCGCCAACAAACAGCTGGGAAACAATGTGCAAAAAAACAATGGCAACGGCCGAGGTGGCAGGAGCGTCGTTTTCTCTTCCAGGTATCGAAGAAATGACGCCCCACAGGACAGAAACAACAACAAAAACCAGTATAATAACCAGAATAAAGGTTATGGAAATTACAAGCCGGGCCAGGGTAGAATCTCGAAAAACGGTGATCACCAACAGGGTGAACCTGCCGCTCTGGATCTGCAGTCCAAGGACGATCATTATTCGGAGGATTCGTACAGCTCTCCATCCGAACGTCCCTCGCCTCTTCAGTTTAATCCGGATATGTCATTTGTCTCGTATCCCCCACCTCCGCTCTATCGTTTACCATATTACTCTTCTGATAGTGACGGTTCGTCTATGTCTTCGGCTTATCCACCGCAATTTGTCTCCTACTCCCACGACGAGATGTCCGCTCAAACCGAGGTCGGTTATTCTAATCCCGTTTCTCCCCTTCATCCTCACCCGCACTTTATGAACTTGGGCTTTGTACCTATGGCTCAGCAGATGTTCTTTCCACAACAGCCCCAACCTCACCTTCATTCTCACGGCGGATACTCTACATACTTGCCTAGTCAATTTTCATCTCCCGGTATCGACGGCGACAGTATGCTAAAATGAGAGACTGCCGACATATATTCTTGATTAAAATTTATCCCCAAAAAATGTTTTCAAACTTGCCCTTACGTAAAAAAAACGTATTCTGGCATATCCAGTTTTAAATTACAAATGATATAAATTGATCATTCATGAAAACTTTTTGTGAAAAAAATATGATATTTACAATAACCTCGCAGTCAGCCCATACTAGATATAATTCATTTAACAGAAGTTTCGTTATTGACATTTGAGGCTTTTGAAGAACGTAAATTTTTCAAAGTACACTTTTTAATAAGGAATAAACCAAATAATTTTCGAAATGTTCTTATAACTTAAAAACTGTAAAAAAAACTGTCACATTTGTCATACACATTATTTTCTTAGTTATATCAGCTGTAGCTCTTTCGGCTTAAAACAATATTGTCTCTAATCCATTAAAAAAATAACCGTAAACAGAAAAACACTTTCATAGGTCATTTGAGAGTTTCTCTTCTACTTCACTGACATTCTGAAGAATTTTTTTTTCAACTTTTCGGCATATGATCTGCCGATCTTTACTAATGTAACACATGTGTTTGACATGTTTAATCTATAAGAAATTGTAATTATCAATTATCTTTGATAACGTAATTCACTGTATACCGATTGTTGACTGACTTCTTAGTGTATTTTTACACTGAGTCTTAGATTTTATACAGTATAACTCGTGTAAGAATTTTTCATTCTTACTTAAGCTTCTTTGTATTTTTATAGTCGGTGTTGTGGAAACGTTCATTAATTTAGAAACTTCTCATTTTGAAAGATAACATTTTTCTTAATTCACAATGTTGATAATGTAAAAATACAAAAGTTTCTCCTCATCATTCACCCATTTATTATATTTTAAGTGACCATCATGTGGCAAAAATAAACAAACGTTTTTGTTTCTTGCCGATTGTGTTTCTGGCCAAACGAAGTAAAGCGATATTTTTTCTCTGGTTTAATTACAATTTACCGAAATAATATATCGATTTTCTCTTAGGTTAGATTTTCAATATAAACAGACTAATTAATTGCATAAAAACATCAATGTTTACATTCAATATTGCATAAATGTATTCCATACTAAATCGTTTCACTATTGAGAAGCACCGCTCGTCAAAATAGAAGTTCTGTGTTTATAAAGGGCCGCGTCCTAAATTTATATTATTGATATAAGATATTGTGCCTTATGCAATTGAAATTTTAAAATTTATCTATAACAAATAAATGTTTAAGTAGATTTGTATGCAAAAGAGGCAAAATGTTTCAAGATTACAATTGAATTTTTCAGAAAATTAAAGGAAATGAACAAAATCATATTCAGATTTAAGCACTATATTTTCACAATTATGCCTTAATTTTACATGCCAATAATTAAAAATATAACAAAGTCATAGAATGAAAAAAAAAATATTTGAAATTCAATATGCCTCTTTTGCAATAGTATTCTGATAGTTAAGTTTAATGTTATGATTGTTTAAATACTACATCCTGATAGATTTCACTGTCGCTATGTTTTCATAGCAATATAGAATTGCATTGTTAATCTACTGCAGTATATGATTTCCGTAATTAAAATATTAAAAATGATTTTGAATAATGAAAGGGTTAATCTGCACAAATATTGTCCGAAGAAGTAAAATCTCCCATTTCGAATAACTAACATATGTTACTGATATGTAATAATTAAATTATATTTGGAAAATATCTGTATGTATAGCAAAATATCGCAATGCTGTTATGCTACGACTTCATCTCGATTATGGAATCATTTCAGATTAATATTTTCATATTTTATATAGTTGATCTCGATAAAATAACTAAATTTTATTTTATAAATAATTCGACTAGTCTTTCATGAATATAATTGTGCTGTGAATATGTTAAGGTACACAGTAAATTATTGAAACAAATTTATAGATTTCAAAAATTGTAAAATGTTTAGCATTGTTTTTATTGAGAGAAGTGAAACAGAAATGAGTTAAAATCGCCTCTGAGATTTCTCTGTATTTCTTTTGAACTTAAACATTACAATATATTGTTAGAAATACAAATTTATTATATTTTTGATTATTCAATCCTGTTTTTCTTTTTCTCTCAAATATAACACATAAATTTGTTTTCATAGATTCTTATGATAGGTACTTTCTTTCTGGTAATGATTGTTATCTCTATTTGGCAATAAATTTTTAATTCTTTTGAAATTCTACATGTGTGTTTTTATCATGAAAAAGGAGCTATTTCACAAGAGTACCAGTTTCGATGGTTTCGGCGGTAACTTTGTGGAAGTTCATTTTAATAGAAAATTTAAATTAACTGATTATTCCACGTATTGTGTTACTAACTGTGACACGTGTTTCGCCTCTTTCAGAGGCATCTTCAGACTTGCTTTCGCAAAGTTTGCTTAAGTAATGAAGCAAGATTGATTCTAACATTTTAAAATTATAAAATTACAAAATGGAGGTTTGGGTTTTTTTTTCTTTTACACCCCCCTCCTTGCTCATCTTAAAAGAAAAAAAACCCAAACCTCCATTTTGTAATTTTGCACTTGCACTTGCGTGACTCGCATGTGTTTCGAATTGAAATGAGTCCTAAATATTCGCCAATTTTTTAATATCTACTAAAATGCAAAACCTTTTTTAATTTTGAGTAACTAAAAAAAAAGAGTCAATAGTCACCCATTTTAAATAACTATTGTGTTAGCATTTAAGCAATCCGCGTTATTAACATCCCGAGAATGCTTATCTTGATATTATCTCTTCCTCAATAACAGCAATAAGTTCCAGATTACTCTTACAGCTTACAAACATTGTAATTAATGTGTCAAACAAACATGAGCTGTAATAAAACAAATACGAGTAATGAATAAAGAAATAGAAAAATTATTTGGTCAAATATCGTCTCATATAAGAAAAATTCTACTAATTTACAAACTTAAATAGAATTTTTAAGGTCTTATCAGTTCTCTTAAATCTCTCCACAGCCTAGATGTAGAAGTACCGTATCTCAGCCGGTTACATGCTATGGATGGTCATTAACAATTGTAATACCTGATTATTTTATGGAAGAGCAGATATAGGTTTATGTTCTCCTACGTCTACCGCAACACATATCCAACCCATATCTATCAGCACACTCGGGTAATAAGACCATTATTTCTGGATTCTACACAAAACAAACTACAACCTGTAGCATTTATTACTAAACCAATATTCAGCTCCTTTAAGCCTTGAATACAGCCAATGACTCCATATTATGTTATTTGAATTATTACTCCCGATCAGAGCCAGCTTGTGACGTCTGCAAAGAGTGCAGCTTACACAGGCGCATAGGCACTGCATTAAGATTTTAGCGCTATCCACTCATTTAGATCTAGTTTTTCGAGGCGCCTCCCAATTACTGAACAGAAACTTAGAGCTCCAGCCACAGAACAGACTAGGTGGGTAAAAATGTTTAAAGAAAAAAAATACTATTGTAATGGTTCATATTTTATTCTACAATCAATTTTGCTCCATAACATAACGTTTGATTGATGAACAGAGTAATTTAATCAGCAATCAGTAGGATACATCAATACTAATTTATTGAATGGTGGTTCTTATCAACATATTTAAATAAAGTGCTTAATCAATATAGTAAGTTATTAATTATTTCATAAGTAATTTAATCTACAGTAAAACATATCAAATATAAGTATTTCTGAAGTAGATAAAAGGCAAGATTATATAAGTTATGGATACACGTCTTTATAAAACACATGCGTCTCCTGGGTAACCCTTTACTCCTAAGCCTGTCACTTTAAATACTGCACCACACGGAGGCTTCTGCTCTCCTTTAATGTTCATGCTCGCTGAAGTCACATACAACTCATCCAAGTTCTTTCCGCCGAAAGCGACAGACGTCACTTGCAGGGCGGGAATGACAACATTCTGAATAATCTTTCCACTAGTTGGATCGACTTTGATAACGGCGGATCCGTTGAAGCACGCAATCCAAAGATTTCCATCCGTGTCGATTGTCATGCCGTCGGGTAATCCTTCTAAATTATTCTTTTTCATATCAAATACGGTTCTCTGATTGGCTGTAAAACATGACAAATACAATTTTATGATTATTACATCTAAAATCTGGTTTTATTATAAAATTATGAATGAGCCGTTCAATCGGAAAGCAAATATTTTCACATACCTAATTACAACTGATATGATGAAACTTTATTAAAATTGCTTACAATATAAAATATTCATGATAAATTAAGAATAACATATTTTAGTGTTTAAGCACATTCACTGCTAAGCCTTGTACGTGGTACGGATATAGTGTTTTTCAAGACACTCATCGTATACCATATGGACACATCTAAAAATATTTTTGATAGATTCGGTAGTTACTTAGTGGATGTTCATGTTTATTATAAATTTAAATTTGATAACTTTATTATTCCACTTGATTTGCTACAAAATGTGACACGTGCTTCGCCTCTTTGAGAAGCATCATCAGACATAACATCGCAAGGTTACTTTCTAAAGTTGTAAATTACAAAATGAATGTCAGGGTTTTGTCCTTCTCTACTGGACACAGTGGCGGGATAAGATACAAACATTGATAGTATTAATTATTTACATTATAATATAATAAATTCAACAATAGTGATAAGCTTAATCTTGCTATTTACTTATGTTTCCTTTCTATTAATTACATTATTGATTTCCAAAAACACCAAAATATTTGTTCAAATTAATTCTTTATTATTTACTAGATGTAATATTTCAAAAATTTTATTTTTATCAAAATTTTGATGATTTTCTATTAAATTATTCGCAAACTCTGAAAATTATTACTTTTTCGATATCTTACGTGTTCTAATTCTTAGATTAAAGTCTCTACCTGTCTGCCCTACATAAGTGGCTTGACAGTATTGACAGGTGAAGCAATAGATACCGCCCTGAGAAAATGATTCTAACTTATCACTTATTTAATAAAAGTTTCCCTAAGTTGTTAATTGTACAAAAAGCGGTTTGTGAGTGATCTGGTAACAACTTTGATATACTGCAAGACGTGTCTCCAAAATCAATGAATTTACACCATAACTGGTCTTATCTTATCATTTGTTTGTTCATCACCCGAATTAATAGTGTCTACACAGAAACACGTGTCATATTTTGTAACACAACAAGTGGTAACATAGTTATCAAATTTAATTTTCTATTGCATGTGAAATTAGTTATAATCAAAGCAAAAACCTGCAGCGTCTTTACAAAATCATAAAAATACACTGGCACATCACGTCGGGTCAGTACTACAAAATTCATACGGTTAGGTCGCTTCGCGTGCGTAAGTGTGTATCAGTGTATTTTGGTGTAAAAAGGTATGATAAGTTATCAGAATTTCATAAGGTGGCACCAATGTTGGCGTATTTAAATGAGCAGTGAATGTGTTAAGTGCTTCTCATTCACATATTTATTTTTAAGTTAGGAAAGACCTTAAACGTCATAAGTAACTGTGCATTCTATAATATCTATGGGCATGGTCTACCTTTAATTAGTGGTAAAAGTAAAACGTATTTATAGACTCACACATGATGCAATTTTCATATTCATAGTCATAGCCACGCACGGTGAGTTCTAAAGTATCGATAAAGTACATTATTTTTTTGTTGACATCCCAACACAGTCCGTTTGATATATTAAGTTTTTCGGCTCGCTTTTGAAATCCATTTTTGCTGAACACAAATAGAGATCCTTTGCCTGTTTCAAATTGTCCCGGTGGGTCTTCTAGGCCCATGCTTCCTGAAGGAATGAAAACAATTGAATGATTATATAATATGTACTTCTTATTTTAATTTCAACCTTAACTCAATCATGTTTTTATGTATGAAAATTTTAGATTAGATTAGAAAGGTTAGATAGGATGACATAGGCTGGCAAAGTTTTCAGTCCTATAAGGAGAATCAATAGTAATTTCTGTATCCATTGATTTGACAGAATATTTATGATTAGGAAATAACCTGCAAATAAGCATCCTCTGGGATCAGCTTTTCCGTCATTGAGTCGATTTGTGTTGCGATCAGGCTCAGTGTCGACTTCGGCAACTTCCGACACTATGACAGCTTTGCTTCCAGATTCTCCGTTCCATTTGACAGTCATAACTTTTCGGTCTAAGCCGACAGCGAATAAATCGGTGGTTCCTTTCACCGGAACAATAAAAGATACATTGGCAGCTATAAAACAGTTTAATGAAAATGAGACATGCTTAATTTTGTTCATATTACTTGCAGTTTTATAAGTAAGTAAAATTGTCAAGTGTTTCTGAATGGCACATATCGTCACTGTTCTGGCAGAAGTTGGTAAGTAAGAGATTGATAGTTCCGAGTTAACAGCAAAATGAAAATTTTCAACTTTTAGGATAAAGCCTGTTCTATCGATATTTTATCCTACATAGATAATTATAATATCAAAATATAGATGCATCGGTGCCGATCTGGCACAAAGAATTTAAAATTAAAAAACAGGGGCGAAATGCCTGCCTTTAAACCGGCATTAATAATAAGATCAGCCAACTTCAGTCAAAGAATTGATATCAAAGAATCTCTTGGTATACATAACTCATTTTTGTCAGTATTGTTAATCACCAACTACTGTCAGAACGGTGACGATATATAAATCAAGATGGTCATTTGGTTGGGTGCTGTGATTGACTGGGTTATTTAAAAAGTAATTTTAACATTTTCTTTCTACATACGATGGAATGAATTCCGTACATTGAAATTTATGGAATAAGATGATCATTTGAATGGAAATAAATAGCATGATTTATTTTAGAATAAGATGTATAACTATTCAATTGACCCATTGAACTGCCCGGATGGTATTTGATTAGATACTGGTGGAAAATAAGGCACATAAACTGACGTTTAAAATATGATTTCAAAATAAGGTTTGTGATTCAATTGATAAAAAAACAGGAAAGCAGTTTGTATTAACATAATAAAAAAAATCCTACATACATAGCTTGGTTTTTGTTTCAACTCTTGTAGATGGAACAAATTTGTGTATAGTGTGATCGAAGATGCTCACATAATATAAGCACTGCTGATCGGCATCCCAATGCGGACCCTCTCCGAGCAGGACAGGCTCTGTCACTTGTTCAACTTTAACACCCATCTGTGAAAATATAATACAATTAGTTTTCTTGATCGTGAAGAAAAATATATAATCTAGTATCTGAAAGTTATCAAAATAAAATAAAATATATATTTCTAGAAATGATAGTTCTTTTGCGCTCAATTAATTGAGGATCCTACTTAATTAATTGTGCAATATTCTTTCTAAAGATAATCTATTTCTTTAAATTATATGTTTGATTAAATAAAATTATAGGTTTCAACCATTAGCTTAGTGTTTCTCAACGTGGGGTGTATGCCCCACAGGAGGGCAATTTCAATGTTTTGGGGGGCAATTCACAAATCACAAATATTTGTTACATTTTTTACAAACAAAATTTCCAATTATGACAAATTTAGCTCACAAATTACTGTTGACATTCCCATCATATTTAGTGAAATGCGATCTTAGCAATGAAAATGATTTGTAATTAAAAAAAAGGAATTGTTTGGATATCACAAACCGCTGAGATATACAATAAATTGACAAAATTTGTACCTCAACTAAAAACTCTTTGCAACTCACATCAAGCCCAAGGTTTCGTAGTAATTTTAATGTTATTTTTTTCTGGGTTTTACGTGTGTCATAATATAGGTACATATGTATTTACTTAAGAAAGTTAAATTACAAATCGTATTGACTGTGTGGATTTTTTATTGAAGCAGTTATTTTTTTACGAATTTGATTAGTACCCAACTATAAGATTTTGATTGGGGAGGGGGGACATAGAGATTTTTGAAGGGTCGAAGTAGGGCGTTGCACAAATAAGGTTGAGAAACACTGCCTTAGCTGTTATAAAAATAACTATATCTCTAAAACTAGTCAACTTACTTGAATAAAGTAAGAAACATTCAAAAAAAAGATTATATAATTATACATTAAAGTAAATGTAAAATTACACAAAACTTAAAGAATTGAAAACTACAAAGAATAAATTTATAGGTATGGAAAAAACCGCATACAAAAATAACAAATGAAAAGTGTAAGAGCAGTCTGACCTAAAACAAATACTAAGAGGGTGAATAAGTTCAGCTATCAAAAAGATAAAATACTAGTTTCAAAAAATATTATGACCTACAATCCAGGAGTAAGATTACTGTGCTACTTTGAACCCGTCATAAAATAGTTGAACTGATAAAAAAACATGCACACTATTTTGAAAAGTATTCACAGAGAGTTTACTTTCCCTGTTCTGACAATGAACATTAAACAGTTTTTTTTTAAATACCTATTATTGTTATTCAGAACATTTTTTTAAAAACTTATCATTTGGTAAAATAAAATCATCAAAATGGAATTCTACATATAAACACATATTGCACGCTGAATAATAGAGATACCTAATTTTAAGTTTTAATAATAAACTGACCATACAATCTTTCGATCTAAAATGAGAAAATATGTATAAAAAAAACAATTTATGATCACACTCAAAATCATAAATAAGTTGAGAGTTTTCCGAGAGTAAAAGTGTTTGCCTAAAATTGTATTTTTTAGTTAAGTCATTTGACAATTATGGATGTTTAAAACATTTAAAAAATATACATTTTAGTGGAAATATACATTTTATGAAAAAAATACAATTAATTTTGAATGTAGGAAGATGATTGTTCTATAATATTACTAATATTATTTATATTTTGTAAGATGTTTTAGGACAGAGTTAGATTATAAGAGATTGTGCTTCCACATACTGTATTACTATAAATAAATTTTGTCTCACCTTTTTGCTGTAGTTCTTCCAACTGACTATGAAAGATAAGGAATGTCGTCTTATATTATAGCTTGTTGGATGATAGTAGATAATCTCGATGATTTCAGATAAAGATAGAATGGTGCAAATTCTCAAGTGAAGTCTGTTAGTAACAATTCCTGCGTTATTTAACTGAAAACATAAATATTTACAATGCATGATGGCTGCAGTAATCATAATAATCAAATAATCATCAAATAAATAATAATCTAGTCAAAGTACTCACTTATCAGGAAGCCTCAAACATTTATGATAAAATTAATTTAACCATTATTGCATCAAAGATTATTATTAAGATGGATATTAACTTGGATAAAAAATGCTGTATATTTTTAGATTTTGTTTGAATTATTTTTCAAATAGATATAATATCGACTCTGATGGAATTTCAATGTCAAATGTGAAGTGTTAAAATTTTGTCTGCTTCCATAAGTTTTGCCAACAGCCCGGGATTCAGCTTTTGGCATTCGAGTGTCAGACGAATTCAGCATTTTTGAAAGATGAAATTATTTTCATTTAAGAAAATACACAAACTGGCTTGGTTCATATTTTTGGGTTTTTTTTTATACAAAACTTTTCCTATTCGATAAATAGTTTTGAAATTTTGGTTGTGTACATGTGTCAAACTAGTAAAATAGCTTTAAATGTCCTAATATTTATTACCTAAAAATTTGTTTATTTTTACTATAATTTTGAATATTTATCACATATAAATTGGGAGAAATGAAAACCTAGAAGCGGGTATTAATTTCACTTAAATGAATCAAGAATCCATATATTACACTCAACTAGCCAAACAATTTGAAATCCAGGCAAGCTTTGTATATTGTTTTTATTACTTTACAAATTTGTCATCTCCAAAATAATGAGTGGATTTGATAGTAATGTTGTTTTACTGAGAAATGTATAGAAGCTATATGTACATGTAATTCACATCAGTAAAAGCTTAGTATATTGAAAGAGATTGTGGAAGATTCCATGCATTAGCTAAATCCTAATAAAGCAATAATCCATGAAGGTAGCCATAGTCAATGATGATAGCAATGTTATAAAAAAAACTGGGGAAGTGCGATCATCATAATATGGGATACAGGTGAATAGCCTAAGACAGGCGTGGGGAACCTGCGGCCTTTTGGCTACCCTGGTGCGGCCTTCTGGCCAATTCTGTAATCTTTAAAATTTTTGTAAATTCATAAATTCCTAAGATTTTCGATCTCGAAGTCCCTGGAAGACCTAAACAAATAAAAAAGTTGCCACGCTGCTAATTTGAGCAAATCCGTAAATTCTTGGGATTTTCGATGGCAAAATCTTTGGAAGACCTAAAAAAAAAAGGTCCAACGCTGATAATTTTGGGAAATCCGCAAATTTCTGGGCCTTAGAAATTGGCATGAAATTTTTTCCAGCCAAAGATTCCCTAGTCAATGTTTACTGTGGCCTTATGTCGAATCAGAAAAATGATTGCTGCCTTTAGAGAAGAAAAAGTTCCCCACCCCTGCTCTAAGGCATCGAATGCAGTCCAAGCGGTTAGTCCAGATATTTATGCTATCTATCATTTGTATGATGTGGAAACCTTGATACCTAATAATAAGAAAATACACCTAATGTAGTTTTGCTGAGGAAGTTACTGACAGAACACTAGAGATCTGCACGGGTCCGGGCTTGGCCCTCGGCTCATTCTCAGCTCGGCCCGAGAGCCGGGTTCGGGCGGGTAAGCGCAATTGAGATTCAGGATCGAGCCGGGCCCGGGTAAGAAATTTATTTCTTCAGAAAAATATTTCAGACTATGTTCCTATCATAAGTCAGCCATGATGATTTTAATTATTACCAAGTTCTACAGAGAATATTAATTTGTAGTAAATTTTTAAAAACAGGCTTTTTTCGGGCTGAGGAGTATAAATCTGGGCTTCGGGTCGGGCTTGGGTGACAAGTGTGGTATTAGACTCGGGCCTGGGCCCGGCCCGTGCACAGCTCTACAAAACACAGATCAGTGCCGCCTGTTCAGGCTGTAATATAAATTATATATAAGAGAAAGTGCAAGAAATCACTGAAGAACAAATGTCTGAATATTTATATTGAAAAGAAACATCTGAGTGAAATGTGTAGAGGAAGAAGAGAGTTATGTGTCCTGGAAGAATTACTTAATATTTTTACATAATCGCTACATCTGCAAAACAAATATGTTGTTGACATATCACCGAGGAAATAATATCAAATTTATTTATGGATTTGTGTCCCATTAATGTCTGTGATGTTCTCATACTTACACAAACACTTCCTATCCAGTTTTGAAAACGGAACATAGACATCAATAACCAAACTTCTAACCTATCCTTATCTTATCTCAAGAGAGGTAGAATGACTGACTCGTAGAAAAAAGTTCTGTTGAAGTTCTCCACAGATTCACTCACCTTCTTCACAAAAAGAGTGCATATTATGATTGAAACATTTTAGAATACTAATTCATTTGAATTATTTAACGTACCTCCAGTGGGCATCAAGCTTTTTCCAATGTTTACTGCTGTATTATTATTATAAGCCTGATTTATTTATGACACAAACATACGGCAGTCTATGTGCTGACAAACATGCTAATGAATAACACATTACATACAATTGGCCATACTATCATACGTTCGTCCATTAACAAATTCCCCCTCTTTTAATACTATTAATTGACACTATGCTATGCAAAGTACACCTTTATGATTATGAGATAAGCAGATATCACATCAGATCAATATTTATAATCTCAATATTATTATTAATGTCATTTGAAATTTGCCCAAAATGTACAATCATTAATATTCATTTGGTTACTTGCTTACACTACTATTCAAAGCACCTAAAATGAATAATTATCTATGTTCTAAATCTTTAACAATACTTGAAATATATAAAAGATTGTCATTGTGCCGTTTCCTGTAGATAACATAATAATCAAAATTAACAACTCAATGTGTGAACTTTGATTGTTTATGATTATTTTTTATTACATACTTATCAAAAGTTGTTATGTCTTTACTTTACATAATTTATCAGGGCTGTGGAGTCGGAGTCGCGGTATTTTGACTGGAGCCGGAGTCGTGAATAATGAACGGCTCAATTTTTTTTTTTTAATATTTTTTATGAAGTGTATTTAAACAAAATAGTACAAATTGTTGAAATTTCATGCTTGGCTGACTACAGATGATCTGATGGTATACATATATATAAGTTAAAATTTAAATTTTAAAAAAAAGCTGGAGTCGGAGTCGTCTTTTTTTTACATGACTCCACAGCCCTGTAATTTATACATCATAAATATTAGGTTTTATTCGTCTATCATATACCTAGTATAAAATAGTACACAAAAAGACCACAAGTTTTTACTTTATCTATATCGGATCAAATATTGTGATAGTGTAAAAATTCAATAATTAAAAAAAAGATATATTAAGAATAAGAATAAGATATATTAAGAACCAGCTCACTGAACCAAAATTATTTTAGCGAACCCATAGCAGCACATCATTGCCTCTAGTCCTTTCATTATCCCTTCTAAAGAAAGGTTGGGTGACTGAATTACAACCGATTACTAAAACAAATCTAATAAGATGTCTGTTAATGAATGGTTTAAATATCCAATATGACTAAGTCAGAAATAAAAACGCATGTATAAAGTTGATAAAGCATTTTTTTAATGGAAATGTACAGAAATTATATAATATAGTTGTATATATTCTGTGGTACGAGCACTCGTGTACAAATAGATATCTCTTTCAGTTACTAAATGTACTCTTATCACAATTAATTGAGTGCGCTGATTATCTTCTTATCATAATAAATGGAAATTATTTTCCGGTGCCAGTGCAAGTGTCACTACTTCAACACCCTTTCCAAAAATAAAAACTGAAAGATTGTTCCTGCAAGAGAAAAAAGCGTTTTTGTAATTTAACCATTAATGAAAAATAAAATGCGTAATACAAATATTATATCTCTCCCATATTATCTAAAACAGAGTTGTTTTAATGAGGGTCTGAACCACCCGGTTTATAGCGTTTTCATATTTTTTACATTTGGGGGTGGGCGGCAGCTTAAATCTGAATGAGTGATTGCATCATTGAATACAGCAGTAATATTAGTTATCTCCTAGCCGATCCTAATGTGTTTGCTCATTTTTTTTGCATCAGTGGAATCAAGTTCTTCTGTATTAAATTTCATATTGATAAAATGACTTTAATTTTTTCTAATTTTTCATTTCCAACAGGAAATCCACTGTACGAATTATTGTATATATATCATGTTATGATAAAAAATAGTGTGATTTCCAGTTATCATTTCACTTGGGGTAGGAGCGGACGTCGAATAATTTTATAGTAATAAAGGGGGTTATATCTTCAATGTGGTTAAGAAACACTGATCTAACATGTTCAAATTAGTTTATGAAAATACTATTTTTAGTATTAATACTATACTATTTTAATTCAATTTAATTTATAAAATTTAGCAGGAGTGCAATACTTGAAGAAAAAAATTATGTGTTATATCTGTCTTATAGATTAATCTTACCTGTTATTCCTAATTATATCCATCCCTTGTACGTCAGATATGCTCGAATGATACTGACCGATGTGTTTGCACTCCAGCGTGTCTTGGGTATTTTTGATGTATTTCCATTGCAATACAGTCAGTCTCTGATCTATCGATGTCGTAATCAAATAGTCCTCGACTAATTTGACACCGGTCACTTGAGCACAGTGAGTTGTCGAATTGTGCCATTCGCAAATATTTTCAACGCGTAATTGCCGATTTGTTTCATCAACCATAATCGAAAAGACGTTTAGGCATAAGCAATTGTCATCTCCCCCTGTCGCAAGTACAATTTTATCACCCAATAGAGTCATGTCAAAACTATTTATTCCAGCTTTGTGTATTTTGATTTGATGAATCGGTTCTATATTTTCTTTATCATCACATAATATTTGTTCTAAGTCCCAGAATTTTAACATTCCATCGACAGACATTGAGAGCAAGATACTTTTCTTTTCAAATACGAAACTAAAAACTTTTAAAATGCATTTTCTGTGATGCTTAATGGATTTAATTAATTTTAAGGGAGAATTAATTTCATCTCTGTAAGATAATGAATAAATTCGAAGAACACCATCGGAACAACCGGTAAATAAGGTAAAATTTATGCAACCGTCGAGTGCAGAATTATTTCCCAAGCGTCCTAATTCATCAGACGTACAATGAAGACTCATGAATCTCGTTTCTCCTGTCATATCCGTATTATTAGATGCGGCGATATTTTTTTTCCTTTCTAGATCAGTGCCTTTCAGCATATAGTTTGAGATCTCTTTTAATCTTACAAAAGGTTTCTTTTCTACTAACGCGATCGATAGTTTCCAAACACATATCTGAGCACGACCGCCTCCGGTGAACAGAATGCTTTCCTTTACGTGACTATTGGCGCGGATGTCATGAAGACTCAAGCATCGAATGCTCGAAGAGTGTTTTGTAATTTTATATAACTCATTAAAAGTAAATTCGTCTCCGCGTCTTCGAGCGAGAGATATTCTTATAGCCGTATCTTCACCGGCAGATATAATGATGGAATACTTTAAATTGTTTGCCAAGTATTCAACAGATCGCAGATCATTTATCTCTTTGACATGAAACCCCTCTTCGATTATATGGCAATCGTTTTCATGAAAGTTTTCTGTCAAAACGTGCACATTCAAATTTTTTATGAAAGCAAACCGTAGAGTGTCAAGTTTCTTGCCGTTGCGCGTCGACCTGTCCCTGGCGAGGTCCCAAGAACGATGTCCTCCGCCACAGTTGATATCTAAAATGCAAGTGTGCTTTTTCATACTCCAAACGACTAGATTTGTTTCACGGAAACCGCAAACAATTTGATTGTCCTTGTCGATGAATTTTTCTACCCAGTCAAAGGGTACTTTTATATTATGATAATACTCAAGTTTAGGTTTCTCTTCCGAATCAACTGATACTGATAAATGAAAATATTTCACTGATCCGTCTCGGCCTGTTGTCATCACGTATTCCTTGTTGAATTGAATATCATTTACGCCCAATCGTCCGTGAACTTTCGGTAGACTCTGAATGGGATGTTTGAAGCCAGCTTTAAACAAATAAATATTTCCACACCTGTCACCAATGATGAGAATTTGTTTTGACGAAGGTTCAACGGCCGCTATTGTCAACCATCGTTCTTTAGATGGTGGCAAACAGTACTCATCGAATTGAGTTAAAATCTCATTTAAGCAGCGCCATAATGTCACACTTCCATTTTCATGACATAAAGCAATACATTTATCATCAATCCAATGCAATGATAGGATTTTGCCATTGATTATTGTGTCACTGACAACTTCAAGATTACTTTCTGATTCCGCCATAATAGTCAAATTTCCATTGACTCCTGCAAAACTTACAAAGTTTCTGCACGATGATATTGACATTATATGACAGGACTGTGAGAATGTTATCTGATGTTTTAAATGCCATTGTTCCGATTTCATGTCATAATAGAACACACCGCCGTGTTCAGTGTAGCAAACGATATTACCGCGAGCTGTTATAACAACTTTTTTACAAATATATTCCCCGGGAATATTATTCAATGATATAATTTTAGGGATAGAGTTTTCAATACCGTGAATCAAAACGCCGGAGTCGCTTCCGCCGGTGACCGCAATTCTTCTATCCGTATTGCTATCCATCGCCCACAGGCATCCTCCTTGGTGTATTTTTTTCTTCTTTATTAAATCACCATTCAATCTCCACAAGCACATCAATCCGTCTTCTCCGATGGACACAATTAAATCGCCGACAATGGTTCCTCGCATGACTCTAGCGGTGTGACCGAACATAGTTGCCAGCGATTCTATTTGAACGTTTGACCAATAATTGGATTTTTTGCTGTCATCGTCAGTTTTATTAGTCAGTGACCATATTCTGACTGATCTGTCGTCCGATGTAGTGATTATAATATTTTTTTCTGAGCTATAAAATACTGAAAATATGACACCCTGCAAAAGAAAACATTTTAAATTTAATAATATATATAATATGATGAGACAATGTTATTTATTTAACCTTAAAAAATACTAAAAAAAATCAATCAATTTACCAACCCACTTTTCCTGAACAGGGAAAAACACACTTCTTATAATAACTTACGACAGTTTTGATTGTAAGGTCATATTTTGACCCTTAATTGCATGGAAAATATGAGGGTTTTAGAAATGTTAAAAATTAAATTCTGTTCTGTTGAATATAAGTACTACATATCCCATTTGTATATCTCATTGTTTCTCAAAACTGGATTTGGGCGTGTTTGATCCCAAGCTCCTCATATATCGTATCAACATAATGGCAAAAGTTGGCAGGCGACAATTTGATAGGAAATTAAAATTTAAGCTTTTAGGATAAAGTATTAAGTCTTGATATTTTATGATAGGTATAATATCAATAATTTAAAGATGGATTATTGCCATACTCTCATGATTTAAATAAGAAATTAATAGACAGGGACAATTGGTTGCATTTAAAATATATAAATGTTTTCTGCCAAAATTCTCGTAAAATAAATGCACCTACTTAATTAATTATTCAACACAAAAAATTGATACTCAAAAATGTCATTGAGTATTTACATTATACTTACAAATTTTGTTACTTACTAATTTATGACAGTATAGTGCGATCACAATATATGTTTTAACTTTTGAAAAGATCACGAATAGTGTCAATTGCCATTTTCACTGTACAGGCATAGTAATAAGAATGTATTAAATGTATTTATTACCTTGTGCCCAGATATTCTCTGTTGCACTCGACTATTTTGTGAATTCCACAAAACTACTTGTGAAAAAACAGTTCCTCCCATTACTAATATACTATCATCGAGCTCGGTAAGGCATCCAGAGTATAAAATACATTTCTCATCGCATTTATAAACTGTCAACTTTTCATTTAAAGTTGTGCTCCAAATCTGTAAAAAACAAATTACTGGTGTTATAAGATAAACAAAGCTTAAAAGAAGTCATTTAACTTTACCGTCACAGCTTATTCAAGGTAACACTCGTTATGGAGAAAAATAAAAAAGTAGACTGGGAAGTTGATTAACATTCTAGATGATGAATAATACCATCGGTATTGGCTTGAGGCTGAATATAAATATATCTTCTGTATCATATATGTATATGTCACAGTTAAAGTGTGAAATATCGTCAATGTATACATTTAGCCTTTTAGCTATCGTAGAAAACAGTAAGTAATTTACCTAGCACGCCGGCTATAATTTGCAGTTATTTTTTTAATTAGTTTTTGACGAGCTTACTCGTAACTGGTGTGTTGAGCCTGAAAAAGTTTATGAGATATCTCGTCTATGGCAGCCATCGAGTTGATAACAATTTTAGTTGAAGCTTTAATCATTACAATTCACATTCAGTTTGACTAGTCAATGTATGAATTAACTAGTAAGTGTATAAAACCACTGACAAGCGTTAGACAGTGTAGAAATAGCATTACGGTTTAGGTTATGCTGGAATACTGACAAGCGTTAGTCAATGCAGAAATGGAATGCCGGCTTAGGTTAGATATGTTGAATGGAAATAGGGTGAGAGTGACAAGACGATTTTTAAGGTTATGTGAAATGTTAGATGACACTAAAACACCACAAATCTGTGATTGCATGCGCACATCAGTGGAGACGGACTGGCAGCACAATGAGTAAAAAATTTAATGTTTGTGTAGTAGTGTACACATCGACTAGTTAAAGTATTCAAAGCTCTTCAAGCTTGGCCGGATAGACACAGGGACATGCATATGTGGATCATGAATAGTGAGCGAGAGGAATTAATCAAGGCCACTCCAACTTGGTGCTACAAAGGCAAACTTCTAAGCTTTTACAAAATCTTTTACAAGATATTTTATAGATCTATATATAGGGAAATTTTTCACACTCTGAAGTGCAAGCCACCAAGTCTTGGTCAATTGCTCCCGAGACAATCCTAGCATACAATTGAACAATGCATAGCGTTTATTACACCACAGAAAATGTCTGTTGGACACAAATGTACAGTCGTGGCGGCTAGGGGAGGAAATTGCATAGTTACAGTATTCATTTGTTCTCTCGTGTATACTGTTTATATAAAATGGACGCTTAAATTGACTAAGAGCAAACTTTGATTGTAACATAGACATGTACACTTATGTAGACAATCATTTGCAAGCATGAGTCATATTATGACAGTAGTTAGATGACGATTTCAAGACTGTCGAGGAGAGCCAAAATAAGATTTAAATTTAGTCCAGGAAAGAATATATTTGAGCGATTGATTTACATATTTGGTTTTTTTTTTAACCTGAGAATAAAAATATTCATACACGGATTATATTAGATATTTAAATGCAGATGGGCACTTTTGACACTGAATTTTTTTTTGCAATTTTTTAAAATGTTTCATTTTTTCATAGTCCATAGAAAATAATAAAAGAAAGCAATTATTGGAAAATTGAGTATTTAAATAGAATGATTCTTTGAGGTTGTAAACAGCAACATTCAACAACCTATGGCTCATGAATCTCAATAAATTTCTGCCGATGTGGGTTGATTACTACGATTATCGACAGCTTTATGACAAAAGTGTTTTACTATCGTCAATTCAAAAAGTTTTTTAAAGAGATGGATAGCAAATATCTTCGCATAAAAAAATAAATTGCCGTAACTTAAGTATGACCTTAAACATTTTGCTTCTTGTTTGAATTAAACTATTTATAGTGCGCTGACTGATGGATCCATTTGCCACATTAAAGATTAATATATTATAAGACATTTGTGGAAAAAAACTTGAAAATGGAAAAAATTGCAGATGGGCCCTTCTGCCATCTAACTACTGATGAATGGTCAATGTAACCATTGGTAAGAAATTTTCGAAATATAAACATTAATCATAGCAACATTGGAATGTTTACTCCACTTCAAATTCATGCTCCATTTAAAAAGATTAATTATTTTTGTGACATTTTAATTTCATACCTGAATAACATTATGAGCAGTCAACACAACAATATTGCGAGTACCTTTCCAGATCATGGAGAGTATCCAATCATCACATTTAAAAGCAAACTGTCCATTGGAATACTTTATTGGTTGGACAATACCAATATTGTCTTCAGAAGAGGTTTCAATCGAGCATATCTTCATTAATTTCCCGCCATAAACAGCAACCTCGAGTTCATTTTGCGGGTTTGGTACAAAACCATAAATTTTTTGACCAATGAAAACATTTTTCTTCCCAATGAATTGTTGGTTCGATAGTTGATAAAGGGACGCTGTACCACCTATACCTAAAAAAAATAGTAAAAAGCCATACTTACGATAAGGTTATACTGGTCACGCTTTTCAAAGCGCTGAAGCATGCGTCGCACCTCGTAATTTAGGTTAAATCAAAATGATACACCGTTGGACAAAAAATGATTTTTTTTGGTAAATGATATAGTAAAAACATACGCTATTGCACAAAGATTGCATTACACAGGCCAAATACATATTGCACATCTATATATTATATATTATTCTTATAAAATAACAATCTTAAAAATATAAGAATGTTGGAAATGAAATATAGCAAACAAAATCTGTTAAATGAATAAATTGAATAGTTTTCATTTTTTTGAAGAAACTTGACGTTTTTCGTAATCGTTACAATCTTTGAGTCAAATTATGATTGTTAAGTAACGAGGCATATGAATGTTTGTTTGAAAGCAAGCATCAATTAAATAGTATGTATGTTCTTTAAAAAATATTGAAATTATAAAAAAACAAAACTTTGTGGCGGGAGAACGACTTAACTTTTTAACAGAAAAATATATCTTTAACCATAATATGTTGCAAAACATTTAACGATGATTTCAATCAAAGTTCTGTGTAGAAGAAAATATCTCAGCACATAATTTTAGAGCCAACGTGAAATTACGGTACAGCTTTAGAAAAACTCAGTGTAACCGAGATATGAAACTATTTAAATATGTGATTCATTTTTTACCAATGAGTAAGAGATCACATTGTAGTATTTTAACTGCTGTTACGTCCGTCTTTACAAGATTTGAATGAAAAATACTTTCGTTGAATGCTTGCATTGTCAGAGTTTATCTCTGGTCAGAGTACAACGTCTATTGGAATCAATAACAAACGCATGCTTAAATTGACAGCTGTCATTTAAAATGTCGAAAGCAATGTAAGGGATGTCAGCAAACAAAAATTACCTTCGGTTTATAACCTTCGCCAAAATATTTTTTCAGAAAAATATCTATTTTGCAGATCTATTTTGGCGAGAAGTACATGCTATATAATGTTTAATATTGCTTGATCAATTTTTCAATATTCTTAAAATAAAACAGTTGTATTGGGGCTGCAATATCCTCACTTGTATTATTTTTACACATACTGATAATGACGTATCAGCGTGACAATACAATGAAAAGAAGTCAATATTTTGTAAATTATTGATTTGCCAAAATTATTAGAACGTTGCGTTATATTATTTTAGTGTACTACCATTTAAATAATTATAGCAACCGTATAGTTATACAAGATGTCATCTCAATATGAATTCCCACAAATGATTATTATTAGTACCATATTATATGAGAAAATGCTGTAAAAGTGGTTGTTAAATAATGTTTTACGAAATAAGGGTTATGTTTTACACATTTTAAGGAGTTTTATCAATAATTGGTTAAGTATGATTAAATATTATGTCAATCTACTTGATTAAAAAGATTTGCAAAAAACGGCAGAGATATTATTATTATTAATTTATTTACTTGTTTTCTAGTCACGCGAAGTTGTTTCTGTAGTATCGGCGCAGGTCGGGGTCATTTCTTATCGCGCTTATATTATTTTGTCGTGCTAACGCGACAACAATGGCTCTTTTTCGTAGTACGAAATTTTTACTAAAACATTTGTCAAATGGAAAATGTGTGCGGGTACGTCTTTAATACATAAAATAATATCATATAAAGTTAAGTTTATGAAAATATTCAAATGTTTTTATTTTGTACACTCAGTAGGTGTCATTGTATTATCAAGTCTTATAAAAAAATCTCATCTGCCAGGTTTGGTTTGCTTACTTCTAATAAATTCGTCTTCTAACATCATCAGGGAAGATTGATTTAAATAACTTTATACTTCACATTCAAAGATGTATTGGCGTTATAATTCCTAAAATAAAATAGTAGGTAAATAGCTTCCAATTTGAAATGTGATGCCAATGAACTTTTTTATTGTGATTTTATGAAGAGACCAGTGTCAAAACATATGTAAAGAAAATAAACATCCATAAAATAATTGTGGAATAATTTTGATAAATCCATTGAAAACTGTATTTTACAGACATAAAAACTAAGTAGAGCTAATCCTATTTTTGAGGCATTCCATCTTTTGTTAAATATATTTATACGAGAATATCTATTGATAATTCAGCATGAGTGCAGCAAACTGTAGTTTGAAGTAGTTTAATTTAAGAAATTTATTTCCAATTTGATGAAGGATATTTTTATGGTCCACAGCATTTTGATAGCTCGTTTAATATTTTTGAATCTCTTTCAGAGCATGTCTACAACTGTTCTCTCTCATCATGAAGCTCCCTTAGCAAACAATGAAACCGTATTTCCTGGATGCAATGCGCCCTTTACTAATCAACTCAAATTCACAAACGCTGATAGCTATGATCCATTACCCATTTATAGAGTTATGTATAATACGGGGGAGATTATTAACAGAAAAGAAGACCCACATCTTTCTGATGAAACTATCACTAAGATGTACAAAGACATGAGTTTACTAAATATTTTGGATAAAATATTATTCGAATCACAGAGGTCAGTACGACACAACTACTAGGTTCTAAATTCTAATCCAATTCTAAATTCAGAATAATATTCTAATCTTCTAATTACCAATAACATAGTTCAAATATTATTTGAAGTAATTATGTCTCGCTATTCTATGATTCAACAATTGATGATCTATCAACTCCCTGATGCTATATCTTAAATTATATGAATAGGTAAATGCAGGGTGCGTTTAAAAGTCACGGAGTGATTTAAAAATAATTTATCAGCTAAAATAAATTACACCATGTGTCATCTCATGGATCAGTTTAACTTTCACTTAAATAATGTCTGTAATTTTTTTGATCTGCAGACAAGGACGTATATCATTTTACATGACAAATTATGGAGAAGAAGGCATGCACGTCGGAAGTGCGGCTGCTCTGAACAACGAAGATCTTGTATACGCTCAGTATAGAGAATGCGGAGTTCTTCTTTGGCGAGGGATGTCTGTCGGAGAGTTGATCAATCAATGCTATGGAAACCATGAAGATTCCGGCAAAGGAAAACAAATGCCTGTTCATTATGGAAGTAGACATTTAAACTTCGCAACCATTTCTAGTCCGCTAGGTGAGTGTTAAAATAATACATTTGTATAATTACATTGCAATACCAGGGAGGATACGCTAGCTGACAAACATGTAATGGCTGTCTGTGTTAGTAAAGTTTTTGTATGTTATTAACAGAGTTTCCCAGTAAGAAGTTTGTATTCTTTTCTACATTGTTAGAAGAATATATTATTTTTCTTGCAGTATATTATTTTAATAGTATGAATGACAGCGTAAACAGCTGAATAGTGTAATAATTATTCTATTCATTCTGCATATTTCAGACCTAAACAACTGGCATTGTGCTGAAGCAGTGGTTTAAAGAACCGATTATTTATTAATATCCATTTTGGTGTGGTAACATGAAACCAATGCAGGATTTTTTGCAACTATCACTATAACAACCAAATTTTCTTTTAACTGACGTTTATTGATTTAATACATGTATGTAACAATATTTTTGATAGATTCGCCAATCAATGGTTGTGTAATTTGATGTCGCGTGTGTTTCGCCTCAGATGAATATCTTCCCTTGGAATAACAAACTCAACTATTATTATTTCTTATTATAATAATTTGTTGAATTTTGAGACGAAAACATGAGTGCTCAAAAATCACCTAGGTTCATGTTCATAGTACATACTAGTTGTTTTTTTATTACTGTTACAACATGTTTTGTTTTTAATCCACTCATTACGATTCTATAAACTGCTTGAAGTTTACAATATTGATAAAGTAAACTCGTTTACAGACTCTTTTATTTGTAAAGTATCTAGAAATTAGTATATTACTAAATTTACTGCAACCGATGTCCTTTTTCTTTTAAAAAAATATGTTATAAATTATTTACTACTTGACAAAATTTCCAAGTCCATGTATTCAATGTAAAAAAAATACAGCATTACGCACATTGATTCTTGTCAGTATAAAAAAAAATGTAAATGAGATTTGAAAACTACTTAACATTCATTTATTCATAAAATTCACAAACACTTTTTTATGAATATTTGAACAGTCGGATGCCTCGAATCTGTAAATATTTTCTAGTGACGTTGAAACTGTAAACAAGATAACACAGTTTTGTTAATGATTATTTTAGGATCAGAGAGAATTTATTTTGAAGTTCAATAGAATGTAATATTTTCATAATATATATATTAATGGATAAAAAGAAATAATAAAAAGTTATCACACTGAGCATGTCAGTTTTGCCAATTAAAATGAGCATGTAAACCCGCTTTTATTTATATTTAATTTACTAGTCACAGTAGTGTTCTTGATTATATTAAATATTTAACACAATTTCACATCTCGTGGAATGATAGAGAAATTGAAATATACAGAAGATTACAATATTTATAAAGCCTTCATTTAATATTTACAAACATTGTTAAAAAATTATGATTATGAGCCCATAGCCTATCGAGAACTGGTATACTCACAACTTGCGGTATTTTGGATTTAATTTCATTCTATTCTTACCCACATTGATACGATACATGACTACATGATGTATGTAAGTGAGGATTCAAGGAAAGTCAAGTGAAATGTTTTATTGAAAAAATCAATAGTTCATATTGAACGTTCCACTTCAAAATGTCTTATTGCTAAGCGAAGCTTTTGCCAGGGTAAAAAGAGAGGTTGAACGACTTAGTAACAAACAGTTCTTGTAGAAAAACTGTTGAGGTACCTCCATTACGAGGCCGTATGCTCCACGTTGGGAGCGGACATGGATTAGAAAACAGAGGTCAATGTTTGTTCTAAATGTTAGCATAAAAAATAAACATGAAATTGTAAAGTTTGTGCAGTGGTCTATAGTGATATTTAAATTTGAATTCCAGGAACCCAGCTGCCCCAGGCTGCAGGCTCCGCTTACGCTTTCAAACGAATTCCGAATAATGAACGCTGCGTTGTTTGCTATTTTGGAGAAGGAGCCGCTTCCGAAGGTGATGCACATCCCGCATTCAACTTTGCTGCAACTTTGGAATGCCCTGTTATATTTTTCTGGTAATTTTACACATTCATTTTAAAAGAAATAATCAAATTTTGAGGATGGACAAATTTTACTAGTGCAGTCAACCCTTCAATAGCGTCGAGATAGGGATCATAAATAATTTGATAATTTTCTTTCACAGTTTGAAAGGATATAAAAAAATTCAATAAAATTTAAAAACCACGGAAGTATTGAATTACGAATCAAAGAAATTTACGTTTACGGGAATAATTATTAGAGAGGCCTTATTATGTTATTAGATAATGTTATTAGATAATATTATTATTAAGATTAATAGATATAACAATCAAATAGTTTTATTATAAAAAAGTATAATAATTGAAAACCCCTGAAAAGTGTATACATAATGCATTAAAAAAAAGTGCGCATCGATTTACTTAATCATAGTTTGTACCATGGCTATACAAGTAGAAAAATATTTTTTTACTGTATTGTGATTAGGGAATCCAATCCTGAGCCAAAATGTTGATTCCGGGATTAGAATTTTTCGATCCCGGGATCAGTACATTTTTTTAAGAAATAAAAATAGATAATATTGGTGAAAAATAAATTGAACAACTTATTTATATTATATAAACAGCTGTGGGCTGTCAATACGTTAGCAAAAAGCTCTCATAATCTCAGTTATTCGCGATGTACAGGTGAATGAGTGGATTTTTAATAACTCGTAAAAAAATATGCGCCATAATTATTAAACAAACTTAATATGCATACATTATGTAAAAATACGCAATATAACTTTAAATAATTAATGTCGATAGCTGAAAAAAGTATCTACCTACTTCAGACTGCAAGAGTACTTACAAAGAGAACACTAAGTAATTTTTATATTATTTTAAAATATGCCCGAAGTTAATACCAGAGCATCAATTGTTTACGGTTTCATTTTGCAAAGAACCAATGAAATATATTTTAATATTTATCATATCCGGCAACAAGTGCTTTTGTAGAAAGATCATTTTTTTAGAGTGAAAATAATAAGAACATTCAAAAGAAATAGTCAAAGTGAGAATTGATTTTCAACTCTTGCAATAATATTGGTCAAAAAAACTTTTATACAATATTATGCGGTTTTCGATGAATTCAGTCACATGAAGTCAGCTTGCGCACCTTTGATATTTATGATACTGTTCTTATAGAAAGCTAACCGAAAAATGTTTTAGTTGACACGTGTTTTATTACATACTTGATGTTAATAGAACAAAAGAAACATAAAATCACGCAAAAAAAAAAAAACACTGCGCTCGATATCTGATAACATTCATTAAGAAGGTGTAGAAAAAAAGGGAACCAAAAATTATTACTAGAAGTAAAATGCATCAATCCTGAAGTTTCGGGACCATGTCTTCTAATCCCGGGATTCAAATATATCGAAATCTGTACGGGATCCCGGGATTGGATTCCCTAATTGTGATGAATATCCCTGGAATGTTCGTCGACTGCGCCGCGCCGGTGATTCACAGAATTTTGTAAAATGTACACTATAGAAGAGACCGCTATATGACAGCGGCGTACGCTATAGGAAAAAGCTCTATAGAAGTTGACGCTATAGAAGGGTTGACTGTACTAGGGAATCAGTTTTTTTAACCGGATGACTGCCATAAGTGTGTTAACACGGTTTATGATTCCATGGCCGCAGGGACGGCCATGCAAAATTAGCGTGTTTATACTCATTATATTAGGCCAAGATTGATTATTAAAAACAAAAACCAAAACTATCACTGCTTGTAGATAATATAATATTTTTTTGTAAGAATTTTGCCATGTCACTATGCTAACAAATTTTCACATGATTTTAAAATTCTAGTCGAAATAATGGGTTCGCAATATCAACACCGTCAAGTGAACAGTATAAAGGAGACGGAATAGCTGCACGAGGACCCGCATTTGGAATTGATACCATTCGTGTTGACGGCACAGACGTATTCGCCGTTTACAATGCGACAAAACTGGCAAAGGAGTTTGCAGTCAAAAATAACAAACCGGTCATAATAGAGGCAATGGCTTACAGGTATTGAGTTATAAGAATTGCCCCATTGATATTGTAGTGAATGTAGAAAAATGTCTAAAATATAGAATCAACTTACATACTTAGTTGGCCGAGAACAGCTGCGTAACTGTTTTTTTCAACCGAGACACATTGACGAATCTGGCATCATTTATAACGTTTTCCACCCGTCTCTTATAAGATGGTCCAGAAGCGGAGTGTATTTTAATATTAACCCTTTGAGTGGTGAGCTAATTTTTACTAAATTAGACTATTACTTTTTTGTATATTTTGATTAGTTTTACTATTGATACACACAAAAATATAAAAACACTTTTTTTTGTTTATTAGTCAGTCTGGGAAGAATGTTGAATAATATTTTAGGTGGTAAATCTTTTTTTATAATTTTACAACGCTTACATAATTAGAAATATAAATTTACAAACTCATTTTTACTTTTCAATAATTTTCAAGAAGCTATTACTTCCAATTTGGGTCTAGATCTTTTTTTGCTTCTTTCTGTAAACATAACCTGCTCTACTGACATTGATTCCAGGAAGGGAATCGCGCCGAAAAGTAATTTTACGCTCAGTTTTGTACGGCTACCGACTTGTGTACAAATATTCACCTTTTTACAAAATTGTTTTGCTTATTTGCAACCAATAATAAAAACAATGTGACTGCCAAAAATCATAGATATATATGTTCTTTATACATCTGTGAAGAAATAATGACAATTAAATTAAAAGCATGAGAATGCCAATGAATATTAGACAACACAACATTCTGTCGCACGTATGCGGCGATACTCCTCAAAAGGTTAATAATAAGCTAACATTATAACTGTGTTCTTTTCCATTGTGGAGCATAGTGGAGTAAGGAATAGACTAGTTGTACGTTCATCAATCTCACAAAAGCCTCAATCATCAAAAATGATGGGCTGTTAGCAAAACAAACATTTATGGATTTGAATGCAAAGAGATAATAATTATTGATTTAATTGGCATTTACTTGGAAGAGCTTCATTGTAATAAGACAAAAAAAAACGAGAGCGATTAGCTAACCACTCGTCCTGTCCTAGCCCTATCCTCCTCTCTTTGGAAAAAGAGAGTTTGGGCAACTGAGTAACAAGCAGTTCTCGTAGAAACACTTCTGTTGAGATAAAACTCCATTAGGAATTCATATGCTTTACATTGGTAGCAGACATGGTAAATAAACAAAAAAATATGTATATGGCTATTTTGGCTTATACTTTCATCAGAACTATCTAAATAGTTCTATTCTTTCACCTTATTGCAAATATATAAATCAATGTTTCAAAGTGAACACACAACCAAACAGGGCCCCGTCGGTCATGCCGACTTGGTTGCATCTAAGGCAAATTATAGGGCTTTTAAAGAATTCTCCGCGTCTTTAGGAAAAAGAGTTGAGTTAAATAGATAAAAGCTAATATTTTCAACTGACTGCACTCAATTATTTATTAACTTTTAATTTCTGCACAACTGTAGTGCATGTAACTAAGGCTTGAGGAATTTCTTCTTGGGACATTTCTGGCAAAATTTTGAACACGACTAACGTTGTTACGCTACGGAATACACCCTATAAGAAGAGTGTGAAGCCATAGCAGGTGGTGTTGGGTACAACGTTGAGTACCCTAGGGAATTAAGAAACCAAACAGGGCATAACCTCACTGAGCTCAAGACAGTTGTTAATCTTTAAACGCCCGCCCGCTGTGCGCAAAAGAAGTAGCACACTGCCCAAGCATTTATTCGCGCTACCCGCATCCGTTAAAAAAAATTATATCTCTAAAACTAGTCATCCTATTTGAGTAAAATAAAAAGCATTATTGAAATAAAAGATGGTTTATAAATTACAAAAGCTATATTTGTATTTTTTTACACTGTACAAATTAAAATAAAAGAATTAAAACGTTAAAAATATTATTATCGATTATATTATTATAGCACAGATGTTTATTACTCGTATGACAAAAATATTTATCGAAACCGAAAATAAAATTATGGATCGGTATCTCAAAGACTGTTCCGTATCCGCCTGATCGGGGTGTAGCTGTTGGTCCCGGTCTGAAGCTGTGTGACCTTGAATATGCTGATGATGCTGTCATATTCGATAAATCTATTGAGGGCATCCAGGAGACTATTGATGGGTTAGGAACTAACTCAGGTCGCATTGGTCTAAAAATTAATACTAGTAAGACCAATGTGATGTGTAACCAAACCTGTCATGACTCTGATAGGACCCTTACCAGCGCGGGACAGATCATCGAGAGGGTTGACAGCTTCAGATACCTCGGTGTACATATCCCTGAAGACGGTAGTACAAAAAACGAGCTCGCCATTCGTTTAGAAATGGCTGGAGCCACATTCAACTCAATGCGAACTGTCTGGGACACACAGCTGTACTCGATTAAAACCAAATGCCACTTGTTCAACGCTTGCATTCTGCCGGTAATGCTTTACGGTTGCGAATCATGGCACCTGACGAATACTCAGAAAAACCCTATACTGAGCTTCGAGAACAGATGCTTGCGTCGGATCATGGGGGTGAGGTGGTTTAATTTTGTGAGGAATTCAGAGATAAGGGAGCGTACAAGACAGCGTCACGTCAGTGGTTATGGAGAGACGTTGGAACTGGCTGGGTCACGTGCTGCAGATGCCTCCGGAAAGCCTCAATCCTGCCTGCCTCTTCTTTCGACCTGTGGGATTCCGGCGTCCCGGACGTCCGTCGGGTACTATCCATAGGATGTACTTGGCGGAACTGAGGGATGCTGGCATGTCATGGGGGGAAGCAGAGCTATTGGCGGGAGACAGGGAAACATGGAGGTGCCGCGTGGCGGCCATATGCTCCACATAGGGAGCGAACATGGCCAAAGAAGAAGAATCTCAAAGACATTATTTATGTAAGCTAATATTCATATCTTGAATAATATTATCATAAATCAGTGTAATCCGATAGTGAAATGAACCATAATTAACGGTCCCGTATGGGACCGTTGGGTATTGAACGATGCTAATCCGCGGTCCCGTGACCATTGGGTTGATAAAGGTTAAATATAATTAAATAATGCAATTTTAAAGTTTATTTAAATGCAGAAAGCAATGAACCTAACCCAGAAAAACGTTAATATATCTATGTATGGTGTGCATATATTGATAAATGTAACATTCACCGTTTTGTTCAAAATCTGGTTTTTTAAATAGTCACATAAGAAATGCTGGAAGAGTATTTCATATTTTTATATATTCAATTATATTTAGAGCGAATTATGAATATAGGCCTCAGTGCAAACATGTATTATGGCAATTTGCCAACATATTTACGCCATACACGGATATTATCTACTGAATCGTGAACATTTTTTTTTGTAATAAAAATGAGCTAAAATCAATAAAAACAGATAATTACTGTAACATGAGTCATAAGAATGATCAATCCATTTTTCTTTATATGAAAAAAAATAATATGCAAAATATAAAATATATGCAAGGTAATCACAAATTAAAATATGAACAAGGGCGTGTGTGTATTTTAACAGTTTTCTGTTGAGTATCAAATTTTATTAGTGCAATTTAAGTGGGTCTTGTATTTTTAGTGGCAATGGTTCTATGGAAATTGAGTATATTTTGAGTCTCACCTATTAGCAAAATCTATTTAAAGTGCATTGATACAAAATGGATTATTGAAAGCTTCAATAATGACCTATTTATTATTATGGGTATAAATAAATCAAATTTCCACTCAGTAGAGATGCTCTTATGAATGTTATTTATATCAAGTATCCATTTAATCACTGTGACTAACAACTATATTTTCAGAGTCGGACATCATTCAACTTCAGATGACAGCAGTGCTTATAGAGATGTCGCCGAAATAACCAAGTGGACTACCACAGAGAGTCCTCTCCAGAAGCTTCGGCGACACATGGAGTCGAGGGACTTGTGGAATCAGGAAAAAGAAGATTCTTGGTTATCTGAATCCAGAAATCTCGTGCTGAACACGATGAAAGTTGCAGAGAAAAAACTGAAACCGGATTGGAAGGAAATGTTTCACGACGTATATTACGATATGCCTGATCATATACAGTGAGTAAACAAATACATCCCATTTGTGCGTTCAATGATTATTGTATTTAATTAACACATATTTGTAAACGTATCTGTTTTCAACGAGGCGGATATGGCCTCATAATGTAGTTTATCTGACCATAAGTTGTTAGTACATCGCTCAACCTCATATTTGCATGTATCAAGAGTGATTTTTTGATATGGTATTAAAAAAACCAAATACGGCACATACTGTAGGGTCTCTTCACTCAATGGATAACCACCGCATCGGACGGTCTGAAATCTTCCAGGAAAACTATCAACAGTATACTCACAATCACTGTATGATTCATTAGTTGTACTCGGAGCCGTAGCAATGATTTGAGCACTCCTGGCAAATATCTAATACGGAGCCCCTTGTATGTCATATTGTTACATTATGACCGACTGGCGGCACCCCTCAGAGCTTCCCCCTTTTGACAAATGTCTCTTTGCCAGTGCCTTCTATTTTGACCTCGGTCATATTATCTATTTTAAATCCTCAGTATACAAATACATAACATAATATATTCTGCTACATAAATTAAGCCAGCATATTTTTTTGTACAATTTTGTCATTGGAAATGAATGCGTTAATTATTGTTAGATATCTTATATGCATTTATTATTTGATTAAAATAATAATAATACATTTAAATTTCATTTCAGGAAACAAATGAAGGAGATGGAAAACCATGTCAATAAATATAAAGAGCATTATCCGGTGTCTAACTATAAAACCGATTAAACATTTACATCTATTTGTGGAACAAATCCGCATGAAAAGGTCAGGGACCAATAATGATCCAGAAATTAAGTTAAAGACTAATTAATGCAAAATATTCCTTTGTAAATATATGAAATACTCATATCTGTGGGTATACTTAACATTCCAATGAATAAGATTCTTTTTTCGCAAATTGTGGGACCTATAATTTTATTTTGAGTGTTAAAAAAATTATGAGGGCAATGGGATAATAATGTTATGTTGATGATGGAGGCATGTAATAAAATTGTAGTAATATCCTGGTGTGATGTGTGCAATCGATTCTGTGAATATTATAAAAATAAATAATGTTTTCTTAAAACTGTTTTCGCTTTTTATCTTCAATATATTGTACTATAGTGCGACCGCTTTACTTGTGCGTGCGGGACCGTGGCGCTGCATGCATTTCCGGTATGACAGCCGCAAAAAAAATATTGCCAGAATTTTAAAATCTTTATTCCCTAATAATACTCAAAATATACGTTTTTAATATAAATAGTAAATGAGTTTCAATACTCTGGTTTGCCTTGATAATTTTTATTGGTTTTTAAAACCATTAAAAGACTTCAAAGCGTCGGTATTTCTTTTCTTCGTAAAAAGATTAAACTTTTTGCCTGATGGCGCACATATCAAAATCGTTTATTATGCTATTTTTTTTTCTTATCCTATGTTTTGTGAGTGATTTGATAAGCTTGTCTCCTGTATTGACCATATTTTTTTATATTTTGAATTGTTCTTACACTAACATCTATAAACAAAAAAAAATGGAATAGCATAAAGAGAGCTGTTATGGAAAGGACCATTAGGATTCGTTATATTTTAAAATAAGCCATTTATGTATTGCTAAAAATATTTCATATACAAAGTGTGTATAAAAAACAGTTATTTTATAGTTATTTAAAAAAAACAAATAATACTTTGACTTGCAATTAAATCAAAGTTAATAAATTTCCCCATTTTTTAAAATTGGGGATTTTTTTTGGAAGTTGGTAATACAGTGATTTCATAGCTGTCATTTTTGCAATTCGTTCATTTGCTTTAAACAGTGGAATTAATTGTGATCCGTTTAGCTTTTCTTCTTTACAAAACTTAGTTACATTGGCGATGATATTTTTAGCTTGAAAGCGCAAAGGTTTAGGCATGATTGAAGCGATAATCAGTATGATGACGGCACGACTTTTCAATACAGACTAAACTCGTGGACTAAGTGAGGTAGGTAGAATGAGCTTTGCGGAGGGGGGTTGCATATTTAGTTTCAACGGTCATCGCATTTCCGTGCGCAAACTTATAGCAGTCAGGGAATACACGACAATTTTTTTATATATATATTTACCTTCTGTGGGTTCTCTGTCTCTTGGCTATTTAATTTTTAGGGTAAGTGTAGACTAAGTCTTCATAATCCTTCCCAACATATATTCCAACTAAATAATGTAATAATAAAGATTTTTCAAGCTTTGTATATCGTCGATGCATATCAAATATGGTCTATGTGACGAAAGTGCATTCCGAGATAATCGATAAAAACTGTTGAAAAAAATAACAAAACGGAAAATAACACTTCTATCAATGGAGATTGGAAATTTTTTAACAGTTTATGTCGATTATCTCGGAATGCACTTTCGTCACATAGACTATATTTGATATGCATCGACGATATGTTAAGCGATAATTCTAAGAAAACACTACTTTTGCGAGTTATAAATTTGATGTATATCTATACACAAAAACACGACGACCATTCTTCATACGTTTTTCAGGTGTGGAAGCAAGAAGCTAATTGAGTGCTTCAGTCGCATTCAGTAGTAAATTTCTCACAGAGTATATAGTGATTATTTCGCGGGGAATTCAATACATACCTAAAACAAGATGTTATTTTGTCCAACAAGAACAAATGTATATTTTTGAATACGTTACTTAATTTATTTACTTATTATTAAAATAAAAAACAGCATTTAAAAAGTTAATTAATATGAATACGGTTACCTATTGTGCCGAGCTCCAGAAAATATTTCGGCAGAGCCCGTGTTTGACATGTCCGCTGTAAAGGTACTGTACTAATTCAAAAAACATTTGGATAAAAATGTGTCATATTTCAGATTTTTAAATTAATAGTACATAGAAATCAAGCTCAATCCTGCCTGCCTCTTCTTTCGACCGGTGGGATTCCGGCGTCCTGGACGTCCGTCGGGTACTATCCATAGGATGTACTCGGCGGAACTGAGGGATGCTGGCATGTCATGGGAGGAAGCAAAGCTATTGGCGGGAGACAGGGAAACATGGAGGTGCCGCGTGGCGGCCATATGCTCCACATAGGGAGCGAACATGGCCAAAGAAGAAGAAGAAGACTAATTCAAAAAACATTTGGATAAAAATGTGTCATATTTCAGATTTTTAAATTAATAGTACATAGAAATCAAGCTTTTTTTTATTGTTCAATGAAAAAGTATTTACATTTGAGTTACTGGTTCAATATCTAAAATTGATAATGCACTATGCAGCACTGTTTGTATTGAAGTGATTAAATGAATTCTTGCAAAAACCACTGGAAGTAAATGGTCTCGAGCTTCCTGAAAAATAAACGATGAGAATAGATTTAAAATTAAATCAATACTGTGAGCATTTTCGTTAAGGCAATGTTAAAAACTAAAGCTATACAATATATCATAGAGGTCGGGCTGGGCCCGGGTAAGGAATTTATTCTTCAAAAAAATATTTTAGACTATGTTCGTGTCATAAGTCAGCCATGATGATTTTAATTATTACTAGTTCTGTAGAGAATCGTAAATTTGTAAAAAACTGATTTTTTTCGGTCTGTTGAGTATAAATCCGGGCTTCGGGTCGGGTTTGGGTAAGAATTGTGGTGTTAGACTCGGGCCCGGGCCAGGTCGGGTCTGAGTCTTTCCGGTTCGGACCGGGTAATTTTCTAAAATTTCAGCCCGTGCAGACCTCTAATATATCACTATACATATTATACATATGTAAATTCCTACTATTATATGGATGTATCTTATTGAAAATTATTGTCTTTATCACAAAAGTTTCTTGGTTACTCTGCTTTTTATATTGATAAAATATCAGTTCTTATATGCACGATAACAAAAATTTTGCCATTTGATAGCAACTAAATAGGAGCAATTTTCTCAGTTATGAAAAACTACAGAAATGCCTTTCATTTCGTGAGTATGACATTTTATGAATAAAGCAAGAAGTTATTGGCACGTTGCCAATGTGGGGAGAAGACTAACATTTAATGACATGTGAAAACCACTTACCAGTAGCACTCGGACTCTTCTGTAGTACATGCTAAATTTTCCAACCATTGCACTTAGAAAAGAGCACACATGGTGAGGTGAAATAGTGTATTTGGAGTCGTCACATCTCAGGCACTGCTTTATAAGAGCTGGATAATTTAATATATAGCTAAACGCGAGGGTCCATTCATCCTGAAATAATTACAAGATAAATGAAAAAAAGTTATTATGGTTTAAAAGTTGGGATAAAATCGTGCTGCGGTTGGTGGTAATTATTACTAGGAGCAGTGTTTGACATCAAACCTTCATTTTTCCATCAATGAGACCATTGAAGATGAAGCATATGACATTTTCGAGATGTTGTGTGAATACCACTGATTACAACACCGTGTCGTCTTAAGTTCATACAACTAATAATATCCGTAAACAAATAGGCATTGTGACATGACTTTTAATGGAAAAATTTGTCCAAATCAAAAAAAATTACTCACCTCATCATTCAAGTGACTCAAATCTATATCACATAAATTGGGTAAAGGAGGATAGATGCCTTTTTTCACATTATCTCTGTATGAATTGATTATACTGGATAGCCTTGCACAGTTATACAGAACGAATGATGCTCCTGATGATAAAATAAAAAATACATAAAAAAACCATTAAAATAAACTTAAGATTACTATATGTAGCCATTGAAAGCACATTATAGAAATCGCATGTTTTTCGTTCGACATAATTGCTAAAATGTGCATAACAGAATACATACAATCCTTGGCTTTCCTACGGTCTACTATATTGAACATTCAAAATTTATTTTATGCTAAATAAAAATATATATACAGTGGAACCCCGATCTACCGTTCTCGCATTGTTCGTTTTCCCGCATTAATCGTTTATTTTTCATAGTCCCGGCCAAACACCCATAAGAACAATGTTAAATAATCCCGCATTAATCGTTCCCCGATTTACCGTTTTCCTCGATCTATCGTTTAAATATTTTGGTCCCGTCACAAATATTATCCTGAGTGACCGTTTTCGTTGAATATTTATTATAAATAGTCTTGCCTTGTATTTCGTTTTGCGTTTTTTTCAGTGGAACCACGATCTTCCGTTCTCGCTATCTTCGTTTTTTGCATGTATCGTTTATTTTTTACTCGACTTCGTAATAACAATGTTTAATAATTCCACGTTAATCATTCCCCGATTTACCGATTTCTTCGATCTATCATCTAAATATTATCATCCTGTCCTAATTACGATCCCGATTGACTATTTTTGTTGATAATTTCTTTTTAACTCATAAATTGTCTTACATTGCATCTGGTTGCGCGAATTTTTCCAACTCAAAAGTCAAAACTAAAACGCCTAAATAAAGAAAACTAGAACTCTTGCTGAGAAACTGAAAACAATTCAAGGCGTTGAAAAAAAGTTATATAGCAAAAAAACTTATAAAAGTACGGGTGTTTGAAGGGTGGGTGTCTGTCAAAATGTAAGTACCCAACTGCGAATAGGCAACTTAGTATTTATTAATTAAGCAATTAAAGAATAAATTTATATATTCTTTAATAAAAAAGTGAATTAATATATGATTTGGTTGAAAATTAAACACTTTTTGGTATTATTTGAAGATTTCCCGCATTATCGGTTTCCCGCATTATTCGTTGATTTTTTCCGGTCCCTTAGAAAACGTAGAATCGGGGTTTCACTGTATAATGTGTAAATAAACACATTGATAATTTTGTAAGCTTATAGTTAAAATATGTTTGGATAAAAAGTAAGTATCACAGGATTCCAAAAAGAATATTTCTTTATGGAATCTTAAATTATTTTTTTCTATCTAGTGCCACGGCTCAAAAATTCTAAACATTCGTTTGAACTGATTGGTTCAATGCTCGATTGAAAGCGTCATTCATTCCACGATCTGGCGTTGGCATTCCTAACATGACTCACAAACTGCAGCACATGAAGAAATGCATGAAACGAAATCAATCCATTCAATTCGTCGACAAAAATACGGCCGTTACAGATAGTCAGCAATTGCTGGAAATCACCAGAGAATATAATCAATGCGCTCCCAAAACATCTTGAGTCATTGCGCAAATCTTTCATAGTTCGATTGATTGCTTCCAATGCGCGTTTGTGCGCCATTGTGCATTCATCCCTGGTGATGATTTTACTTGCTACTAAAACTTTGGCCATTGCTGAGTGTTTCGCAATCTTGCATGTCGGTTTTTCAGTCCTTTGGAGGTTTAACATGAGGAATGTCTTTCCAGTTCTACCAGGCGCATCGAGGAAAAATAAGCCACCATTTCCATCATCAATTTCCTTCATTAACGTATCGTACACTTCCTTCTGTTGGGAGTTCAATAGTGGTACATTCGTTCGAGCTGATAAGTTCAATGCATCTCGATCATATTCATGTTTACGTTCCAATTCTCGATTGAGAGCGTTGTTCATTCTACGATCTGGCGTTAGCTAACAAATTAAATAACAAACTTGACTAACAAACTGCCAGACATAGTCGAAACAATTATCTATTAAATATTTAAAAGAACTTAAAAAAACATTTTTATTTATGGAAGAATTGATTTATTTAATAAAACAATCTTAATTTTATCAGCACTTTCTTTTACTATTCAATAAAGTATTGATATTAATAAAGATCAAATGGAGTTCAGTGTATTTTAATCGCGAGCCAAGTTGGTGTATTTTATTCAAATCAATGAAATAATAATATTTAAAACGTTATGCGTAATAATTACATCGCGACGCACGTCAAGTCAACTGTCAAAGTATTATCAGTCTATGGTATAATCCAATCAACGCCACCTAGTGGATTAACCGTAAACAGCATACAACGTCATGTTCCGCGTTCGATTTGGAAATTTCAAAAAAACAAAATGTATGAAAACATTTATTTTCTTATCATTTCTTTGCCGTGATATTTTTCTGATGTTTTAATGCTTATTCTGCTATTCTAGGCGGATACGAATTTAATAAATCAAAGATCATTAAAATCCGTGAAGCCATTCTCGAGATATACGTGGTGTAAATAGCCCCACTTTGTTTTATATATATAGATTTCACTACCTATTATTATAGTATTAACTACCTTTACTGCATCCAGATCCATTATCCGTTAGACTTATGAGAACCGAATGGCTAGGTCTTATTTGAAGCAGATCGAATTTTACAGCAGCCATTCCAATTTTTTCTAAGAATGTTTTAAAATTGTTTTCATTCGTAATTTTCAGTCCGTATTTGTGTTGAGCTACGAGTTGCATATCAGTTGTCCGCTTGCTGCAAAACAGAATGAATATATGTACAATATATCTGTCAACATGAACTGGCAAAAAACAAAGGCACGGTCTGCCTTTTTAGAGAATTTAAGGATAGAAGGATGAACAATCTATCACTTAATGACCAGTCAATTGTAAAAAAAGTAATGGGGTTGATATGACAACATCACACACATTTGATTTGTCTACTAAAAAAAGCATTATATTTAAGGTCTAGAGATTTCATTTTAACATATAAATGTATGTACAGTCAGTTCTCGACTTACAACCGTTTGGACTTAGGAAGAAAAAAGAAATAAATTCATAATTCCTGAAATAAAGAAATACCACAATGATGACAAAATACTTTTTATAATTATATTGATTCTAACTCCTCAACACCCAAAGGTCAGATGAGTGTTATCCGACAAAAAAATGATTTACTTACATCTTAACACCACAAGCATACTACAGCTGATGGATCAAGGTGGTATTGCTAAATTCAAAGTGCATTATTTAAGAATTGCTTTTACCCAAACAATCAAAGATTGAAGAAAAACAGCAAGATTGAGAGAATTTTAGAAAAATTAAAACATTTTTCATGCAATAAACAATATATCTCTGAAGGATGCTCTAACTTTAGAATCTATAGTAACGACTAAATGTATGAATATGGAACAAACGCTAGAAAAGATATAATAACATTATCAATTTCAATGGAGATGAGGAATCTGAAGAGGCGGTGAATATGATTGTAAAATTTTCTCAACAACTAAATCTGGAAGTTGGCAATGAAGATATATGTCAACTTTTGGAAGACGATTTTGAGGAATTCACAAACCAAGATTTGGTTAAGATCAAAGAACAACAAATGAAGGAAAAAAAAGAGAACAACCTAAAAAATTTGTGCTAAGAGATGACTGTACTCATATGCCAGATCAATGATGCTATTTTAAAATTTGAAGATAAGGACTCAAACACCGAAAGATCTTCCATGATACGACTGCTACCACTGTACTCGATGATGGATCACAAGAGTCAGCCATGGATATTACTAACGAAGATATGAAAATACTTCAAAATAATTCTTATATCGAAATATATTATGTAATTATTTACTTATACATTTAGTAAATAGAAATAAAAGATTTTTACGTTTCGTCGCTGGTCTACAATTAACGATGTATGCCACGTCAGCATTGCCTGACGTTAGGTGTTACAGTGTTTGTGACTAGACATTGTTGTTTTATTATATAAGTCAAAAAACATTTATATGGATGCAATATGAAGTTTGAAGTATTTGAGACTCGCAAGGGATTAGTTTTTGACTATATTGACCATAAAATGTTAAAAAATAACTAAAGACATGCAGGGCTCGGTGTCACTCTGTACGCGGACTACAGCATTTATCGTAGACCAGCGCCTAATACATTAATTTGTCGCCCGCTGTGGTCTAGTTGGTTAGAGCTTGCTCTACCGATCAGGTGGGTCTGGGTTCGATTCCCGGTAAGGACAATGTCAAATTGGATTTTTTTTCAATTTTAATTTGAGATCTAAGACATGGGTGTTTGTTAAGTCAACTCTCCTCGAGTTAATCTCATGTGACTTTCAAAAATTCTCATCGAGTATATCTCGTATGATCTTTCAACTTAAAAATATTTGACGCATTTGCGAAAGCTGTAATGTCATATATTTTTTTAAAAGATTTTTAAAAATAATATATTTTTATTCAACTTACGACCAAGGTGGAGGAACGGAACCCTGTCGTAAGTCGAGAACTGACTGTACTGTATTTTTCTTCCTAGATGTCATATCCTATTTATAGCATGATCTTCCAAAGTTGATGTCACATTTTTAAACAACTAAAGCCCTGGCTTTTAAACAAATAAATAATGAATATAATATTTTTAAATGAAAGGTGAATTGATATTTACCGCCAATAATCTTCAGTGGTGACAGACTGTTCTTTTAATCCGGTTTTGTTATTTACTACAGGAGCACATAGAATCTTATAGCCAAAATTGTCACAAGATGGAGACTTCAGAGTTAAATGAATTTTATCTACTGCGTTAACAGCTGTATCAGGATTGCATATTACATTGAACTTATTGAGTTTCGCCAAATTTATTGACACATCTTTTAGCAATTTAAGCCGCATACTACTCAAATCCGAACCTGAATCATTGTCCGTTGTGATGGATATTGTTTTTCTAGCTGCGTTCTCAGTAGGCAGGGCTGGTAATTGTTGAAGGCACAACTTAAGAGTGGAAATTCTGTCGAGAAAGATGTGTACTCTGTCACCTTTGACTTCGCACTTATGAAATTTTAGAGACCATTCCGCGCTCTTATCAACAAGACTATCAGCGTTCATTTTTAATGAGACGGATTCATCTTTGGGGAATGCTACATCAAAAATCGTCTTGGCCGAATCCAGATGGCTATTTTCATTGATATAGTGCTTCCATGGTTCGATTTTCCAAGGAAAGCTGAATTCGCCAAGTTTATTGAGATGTTCTGTATGTCGTTTGATTATTGCTCCTCTGAATGAAGTCGTATCTTTCGTTAAAAAATTATAAAGTTCAGAAACAAGCAAGTCGCATAAATCCATCGTGAAACTACGCTGAGAACAATAATAATGTATATTATAGGTTTATGGTTTATCAACAAAATATTAATCATAAACTAGTACATTATGTACTTTAATATTATTAACACTTTTGTAGTTTCGACTGTCACAATTAAAGTCATAGATAATATACTAGATTAAAGATCCTAGTCTATGATTAAAGTATACTAGCGATACTAGCGGCTAGCCTATGGCCACGACCTTGCCGACTGTCAAGTACGTCGTGTGTTTTATGCTGGTCTCTTTATATTACTATGCCTATGGTATTACAATAAAAGCTGGTACTCACGTTCGAGCAAATTAAGAATGAGGGTGTGTACGCAATATATTGCTGATACTTGTTTTAGGCACTGATTACCACGCTCAAAGACAACAAAAACGCAAATAATATATTTTGAAATAATCATCTAAAGAGCAGAAATCTTCTCAAGTCACAAATAAAATTAACATCTTGAAATACACAATGCATTATGAAATTTTTAGTGAATATGCAACTCTATTTCTACCTTAAAACTAACTAAATTCCGCTAATAATAATTTAGCTATGTAGGAATTTTAATCACAAAGAGGAAAATACCAAATTATCATACATGGGAATCAGGGAAGTTGGGAATTTACGCAAAATAGGAATCTAATATCAATATGAAAAAGTCAACATAACATAGAGCATATTTGAAATATGCCGGTGAATTTTATAAAAATATTTTGTAATTGGCAATTATTATCGATTTCCTTGATTTGAAATATTTTAGTATTAGCAATTGAGCTTCTCAGACAATTGCAGTGTTTTTTGAGGGTTGCAGTAAAATTTTGGAGAGAAAAAAAATAGCATGTTGTAAAGCATATTTACAATTAGAAGAATTACATACATCTATAATACAAGCACACTGGCCATAAACATTGTAACATGTGATGTGCTCATGCGCATATAAATTATTATTATTTTAGTTTAGATAAAGAAGATTTCTGCTCTCTGGATGGTTATGTCAAAATATATTATTTGCGTTTTTGTTGTCTTTGTGCGTCGTAATCAGTGCCTACAAAGAAAATAGATTGATACTAATCTTATTGCCAAAATCACATTGATGATAGTCATTCTGGAATAACATTTTCACAATGGTTGATCCAATTTTCGATTATCAGTTTCGCCTAATTTTAATCGGTGACAGTACAGTGGGTAAAAGCTCTCTCTTGAAATATTTTACGGATGGCAAATTCGCAGAGGTTCTTAAATTTAAATTTATTGTTTATAATATTTAATAGATTTTCCTTGTGAGGTGTTTTTATTGTGTGACTTCTTTTCAGCTGTCGGATCCTACAGTCGGAGTAGACTTTTTCGCCCGATTAATAGAAGTGAAGGATGGCACCAGAATAAAACTACAACTCTGGGATACTGCCGGGCAAGAGCGCTTTCGTTCCATAACGAAGTCGTATTACAGAAATTCCGTCGGGGCCTTGTTGGTATACGATGTCTGTAATAGATCCAGTTTCGAACACATCCCCCTTTGGATGATGGAGGCCAAAAGACATATAGAGCCCCACAGACCCGTATTTGCTCTAGTAGGCTGTAAAGTGGATTTAGTTGGATCTGGAAGCAAAAATGGCGCTAGAAGAGAAGTTTCATGTGAAGAAGCGAGAGCTTTTGCAGAACGAAATGGTAAGTACAATTATTATGAAATAATATTACATATAATTTAACTATTTTTCTTCAAGATAATTAATGAAATTTAATGAATCAGTTCGTAGAATAGTTGAAGTTTATTTGTCTGTGTGTACTGATGTATAACACAAGTAAAGGTCAACCAGTGGCGGTTCCTGACCTGAAATCTTGGGTGGGCTAGAGAAAAGCATAGCATTGTATACTATTTACGAAATTTTTCAAGCTTCCACTTCATCTTATACATTAATCTACAAGCAAATTAACAAATACTACGACACTACTGCAAAGCATAAATTACTATATAATACAATCAATGCTAATGTAAGTAAGAAATAATAATACGTGACCTTAAATTTGTCTCTTTCAAAGTGAAATAACAAGTAAAAAAAGCAATACAGAACTGTCACTGAGATTCGATACCTGTCACTTTCATAAAATACAAAGATATTGGTATGTTTGTATGGGCCATGGACTAATTCCAGTTTAGCCCCCGATGAATGACAGAAGCCAGTAAATTTGAAATACAGTCCTGTGTGTTTGATGTCGTTTCCGTACATACAAATACAAACAAAATCGAATCGTGCTAGATTGCGTTCCAGTGTAAAGAAATATTGTCTATGGTTACGGGCTGGAAGCCGTTAGCCCCTGACCAATAGCATGTACATAGGTGTTGCCAGACTGACGTCACGTTGAATGTTCTCTATGAATTATTTATAGGGTTATTCACTTTTAAGGTGTTCACTGTCAATACTTGGTGGAATGGCATTATAATAAAAATAATAAAACATTTTTAGTACTTTTTCCACATAAAATTTATTAGATCAGGACCGGTTTCGCTCATCGCGAGCATTATCAACTGATAAGAAAAATACAAAAACAGTGATATTTATACAAATTTAAATTGAAATAAAAAGGTGTAAGCAACTATTAACAATTTAAAGGATTAAATCCTTTAAATTGTTAATAGTTGCTTACACCTTTTTATTTCAATTTAAATTTGTATAAATATCACTGTTTTTGTATTTTTCTTATCAGTTGATAATGCTCGCGATGAGCGAAACCGGTCCTGATCTAATAAATTTTATGTGGAAAAAGTACTAAAAATGTTTTATTATTTTTATTATAGGGTTATTGTTTTTTTTATGCCGACTCAGCTTAAAATTGTAATAAAAAACAATCGAAAATATTATTGTAGGTAGACATGGCATTGTCTTATATTGATAGAGGAAAATTTAAACAAAGATATTCTATTCATTTGGGGAAGGTTAGTTACGCTTATAAATGTATTTATTTTGTTCAGCGGCCGAATTGCTGTTCATTTTTATTCAGCCATCTAAAGTTTTGGGTGAAAAATGCAGGTCGGGCTTAGCCCACCTAGCCCAGTACCTAGAACCGCCACTGAGGTCAACCATTATAACATTGCCGTTGCCTGCATTTGGAACTAAAGTGATCAATATAGGTCTAGTAGCTGTCAAACGTAAGCTAATATAATAGATGCAATGCTTTTATTTTAATATTAGTACTGTACAGATAAATATCATAGGCAAATGAAAATTTAAACGCTTTGAAAAAATTCATTGCAACCAATAACACTGTAAATAGCGTGACGGCTATGACAGTTAAAGTAGTATGATCTTTCCTCTTGCAACTCTAGCGCTCTTTCTTAACGGCCAAGTTGTAATGGACGATTATTAGATCTGATGTGAAAATAATATTAATATCCAATGTATAATTATATAATTTGTAATATATACAAATAGTGATAGCGATAGATGTGGGCAGCAACATTTTAAATTAAAGTAGCTGAACCGAATGAATTTGATAATTACTACTATCTTTAATGCTGATAGTTTTTTTTTTGCATGCTAATGAGTATTGAGAGGACTGGTTGTATATCATTCACCATGTGTTTCATTGCATATATTATATATCTTCAAGAGTAACTTAATTTCATTTATATATATGTATACACCCATACCTCGATTTCGATAGGTTCCTCCAAATTTCACGCAAAGCGAATTCGCGTAAACCGATGCATAGAACACATACAAAAATGGATGATAGAATAAAAAAAAATCACATTTACCAAGGCATAATATAACTCATAATATAATATAACATAATTTGAGAGATAGGTTACATAAAAGGATCTCATACAATTACATATATATGTACATTCTGGTATATCAATGTATAATAAAAAAATGTTAGTGTGGGGTAAAAATATCATTATATTATTACTTAATAGCATACAACTATTTTTTTGTAATACTACCATATACATATATATATATAACTTAAATGCAAGAACAATTTTAATATTTTTCTTCGTAGCTATTCTATTCTAACCAGTTTCTAACCAGTTTTCTAACCTGTTTTTATTAGATCAAAATCATTATTATCATAGTCATATCTATCAGCAGATTCCTGTGGGATTGCCCATGGTTGATAACTGTTATTGATTTTTGCCGTTTATTTAATTATTATTGAACACAATTGTATTTTTCTCGGACGAGTTAGAGTGAAACAGTAAAAAACGAGTCTCGCATAAATCGAGGTATGGGTGTGTTTACATTTCTTTTTTTGTTTGTTCATAAATTAATAGTAATCTATTAACAATGCTGAATAAAAATGATGGTTAATTTGTGAAGAAAAGTGAAATTCATGTATGAAAAGAAAGTATATTAATTAAGTATAGTGAGTGATGTTGAGTTGATATAATTATCAACCTAATAAATTAATATTTGGAAGGTATTTATTTGTAAATATTTACCAGACTTTACGTAATATAAAGTAGAAGTGATTGGAATTAGTGTTTTTATTAGGGTTCATTTTGCTGTCATGTTATTGACAAATTAAATGAATTCTAACATTAAGAATTGTTAATTGTCTGTTGAGAGACCTTTGACCACCGGTGAAAGTTTTTGACTTTAGTAATGTATGCTAACATAACCAATCTAAACCGGTTAGTAGAACATTATTGAGGTTGGCAAGTGTTTTTATATGTGTTCCATTTTAAATTCGGTTGACATTAATGGTCTCCATGTCAGTGATACTTTGTTCAATAGCATGCTCTAATTAAATTGATGAATTTGAATCACTATCTCAAATAGTAATTGCATTTGAATTGATATTGAAGTCATAAAATAATACATATATTTGGATGCGATAATGTTAAGATTATTTGCCTGGTCAATATTGAGTATGTTATCAGCAAAGTCAAAATAGCCTTTATCATTGTCGGTATTGTCATATATTATATTATCGAGTGATAATGTCCAATGATCTCTTTATACGTTGTAAATGAGAATGAATGTGTGTCATGTTACATAGAATATTACATATTTACAAATCGATCGTAGACAAATGACAACAAACATACATAGTACGGCAGGATGCTCTTAGTTCTCTATCTGGCGAGGAATGCTTTCTATAGTGAATGACTTAAATTAGGAAAATAAATTGGTTTTATAAAATGATCTATGTCCGCTCCCATTGTGGAGCATATGCCCCCCTAATGGAGGTATCTCAACAGAAGTTTTTTTACGAAAACTTTTTTCAAATAAAGTAGTAGAAGGATAGAAGGATAAATCTAGGACAGGACCAATATTCCCTCTAATTTTCCGAATGTGCGCAAAATACATTGGCTGTGCAACTTTGAAAGGAAATTTAAATTTTTGTGCGCCACATAACGGTATTTAGACCTACTTCAACTTATTCTTTTAACCTACAATTAATTTATTCTGGTGGTGGTAAAGCTGGTTTTACCTTTGTGCGCTCAGTTCTAATGCATGTGCGCGCTGTCAGCGAGTTGTGTGCGCGCGCACAAGCGCACAGCTTAGAGGGAACACTGGACAGGACTAGTGGTTAACTAATCGCTCTCGCTACGCCCAGTTATTAAAGGATCAGAAGAGTGGGAGGAAATTTGTAGACGAACACCCATGACTTCAATCAGAAATCGATTAATTCGTTGAAAAAAATAAATTAATTACTAATTATTTACTAATAACTAAAGTTTTCTAAAAATCTCAGTAATTTTAATTTAAGGTTTGCACCACGTGGAGACGTCTGCAAAGACTGGTCAGAATGTCGAAGAAGCATTCACTGTAGTCACGGAGGAGGTTTATAATAGAATACAAACCGGCGAGTACAAAGTGGAAGACGGCTGGGACGGAATAAAGACTGGCTTCAACCGGCCCAACGGCCTTATGGATTTTAATCTCATCGAAGCGGAACCCGCCAAGAGTCATTGCTGCTAAGCCATCCGCGTGTAATCCTGCAATTGAAAAAGTGATCTGTCACTGTTGACCCGTGCATGAAGAAAATTTGCACCGAGAGCATCGATCACGACACCGAGACCTTCGCTCTTTCCACTAGGGCCTTGATACAATAAGATTTTATAATCGGTGACGGTATAGAAAATACATTTGCAGCCGTGCTGTGTTATTCAAAATAAGTTTAATTCGTTATCGAATAACGTGTACAACGTCAACTTGTACATCTTCACGAGCACACTTGTCTTTGACCGTAAAGAATTTTTTCATTACTCTAGAATAGTGGTTTCCAACCTTTATGTTACTGCGCCTCCCTTTTGAAGAAAAAAATATCTTCACGCCTCCCCATTCTTTATTTCATATAGTAATAAAGACACGTTTTAAAGAGTAAATAAATATTTTGGACCCTTCGCGCCTCTCTTTGCAATAGTCCACACCTCCCAGGGAGGCGTGCTCCCAGGTTGGAAATCGCTGCTCTAGAATGATCCTATTTTAGATTCTTTTTTATAATTGATAACACACATTGTTAAAACTAGCAAATTCCTTATGTTTTCATATGAGAAGGTGTTTTTAAATCCATAACATAATATTACAGACTGTAGAATTTCATTAAAGATTTTTTTGATGGATTCGTGGGTAACTTTGTGGAAATTCATTATTCATGTAAAAATGAAATTGTCGACTTTGTTATTCGAGTGATGTATCTGTGAAATAATATTTATAAAAGAAAGCGTTGAAAATAATTATTAGACTTAAACGTACATTTTTCAAATGTCAATCTTTTTTATACATAATTAGATACAGTTTTTAATATTTCTCTTGTGGAAAATACAATTGATGCATTATAATAACCCTATCATAGTTTATCTCTTATTCAATGTTATCTAATTTAAATAACATGCACATTATTTACGATGTGAACAGTTTATGTGTATGTAAAGTTAATCCGTGATGTTTTTTCTATTGCAAGAAATTTACTAATGAAAATGATTGTTATTCATTTCTCACAGTAAATTTAATATGTAGTTATAAAATAGTTTCCAAACGGAGTCGTCTGTAATTCTTTTTATAAAACATAACTAGTAGGTTATTCCAATGCTGATGTAGTATGTATTACCATATCGGCCCATATGTAAGCAATGATTCATCTTTAATTAAATTTATTAAACTTCAGATTCTGCTATTAATACTACATTAATTGATTTGGCATTTACTTGGTAGAACTCCATTTATAACAGATTAAAAATAACAAAGTATTTTAGTTCTACAGTTTTTAATAATTTTATTCGTTGATAGCTATTTCGGCTTGCGCCATCGTCAGAACTATGTTTACAGTTTAAACATAGTTCTGACGATGGCGCAAGCCAAAATAGCTATCAACGAATAAAATTATTAAAAACTGTAGAACTAAAATACTTTGTTATTTTTAATCTGTTATTAATACTACAAAAAAATACTGAAAATCATCTCTTTATTTGATCCTGTTCACACGACGACGTCATGTAAGCACATAATTAACGGTGCCCCTTTGATAATAATTGCTGTACAATTAAAAAGTGGTACATTCGAATGAAGAGGGTTAAAAAATTAAAGCGTGATATAAAAAATACATATAAATTATATTTCATTGATTTGCCGCCACAGTTCCTGGTGCAGGGCGAGCATTCTGTTATAATTTTAAAGTGTAGCTCATATGTGGACCAATACGGTAATTGTTTTTGACAAATTTTTATAATGCGAGTGTTATATGTGATTGTGTACAATATATTAAAATAATTTTAATCTTTCTTTTAAGTTGACTTTTCTGCCGATTCAGCTGATGGTATTCTTTCGAATTCTTTGTGCAAGCTGTGCGTTTCACGCCTGTCTTGTCTGTTTTGTCAGTGATTCATAACAAATTAGAATCGATGAAATTTTTATTTTATTTAATTATTGCACCAATTTGTTCATTTTAATAATACGTTTTTCTTAATATTATCTCTGTAAACCTCAGTAGACATCGGCATCATCCAAAATCTTTATTCATCGGTGATTGTCCATAACTGCCGTTTTGCAATTTCTTTTGCTGAACATATTTAAATTCACTGTGGCTGCGGCCGTATTCTTCATTTTATATGAAGTTTAAAAACAGTACATACAACCAATCATCGCAATAGTGTCGTTGGAATGGAACCGAATCGTCCGAGGTGATTTGGGTTATGAAATCTCTGAATAATTTCTAGCTACGGGTTCATTCAGGATATGTTCATCGCGGACTTGCAGAATTGATCTGATTTATTGTATATTAATTTAGGACGAGAATAATATAAGTGAATTTATTATGTCGAAAACAAAACCAACACCATCTTTCTTATTGATAGAAAAGTTAGTATACACAAAAGACTGTAAATTATTGGAATCCATGTTAATATTATGGCAAAGGTGCACTTTGCATGTATCTAAAATAGGAATGGAATTATGCCTAATTCTATGACTATTGACCTTTTACACCGGAGTTGTTCTGTCAAACTTCAATTAGAAATAAGGAGTTACGGATAACTCGGTGGTATAATGCCACGTAACTGTCGTCCTCACTATGTTTTTATCGTGTAGAGTACAAAATAATCGACTATATGATATATATTAGTATATATGTCAACTTCTTAGTAACATAGTCACACTTCGAATCAGACACTCTAAACACGCATAACTATTTGTTAAATTGACACCCCCAACAAATATAGAAGTAACTCGTTGTGGTCATTTTGTAGAAGATTTTTTTAATTCCTATGAATTCATGCGCATTAGGATCGAGATCAGTCACATAAAACGTGATGATTTTCGTATAAGCTTTTGACTGTTGACAAATGTGTCAACTGCGGCTATGTTCATTGTTGTTCTCATAGATTATAATATACTTGATTGTTTTGGTTGGTCTGTCAAATGCATACGATGTCGTAGTCGTAGTAAAACAGAAAGTTGTTTATTATTTCAATTTTTTGAAGTCAGCAGGTAATGAACACTTATCCCGACATCGTATGTCAAAGAACCCAAGAATTTTGTACGATGACAACAGTGAAGCGCAGATAAAATATGACAACCGTGGACATAGACGCAATTGTGTTTATCAATCGCCTAAAGCTCTCCTGCAAAATTACCCGAAGTGAGATATTGCCTTGTTGTTTGGGGGCCATGCCTTTTATTTTTTACAGTTGATGTCTTAGATTTTCGACGATCGGCGTATGTTATTTACAAACTAATCAGATATATTTACTTGGTTTTAATTACATAATTTTTGTTTCTTCTATTTCTAAAATAAACTGAAATTTTTCATCATTTGCTTAAGCCAAAAATCAATGTGTTCTGCCAAAGGTGTGTAAATAAAATTAATTAAAAAGATAAAAAAAATATTTATGAACAGAAGAAAATAAATGATTTATAAACAGTCGCATTTAACTTTTCTTGAAAATTAATTAAACAAACAAATTAGCTGTCCCTGCTAGTCATAAATATTTTAGCTCAATTTATTTTCCAAATGTCGAAATGATTGTTCAAATCGGCTAAACTTCAGAACTTTGTCGATGTAAGAAAATTCCTATTGGAGAATTTCGATATCTCTTTGGCAGAATATTCATTTTTAATGAAGCAGGAAGATTTTATACTTGTGGATTGTCATATAGCGGATGGGAATAAATTATTCATGGTTTATGTCTAATTATCAATATTCCAAACAAGTTTAGTTCAATTTGTGTAATTGTGGATCGATTTAGACTGATACTTGTAAACACGGCTCATTTCAAAATGGTTTAAAAATGAATCTCGAATTTCATTTTGTAAAACAATATACACTTCAAAAGTATTTTTAGTTTTACGCTATTTTGTATATTATTAAGTCAGGTTTGAGTCTTTTATAATATCTAAAAGTACTTTTAAATGTATTTTTATTTACTAAATTATATTCGTGGTCTACATTTCAACAATTTTGGAACCAGCCGGGTGTGCAAATAATGGCCTCAATTGTATTGACGAGAATAATTGGATTCTAAATATGACAAACCTTGTGTCACAGCATCTATGAAAACAATTAACATCCCCTGTCAAATTTAAAGAAACCATTTCTTTAATAATCCTATGTGTTAAATTTAAGTTATTCGAAAAAAGAAAAAGGCATTCGAATGACCTGAATTTTAAATAATATTATTAATTCATTGACAAGTAAATATGGTGGGATTTTTAAAGATGCTTGAAGACCTAGTTCGTTGTATATTACGGGGTTCATCGCAATATAATAAAATTAATTGTGATATTCAAATTTTTTCGTAATCTAAAGATGTCGCCTGCCATTGAGTTATTATTTGACTCTTCGGGCTTTGAACGATCTCGATTCAAAATCCAATATGTACATAATAAATAATTCATAGGATTGTTATTAATAAAAAAAATGTAAACCATAGTTGACAATTTAGAATATACCAATACTGTAGATCTTGTAATCTTTCTTATCTGGCTTACCTATAGTTACAGATAATTACTGTCCTAATTTTAACATCAGTCTTTTTACGAATACTCTAGAAATTTTACATTACGCATTTGTAGGTTAACTAAGAAAATATTGGTTTATTGGACAACATTTTTACATTTGTAATATATTATTAATTTATTATTGCCATTACACACTTATAATATTGTAATTTTATTATTATTATTAAAAAAAATAGAAACCCAAATCGTATTTTACTGCTATCGCATGAATAACTACTAGAACTTTTTGTTTTACACATCGACTGTGGAAAGGATAAAGGGCGTAAGTTTTTTTTAAATAATCACAATGTATACAACTCGATACACATCCTATCGAAAGGATGTGAGCTGCAAATGCCAGATTAGTATCGAAATTTAGTTTTAAAGTTTAAAAAAAGAAGAACCTGTAAAAATTGCAACCATGAAAATGGACTTCATTTTTTTAACAATTTACATAATTAGTTAGTCAATCAAACATTAGTTTACAAGTCTCCGTGCACTTTAAGGGTGTATATATTTCATAATTTGTGAAGTGTGAATTATGTCCTTTCCAAGGTTAACATACTATGTATTGATTTTTTCTCTAAATTTCATGCTGGACCCCAATGTCTTTTGGGAAATACTTACAGGTAAACCTCGTTCATCATGACCCGGTAAGTGCAGATTCTTTATAACACGTGTTGGGAATTATTATAATAAGTGGAAGTTTCAACAGACTATCTACTATTTCACGATTTTAGTCAAATTTTATATAGTTAACTTAGGCAGGCCAAGTGGGGTGAACAATACTATTTTTTGTAACCCAAAATAAATGTAATTTTTCTTTTTTTTCCAAAGTTATTTGATTTTCATTTCATGTATGGCCTTATTTTGTTACTAACTCTTAGTACAGTTTTTACACTCCAAATTGGACACATATATAAATAGGGTTGCCAGGCGTCCCCATTAACCGGGACTGTCACCAGTTTTGAGTCTTGTGTCCCGGTGTCCGGAACAACCTCTCGGGACGCCAAAATGTCCCGGTTTACGACCCACACTAATTATTTTGTTTTTTTTTTGGATTCAAGTCTTGGAAGAGCTAAAAAAAAAACGAGTTACGCTGGTATTTTGGGCAAATCAGTAAATTCCTGGGTTTTTGGATTTGAAAGTCAGCAAGTCGGACAGATGTCCCGGTTTGACTTGCAAGAAATCTGGCAACCCTATATATATAATCTGCAATAATGAATAAAAAAATAGTTTTATAATTCTTCATTATCGTCTCATATTGCAACCATCACTTCTGCAAATTGCTATAATTATTATATATGAAACTACCTGCAGTTGCCGCGCAGGAACATTTATGAATTAAATTTACTGATTTATAACTGTATTTCATGAAAATGTGCATAAATATCAGTGGCGTACGGCGAGTGTTAGCTTTGGGTGTGCTGTGCATAAAAATAAAAAAAAAACTAAAAAACACAATTAGGTATATGAAAAAAAGGTTTACTAATTGAGTCACAAACAGTTATCGTCAAAAACTTTTATACAAATATCTCCATTCGGAGGACATACTCCAAGCTGGGAGCGGACATGATTGAAAAAATGTCTTCAAAACTATTAATAATTATAATGGTAAAATAAAATAAAGATGTATAAATAGTAGTAATAAATTATATAAAAAGTATTATCACACCAAAATATCAATTAAAAAATGACCAAAGAACGCCCGAGAAACATCATACATGACGTGTGAGCTATCAAAAAAGAGGACGACTTTCGACTTTAAAGTTGCGTACAAAAATATTTGCTCCACGCTACGCGTACATAGACTAGCGACTGTATGCAGTTGTATGGGAAGGCAGGTCGTGCGCTCGCCTTTTCAAATACAGTATACTACCGCACGACAAATATAATTTAAACATATTATATTCTGTTCTAAATTTTGCGGGCGTATGCTCTGGATGTGCGGCGCACACCTTGCACACCCTGAATATACATACGCCCCTGGTAAATATACCTAATTAATAAATTATACAATTGTTTAAAAATTGTTCCAATTGTTTTTTTGTAAAATGTCCAATTTGATTTGTAAAAACTGTAGTGGCGAGTTATTTTCTTTAAATTAGGTTTTTTGTACATCTTGATTATTTTTAGTCTAAAAACATTCAAAAGTTTACCTCTATATAAAAATCATGAATGATAAATCCTCAATATTTTCATACTAGTTATTCAAAATGAAGTATACTCCATAAGCTTACCGTATGTTACAGTTTGACATTTGTCCCAGCCTACCGCCAGTTTGGTATTTTGACACAATGAGATTTAAAAAAATGTTCACTCCAGTGAGTAGTACAACTTGCTGGTACAATAATTAAACATTTTTTGGTTCTTTTTTTCCCTAGCTCCTGCTCCTGTTCCGGTTTAAAGCTTCATGTTATGGTAAGCCTATTCATAGGGAGATTATTGAAAAGTTGAATCTTTAAATAACTCGCTACTCAATTTATAAAATGTCAGTTAAACTAATCCTCAATTAGCTGACAATATACAAATGTGCGCTAGGATTCCTGGACATTTACGAAACAGACTGATTCTATAAGATAACATGTTTTATGTGAAAATAACCATCACAGAAGTCCATGATTTTTTACCACTCGTGACTCTTCCAATACACCAGGACTCCTCAGCTCCACCGTGATAATCATTAGTTTTGTAGATTTTACGTGAAATGATAGTCTCCACTTAGATTGTTAGGGAACCGATCCACATTGTATAAGATAGGTTTACAAGGGAAATAAGAAATGTACAAGTTATATTGAAACAATTGCTTTATTAACACAGGATTATATAACTGCATTTCTGATATAGTTGAATTACATGGGCAGTCTCTGAGTACAAAATAGAATGCACCGATTGTGCAGCTTTGAGTATCGTTAAAGTATAATATATCAAACGAATAATGAAATCGATCACAATCTTATATAAACTCTCTAAATAGGGAATAAGGCTTTCCGTTACACTCCTGTATTAAGTGAAACCGCATCAATATTGTTCTGAACGCGGCGATCTTCTCGCTTTCGACATGACAATATTTATAAGGCCTAAAATGTAAGTGGTGCACCATTATTTGTTCTTGGCATCAAATTATCACCGAAAACTTGCAAAGTTTATGTTGATAAATGAACTGAGGCTTAAAAGATAATATTCATTTAAAGTTATTCCTAAGTACTTAATCTGATAATATAAACAACTATTGTATGAATCCATTTGAAAATGATAATTTTAACAATTATGTATTAATTAAAGAAATCATATTTGTTTAAATGTTTTATAACACTGAAAAACATTTATATATATCAATCGATACATATATTTTTGTCTTGAAACAATTCTGACACTATCGTGGTCACGATTTTTAGATGAATATTTCTAATAATAGAAATAGGGAATTCTTTCCTTCACTAGATGTAATACTGCCGCTTCCCGATTAATATAACTGCAATGAAAAAACGTGTCAGAACGTAAGCAAAAATTAAAACAGAATTATCACATTTACGGTCTGAATGAGACCAAAAAAATGCTGAAGCTCTTACATGGACAAACCTCGTACCTAGATTAACACTATAAAGTAGTGTTTAAAATCATGCGGTAAAATAAAATAGACCTTCGATTCAAAACGAAATAAAAAGTTTCATAGTAAAAATGACTACCTAGGGCGACATCTGAAATGACTCATTAGAAGTTAAATGTGTCGACTGTCAGTTAACATGCGCGCAGAGGCTGAAAAACAATTTCGAATCCACTTCTCCATCGAATAAAATAATGAAAAACTATGAATTCTTTGATTGGAAACTTAATTCATTTTGACAAAGGCATCCTGAAATGACTCATTAGAAGTTAAATGTGTCGACTGTCAGTTAACATGCGCGCAGAGGCTGAAAAACAATTTCGAATCCACTTCTCCATCGAATAAAATAATGAAAAACTATGAATTCTTTGATTGGAAACTTAATTCATTTTGACAAAGGCATCCTCATAAGTAACAAACAACTGAAAACTGACAACGAAACCTCTGGGAGGTTCCTTTCCGAAAGATGAAATGTTTATTTATTATTTAATACACATAACATAAAATCACTTAAACTTAATGCATATTAATTATAGAGAACTGTTTTACACTTTAATGGAATTTGAAAATATTTTTTTAAATCACGGCACGTTACAAAGTTCATCATACCGTAAGCGCATTCCTTTTAGCTAAAAACATGATGAAAAAATCAAACATGTTTAATGACTTCTTCAGGTACAACTGTTTTGTCTCCACTCTCTGCTCTCTCATTTCTTTGCCGGTTACATTTTTGTAACACAATAATGGTAATGTAGTCCATTAGAAGAAAAAAAATTGACAAATGTCAGGAAGAATGTTAACTTTTGTGATATTTCATTCAATCGATTGTGTATTTATGAAATCTAATTTTTGCTCATCGTCAAGAGAAATCGATTTCACTTGATTTTATTAAAAATTTTATACACAAACTTTTCTCAGTAAACGTATAGAGCAGTGGTCGGGAAACTTTTTGCCATGCCGGGCACCCCGAAATGCATATTACAAAGGGTATTATATCTTAATTTGGCCGTATGAAGGAGTCGGAAACTTAAGGAAAAATAAAAGGACACTGATTTTTTCACACACTGAATCAAGTGGAGTGCACTCATACACTCGTATGATGGGCGAACGATGCCGTCATCGGTCCTTCTACTCGAGTGAAATGGCTCGACTGATGAGAGAGACAATAGCCACATCACTGTCTGTTTTGAACTATAAAATATATAGCAGTTCACTGGACATTTGTAAAAATGCTGAAGTGTGTATTTCCGAAGTTTCCAAATATTACGATTCCAGCAGGCACATTAAAAATGCACCTCGGGCGCTCGGCTGCCCCGGGATGCCAACTGCTGTTACAGAGGATCAAGATATACTTTATATATCACATAAAATCAATTCGTAACAGTAACCCTGAAGTATCACATGATTTGATATTGACCCCAAATAAAAATCTACTGAAAATGTACAATTGAAACAAATTAAAAATGAATGAGCTAAAACCGTTTTTTTATGACATCAAATAAAACTAGCATGATAAATTATAAAATTTAGTAGCGTCTTGCAAGTTTGGCTAGCGATTAGAAAAAAAACATTCAAGAACAATGAAATAAAAGAGCAAATGCAAAACCTGGACAAGTCGCAAAAAGTAAAAAAAAAAAAACTTTTTTACAAGGGTCAAAGATAATTAGCTATAAATAACTTGAGCATAGAAATAAACTTAATATCTGACAAGCATTTTATGTATTTGTAGTGTTTGAGTTTTTTGAAAACAAACTGACACCTGTCCGTGAACATTCGGCAGGATCTACGAAAATATGCAAAGAACTGTATCGAGAAGTTTTCTTTTCTCACTGAGGCAATTATTATTTTTGATAACACGGTCATGATTATGCATTTTTCAAAAAACTACAATCATTCTGAATTGAATACGGTTCATTGAAGTATCCAAATATAGCATTTTTTATATAAAAATAAAATCAATGATTTGAAGTGAAGAAGGCAGCGGTCGGTACTCGAAACATCAATTTGGAGCTGTAAGGGTATAATAGATGAGTACATATTTGTTTCGGACATCACCGGGTCACCCGTGTTAATGTAGAAATACAGTTTTGTAATAGGTTTACTCATTTGATCAACAAATAAGCATTTTAAATCACAAAGAATATTGAGCAACGCACTATTTGTGAAAACGTTCAATACTATATAGGACAATATTGCCTCTACACAAACACTATCGATTTGTTTCATGTATAATAAAATATAATAAAAACGTAAATATTTTGATACTGTTAATGCTGCAATGATGTCATTCGATCGAAACGAATTTGAGCAACATAGTAAAAATGTTATATGATTATCTTAACCCTTTGACCGCGGATGACTGCTATAGCAGCCCAATCTGAACCAATTTGGATCCGAGCCGCGGTCAAAAGGTTAATAATAATTGTTGGATGCACATGAAATTATGAAAAAATCATGCAATATTCGTGCCATTTAAAGAAAAATGACTTAGTTATAAATAATGGTTGGTAAAATTTTCATCTTATAAAGTTTATACAGATTAATCAACAAGTACTCAGCGGGGAGAACTCATCGGAACTGCACAATTTGCGGAAATGATTATTTTATATTGGAACAGGCGATACATATTTGAAATTAAATACATTCAAAGCGAGTCAATTTAATAGAAAACATTTCGTACAGAAATCTGCTTCAAATACGTTTGTAAAAAAATATTTCGATAATTAAAATGTAGTAAAAAAACGCTTCATCGAGGAACAGTAAAAGGAAGTGTTCCGGAATAGTTAACTTTTTTTTATTCTTTAGAATGCCAAGTCGTCGAGAAGTATGTAATGTATCGACCGTAACTACCCGCGGCTGAAGGAGCGGCGGCGGTGGCAGTCGAAGGGATTGAGCGCATATATATGATCTTTAATCAATTTTGTTTGAAAAAAACAACAGGTATAAGTGTGAGAAATAGGCTTCCGCGTGTTAAAATTATTAATAAATGCAGTCGCTCGATGAAAAGATGCAGAAAAATAACATTACGCATTGCGGTGGCCGGTTTCATCAGTGATATGAAATTGGATATGATAAGTTCTCGCATAGACATTTAACATTTGTTTTTTTTTTAATATTCAAAACATAATATTAGACTTAGAAATATTTCATAGAAATACTGCTCAATGCCGGTTATTTAAGGAATAACTATTACAATTATGATAATGCCTCGTATCGTTTCGCAATGTCTACTGTGAGATACGACATTTCGGCGAGCGTACTTTTAACACACCGCAGGCCTCTCGGTAGGAATGCTACGCTATCTATTCAGCGGGTATAAAATTACTACAGACCGACTCTGAATACGGGGAATTTTATTAAGTTTAAAAACACGCCTCTCAAACGGGACGGTGATTAAGGAGATCATACAGTTCAACGGATAAAAGAAAACAAATAAGTCACAAAACAAAAAAAAAACTTAGCAGGCACTGATCGGGAACTATAGCAAATTCTGCTTAAAATAATTGTTTTACCTACGGCTAATTAAAATATATGAATTTAATATCTTCAGTATTCTACAGTATGTTGGTAAAATGAATCCAAACGGAATTTTTGGACTGATGTGACGACACAGTTTCGGACATGCTTGTATTTTAATAAACGCTAGACGACTCGCACGACGGAACGTCACGTGACTTCAATTTAATAACGTGCCGAGTTCAATTTTCATTTAGGTTTTTTTTTTAAATCACATCAACTCCCCACGGATTTCAGATATTTTACCATTTGAGCTATTCATATTGATAACTTTAGCGTTACCAATCTTTCGAGGGATAAACGTACATCGACTGAGAACTTTGATTTTTTTTACGGAAGAAAATAGCGTACAAAGCATGTATAGATTTAGTATATGTTACAAAGATTGCTGTCATGTTCCGGAAATGAATAAATCATCTCTGATTATCGATGCTGAGATTGGGGGATGGATTTTCCGATGCGGGTGTCGACGCAGGGTTGGCATTGTCGTCCTGGGACGATGAACTAGTTAAACAATTGTCCGGTAGACTTTGCGAAGCGTCTTCAAGTGAATGCATCGCGGGCTGCACGTTGCATTCGGTTACATTTTTATTTTCACTAGAAGCATCGACGTCACTGACCGGCAGCTCTTCGGTGTGCACCGTTTCTGCAAAATAAATTTATATTCGTTAAGATTCATTAATCCAAGTCGATTCAACTTAATTTATACAAAAGAATAAGCTCAGCATTCACTCTACGAGAACTGCTCACAATTGAATCATTCAACCTTCTTATTTCAGAGACAGCACTGGCGCACCATGTTAAAAAAAATATACTCTAGCCCGGCCCATTATTTTTAGAATCGGACAGGTAGGAGGAAAATAAGAATACAAATCTCTATACCAATGTATATCCTGTGTTCACACTGCAATTAAAGCCGGCGGATCAACCACTGGACTAGTCGCATTGTGATTTTATGCGGGGTGTATGCATCCGACACTTATAGGCAAATCGAAAAATTTCCTGATAAAGTCTCAAACTCTTTAAGATGGATCAAAGTATAATTTACACTTTTGCTTCAGTAAAAAACTTGTCTTTAATGATCTGAGAAAGGGATCAATTTTGTGAATCAGAAATCCTTTGAAAATCGATTTAACAGAATGTAAAATAGAAACGAGCGCTAATATGCGGCTGTGACCTTCCTCACCTTTAATGATTTCTGAATTATTTACAAGGTTTTTTTCAACAGTCTGCGGCTGTTGGTGAATTTCTTTCACCGGGGGCGTCTGTTGCCGCACGATATCTGCAAAACTAAGCGTACCCGCACTGCTAATAGTGCAACTGGGATAGTTCATCTTTCCGACTTCAGATCGATTGCTGCTCTCTGTTTCGCAAGTAACAACAGACGGCAGGGCGGTGAAAACGATTCCGTCTTGTTTGGAATCGCTGACCTCTTCTGGGAAGCGAACGGATGCGGATTCATCGGACGCGTTCCGGTTGCACGAGTTTTTGTCCCCGTCCCTCAGAATGCTCAGATCGCTGCTGGAGTTCATGATGGTGTCGGGCAAGCGGCACAAATTTGGCGTTCCGTTGTTTCCGTGATCGAATGCGGCGAAAGCTTCGCACGTGAAATCGTTGGGGACTTTCGATATGCCGGCAGTCTCTTGTAAATTCCCAAAGTCAGCCCAGCCGGCTTGATCTTCAGGGAAATTGCTTATGTCGCCCCAAGCTAAAAATGAGACAAATATAAAGTGATCGATACAAAGCTCTGATTCTTCATTTTACATATAATTTAGTATAAATCAATTATTTTTCAGTCTCTACTCTACCAATGTGGATCAACTGAGAAATAAGCAGTTTTCATAGAAATAAAAACAATTGAAACATACTCCATTAGGAGTCCATATGCTCCACATCGGGAGCGGAAGAGACTTAAAAATTGCATTTTAATATTCATACCCTTTAATCAATCTTACACAGAAACGTCACCTGTTGAGGTTATGTTTGTCAGTGTTGCGTCCGAACGAATGTTATTTGATTTTATTGGATGTAAACAATGCGAGTAAAGTTAATTACTAATGTTAAGGAGCTTTCTACAATGAAAATTTTGAATGACTACGGTATGAAGTCATGACGAAATATACTTTTGACAGTTTGTCTACAGCTGCGCGCATGTTCCCCGAGTTCTCCGTTTGTGCTCGGTTCCAGACCGTGAACATGGGAACCTATCTCGGGTCACGTGAAATGTTCCACGACACGGCGTGAACACGTGAATTTAGTGTTCCAGGATATGTTCTGGAGCAATTTGTTCATAGATGTATGGGCACCTTTATGTCTAAATTTCTATACATCGTGTTTTAGTAAAATTAAAACAAAAAACTATTGTGTGCATTCTTATGATGGAAAAATGTGTTGACGGCAATGAAAAAAATGTTTGTTTTCCCCTCTTGAAAAATTGACTTTTTGTAAATATTAAACTATTAAAATGTAATACTTGTGGCGATGTTTGATGAATTAATGTCTAGAGCCCTGCGGAGACTTCAAATACTACATATTCTATTAAAATATTTTTAATCGACTTACGTGAAGTTGACTTTAAAGCGAGATTGGCTGAAGCGCTAAACATTTCGTCTAAGGTTTCATCGAGGCAACGCAACCTTAAACAGAGAAAACAAATTGCTTAGCAATATTTTAATAATTGAAGATGACGGGTGGTCATTCAAAAAACATTAAAAAAAAGTAGTAATTTATAATTTTATCAATGAACAGGATCGTAACTTCATACGGCATAAGCATATGAATATAATATATATAATAAAACATATGAAGCATCTAGTTGCAAAAAACGATAAACCATACTGTGTGTATTCCACGTGCAATTTTACTCATCTTAACCTTTCCTTTCCGATGATATGTATTTACTACAATTCAACCCAAATAGTGTGAATATCGATATAAAATATAATAGATAGGTTCATAATTTATGTATTCCTCCGTAATATAATTACGAATTACTTAAAATTTTAATTATGTATAATTATTCATCTGAAGCAAACGAAATAAATAATTTCTCACAGATGGAGGAGAGATACAGAAATGTTTGCCAGCGCACCTCATCTGGTGCGAAAAAGAGTTTTTTTCAGTCGTATTGTTTACTCCGCCCAGTAAAGACTGTCTGGAATGACTGGTCTACAGTGGCTCTTGAGCGATTTTTACATGTATTTTAGTAATGAAAATACATATTTGTGGTATTCACACGCATTGTCTTTTTATTCAATGAAAAATATTATTTGAAACGTTTACTGATCACCTTTCGGCACGCGTGTACTATTTGTAATCACGACCGACCGACCGTTCGATAGCATATAAGTCGTTCTATGCGGTGGTTCTGTCGGCTATTTGCGATGCTATTTTCTCTGACACTTTTCAGCGTTAATATTACAAAAATTATTACATTTCTACTTGAAGTATGATCAATAAAATCAATATTTATGAATACTCAAATTTTTCTGATTTTTAAATCACTTTTTCATATCTTGTACAAAATACATATCATCGGAGAGCGCGGGTTTTTTTTAGCGGAAAAGGTTCATTAGCCATTCATGGATCGGAACATTTCAAATCTGGTTGATTCCTGTGTCTGGTATGTACAATTTTATTTTATTTTTATTTAAAGATAGAACAAATATTATTTTCCGCAAATATTGAAATGTTGACATACCGCTTTTTGTAACTAGACGTTTCATATATGCGTCGACAACTATGCTGCATAGTCCGTTTTGAATAATTGTGCTCATATAAATATGAATATTCCAATAGACATAATCGATAACATAAACTAGCTGAAAAAAAGGTCAGTGAAAACTTCTGTAACATTTTTTTAGCAATAATATAGGTAAGTGACAAAAAATAATGAGCAAATTAGAAAAACAAATCACTTTTAAAGCGCTCATTGACTGATCAGTTGAAAATGCCTGTGATTAGCAAAATTGGTCCCGATCTTAATTAATAAATGTGCAATTAATACAAAAGAGTGTTTTATTATTTAAGAAAAATATATCTAATGACAATAGATATCTAAGACAAAAATCGATATATACAAATTATAAACAAGCGAACTCAAGTTGCTCTTTGGAACTCAATTTTGAGTAATTTGAATAAATGTCAACAAAAAGAATAGAGCACAGATATAACAGTTGATGTGTTTTAAAGTCAAAATGAAAATTATAATTAAAACTGCCAGGTAAGAACTAGGTAAGAACACCGAGTAATATGAAATAAATCAATTGTTATATACACCACCACTCTTGCTACTCACAGATTTTCTCGTGATAGCCATTCCTCCGCTTGTGGATCTTTCATTCTTTTCTCATGACTGCTTTCAACTGTCAAACTGCGAAAAATAGTATGTATATGAAAAGTATGTGCATGAATTTTGACAAATACTTTAAAGAAACAATCACCATATAGCTGACTAAAAAACAATATTTATCGTAAATTTGAATCGTTCAAACTATGTACATTCTCACAAATTTTGTCACTAACGACCCGGGTTTCGCCTTTCGGCATCTTCAGGCATTCAAGTGCACGGATGAACTTGAACTGACAAGTCAGTTCAAGTTCATCCGTGCACTTGAATGCCTGAAGATGCCGAAAGGCGAAACCCGGGTCGTTAGTGACAAAATTTGTGAGAATGTACATAGTTTGAACGATTCAAATTTAATATTGAAATTCCACCAAGCACCTTCAGTCGAAATCTTAAATTAAATAATATTTATCGTGTTCATTTTGACTGGGTTGGCGGTTTCCCTGTGGACGACTGCTATGCAGGTCTTATACGAGATGTATGTAGCGCATATGCAGTGTATAGCGAAATCATGAACACTGCGCGGAGTTTTGCACCTCACGTTACAGCTTTTTCAACTGATTTCAAGAGTCAAAATCAAATGTCACACTGTCAATGCTGTCTATTGGATATACTTAAAAGTTAACGATAGCAGTTTTAACAATTAGGCCATCGATTACTATATTATGAGAACTTATGTGTAGTATAGTAATCGATGTTGTCGATTTAAGGAGGAGTGAAACGATCTACAGAGAAATCTCTAATTAACCTTTATCCGCCCATGCGATTTGGGCATTAGCAGCAGTTCACTGCTCAAGAAGTTTTTTGCAAAATTAATTTAGCAATTAGTGAGTCACAAAAATAACTATATCTCAATTGAATTCATTACATATTGAATCTAATATCTATAGTCTGTATGTTGTTATTGTAAATCAATGTAATCCTGTCGTGAAACTTGCCACACTCGCAGGTCCCTCTAGGAACCAGCGACAAAAATCTGCGGTCCCTATATGGACTGCCCGGCATTTAAGGGTTAAGAAATATTGTTCATTTAACCATTTTTCTATTAATAGACGTCACTGTAGATTGTTTCACTCACCTTGAATTTTTGCATCAGAATATGGATCAAATATCAAGCTATATCAACTTTTTTATAATTTGAGAATTATAATAATGTAAACCTGACTTCACATTTACTACAATAAAAAGACATAAATCACAGATAGAAATCAAATACTTTTGATGTAATATTGAGGGTTTCATTGTAGATACAAATTTAAGTTAATTTCACACCCAAATTTAGGACAAATACATATGCTGCAATAGACCCGAAGAAAAAATGTTTGCAATATTTACTCTTTAATATTGGCGTTTGTCCATTTATCAGAAGAATCGTTAAAGAAGTCTCCTATTGAACCTGCTTGATTCTCACACATGGCTTCAAAATCATCTTTAGAATCTGCTATATCATCCAACATGTCACTGAAAATAAACGTTTCGTTAGATTTCAAAAATAATATAAAACCGCATGATGAAAATAGATAATAATAGGTAATAAATAATATTTTTGATATTAATGTTGAATATAAACAGAAATACAGTAATGTACTAAAATACGGTAAAATTTATGAGGTGAAATTATGAATTGATAATTGACTGATTATAATAGATATTATGATGTTGCACCTACTTATTGGGGAGGGGAGGGCACGGGGGCTTAAATTTATAAATATTTTTGAAATATATATACACTGGACTCTCTTTTTACACAATTTCAAAATAACACAATGCTGCATTCCTTGCATGTACTTACTACTCAGAACTATGCGAAGAGAGGTTAATAAATATTGCACAGGTTCTGGATATCTCAAGTGATGAAAGGGATGTCGTACCAAATGTGCGTAAATGGGCCTGATTGTCAGTGAATAAGCTTTATGATTTTTTAAAATTAAATTAATCGCCCGATCTGCAGGTTAATTTCCGAGAAGTATGCAAAAAAAATAAACACCTTTTTTACCACAATAAACGCGCCCCTGACTTTTGAAGCTTATGTATGAGAATTACGAAACGTCAAAGATTTGACCTCAAGCTTCGTTTGCCCTTGAAGAACTACTTGTGTAGACTTGTGGGTAGTCGCATGTTTTTAGGATGCGTGCATATTCGTTACAGTTTGTAGTTTTGAGATATATTAATTTCTTCTCAAGCCCGTACGTGATACGGGATAGCACAGAATGGTACAGTGAAAGTGTGCGTATCACGTACGTTCATATGCATAGGGCGGTTAATATTTAATAAACATTAATGAGTTTCGTTTTTCGATATTCTGATTTGATTTTAAATTTTTATGCAAAGAAACGTATCTACTGTTATTTTTTATTTTAGTATATTTTGTTACACACAACTGTGTGGAAATTATCCACTGTGTAAAAAGAGAGTCCAATGTAATAATGATTAATATTAAACTGTCGGCACCAGCAATTAAAAATAAAAACTTAGTTATTCTACTGGCTTTAAGAAAGGTACGACACATGTTTCGCCTCTCTGAGAAGCAACTACAGTCTGACTCCATCTTAACACTTTATAGGCGGGAAACGGCAAAAGCCGTTTTTAGCGTAGTCGGTAGAATGCGGGAAACGGCAAAAGTCGCTTTTAGCGTAGTGTCGGTAGAATGCGGATCACGGCATAATCTGTTTTTTTATACCGTCGCTTGTTTGCGGGACACATAATATTACGGGTTTGTTTGTCGGCGTGAAATAATGTGCCGCAACTAATTAACATTAGTCCTACTTCTTTGAATGTTCGTATTTATTATTTACAAAAAGGGTGACACATGTTTCTCGAATATTTACGCTGTAATTTTTACGGCATTAGATTTTACACTTCTAGTGGTAGTAATGTTGTAGGAATGGCGATTATATATTATAATTATTTATACTAGCTGTAAGCCCGTTGCCAAGCAATGTGAGATTTTTGTTGCATTGTGTTTAATTTTATTTAGTTTAATTTAATTTATTTTATTTTAATTTAATTTATTTTATTTTAATTTATTTTATTTCATTTCATTAACTATTAATTTGAAAATTTACGCAAACAAAATACATTTCGTAGAAGAAGAAGAAGTCTCGAGGACATCAGTACGCACACATTTGTGAAAAGTGAAAAGCGAGTGATTATTTTATCGACTATTAATATATAAATTTAGTATGAATAAAAAAGTGGAGACTGGAAGGTGTGAAATCTGTGGGACATCCTTCGGACATTATCGACTATTAATATATAGATTATAAAATATGGATAAATATGCTATTTTGTTATATAGAATGTTTTGAAAATTTAATATTTATAACATGCGGAGTGCTATCTACTAAACAGCTTAGAAACATAGTGGAATTATGATGTTATCGAAATGTTCTAATTTTATTTTTAATGATTAAATGTCACGTATGATTTCTTTAAAAATTTCAATTGAAAATATCGTTTGGCTTAGAAGTTGTGTTGATTTTAAGAATGTAATATATTTGGACTTTAACTGTGTGGTCGAGTGGTCAACGTTGTTGGCTTCGGCTACGGAGGACCTGGGTTCAAATCCCGGTACGGACAGTTTTATAAATTGATTTTTCAATCGATTTATGAATTTCAGTTCAAAGGCATGGATGTATGTGATGTCTTGAATTCCCCCCTCTCACCCATCCTATCCTATGAACGGGGGGTATCGAGAGCGATTAGCTTACCACTAATCCTGTCTTAGCCCTATCCTTCTATCCCTACTCTCCTTGGAAAAAGAGAGGTTGAGCAACTGAGTAACAAGCAGTTCTCGTAGAAACACTTCTGTTGAGATAAGCTCCATTAGGAGTCCATATGCTCCACATTGGGAGCGGACACGGTTTAAAAAAAATAAATATATTTGTGCGCTAATCACTAAAAAACGCCCGCTACATGCTAGAGTCTATTTTTTGAAGCGCCCGACTAAGAAGTGTTAAGATTTTAAATTATAATAAATAGTCTACATTGTGGGAAGTCATTCTTTACTTATATTAAATATGAAAAATTTAAGTAATATTAAGTCTTTTGCTGGACACTGTGAGAGAAGACAAATTTTCGGTGACCGGTGGTTATATACAGGAAGGAAATGTTTAGTTTTTTTAGTCTCATTGAAGAACTTAGAAAAATACTGTAAATTGTAGCCAAAGGTACTTACTCGGGAGCATTATAAGTATCATTATCATTGAAGTTCACATCGTGCGGGTTAGAGTGAGAGTTTTCTAACGAGAACTGTTCCTGTAACTAAAAAATAAGTTATGGTTGAAGTGAAAGAAATTAGCTGTGTTTAGTCAGTGTTTCATAAAGCGGGTACTACTGAAGAGTAAAACTTAAGCGGTATAATATCGTAAGATTATAATAAAACTGATTCCAGAAGAATTTCAACTCATCTTTGCTAGGAATTGAAGCCTGGACTGTAGTGAAGTGGTGCAAAGAACGGCCACTGAACTACAGAGTATGAATGCATATCCTTCATATAAAAAAGCTGGTGGATTTTTTACAATATATGTTACGTATATTTGTTCAGATATCAGTGTGTAACGCACAGCACAATACTGCACACGGTTCCTGATGATGAGTGTGAGAGTATGACGGTTGACAGGTGGCACTGCCACCTATTGTATCATATTATTAGTAAATTTAATGTTATTTACTGTTAATCCTCGACGGAAAGTCATGATACTATAGTAGAAATAAATATGTTTAAAATCCAAATGTCAAGGAACAGAAACTAAACCAAATATCTAAAAATAAATTACAGATAATAATATATAATTATGTGCAATTTATTATGACTAGTTGTAAGCCCCGTTGCCCTCAACATTCTGTGCATTTTTAAAAAATCAAAAATTTACTGGTGTGAAAAATCAAATGCTTATTTAATTTGGAATCGTTCAGATTATGTACATTCACACATATTTTGTCCCTAACGACCCGGGTTTCGCTTTTCGGCATATTGAATACATCAGAAAGTCTTAACTTAATTAATACTCTTAATGGATTTATTAGAGAATACACCCAGTTCTATATAAGAACTAAAATAAAACTGAATTGTAAAAAATAGTGGAAAAACGTGAATTCCAAGAACGTGAAAACAGGATTTCATTGAACTGTAAATAATCAAAATTTACATCTAAACTAAATTTAATAAAAAAATCTTACTGCTAAAAGGTTTAAAAAGAATTCGATCGAAAGTAAAATTTTTTTTTTATTTTTATTTGTAGTTTTAGAATAAGTCTTTGAAATAGCAGGGTGTCGAGTCTCACAATGTTGGGAAACAATATCGCAAAAATAACATAAACCACATAGACAGTAGGGGTGTCGACTCTTAAAATGTTGAGAAACCGTCACATATAGGGAGACAAAACCTAAAAATGCTGTTAGAAAAACATGTTTGATCTGTTGTTGCAAACAATTGCACTTCAATTTCAAGTCGCATTGTTTTTAATCAGATATGTATGTTATATCCATAAAATACATAATTAAGAGCAGATATTTTGGGTTTAAACTAAAATGCAATAGAAATATAATTACATACCTCAAGAATTTCCTGCGCAGAGGCGTTAACCGTTGATGGATGCTGACCTCCTCCCTGTAAGTAAATTAGTTTTTCTCACATATACATACATATTATATCATGTTAATCATCAATAATAATAATCAAGGGTCTCTCAACTACGGCCCGAGAGCAAGACAACTTGCCCTGGTTTTTGTTTTAGAACAGTTACAGTATGCAAGTTCTGTGACCCTCACACCAGAGTTTGGAGTGTTTGATTTATTGTATTGGCGATTTGTTCATCAACAATAGTGTGCGACAGAGGGATGCATTGAGCGCGATGTTACACTTACCAGACATGTGTTGTGAAGGGTATTGACCGCCTCCAACTTTTCAGTGACTAATTCGTTCCATAATTTCTGTTCATTGTCGGGAACCTGTTCAGCAATTTCAGGAGATGTTTTCAGACATTCCTGCACATGATTAGCAATTTGAATCATGTGGCCCATGTAGCCGCAACGTGGCTTGTTGTCCTTTCTGAAATGAAAGTTAAAAGAAGAACAATGTATACAATAGATATAAGGATATTGTTTTGGAAAATACCATTTATTATGGTCTTCCCTACAAAAATTTCTACTTATTTGTATAATCTACAGTTTCTACCGTGAAAATCTATATAAATTTTTGTGATATTTTCATCATCCTTCACCCGGATTGCCCGATCCCCAAAACGAGGCTGAGAGAAAGATACTTTGTCAACTATTAGTCTTTTTCATAGACCCCAAAATATTTAACGTTACCCTTTCTGAAACTTGATAACTGAAAAGTCTAGCATGGAAGATATTAGAACCTTGAAAAACTTACTGGATTTCGTCATTTTCATTCCAAGCATTTACAATCCTAGCCATCAGCTTGCAATCTACAAGTATCTGGAAGAGTTGAATACAGTTGTAATAATAAAAAAAGCAGTAGATTTCATTTCGGTTGTAACAATAATTAAAAAAGATGTCAGCGTGGAAAAAAAGTCTTGATTCACATAAAAAAAACTATCGTAAATACGATGAAATCATTTTCATGATGTCATAGTAGTCGCTCAGTAGTTCACTAAAGTGTAACAGTTTCATACAAAGCCAACATTGGAATACATTTCACTTCAAATAGCCAAAAAATAACTATGAAGAAGCTTATCCATTGAAGATAAATATAGTCATTATAACCAGACTTGGAGCGGAGATCGGATCTGGAGCAGCGGAACAACAGCATTTTGCCTGGAGCAATAGCATGAAAAATTTGTAGTCCCTTATCCTTGCTCTGAATTTTTTTCTTCAAATACTACCTACAATAATTCTCATAATTTTTGATTTACCAAAATATTAAATATGATCTTTGCAAGACTCCAAAAACAAAATACTTTACAACAGCACTCGATATACTCACGTGTTTCCTGTAGGTATCTCGCAGAGTGGATGTGTTCATTGCTTTATTGATGAAAGTTTCAACGCAATCGTGTAAGAAATTATTCCATTTGTACTCTAAAAACATATCTAGCAACAGATTGACTATCCCGTTTTGAATAATAGCACCAGAAACCTCATGGGTGTCCGTGCTCACTAGGGTTGTGAAGAATTGAGCGACTGTCAATCTCGCTATCCCCACATGGCGCCCTGGAGAGTTGTTTTGATACGGCTGCAACACAATAAATAAAATAAATAACACGGTAGCTAATTGTTGCTAACTATTATAAATAATTAGTTTGGTTTCTAAGAAAGTTTCTTTTGCACTGCTATGCTAACTTTGTTAAAGCGCCACAGCAATCAAAATATAACATCAATTTCACTTTATCCGAAAATATTTTTTTCAAAATTCAAAACATTGTTTCCTATCATAATTATGATGAATTTAAATTTGCTTCAACTCAGAAGGGCAGAAAATTATTAAAAATTTAAACTTAATTTGTTCCCACATTTATTTTTATATTGTAATAAGGATTGTCGCTTTTGATACTTTCTCCGCATTTACAGTGTTTTTGAGGGCCCTTAAAAACTAATGGATTTAGAATTCACTGAAGATAATTATGTTAAAAATTTACAGCAGTGTAAATCATACGGTAACTGATTTTGTGATTTAGAGAAAAAGACTCATTCGTCACCGAGAGTAGAACGAACTATGCAATGTTTCAGTTTCAATGCAGAGGGTGTAAATTTAATACTATTGGCAGCCGTAGAGTGCTACGGTCTGATAAATGATTGAGTCGCTATCGAGTTTGTCTGTTTATGTTTGGTGAATTACCGAAGACTGCAGTACTGGATCTGTCATTATTTGTTTGAAGTGCGGAAGCCAAGGCAAAAGGAAAGCTGCGATCCTATGAATTTCAGCCTGGTGTGCGGTGCGGACATCCGGTTGCCTGTTGACAACATACATATTAAAATTAATGGAGTTCTTCAACAGTAATCCAAGTAAATCGCTCAGCCTTTCCGAAGATGAGACTGAAGAACAAAGTTAATAGTGGAGCTGTAATACATTTTTTCTGTGATGACCTCTGATTTTTTACGTTTCCTGACTTTGATTAGTAAAATATTGGTACTTTCAATTGGAGGACACGCAGACCATTTCTGTGCAATACAGTAATAAAAAGTATTTTTTTTTGTGAAATCAGAATCGGCAAAGTGTACTGCGTTGTCTAAAAGCGGTCTTCAAAGTATTACACTATAATAAAAGCAATAGCTGGGAATTCAAGCCCTGTATAAAAAAAAGCATTAACAACGCACAAACAGAATTGAGATTTTATGTATGCCTTGCATTTGTAATATGTTTTTAAATCAGTTTTATATCACATATGTTATATAACTTTATGAATTAATTACTATTATTACCATTGATGCATCTTATTTACGTAACAATTTCATATTTACTTCCCAGTTTTACCGCAATTGGCACCCGAGACGGGTGCCGGAAGCACGCCATATAAATTTACTTACCCTGAAAAATCATTCAGCAGGGACATCAATACTTGTATTCCGCACACTACGGCATGTTTCTTTATGTTCGGAGGGGCAGCGAACATGGTATCCAACAGACCCTTAATTGTTTCTTCCGATGTACACTTGTTGAGCAAAGGATTGACAACATATATTCTGCAAGAAAATAAGAGGTGTCACCGTGATAAAGATTGCTCTTCGACAAAAAACGGAAGGGAGGATACAATTGTCGCTTTTATTATAGAAATGAAACAATAAATAAATAGAGCTTTTCATAACGGTGAAATGACAAATATTATATAAATGCCACGTATAAATCATTATTCATATGTCAACAAGCTTCAAGTCTACACAGATACGTGTGACAATACATGGGTACTTACAAATCGCTACATTAATGCAAGAGTAAGACAATCTGAAAATCTTAGTTTAGAGATAATGACGGTTTAATTTTTGAAAAAATCTGATATATTTTTTATTCTATACAGTTTTAGAAGAGTAATGTTAATTTCTGACTGGTATTTTCGTATGCATGTTGCGCTACATTAGGATAAAGAGACCATATTGCATAAATTTAACTTTAAAAAAAAAGAAGTGATATTTGTGTATCAATTATACTGGTTTGCGATATTCTAACATTAATAGTATATTGTCCAAGTGTCACTGGTATTTTAAAATTACAGCGTATGCCACATACCATTGCTTTTGATTTGTCATAATATATTGCCAATAATAGGATTCATGTTACCAAACATATTTTTTAGAGATTGTCCCTATTGTAGCATTGATGTAGCGAAATAGTAAATTGAGAAATAAAAACCCTCTGTCGAATGCTACTGAATTTCATTCTTATATATAAAATAAATATTATAAAAAAAATATGCAATTGCAATAATAATCGAACACTTACCCATTTAGACTGTTATCTCTGCCGTTTTGTATGAAAAAACACATTAAATCAGCAGCATTTTTACAGCGATTTGTTATTAATCTACTTTCTATAGTATTTGATTTGGGCACAGCCGATTCTTCTGACGGTTTCCCGACCGCTACATCTTGGACTTCCGCCGGCGAAGCGGATTCATCTTTGGATTCCGACGTCTCGGACGCGTCAGTCTGCTCGACCAAGTGGAGCGATTTCATACCTGCCGTGCATTCCTCGACAGCCGATTGAGTCTCGTTAGCTTTCAAGAATACGTCATCGGCCTTAGAATCTTCTGAGTTATGTGAACTCCCATCGTTTAGAATCGGAACAGTCGCCCGGATTTTTTGAGGTACATTAGCACCGCAAATTATATCTACTAAGTTTTCAATCAGCCCTTCACAGTTTAACCACTGAAATGTAAATAAAATAAGTTATTCGCCTTATTATATTAATTTTATTCTTAATTCTCAATCACAGTTTCTAGTAATATAATTTTTACATAAAGAAGCAACATTTTAACTTAAAATAAAAATAATAAAACATTTTTAGTACTTTTTCCACATAAAATTTATTAGATCAGGACCGGTTTCGCTCATGATGAGCATTGTCAACTGATAAGAAAAACAATAAAACAGTGATATTTATACAAAAGTTTGTATAAAATATCACTGTTTTATTGTTTTTCTTATCAGTTGACAATGCTCATCATGAGCGAAACCGGTCCTGATCTAATAAATTTAATGTGGAAAAAGTACTAAAAATGTTTTATTATTTTTATTATAATGCCATTCCACCAAGTATTGACAGTGAACACCTTAAAAGTGATTTTAACTTAATATAAGGAGATATTTTACAGACATTTAGATAGGTCCAACGTTCCCTCTAATTTTTCTATTGTGTGTGCGGGCCAACAACCAATATATTTTCAGCAAAATATAAAGTGTGCGCAAATATAAAAATTTGGTTAAACCAACTTATTTTTACAATATTTCCGTGTGCGGCCTGTGCGGGGATGGAAAAATGTGTACGGGCACATTTTGGGAGCTGTGCGCGCGCACACCTTAGCAGGGACATTGCATAGGTCCCTATGAAAAATGATTCAATGAAACTTTTATTTGATAGATTGTATTGAATTTTGACCGACTAATTAAAAATGAAAAACACCATAAAATTGAGTACTGTACAATCAATTTTATTCACCTTTACATCTCAATATTTTTTACATGTTTTTTAAGTTGAATCAATAATATGCAAATATTTTATATATATATATATTTTTAAAGAATGACAAAAGGCAATAGCAGGCATAGTTCTGTGCACGGGAGGTAAGCTACACTGAAACAGTATTTTTTCACTATGACTGTTTAAACCTTTCTTCATGAAGTTTGTTAGCAAATCACCAGTTTATTCTACTATTAGAATATTTGAACTAAATATAACTATAAATATAAGTGTTTTTCTACATTACTGATGACAGTTGCGAGCCATAATACACACTGTCGATATCTCAATTTGGCCAAATTGACACATGGTAGGTAACCTTCCATTTACAGACTTTTAGATTTTTCTTTTTTATTTTCTGACAGAAGAGGGATAAACCTTAGCGACCTTAATTAGTTTCTTCCACTCGGTCCTCTGCCTTTCTACAATTGGCCCTGACCTTCAGCACTCGTAAGTCATGTAATAATAGAAGATAATAATGCAGTCAGCGATAATTTGTGATCTACCTGTAATATATCTTGTTTCATGTCATCTACGGACACTTGAGTGATATACTGCAGTGAAGTCATAATAGCAGAAGTGCCAATGTGCTTGAGTAGGTTTGGCAGAAATGCAGGACAACTCTTAAAAAACTCAATAACTTGTAGACACATCACTTGGTAAGTGTACCAGTCCTGTAACAAAAGATTATCATTTAGAATTATGTTTGGTTTCACATTGGGCAAATATGACCTAGGTCACGGGTCGTCAACCTGGTCCGTACCGTCCACTAGTGGGGGATTTTTGCTTTACCCCAAAATTCACCCATATACTTAATTGAAATATAGCAATGTTGGTGGCGGTAAGGCAATTTTACCATGAAAAATAAGCAAAAGTGGATGGTAGGCACAAAAAGGTTGACGATCCCTGACCTGGGTCATTTTTCTTTTTTTGCTAGATTGAAATGTACAGGCGACCCCCTGTAGTGTAGATATTTGGGCTATGCTATATGAACACTACATTATAGGGGACTGAGCACAAATTTATGGTTAGCTTCTTGTATTGTATTTTGTGGATTGAATGAAATCAACAATCAAACATTTTTATATATAAGCTGACCGTACTGTGTAATGGACAAACAGCTACTGACATATATTTTTTCAATGCACGTGTATAAAATATGTACAGTGGAACCCCGATTTACTGTTCTCGCATTAATCGTTTATTTTTCATAGTCCCGGCCAAACACTCATAAGAGCAATGTTAAATCATCCCGCATTAATCGTCCCCTGATTTATCAATTTTCTCGATCTATCGTTTAAATATTATGATTCCGTCACAAATATTATCCTGACTGACCGTTTTTATTAAATATTTCTCATTTCTTTGTCTTGTTTTGTAGATATTGTCTTACTAAGCTACTAATTTAAAAAACCTTATTTTTTGCAGATACATTTCGTACAGATCTGTATTGACAGAATAAGAATAAATACATGAATTATGACAGAGTTGAAAATTAGCTTTTGCTTTTTTAAAAATATTGTACATTTGTGTGCAGTTTTTAAATGAACATCACTTCAAAATGAAATAAATTGGTGACAGCATTGATTGTAGTGTTAAAAAAAAAATTCATACCATCAATAACTAATGTAGATTATTACTTTTTCAGTATGATTACATATTTCTAATGCAGTCTATTATCATGTTTAATTATTATATGAATAAGAAAATTTATATTTTTCGTTTGTGAAATTTTAATCTAAGTTGATAGATTTTTTTACAATTTTTCAATTGAAAGCGTCAAGAAGTCAGTGTCGTTCGTATTATATCGAAACCCTGTAAACGAACTGGCATTACCGGCTCGATACTGTGCAAAGTACACAGATACTAGTGGAATTTCCTGTAAAATAATAAGTAATAAAATGAAATTCATAGAAAAATTACCTGATGTGCAGTGCTGTGGGCGAAAAATACTTGAATGGTTTTAGCAAAAAAAGATGCCAACAAGGGATTAAGAGGAGGATCAGAGTCTACAAATGAATACAGCTTTCCCAATGCTTCCGTGTTCCCGGCCATATTTTCACTAAAAGATGGAATCTGGAAACATTTTTTCAAAATTTTAGTATTTTTCAATGATTTCATGGATATCGATCGATCTGAGAAAACTTTGGTCAATAACGAATGGTCGACAAAAAGTAATTCGCTATGTCGTGCTATGTTGCAGATATAAGTGATTGATGCAATTTTGTAAAAAACATAGTACAAGTTGACATATTGGTAACATTGCAATCTTATAGGTAATAAGGTACCATTGTAAAATATCATACTGTTTTGTGGAGATTTTATAAAATTGTAAAAACTTTCTAAATAATATAAGTAGTGTCGCAATTCTTTTTTTTTAATTAATTCATAAAATGAATTCCTTCACTAAATATTTTACAATATTTGTTATTTTGAGGGAAAAATATTTAAAAATCCTAAATTATCAGCATCTGCTCTATCTGATGGCATGAGCAATAATAATAATGCCCCATAACTTACAATTATACAATGACTCAAGTATTACAATAGTGAGATCAAAGGGACACTTGTTTTATGGGTGCTCCGAGGAAAAATAAACATCAATAAAAATGAGGAACAATGAAAACTTCATTTTATAACTACAGTCAACTTGGTTTGAAACAAAAATACACATTAGATATAAAGTATGACATCACTATGTTAGTTTAAATTTCATCACAAAGAGTTCACCGAAGAACCGATACATCAGCTCTGTGGTAATCTAAGAGTTAGGGTAATGGGTACAGATATGAGGCTGGGCGTACCAGAATGGTTCTTTCTTTTTTTTAGTTTGTCAATCAAAGTGATTGATGAAGACTTTGCCACATTTTATTCACTCAATTGATAATCATAAAAAACAGCACAACAAGTTAGGGTTTAATTCATAGCTGTGTTCCTTGAGGCATTTTTGCACGGTTCATTTCAACCATAAAAACTATGAACGTAATAAATAAGTAAAATTTTTGAACAAATGTTACATTCAGAGTTTTTTGTTCCATCTGTAAGAAGTATTATTTTGCTATTGAATTTTCTTTAAGATCTGCATATTTTAATAGTTTAGTGTACAAATTCTGACAGTATTTTTATACATTTGTTGCATGTTTCGACTCAAAATCAAATTCTTAAGTAGCTCAACTCACCCTACTAGTAATAATATCGCAGGCAATCGCCGAATGCCTATACCGATATCTCAACTCCAGGCTAACCGATGGCTCCTCAGTTATTAACTGAATCAACTCATGGATTACATTTGGACGAACCAGACTGAAAAAATAAAAAAAATACAGTAGAGTTGTCAGTTATTGAAAGAAAAAGATATCTTTTTGGCAGTTGTGGATTACCCTGTATTGATACCGCACGATTGAGGCCTCTGAATCTTAGATGCCTTTATTATAAATATAGATTATATATTTTCAATATTTTTTTATTTTACAGGGTGCGTTTATGAAATCTAAAAAAATCGCGCTTGGGGCCTCCCCAGCGTTCAATCTGCCACAGATCATTGATGATTCTCTTTAACTTTGATATTTTACGCAAGATTTAGAACATAAAACTAACTCTCTGCGATAGTTGAGCAGTAATTTAAAGTAAGCATAATGGCTCTATTTTGAAACAATTATAAATAGCATACAAATAATGAATTATTACGTACAAATAAATTGAGAACAAAAGATATTTTCAAATTTCTAAAACAAAGCTATTTTTTTCCTTTGTTATTCGTAATATATTGATATGTTTTTTTGGATGATCTTCATCACGTGTTAGAGTAAATTATGAAGATATTGTGTTCTAAGTGTCCTCTGACTGTTATGACTGTTGAGGGGTCACTTAGGTAAATATGAAATTAGGATATTGTTAAAGAAAACAAAAAATACTTACAATTCTATGAGTTTTTTATTCGATGCCTGACATTCCGAAAGGATGTCATCTTGATCCAATAACTCTGCAAGAGTAACACTCTGTAAAAAAGATGAAGTGTCATTGAATTGGTAAGAGTCAAAACATTAGCTTACTAAGGTTATACGCGGAAATTAAGGTTAAAGCCATTTTAAATGCGATTTCAAAGCGACATCATGAGTTCATTGTCTAGGCCGCAATCATTTATGAAGGAGAACAATAACTAGCGTCAAATATGGCAAAGAAAATCAAAATGTAAAAAATAACAAATCACGTTCATTAGTAAGTATTTTCATTTTATAAAGACCAAACGACAACCGCGAATGCAATGTCAATTCAGAGAAAAGGCAATTATCATAGAAAATTACTACGTTTGACGTTCGTACCCCACTCGTTATGGAAAAATATACCTAGCATTTTTGCCAACTTTGGAATGCTCTCTGTTTTTAAAATAACATGTCCGCGATTAACATACCTCATTTTCTAGCAGAGTATTAATGGATGTAGGAGTCTGATGGTCTATCCAATACATTATATTGCACTAATATGTAATGGAAATTAAATTAAATGTGTATACGTTTAAATTACTAATGGAAAAAAGTAAATTCAGCAGGCAGAACATGTCACTCATATCTACTATGGATAAACGCATAGATCGGGCACTTGTACATTTTACATGGGAACCATAGGAAACAGCGCTCTATGTCGTAAAAGTAAACTACTAATCACGGATAAAGTAAAAAATACACATTCGTATAAATATTAGGTACGACAAAAATGTTTATAAAATAACTAACAACGATTATTTAATCTATTTCTTAACAGTTTCAATTTACTTGCATTACTTAATTAAGTATTTTTTTCAATTCTGATTTAGAGTTTTATTAATAATTCCATTTAGGACACAATTTAAAAATCGATGGCTATTAATGTAATAAAAAAATGACACTTGTCATGAATTCAAATTTTAATAAAAAAAACATATGACGGCTAAGAGGTAAATTTTTGAGATCTTTGTAGGGGAAAAATAGAGCAGATTAAACAATTGACTCACAAACGTAAAAAAATAAAAGGCCAAAGTAGTCAACTGCAAAAACAGTATGTAATCGGATTCTTAACATAAAAGAAAAAAACACACAATTTTGCACAAAGCAGAAAAAAAGTTTTATTTTTGCAAGTTGGCAAAAATTTTACTACGCACTAGGGCATTAAAAATTCAACACTCATTTATTTTAAGGACGAGTGGATATTAAAAGTTATTGCCAAATTACAGTACCAAAAGTATTAATATTTATTTACCTAAAAGAAATAGTGATTTATAATAGATTATTCGCCACAGTTAAAAAGAAACCCAACTTGTTAAATGAATTCGGCGGAAACATAGTGAAAGTTCATTTTTACTATAAAATGAAATTTGATAACTTTGCAACTCCACTCGTTGTGTTACACATTGTGACACGTGTTTTACATCTTAAAAAAGCATCATCAAACAGACAACGCTAGGTTTATGAATAAAACTAAAAATGTATATTAGGTACGGTAAATCTGTTGAGCCAGTTGTCTGTAGGTTATGGAAAAGAACATTGATGATGATCACAAAATGATGCAAAACTTTATTTAAAAAAATGGGGTGTGGCTGTGTCATGGACACGGCCGTGTGTTGTACGTGAATACGTCTCGTAATAGGTGATATTACGCCCATTTTTACGTTCACGGCACTGCTTGACTCGGTCATATGGTGTTTTAATGGTACCATTCAATTGCTCTTGAAAAGCCCTTTCCATCCGTATACGATCTTTGTATTTCGATTTGGCTTTTTGACGCGTATAGTCCGACATTACATATTTTTGATATATTTTTCTATATTTGAACACCTAATTATAGTCACAGTCGCAATATAACACTATTTTTTTTTTATCTATAATCGATAGATTTTGTTGAGAGCTAACGATTGAAACTTAAACGAACATCGTAACTTCTTCGAGTCAAAATTTATAGTAAATATAAGTCTCGATACGCAGCAAAATGACATAAAAATGGCGGCGCTTCCCCCTCCACCCCGCGCAATATACCACAGTCCTTACATAGCGCAATCAATTTTTTGGTTCTTTAGCTCAGTGCTCCGCAACCTTTTCTCACCTACGACACACCAAAATTCTTCCTAGAATTCCGCGGCACACCAAAAGCATAAACATATAGGTATTAAATTGATACACAATTTTTCGTTTTTAATTTGAAAAGTATACATACATAAAACTATAATATATTTACTTTTATGCAATCTTAATAATTGTTATAAAATAATAACTAATTAACGTGATACCTGTGTTTGTTTTAATGAACACAGAGGTTTTAATAATAATTCAATTAAAATAATTTTTCATTATGTATTTGACCGCGGCACACCTGTATCCGGCTCACGGCACACCAGTGTGCCGCGGAACACCGGTTGCGGAGCACTGCTTTAGCTATCCAGTGGTGCAATTGAATTTTGGATAGCAATAATAGATATAAAGCTGCAACACCAAACTGTATTCCCCGATTTTGTTATCATTCGTTTTTTGGATTGCCTCCCTATGGAAGCAATTTTAAAGACGTATTCACGTCAAAAAAAAACAAAAAAGTTTCCAAAGTATTATGCTTATTTTTTGATATCGACTTTCTAAATTTTATTTAATTGATTTTAAAAAAAGGAGTTAGATTTCCCAATTTTTTACGTCTCTGAACCCATAAACAAAATGATATAACTAGAAAATATGATGCTGCATGTTTGAAATCGTATTAACACTTAATGCACATGTTGCTCTTAATCTTAAGGTAACTAAATCAGGCAGTGATTCACTGTTGTGTAAATAATATGCCACTACATGCCAAAGAAATCACAAAGTAATTTTAATATTTCTTTAGTAACTTAACCCTCCAGAGAGAGTTTTTTTTTCAATATTATCCATACTCTAAATTTTAGAGTATGGATACTCTTATGGCGACCCTTGAATTTGCCGCCCTATAGCACTAGCCCCTTATAGTTATCAAGCCATGTTGCACGATCTGGCAACAGTGTATTAAGACCGCTCATATTATATCATCTATGGAAATACCATACTTATACACTTATTAGGCACATTTGACAGTTGACACACGATTTACTTGCTGTATTTATTGTCAGAAATCCATGATTGTGTTAATGCATAGCCCCCTATAATTATGGATGTAGGTGGTAGTGGCCGCCCTCAATATGTCCTCTAATTTTGATTTTAAATCATTTCAACTATTTATAAACTATGAATTTGGAGTTTTTACCACAGGTGGCTTAATTTTTTCTATGTATAAATATAATTTCTCGCAAAATATTGTATTTAATTTTGAAAATGCCGCCCCTACCTTACATTGGCGGATCCATGGGGGAAGCCATGGGTGCCATTATTTTCCATTTTTCTAATTTATTAAAACTTTATTGTGAAATGGGTTCTTTAATTGCTTAGTTTACTTTGTTTTAAAGAATACATACTTAATTATATATTGACTATTTTTATATCGATATATTATGTATTAGTTATGTATCATGTTTATTTTCAAGTTGAATGGCCCCCTCTTGGGACAATTTTTGGATCCGCCACTGCTACCGTACCCTTCTTGCTACTGTACTATGTGACATATACAAAAATGAAATGTTCACTCCAATATCAGTTTTGTGCGAGGTCATGCACAATTTTTTCTATAATTTTGTTTTGAAATGCACCATGCTTTTCAGGTCAAACCAAAATAGTGTTTTTAAACCAAAAATTTGCTATCATTTTGAATATATATTTGTTTATTCAATGTGGAGCATATGGCCTCCTAATAGAGGTATCTCAACAGATATTTGTTTTCTACGAGAACTGTTTGTTAGTCGCTCAACCTCACTTTTTTTCAAAGTGAGTAGTAGGGAATAAAGGATGAGGCTCGAACAGGACTAGTGGTTGACTAATCGCTATTGCTACACCCAGTTATTAAAGGATCAGAAGGATGGGAGGAGAGGAAATATTGTGAATTGACATTACAAACACCCAGTCTTCGATCACAACTTTGAATTGAATAATTCTCAAATTCACTGTGATCTGACCGGGAATCGAACCCAGACATGCGTGATCAGTAGAGCAAGCTCTAACTAACTGGGCCACAGCAGGCGATATATTTTTTACTATCTTTTATATAATATACATCAGTGACGTTTACCTGTCAGTTTGAAAGTTGTCGAGAAAAAAATGATTATAATTATAATTGGTAAACAACGCCTGTCACAATAGGCTTAGGTTTCGTTTCAATAAAAAGAGAATAATTAGTATCGACTGAATGCAAAAGGGCATATTTAATGACAACGTAATTGACAAATCCATGTCTCAAAAGTGAGTAAAAAAATAGTAAAATTCATTAAAAAAAATCGTATATTTTTTAATTTTCGATATACAGCACACCTAAAATCAACACCCACCGTACGCCACTGATCACACACTGTGAGAGCGACGTCTGATTGGTCCATTATGTGTGAAGGTTTTGCTAATCAAAATTTTCGTGAGGAGCGGATTTTGCGAGTCGCATCAATATTCGTTTTGATTTTTTGACAAAACAGAATACAATTTGCAACTCTTAATTGAAAAAAATGACAGCTTTTTCGATAGAGCGCTTAACTGCATTCATAACTCATTTTTGTCAAAAATCGGCTAGAGCGGGTTTGCAACTTGGCGATACAATTATCCATACAAGAATACTCAGTATACAGATTCTTTCGTACACAGAATTTTCCGTACATATAATAGAATACTCCTTACCAGTGAGTGTAATAAGGGGTCCTGCTGCCCTGGGCAGTCCTTGAATTCTCCTCTAATATTTCCTCAAATTTTATAAATTCAGCCTCCTTTGTGGCAAAACTTTTACAATATTAAATTTAATAATTTAATTATTGCTGAATATTTAAATTATAGTCATTCTATTTTAATTTCGCGGATTTTATGTTAGTATATAAAATAACTTAAGATTACATATATTAAAAGTTATATTATATTATAAAATTTAATTCGATAACTTTGTTATTCTACTTGTAAGAAAACTTGTGATGTTCTGTCTGATACTGCTTCTCAAAGGGGAGAAACACGTGCCACATTTTGTAAAAAAACAGAATGAATAACAAAGTAGTAATTCCGTCCTACTAAAAAAAAAATATATATTAAAAAAAGGCAACATGCTCTGCATTAAGCTGACAATATAAGTTTTTGTTAAATATGCCTTAAAACATGCTACATGCTTCTTCGCGAAACAATTCTCCATTGGAGCTAAACACAGCACCATGATACGAAATAATAATACCGCAATAATGTTAATTATTGTTATCATAATTTCAATTTAGAAAGAAAAGATGGATAGGATAGATATTATATTTACAAATAATATGTAAAATAAAAATGACTATAATATGGCATACAAAATATGAAGTTTTCCAATTATGTTTAACTTCATTTAAACTCTTTTCACTTATAATTTTTATAATATTAGGTTGGGATAATTTAGGATTTAATAAAACTTTTCTTATTTACCGTCACCTTACTAAAACTTTATTATTATAAGTAAAATATGCAGTGCTTTACCAGTACCTTCGGCTGGGGTACATTCGCATTTCAAAATTCTTCTTATTTCAACCATTCGCTAAATACCAATAATATCTAACTGATATTTATAGTAATCTTCAATGATACCTTTATCAATGCAATGCAAATATTACGTAAATTGGTCTGGGGTCACTTTGTACCCCATTGCTCCTCGATCCTATTTTCGATGTTTCGGTACTCGAGTGTTAAAAATATTGAATAAAAACAATCATCGCTAAGCGGCCTTCTGTTGTGTGAAGTGGTGCGGTTATAATGGGGAAAAGAAATGGAAAAACTTTTCTTTCATTAAGTGTTTTACTTCCATATAATATTTTGTAGTACATAGTCATGTTTACATAATAGCTAGTTTGTTTCTACATAACCAGAGTATATGAGCGTAACCTTAATATATTCTGGTAATAATTTATATTTTATTTACAGTATGTATACATTTCTTACAATTGATAAAGTAAGGATTCTATCATCTATATGTTATTGTGCAATAGAAAATTGAAATGACATGGTTGGCCTTATTATACCGATAACAATAACATTTCATAATAACTATAAAAATATCTCTTCTCCAAGAAATCCCTGTTAAAGATTTAAGCCCCGCAAAACGTTGCGCGGCTGAAGTTTCGAATGCTTAATAAAACCGAGCTAAATCTTTAATAAGAATTTTTCCACAGACTAGACGATTCAATATTCATAAGAGGGGTTAAGTACACGTAAACGTATTGAATTGAAAATATTCACAATCGTCGATCGAAGAGTCAACAAGATAATTATACTTTGATTCCAACGTATCATTGAAAATAATAACATGTTTCTTCGCAAGTAATTTAAATATGTAAAAATTATTTTGAACGAACGTTTCACTAATATCTTTACAAATTTAAATTTTCTTTACTGAAACCGTTTTAACACATTTTTTACATTAATATTATTATTGACTTGGTTTTATAAAAACGCTTACCGCTAAATTATCCCGCTCTATATTCGAGCGGGGAAATAAATCTCTCAATATTTTATATATTATTATAAAATTCAACTTTGAAGCAACATTTTATTTACAAAAAAGTTTGAATATCATTAGATAAACTCTTTTATATGTACACCTACATTATTTGGCCAAATGGTAACAATAAATTTAAGTAGGTATGCAACGTTTTTGTATTAATAGGAGTAACTAGGAAGACATTTTAAATTAATGTCACTACGTTGACCTTTCAAACAAGAATAAATATATATGATTTAATAATTATTATTTGAATAGAAATATTTACTATGAAAATATTCACGAATATTATCATTATGTACATTACCGACTGCTCTAGGGAAAACAATTCTATGATAATTGAGAACATACAAACAAACAGTAGCCATCAAATGAAATACGGTATCACAGAATCAAATATTTCACCGATAATCAAATACTTCATAATATAATAATTATATATATATATATATATATATAAATATTGGAGGATGGTTGAATTATAAATGCTAAATACATTTCATATACAGAAGCTATTCAAAACTATTTATTTAATTCATTGAATGTTACCATAAACAATATTTCGTTATGAAATCTGCAATCTATCATGGTGTAAACTGTTATGTTTATGGTTATTAGATAAAAAAAATATATAGTATGATGTAATAGTTCCACGGAAGAACAGAACATCACATAACAGAATATAAAGAAACAGATATGTGACAGAACATAACAAAGACAATTCTGCACAGGGGAAAATTATATCATTCACGATTAGAATTTTTATCACTCAAGTTTATCCCTTCGCAGTAAAACCATCAATTAAAATAGTTTGGGTATTGCTAATCTCTGTAAAGTCTTAAGCAATTGAGACTTAACTTAGTGGGTGACTGGAAATATCATGGTAGAAAAAAGTAATATTGGACCTTCTTAAAAGCAAACAGGAATACATTTTAGAGATATATTTTTTGCTTTTATATCAATTGTGGATATGCTGGAGTAACAGTTCAAATAGTTATTTTGATCTTTAATCATGTTTAAAAGGGATTATTTTTCATCCGCTCTGAATTGTCACAGTTCTGGTTCTTCATATTTTGTTATATCATGTTCTATGTCATCCGATTTTCGAAACAATAAAGTCGAAAATTTGTAAGAGCACGAATACTGGATAGCATTATTTGCTTGCAACAAATATTTTTAGCATAGGTAACGCTGAACGAGTTTAATAGTCGACATGTTTTTATTGTCTCTTCACTACTACTGATGAAATCCATTAAAATCAAGGGTAAATTGAACATATAAATAATATTTAAGGTATTATATAGAATTAATGAACGTTAAATGAGCATTTCATTATTAAAACATTGTGAGCTCAAATATTTACAACATTCATGAATTTGAAATTATAATTCAGACAATCAACCGTGTGCTAATATTGTAATTGTGTAAATAAAACATGCATCAAAAGTTGGACCCGACATGCCCAACCCGTTTAAATACGCAACACCTGATATTCAGCATATACATGAATAATGTTATATTGTCTAATTAATTCTTGAAATTTTGGGTGTGAAAATATAAAAAGGATAAATTGTGACTGACGACCGGGCAGGGAAAGGTTTAAAATATTTTTGAAAATATTTTCAAAATAAGTATATATGGCAAAATACAGAAAAATACGCACAATACATTCCTCATTTAATATTTATCATCACAGGAACACTACGTTAAAATTTATTTTCATTATTATAAATTAATCAATATCCATAATGTGAAATAAATTTTATATTTGTAATAATATTTATTATATAGTAATATTATATTGCAAAAATAAATCCATCGAGAAAACAGAAAGCATCGTAGATTTATTTTCTCACAGACATGATGTACATAATATATTATGAAAAGATGAAAAATAGCTTATTTGTAATCACGGAATTGTAAATAAAACTTTATAACAAAATAATCTCAATCTTTGAAGGCGGTATATTTAATTACCAATAGGAAAATTTGTTTTTTTAACAAGTAGCTACATTAATAATTTCTGCTAATCTAAATAATTTGTTATTAATATTGATTTCGCATCCATTAAAGTACTTCTTAATAATGTGCGGAAGTTACATCATTTGAATAAAATGACAATGTATCCTGGCTCAATTGCGAGCTTTAAATATGTTCATAAAATATCCATATAATATGTCCTAGACAGAGGATATCTGAACATACATATTATATAAAAAGTTATTTTTGTAATTTGTAGAATAATTTTGTTCTTCTAATGTGTATTATTTTTCTAATTAAGAAAATAAAAAAATGATAACTGTCTTGTAAATCGAATAAAAAAAGAAGAGCAGTATTCCAAAAACTGCTACCGGTTCTCAAAAAAGCGATGCGCTATTGAAATATTATTGAAGCTCATAATCTTGCCGGTCGCTAGTAATTTACTAGTAAGCTCAGATGGTAATCTGAGATTATTTTATCCATCTGCTTTTGGGATGCGGGCAGTAAACACGTGAGTGAAATCGGAGTATAAAATAATTCACGTTCAACAAAATTATTATTTTTCTCATAGAAATTTAAAAATAGTTTTCCTATATTGTAACGTTAATAATCATAATATTTAAGTACGTTAATATATTATACCATACTATTTTGTCAATTTAATTTAGTTGAAAAAGACGTGTCAATTAAGACACAATAATAATACACAATGCGATTGATGCCTTAACATAAATAAAAGAACATTTAATGATTTTTTTAAAATATAAATATTTATGAATATTCAATAAACTGATAATTACATACCCCATTCATAATACTGATGTGTTAAATGAATATTTAATGTCAAATCAAAGCCATTGATAGGTGTTAAAAAGTTTGAATAAAACGAAAATACATATCGGGAATCATAAGATATCTAAAGGCACAAAAAATTGACCAGAACGAATACGTATACAACATAAAAATGTTTATTATAAAGGTTTTCTATTTTATTGATAGAGAAATGAAAATAGAATATTTATTCTTTCTATGCCGTCTTAAAAAACTCTATACCACTTCAGAAACAGTAGAAAGCTGAAATATTCTTGCTATTATTTCAAATTCGTAATAATTGTTTTAAAATTAATTTGAGTTACAGCGATAGATTAAAATATAACTATACGGTATTATTTAATTCGCCGACATTGTATGATAGTGATTTTTTACCGTCTTCTGGAAGATTTGACCTCGCTCAGCGGCCAAACGTATCGGATGACGAGACGCTTTCCAAAAAAATTGTACGAATCGCCTCTTAAAACTGTCTATTCGTAATATAAAATTGAATTTGATTAATTTAAAGGTTTCTATTCATGTAAAAAAATAGGTTAAGATATGCAATACAGATGTTTTTATAGCCGTCTGACGCGGACATATCTTCGCAGCTCACCGTTTCGAATGTGAAACAAGTTATTTTGAGCTGTAGCGTAAGATGCGAGACTGTCACTGTATGTATTTAATCATACATAATACTTTGTCGTCCTTTTCAAGGCGGGCTCCGTAATTTCTTCACAGCTGGTACCATTTTTTGTCTTTGTATTTAAGCATTAATTGATGGGCGGTCGACCCGAACTCTTGCGCTTGGTTGTGCATCCTCTCCGTGCGGTCCTCCAGTTGACCCAATTTTTCTCCTCTTTCTACCACTAGCATGTGGGCTCGAGATATTTCTGACGCGGCGGTTGTCGCCCTGGTGTTCAATTGTTCTACATTTCCGGTCGGTCCGGGTATGTGCTTGGCGACAGCTTTGTTAGGCTTTCCGCTACCTTCACCGACTGTTGAAAAAGAATACATTGCTTAATAACAAACACAAACATATGCTCTAGCTAGGGAAAAATATTTGACAATTTATTGCAAGTTGGTTTTTGCTAAAAGATTGAACATTTAGTTCATTTTTCTTAATGAAAATTGAACTCCAATTTTCTCATCAGAAAAAAATTATCCAATGCAATCTCCTCGTCCTTTTTTATTTTTGTGTTCCCGATTGTAAAGTATGTATCAAATATGTTGGCGATAAAAGATATGTACAGGAATAAAAGCAATATAGGTACTGACATAGTTCTTCTCGGTCGAGAGGACGAGCTCCGCCTCCAAAGAGTCCCCGGAAGAAGCTCTCTTTAGGAGGCTCGGGCATATCGTGAGGCAAAAACAACTCTCCCATCATTTCATTGACGGCATGGCTGAAAATAATTAGCAAGGTATGTTAGCTAGAGATTATTCGATGACAAATATTAGTAATTGTTCATCAGTTGCGAGTAAAGATGCAGCCAGTATCATGCAATATTTCAGCTAATTAAGAGAAGACGTCAGGCTGGCCACAGACTTTTAGAGAAATGCTCATTATTCTTCAATTCATATGATAAAACCAAAAATGATTTATTAAGTATTGAAAAACATTTCAAATAAAATTCATTTTCATTTAGGTATCCTGTAGTGATTTTTCTTAAATTCTTCCTCTTCTCTGGAATTTAAACAGGGACATTTTGATTTATTGTAAAACGATTTAAAGTTCCATGTAAGAACCAACCCTTACAAAACCTTTTGACTACTGATTACAGTCGAGGCGGGGCTATCAAACCTTAACTGCGGTAATAAAAGCATTTGAGATTTAGTATAGATGGGCGCACCCCAGATAACAAACATCTACATTTCTCAAGATGGAAAGGATAGAGGGTCATACCCAGGTCATCGCAAAAGTATGAAAGACACACATAGTTTACATACATTTTCAAATAACAAGATTTAAGTATTATGTGTTTCATTTATTATATTATTACTTAATAACTAGAGAGTGGAATTATAACTTTTTGTAGAGCAACATAAATATTCATATACATATGAGCCGCCCATTCCCGAAATTCACCTTGTCCATTTTCATTTTCATGGACATTCCTCCAAAAGAATGTGTAGGGAACGTCTATATTGAAATAATAACCATATTTTCTTGAATGAATTCGAAGAATATATTATCTATTTCAATTTGATTTAAGAACATATCGTTATTTTTAAAAGTAGAGGGTTCCCTACACGATTTTTTGGAAGTGGATGTATATAAAAGATATTTCTTACCTAAATTCAATATCAATAGTGAACTTTTGCACTTCACTAGGTGACGATAGATAAAGTCCGTGTCCTCTATTACTAAAGCAAAATGTTCTTGCTATCCTGAAATACACATCAAATCAGTATTAGAGATTTATACTTTTGACAGCTATAATTTTAAAACGTGAAAAATATATATTTTTACTTTACTGATAAAAAAAAATCGATGATATGCACAGCTAATTAAATCATCAAGAAATGAATCAATAATTGCGGTAACCGTTAGTCGGAAACCTTTAAGGATAACTTGAAAAAATAAAGATCTCAACGATAATAAAATTTGAACTTCGATGGTTGATGATACTTACAGATGTCAATAAGAAATTTGAGACGGTCAATTAATAATGTCCAATGAAATATTAAAGATCTTTAAAATCATGCAAGATTCTTTTACGCTTATTATAAAGTGTCGACAGTTGAAAGGCGTGTTCCTTTGCAGCCACGTTGTACATAATACACTGAGACATAAAATAGTGTGCAAATATTTTAAGCCAATCAGAAGAATGATAAAAAATGTGCAATTCAATTCAGAAGAGTACACTGTTCTGCAGCGAATTTTAAAAAAAGTATTCGATAAATTTTGTATTTTCAAGTTTGATAGCAAAAAAATAAACAGTCGCTGTGCATTAAATTATTAAAAGATATTTAAGAAATGTCCTCTGCCCTTTGACAATGTCGCCGATCGCGAAAAAAACATATTTTTCTCTCGATCGCTTTAAATAGTTAAGTTCATTTTAACTGGGACTGATGTTGCAGTTCTATATGTGACTTAAAAATTTTGAGTATGTCTTTTTTAACATCATCTAATTAGTTTGATTAATTGGAATGTTGTTTAAGTTTTTGAACAATCAGTAGGTAATTTGTAAAATGTAATGTCAAAGGTATGATCAGTGATTCGATTCTGTTTGATTCATTGTCTGAATGCTCGATCTGTTTGATGTATCCTTTTTGATAATAAAACATGAAATAGAGAGATTATGAATAAGTTTTCCATTCGTAAAAAAATTTACAAGATTTGCAGTTGAAATAATTTGTAAATGCAATATTGTCGTGATTAGTAAGTTTTTTACCGATTTGAAACAAACTGGCTGGAATACAATTCGCATGCGAACGGTGAATCTAGTGGGATACCAAAATGCTTTTATCAATTCACCGTAGGCACGCTAATTGCGTTCGGCGTTCGAATCGGTAACCGACCTCGTCGTATTTATTAACACCTCATACGAAAAAATATCAGTAACCAAGCAAGATGCATAAACATGTCAGGTAAATGAATTTTCATTACAACACAAACCGACAAAGTGATAAAATTGGAATAATCAGTCGTATTCAAGATAAGTGATAAAATATGGGATAGGTATCGTATAGTAAGGTAGGTGACATAGATGGCACCGTGTGCTCGTGTGCCTAGGATTAATTTTAGGGACTTACTGGTCGGTATCCTCGTTAACAATGATCTGTTGTCCCCAAATTGATAGCATTGGATCTACTATCCCTCCCTGTTTGCACTTTGTCTGGAAACTACACACCGCACAAACCATACATACGTACGAACAGCAATACAGAAAAGTTGTTACCAGAAATAATTAGTGGGCACATTGTGTTAATGGAATATTGAGAAAGAGAGCCGACTTTCCAGCTAATTCCAAAATGTGTTATCAAAACAGAAAAATGTATATGCAGTGAGAAGCCAATTATCCAATTGTTCAATTATTTATAAGTTGTCATTGTTGTTTATGAAAATGAAAAATCACTTATTGTTAAAATACAATGCTTTTTATATATTATTTTTCCAATAATTGGCACCTCACTGGTAGTTGTGGCTTAGTGAGTAAATGTGATTATGTATTTTGTCAAAATAATTTTGATATAAACAATCGAAAAATTAATAATTTGAAAGATACTAACCTCGATTTCAATGTCTGTGTAAATTAAAAATAACTTAATTTGTCATAAATTATTTCAGGAAGAAATATTGTTTACGACAATGAAAAATAGAATCGTTCGATTGCGCAAGTGATAACTTGTCAAACTTACGAATTGAAATACGAGGCGGTAAAAATCTTGTGTACTAATGTAAAAATGTTTATTGTGTGATGACAATAAATGTAAAAAAAACTAAAGATTTTGTAGATTCAGTGATTTCTTCAAAAGTCAAATGTATTTGGACATATTTTATAATAAATAAAGTGTAAAATAAACATTAAAATACAGCCGATAGGGTGCTCTCTTTCTAATCAATTTTAGCATAGGGTGATTACGAATCGTTAGTAAGAGAAGGAAAGTCTTGCTTCTACTAAATGCATGAAAATTTTATAAATTGAATACGTTAACTCGTAACTCTAGACAATACGTGTTAATTGGTGATGGCAATTATTTAATTTAATTATTATTCAAATCTCAACAAAACATAATCATTTAGGTGAGAACTTACATATTTATGAAAACAAATTTTGATGTGAAGAGTTTTTATAAAATTTTCATGAATAATGAAGATTTTTGAGAATGCTTGACAAGAAATTAAAATATCTCGTATGAATGTATAGCATCCTGTCATTCCAGTCGGTAGAAGTAATAACGGTTAAACTATTATTTCTTATTTTGAATTTTCTTGTCAAACAGTATAAATATTAAGATAAAATTTAATAATGAAGCCGTTTCAATATGTGCTAATAAGGTATAATGAAAAATATATCACACCTAAATGACTGAGTAGAAGTAAGGAATCACATCTTTAAGTTTTAAAAGTGAAATTATGTTTATTTTATAAACGAGGCTGATCAGTCAATAGCCTCATTCGTATGCAACGTTAGCCGTTGTTTTTATATTGAAAATGCTTCATTAGAATTTGACAAAAGTGCAATTTCACATTATGAAAGGAATGCAATGAGATAATCCTTTGAGAGTGCAGATTGATAAAATGGTAAAATTCAAATGTCCAATAATTACTATGAGGTGAGTTAATGATCAACATAACACGTGTTCAAAATATATTTGCGGCTGATGAATTTTACCAATTGATCAGAATATTAAATCAATATCTTACAACAATTATAAGGATTAAAAATAGGCATAGGCCGACCTCGCTTCGAAATCTCTTCATAAACGTTTAAACTTTTTTTATTGTATCAAACAAACTAAATAATTAAGTTGCTATCTATTGATATAAACAAACTGATTTTAACTTAAATTAAAACAAGCTGTTATCTGTACGCAAATAAGATGAGATTGAGATTTTTAAGTGAAGTTTGCCAGTGAATATAAATATAATAAAAGCTGATATTTAATAATTTGTCACGTAAAACGAATATGTAATCAATTATTATTATAATTGTTAACATATTTATAATACAGTCTCATTCAAATCTTTTATAGTTTCTGTATTATAGATATTATGAACTAAATAAAACTTTGTGTTTCGTAACAGTACAACAATTATTATTACATGATATTTTCAGATGAATTTATTTAAGATATATTTGTTGTGGTTTTGAAGAAAGCCTATTTGCACATTTTGCACGAGATTGCGAAGAATTTTTACTAATAAGATTTTATCACATAACTATTCTCTTAAACAAAAGTTGTATTTAAATATGCGCAATCGTTAATTTAAAATCATTTAGAATATTTACGATGATGCGGTATCGGATGATGAAGTGCTCAATATACGAACACCGATTATCTCCTCGCAGTTGCATAAAAATGCACAAAAATTATAAGACACGTATAAAAGCAACACGAATGCGTAAACTAATGAAATGGCCTCGTAAAATTTCCCTTCTCGATTACGCTCTGCCTCCTGCACCCTAATTGCACCTCAGCCTCTGTGACATCTCAGGGGTTTCCGGAGCTCTTCAATTTTAATTGAACAAACATTAAACAAGTATCTAGATTCTTATATCATTTTCCCAAAACACTAAGCAGTTAACTTTCCTACTGTTAACATTTTAATACGGAAAATAAACCTTATCAATGTTATGCAGCCAGTCGAGTGCCAGTGAAACCCATTCTCTATTTTGCATTCTCTATATTGCATGTATTGCATTCTCTCTTCTTTTAAATTAATTGTTCTCTGATGATGAGAAACTCTGGCAATATTTATTTCTCTTTACTTCCTACAAAACAAATAGGAGATCTACACATATATATTTTAAGCTAGCGGTAGAAATAAATTCGTACACACATTGCTTTTTTTATTGGATATCTTCTTTTATGTGTTGATTATTTTTAGATTAATCCAATAATTCATTACAAACTTGTCCAATAGAAAAAATATACAATAGAGAGTCCTCTTATTTAGAAGAGGAACTATTCATAGATCAAAAATTTTCTCCAAATAAATTTTGAACTTAATTACATTGAAAATAGTTATTACTAAAAAAAATTAACTGTCCTTATTGTTTATGAAATATATTCTATTCCTGGAATCGTTTGATAATGGACATCTCGAATGCCTAGTGGAGATTTATTATATTTTTTAAATATAAAATTACGAGTAATGGTCACGTAACATATGATATTACTATTAATTATAACAGTCTCTTCCCAAAGTGATAATTTTATGAATGCAATCTGCAATAGCTTAAGAACTTAAATTTAATGATTATTGAAAAGTAGATTCATCAGATGAAATGTTACAAAACCAATCTTCATTAAGTATGTCATGTTTTTAGCAATCATGTGGAAAAACTTTGCGGTATGGAATCAAAATTAATAAATGCCAAAATTTTTCAATTCCAAGCTCTGTGATGATAGTGGCGTTTCAGAAAGAATTCTCTATACTAGAAAATGACTATATAATACAATTATTAAGTGTCTTTATAGTGTTATTTTCAATGAGGAAATAGTATGTGATAAAATATTATTTGATTCTTCATATATTTTGTACAAGTGAAATGTGCATATTTATAATGAATAATGTAGATAACATAATCTTCCTCAACTGTAACCGTTGCACAATATCATCAGGTATGAATAAATATAAAACTCAGCATTTATTTTAAATGTTAAACCGAGTAAAGATTATTTTTTAGTCATGTATAAATATATTAGTTTTTTTAGTATTCATTCATAAATGGGGCATAAGAGAATTTAACCACACAGATGGAAATATGACATACTTTGGGTACAGGTTAACAGAGTCTGTGTTAAATATCAAAAGAATTTTAAAAGATGTTGTGGGTTTCGACAGTACACCATTAAGAAACGACAAGCTATGGAAGATCTATGTTATGCTAATTGTCAGTGCTATTCTAACATAAAAATACCTGAGTTCAGATAAGGGTAGGAAATTGATGTCTATGAGGGGCCTTAAAGATGGAAGACTATACGCGAACAGGTGCCCGGAAGAGAGATAGCACACAAGGCATACGCTGTCTGAAATTTCAAGATGACATTGGTAACATTAAACAAATATCGTCCACATACAAGATAAAGTGCCCAAGGTAAAAATATTGAAATATTAAAGAGAACCGTTTGAACATTTGTAATCAAGCTGCGAGTGTAGTAATGTTATGTTGGACATTTTTTCAAACAACTATTATGTTTGTAAGATGCCACATAGTTCTATAGTCAGAAAATGCATTGGGCCACTTTCCCTTGTATGATGATATACTTTTATGTACTTAATAACATCATAACAAAATAAAATAAACTATAATAAGATATTTATTTTTATAATGGTATAAACTGGTTTTTATTGTGCACATTCCACATCAAATAGATATAATAAAATATTGGAACAATATCTTGGGACCATTGACAGATCCAGATAATATGCCAGGGGATGGCAATTCAATTAAAAAATATATTATAGATCCAACATAATAAAATGAGAAGTATAGAGAAAAATTGCGATCATCGGTTGCCTCTAAATTCTTCTCAATGGGTGGTATTAACACACCGTGCACGGGTATAGTATTAATGACAATTAAATAATTGCTGCTTCGAAATAGTCATTCTCTATATATAATATGTTGTCCTATTTGTTCCAATATCTTTTATTTTAATGGCTACCGGGAGCAAGAGGTCTCGCCCCGTTTTAATCAATGGGTATTTGTCAGCGTCATTAACAACGTCAACTCAATTTCAATATATATACATATTGATATACAGTAAATAATGTAGTTTAATATTAAAATAACTTCTTTTTTTATAATAATATCAAAATAAAAAAAAAATCTTTGATATTAATTCCACATTTATTTAATATAATTAGGACCGGTTTCGCTCATTACGAACATTTTCAACAAGAGCAGTTTTAGATATACCTTAGACTTTATTGTTGAGTTTCATTTGGTTGTAAGTGGTTCTAAACATTTTAAGCATAGTCAGTTTTATTGTCACTTTATTTATATTTAATATCTTTATCTACAAATTCTTTTCATATTAATATTAATAATTGTATGTTAAGCCCTTATAAATTTAGCTTGGTTCAGTATAAATAGCTCAGTAATAATGAATATTCTTATCAGTTGAAAATGCTCATGATGTTCCGGTTCTGATACAATTAAGTAAATGTGGAATTAGTATAAAAGAGTGTTTTATTTTTTGTACATATTGCCTTTCCACCAAGTATTGACAGTGAACACCCTAAAAGTGATAATAATAATTATAGTGACTAATTTAATATTATGTTTTTTACACATATAAGTAATTATAGCCAGATTAACTGTGCGTTCAAATCATTTATTGCAGTAAAAATAAACAACCAACAAACCTTTCATACTAACAATCTCTGCTTTGACTACGAAATCTGTATCGACGAGTTGCTGTCTATAAATACAGTTCTGACTCGGTAAGGCGACAACTCGGGCCTGCTTTTCGGAAGCGATGACCACAAATTGCCGGTCTCCGTAGAGGGCGGCATCCACTGAACCGCTCGCCGCTCCCGGTGTGGGGCTCATGCGACTGCTGTTTCCGCTTCCCGTGCTCTGCTGCTTAGTGGGCGTGCGGTCCCTTCTTTCGCGCCCCTGAATATTGCCAAGCGGACTTTGAAAAAACTTCATTTAATTGAAAATTAAATTGTCTAAAAGCGACTTTTTAAGGTTTGAATATTTATGATTATAACAAACCGAATTTCTTCAAAATGTGTGCTAGTCGTTTTCATAAACCTCAAAAAGCATAGACATTAAATATCCCAATAGGATCACAAACTAAATATCAAGAATAGGTTAAAGGATATTCCTTTGAGAGAGCTCATAATTGACTCAAAGATTATTCAGCGGAAGGCGTCGTAATAAATAATTTGAATAAATAAAATGATGCACAGGGAAAACTCATGCTCTGAAATTTTTATGAGGTACAATTGAATTATATTTAAAGAGACAGTTACCTTCTAAAATTACAATAACTTATTAAGGTTCCATTGAATATTTAGGAACGATGAAAAAGGCAACAAAATGCATTGCGGCAAGAATAATTCTGCAAGTTATGAATGAATTGAAAAAGATTATTCGCTTGATCATTCAGAAAAAAAGGAGAATTCTGTCATAACATGAGATGTCGAGTCAGAAAAAGCATTCATCAGTGTATCATAATTGACGCTTTCTGATTATTGCAGTGAGACATATTAAAACAATATCAATCGGCCATTCCTTTCAATCCTCTCTACTAAAAGCAAGTCTAGACTTTCTATTCGGTCACTCCGCCTTCTAATATTTTCACCTACCGAGTGATAATCCTATTTTCATATTTACAATAAAAATTCAAATATATGAATGGAAACACTTCGATGATTTTTGATAGTTACGAAAAATGGTGGTGAAAATGATAATGTTTATATTAAATAAAACTGAAGAATATTTAAAAGAAACGAAATAAGGTTGTACGTTTACCGCGGTTTACAAAATGATTATTGTAAGTTTATTGAAAATCTGGCAAACCTTACAAGAATACTGATGGATTCCCAAAAAAGTCTTTAGCTCTATGTGAATTTACATCAGACGCGCGAAGCTTATCGGATTTAATTATTTTATTAAAACATACTTAGAATATCAGTCAACATTTATGAGATATTTCAAGAGGCCCACCATGCCATGCTCGACAATATTTAGCATTAGTCAATGTTGCACAGTAAACACAGAAAATAAAAACTCCGGGGTCGTCGTGAAGTATGTTAATTATTTATGAAACGGGACACTGAAATTTAATATCACATCGAAAAACATCGAAATTGATCGGATTTCAGTTAAAATTTTCATTGTAACAAATAAAACATTAAAAACATCTACAACATCGTTTGCACTAACATTCATAATAAAATTAAGAACAAAACAAAAATTATGTAACAGAACATATTTTAGAACAAAACTAGATCTCGAAAAGACAACATTTATGTAACATAATGGATGCGATTTACACATGAAAAAAAAAATGATTTAAAAACGATCAAAGGGTAAAAAATAGAAATTTCATCCGTCACACCGAGTAATAAAGCGAGGGAAGACTCGAAACGGCGGTCACAGAAAGATTTCACCGTTCGGTTGCAGCGACTCGGCGATGTAAGGTTGATCAGACAAAAAGATGCATTATCAAAATAGGTGCTCGAATAACACAAACAAATAAAGCTGTTCTGTAGTGTGTGATCGCATAAAAAGCAAATAGTAAAAGTTGAAGCAAAAGTGATTTGCTAAATATAATAGGTATAATGATGTGGTGTGGAAATTTTTCTAGTTTCATTTCGTGAGCAGTCTTCATTTTACTCTATCTGCGGTGAATGTCAGTTGTCAAATAATTGAAATGATTCAAATGTTTGATCTATCCGAGTGTTATTGGTATTTTTCTAAATGCTTCTATACACTATAAAGCTCTCATACATTCGACTATTTGCAGTTGAAAATAGGAAGAATATGTAAGCGTTACGTTTAGTTGTTAAAAGCTGTACTGCAGCTTAAGGCCGCCTAAAACCTAATGCGGCTAAATCCATCACAGATGTTTTCAATTTACACAAATTTACAGTGAGGTATTTTATTGATGTAAATATTCAAGAAATAACTTATTTCATTATTTGATTTATGTGTGCGAAGAGGGTTTTAGATTTTGTTCGAAATAAACAACTAATTTAAAAGATTATTATTTTAATATAGAAAGAGATCAAGAACAACTGGATATTCTGATTTTTAACAATCATCTTAAATATCCATAAGGGCAAAGAATAAAGCAGTCAAGTATAATTCCTATGTAATTTATATTTAAAAATATTGAAAAAAAAGGGTTAATAAACATTAAAATTTTCAGCATGAACAATGTCATGTTTTTGTATTTTTTACAATCCGGGCAATTCACGCTAAGCATAAGGTATTCACCGTATGGGAATTCAGAATTGAAGATTTTTAAAAATGTTATTTATCAATAATAAACACGTTTTTTAAAGCATTATCAGACAAGAATCTCGCGGCTGAAAGTTATACCGCAGCGAATTATCCTTACATTAGAATTTTACATGACAGCTTATCGATTCAACTGTTGGAAACATAAAAACAATCACTGAGTGAGAAATTTTGAGAATAGAATAATGAAGATGCATGTAAAAGATTTTGATATATATTTCAAAGTAGATTTGTATTCAGAGACACATAATTTAAAAGAATACTGTAAGAAGTGTTGTATGCTGACAATCTAATATCTGCAGGATGTCGGTAGGCGGCTGCCATTTTTAACATTCACATTTTTGTTACACGAAATGCACGTAAGAGCACTCAAAACTTACCCTATTAAGTACCATTGCCCAACGCTGTCCCAGGTTGGAAAGCGTTTATAATTAATTTGTAGCCACAGTGTTGACTTATTTTAGTTTGGGTGATAGTTGACTATCGCCTATCGTAAAATAATTCTAAACATAAAAAAAACTAGTCTCGTCTGTATAATTAACATCTATCGTTAACGTCTATTGTATTTTACAGAGTAGAATAGTGTCAGAGTAAACAGTTTCAGTATCGAAACTACAATTTTCATGGAAATAATAGTTTAGCAAAAGAGTATTATAAATGTGAAATAAAGAAGTGAAAGAAAATTATCAATGTTCCTATTCTTTGTGAACTATGTTCTATAGAGAATAGATGAAAGAGAAGATTCGGTTCATGCACAATGATAGTAGATCGGTAGGTAGAGTATGACTGCGTCATCTCTCACATCGTAAAAGAAGAAGGAAGACTATTTTTTTTTTGCAGCTCTGTGATGAATCATCAAAAGAGATCGATTGTATTATAAGAGCAAAAAAGAAGGGCTAAATAGAAAGTGACGAAAGATAGTTATTTTGTGAAGAGAAATGAAATATTACTTTGATAGTAAATGATAATAATAATATTCCTCATCTTCTTGTATTAAGTAGATTTGAAATTGTGAAATATTTAAGTACCTACAGATATTATAGTAAACAGTATTACCTCTTTGTTTTCATCTCTCCAAGGTTCGTAAGCATATGGAATAAGGGCACCGTTGCAGTCTAAAAATGACATGGTAAGAATTGAACCCTTCAACCTGAAAATGGGTCCACCTGAAACATACAATTTAATAATCAAATATCTCCATAGATGGCAACTATTTGAAAAGTGAAACAATGTCTCTCATCCCCGAAATGACAAAGCCAATATGTCTCAGTAAAATCATGCTTTTTATAACGCCTATAAAACATTGACTGAATTGGCATTTACTTGGTAGAACTCCATTGTAATAAGGTAAAAAATAGCAAAGTATTTAGTTCTACATTTTTTTTTAAAAATCAGTTGATAGCTATTTATATGTTTAAACCTACCTATGTTTATGCCTATAAAAACATTAATGTGAATTAATTTCAAGGCAATATATCAATTATATTTATGGTCTGTGAAGAATTGTTTGAAATTTAGTTTAGTTATCAGTTTTTGAATGAGACACGCAAAAAGTGCGACAAAACAGTTTTAAAATAACTGTCATTACATCCAATTGCTGAAAACTTGTAATCACACCAAAAATATAGCGCAGAATAATTACAATAATTATTTCTGGAGGCATGTTTATTTATTGTACATATCACTATTTGAATTGAAGATAATGCGCACTAGAGCATACTGATAATTTAATATTCATTCAAAGCTCAAACCTAATATAGATACAACGACAGGCTGCGTATGCCTCACATCAGGCTCGGGAAGATTGATCATGACGGTCAGTACGGAGCCGAGACTAGTTCCAATCCAGAGGGTCGGTAATAAGGTTGACGGATCTACAGTGGAAAAAAAATTGTCTCAATGATGGTTGTTAAATCTGTCAAGTAGTACGAGCCGAACAAACAGGAAATTTGTGTGGATTGGTGAAGTTCATTACTTATTGTAATCAGTATAAATTATGGGTGAAAGAATCTTTCTAAATTTATGTGTTAATAGAACAAGGAAAAGATTATTCTGAGCCCTTATCCTTCAAACAATATGTCACCTCGCATGAAATCTCACAGTCCGACAGCTTATTTTGTTATTTGAGAGAAAGTTACTAAAAAAAACTTAGTGTAGTTAACCCCTTTCATACACACGTAAAAGAAATCGGCGAGAACATCAGTTTGACATTGTAAAGTCGTGATATTCTGTATAATTTCTAAGAATATTATATCAGCAATATGTTTTATAAAAATAACTATTTATTCGGAACAAAACTTTGGCATTATAAATCACAATATAAAATTGTCACGCAGAGAATATTGGGTCTTTTTCCTTATAAAAAGTAATAAAGTATCGATTCTGTCTGGCACATGAATTTTCAAAAATAATGACAAAACATAATAATAATTATTGTGTAACTATACCTGATTTTTTCGTATAACTATCAGCAAAGGCTAAACATTGAACGGCCTCCGTGGATATATTCTCTAGGCTGGACATGCTGCTCGAACGTGATCTTGAAAACGAGCTATCCAATTTATCTACCCGGCCAGTAGATGGAATTGAAAATAAAAAATATAGATTATTTTATAAGTTCACAATTTATGCAAAAGAGGGGTATGTACAAGCCACAGTAACTATTGTCTATGGTATAACAGAGGGTATCGACAACTTAGCTGGTTTATTGTTAAAATGAGCAAAAAATCTATGTACAGTCATGACTTCAATCAGTAATTTGTTTAATATTTGAGACTTTATATTATTTCTAAAATAGATTTACTCATATATAACATAAACCAACTTGTCGCATGCATGTTAATCATGATTTATAAACTATCGGTAGGTATTTTGCAAGCTGTTGATATAGTATGAATATTGTGCGTGTGATTTATTTTGAACATCTGAATAATGACTAATGACTATTCGTGAGGAATTGGATGTGTATAAAAATTGTGAGAAAATAAGACAAAAATTGCAGCTAGTCTTTGCTAGTTCACTAGCCATACCATAGTGTATCTTTAAGCATATTTTATCTGAGATGTGAGGAATACAGTCAGCTCGGACTGATTAGTAAATAAAATAGAAAAAAAAAAAAAAATATTAATTGAAAGATAACCTGAGTACAATTTGTACAAAGATGACACATCAGAATATGATTTTCTGAGATGTATAGTATCAGTTGTTTTAGCAAACTTGAGTGAATTATTTAATATTGCTTCGGTGAGACGAATTAAGACGAGTTTAAAAACACAATTTAACAATAATTTAAAGGATATAAAACAATTAAATTTATCAATATGAAAAACTGAATGAAATGAAATTTGTGTTGACACTTGTCACATCACCGCCGAATGATACAATTTTGACCACCAGAAAATGTGTAGCATGTTTATGATAATCAAAAAAATCAGTTTTTGTCGTAAGAGAATGTACTCAGTTTTGAAAAAAAATTAGGGAGAAAATAATAACCAAATAATTATTCCTAAATCAAAATAAGACTCAGTTGTCCGATAATGTATTCCATCCTTAAATTATTCAGTATAATTAAAGTAACCACGTAAGCGACAACACATAAATAGTTTATAATATACAGCAGGCACACATCATAAATAATGGAGGACAAAATTTCAACATATTTCATAATAATATATAAATATTTGTAAAGCCAATATCGAAGCGTTAACATTTAAAGAAGTGGATTGTTCTCGTTAGTCTAGCTGCAATTTTGGTTAATTTACTAAATAGGGGTAGGAATATAATTATTTTTCTATGTGTGGAGAATAAAAATTCAGAATATTGAGTACCTAGCATTTAAAAATGAGTATAAATAAAGTAAGTTGTTCGTGTTACTGACATACTTATCGAGTGTAGACAAATGTGTTTTTTGTAAAATGATAAAAGCACTTTCTATCTTAAGTAAACATCATTTCATCATACGGAATAGAATTTTCATACAGTGTGAATCATATCAAACGTTGTATCGAATGTAAATGTCTCGCTGATTGATTATTTTCTCTAGATGAAGTGAAATTTGTTATAATATTTAGGTCAAAAAAAGTCTGACACACTTATATTGTCATTGGAAATATAGCAATCCGTAATTAACAGCTTAACGACTGCACGTTTTTTTTTATAAAATTTCACCTGGCGAAATAAAATTTTGCGATAAATTCGCAAAAATTATAATTTTACTAAATTCACTATAATTTGTAAGCAAATTGAGATATCTTTACAAAATTTAATTTTCTTAGCTTCCAGATACTTCACCTATACGCATATATGTGTCCGCCGGCCAGCAACCTTTGTTTTTCAAAGACTCAAATACGCGTCCACGGTCGTTAAGCTGTTAATAAGTTGATAACAATTAACTTTTCTCTCAATGGCAGATTATAATACGGTAGTATTGTAGATTTATTGAAATGTCAAGAGAAATTGTCTTTCTACAAATTAATTTTATGCATCATGTTTATGAAAGAAAAGAATGCGCTTTTGACATAATTTTCAATTCAATATTATATTATTAAAATAGACAATAATCAATATTCTATGCAAAAAGCAGGCACGGAAAAGCAGTAATGAATGGTTGATTACAAAGTGCGGAATATTTCATAACAAATCAATCACTTTTTGAAGTGCTTCCAAGTGAGCATTCTTTTTAAACGTTATGAAGTTATTTAACCGAGTCAACGAACGAAAGATCAACAATTCAGGATTACTTTGAATAAATTAATGAGCATACGTCTTATTAGAAAAACGTATTATTTTCGTATGGTCATCTATTGAGATAAATTGACAAAACAATTTAATAAACTATAGAGAAATGGGGTAAAGAACAATTTTTTCAGTAATGTATTTCTGAGAGTTTTATCGAGCCCAATATTCAAAGACGTAAATGGTTTGAAAATCACAGACATTCTGTGTCAGCGATATTGTACATTATTATTTATTCAGAAACATATTCTGCTCTTGCGCAATTTGAAATACATTAGTGAATAAAATTTAAAAAAATTGTTTTTAATATCGGAAGACAGTCTAGAAGTGGTTATAGTAAAATATACAAGAGTAGTAAAGCATTTTATGCAAACAAGAATGTACATGCAGTATTATTACAAAGAAGTATAAGTGTGCATATATAAAAGAACATATATTACACAAATAAACCTTAAAGCGCAGACACTAAGAATATAACTATGGAATTTTTAAATTCATAACTTGGTCAAATACAAAAGTAAAAAAGTATACCATTTTTTAAACTCTTGCAAAAATTAAATTGCTTATAAAATAAGATTTAACCATTTTTAAAATATTACAAATTTTAATAGAATCTGATATTTAGTTATTAACAATCAATAAAATCTAGAAAAAGAGTATTTGGAGAAAAAAAGAAATATTATTCTCTAGTATATTATAAAAATCATGTAAATATTTTTGATGTTATGTATATTGTATAAATATTATTTTGAAAAGGCATCCTGTTTCGTCAGTAGCGGTATTCGCAGGACGTTTTACAACCGTGACAGGTTTCATTTTTGGGTCTGACGGATGGATTTATAATAAAAATGGTAGTATGATATCAAATGTAACTATTCAAAATATTAATTAGTATAAAAATTGGGGCCGTATACGATATCGTACTATGGTCACGGAATGAGTAAACCTTACGTATGTCACTTCCAAGATGTTAGCTTTACGGTGAGGAATTAAAGCCACAAAATATTCAAACGCAGTCCATCATCACTGCTGATGCACTTTTACCGGCTGCGAGAAACCCTTCCACCTACCCAGTATTTTGGATTGGAATTCGAACGTTTGAACCGACCCCGACTGCCTTTTCTCAAGATAATATTTTTACAGATAATAACCGTGAAAGTCAAAAACGTTGTATATATTATTCGTCATGTATCAGTGATTCTATTGGTTTTCAATTGTTTAAATATTCACAAATTTAAGTAATTATTTCTATGATATTCTGTGATGTTTCAAATATATCCTACATTCATACATGTCGATTGTTATATTTGACAATAATCATTTGACCGATCAGTATTTTCTTTATAACTGAATCCAATGAATAAAATAAATATATATATATAGTAAGCGGATATAAAAATATTCAATTAAAATGTAATATTATATATTATGTTTAGACATAAAATACAACATAAATGTTGGAAGAGCATCTTATAAGGTAGGATCGTTTAAATGTTAAACAGCACACACAAACATGAGTCATAGTTATTTAGAGTTCGAATTTAAGAGACTTGTTTGGAAAAAAGGTTTTCAATAGGAGTTTTGGATAGTACGTCACCCTTCAAAAAGAACTAAGTCATGCTTCAATAAAAACGATAATTCATTAAACTGCTTAAAATAAAACATAATAAAATGTGCACGGAAAACATTGTGAGCCAAAATAATAATGATATTGAAACAAAATGAAACCATATAAAAACATATCATAGGTAACATAATCATTTGAAATTACTCATTTTAATATCTACAGTGAGTGGAAAGAAAATTACTACTTAGCGTGTGGTTTTCAAATAGGCTACAGAAAGAAGTGAAAGTTTACATTTTAGTGTTTTGTTTTAATTTTAAAATATCATGAACAGAGCGCATCGCTGTGGACACTGACGGTCCAGTAATAAATTAGGTTGAATAGCTTTTCTAAAAAATAGGATCAGAAAAATAGTAGCAATCGATACTTACATATCAATGAAACTACCTAGTATTCGAACACCACTGTGAAGTTGGCATTCCTGTATCACTTAAAATAAAATATCATTAACTAACCTAAAATATTTTAGGTTAGGTTATTTCAATTTTATTTATAAAAAAATAATAATTGCCATCTTAAAGGTACCGTGTATTAGGCACTTCTGATAATATGTAATTATTGTGCAAAATATTTCACTGAACTATTGTTTTTTTATACTTAGAAAAAAATGAATTCAGGTATAGAATTAAGCAAGTATTGTTGAAACCGAGAGTGTGTCAGTAATGTCGTAAATGATAAAACAATATTAATGAACGATGCTACAAAATTTCATCTAGTCTAAAAACATTCTATTGACCCATAAATTTAACATCATTAAATCGACAGGCCTGTTAAATATTGCAATGATCTGTAAATGCATTATTCATAACCTTAATGTTTATAATTCTACAATAATAACTATCAAAATTACTTTAATGAAAATTGCATACTTACTATGACAAAATGGGTTGAAAATAATTTTGTTAAACTTGAATTATGAATGTAAAACACCTACATTGTTATTTTGAATTTATAGCGAACACAGTCGGTTTCAACAATAATTGCATAATTCGTGAATTACAAGAATAGATTTGCATCACTCTCTTCATGTAGAAACAATAAAGGATTTGAAATGAAATATTTATAACATGTATAAAACATAACTGATATTTAAATATAATAACGCAATAACGTCATTATCTTTTAGTATATATAATTAGTTAATTGTTATATTGTAACTCTACTGCCTGTAAGAATGAGTAAGCGAAGGATCAGTTTAGAATACAAGAGAAGAAATTGAGTTGTACCTGAAATCAAAGTATTGTTTTCATAGATATTATTGAAGTCCTACAAAAAGGGCTCAAATTTAATTGTTATCAAATTTTTATATTTACTGCTATTCCTTCCCAGCCTTTGAACAGCGTTAAAGTTTTTATGGATACACAAAACAATAACATTTTAAAATTATTATACAACTTGTGGAAAACAACAGTAACAAAATAAATTAAAAAAACACAATGGTTCCATCTATAGGTAAAAACTACTCAAAACGAAATTATATTTAGCAATTTACCTATTATATGATTCCGGTCTGAAAATTCAACCAAAGAAACGAATATAAATTCTTTTTGTAAAATAATAATAAAGAAATAAACAGTTTGACAATAATAAAAGTTACCGATTTTGAAAAATAATATGATATCGCAAATAAAAAGTCAGCTTTTAAACACTATTGAAAACTAAACTATAACTTATTAACAGAAATTAAAAATATTTTGCAAAAGATTTTACAGTTATAAAAATTTTCGTAAATATTTTTTGTTAAATTTATTTTCAAATCTCTCATACATAATAGTGCTTTTGTAATATTAAATTATAATATATTGCAAATACTAGTGAACATATTTGTTTCGATCACCTTATTTCGAATATTTACTGTACTAGACTGAAAAAACATAATGAATATTACATACATAAAAATGATTTATGAAACACTTTCATTTCACTAATAAATTCACAAATAATTGACACGTAAAATTGTATGTATGTAACTGCAAAATATTTTTATTAATATAATACATAAAACTTAATTAAGCAATAATTTAAAAATATATTATTACTAAAAATAAATTTTCTATAAACAATGTAAAAAAAAAATCTACAAAATAATGTAATGCTAGAAAAAAAAAAGATGGATATAGAAATGGAACTCACTGACGAGTAATTGAATGTTTCACAATCGCATGGAATGATAAAAAATCAGTAGTTATATTGAAATTCCTACCTATCAAGATTTAAAATATTGATTGATGTTTCAAGCAAAGTTTTTAAATTATGTCTGATTCGATGATTCAAATTGAAAAATAGCATCACAATAATAATGACGATATGTCAACTATAAAATATAGAAAATTATTACGGTTGGTATCAAATTGCAAGATGAGAATTCAAATTAGTTTATTTAATAGAATATGAATTAATTGCTGAATTTGTTCAGCGTGACTATTGCTATTAGAAATGTATTCAAAATTTTCTAAAAAATGATCCAAAGGGGTTAACCGGTGGAATAAAGAGTCCCGTAGAAAAATAAATATTAATTTTGAAGATAGTTTCGATCTCCGTTCCAAAATATCACTTAAAAATGAAAAAAACTCAATTCAAAATATTAAAATGCAAATGCAAAAGTTTGGAACCTCAATTCAATGAAAATGACAAAAAATAATATGAAAAAATTAAAAATTCATAACACTGGAGGCACAAGACGCAAAGGCGGCCAGCGTCATTTCAACAATAAATTCAATAAAGTTTATTTGACAGGTGTCGTGCTGCTAAATATTTTCATGAATTTCATATTTTTTTATAAATTCTATTTGAGAAGACGGACGCGAGCAGATCAAAGAGAGAAAGAGAGAGAGAGAGAATCAGGACTCCGTCCGCCCTGCGTCTGTCAGCCTTCCGTGACCGAAACCGAAAAGAGAACACTACGTATGACTTAGGCGACTGTACTACCAAAACTGCAATACTGTCTGGTGACTAGCAGCGTGTGGTGTGTGGAGTTTGTCGGCGGGAGACGCGCGACGTTGGCGTCCTCGCTGTAGGACGCGGTGGAGAGACACTTCTGCAGTTTGCGGGTACCTTGGGAGCGAGAGCGCCGCACCGGCTCCGCCATTCCTCCCGCCGCAGAGCTCGCAGCCGCGCACGACCGCCGGCTCTCGGCTCGCGAAGCCGCCGGCCCTCCCGACGGGGCGCATCCGCCGCTCGCCCAACCGCCTCCGCACACCCCGTTCATCTGCGCACACCGCACACCACCTCTTATGTCACAATCTAATTTTGGGTGACGCCAGACTCTCCTCAGGCGGACGCTTCCTCCGCTACGAGAGGAAATGCTCCCTGATAGATAGGTTACAGCGACAGTCGCTCTCTTTTATTCGATACGTTCATTATCATGTTAATTAGTATAAACGTGTTTTAAAAATTAATCAAAACCGCAGAGCCAATTATTATTTCTCATAATGCGATGACGTTGTCACCAATCCGAAAAGGATATAACAGTTTACGGTGGTTACATTTTGAATAATTAACCCAATGAGCCGTAAAAGTAAAGATCATAAGAAGACACTGATTTTTCAAATTTATAATAAAAATCATCAACTAATTTTATTAAGTACCTGATATACTAGTATGCTTTTAATTTTTTTATTTACAGAAATAAGACAATACTCTGTTGAAAATACAAAATCAATTCAGGGCTCAGTGGGTTAAATAAATATTTTGCTTGAAGCTATTTTTTATTAAAGAAAATATTCCTAGAGCTACAATGTTTCAGTTCAGATTGCAACATTGTTATTAGTGAGGACATAAATGGGCACTGACTACTCATGTACATAATACTGAATGACATATTCCTACAGCCTACGATCGATTAACAAAATATATCCTATAAATATATTATCATTAAACATACATATCTAAACAATACCTGATAGACCATTGAAAGTTTTATACAATATCAAGAGTTCAATAAACGGCGTTCATAATACCTATACTTAGTGACACATGTAAAATTATATTAACTTTTCATTCTTAACAAAATACAATACAGAATCCACTGTCAACATAATTGAGACATTCGTAAGTTAAATATTCGAACTGAGTGGATCTTATTGACAGTAAAAAAGCATTTGAGTGTCAAAGAAGTAGTTACATACATTAAATACAGTAATTATTGAAGATTTTTAATAGCTTAACAGTTATTGAAATAAAGTGTGTGGAAAATTAGTAGACAGTAACCTAATTATAAATTATATTTCTAATTCTGTAATATATGTTAAATAAAGCTACCCAGATCCCGAGTACCACTATCCATACCTATACATTTTGTTTTGACAGTCGTCTCTGTCGCCTTAAGCTCCAATATAGGACTACGTTGTTGGGGAGATCGACATAGTCGGCTTAAAGATATTCCTATGGAAAATATTATAGTTTCTTAAAAGCGTAACAAAAAAAAAAAAAACATTCTGTGGTCAGTTAGGAAACGATTAGTAAAGAGAGTATGATAATGTAATTTAATGGTGAATAAGATTAATATCGTGACACGTAATTGAGAATGTTAATTGAGACTGTAGGTTTGGTAAAAAACATTCATTAGTTAAAGTATTAGATCAATTTTTATTATTATTCTCAATGAAAACTGGGACTGCACAAATAAAAGACGTGATAATCAATAAAACCGTTGCTGTTATATTTATAAGCGATAACTAAAAACGGCACATGATGCAAAATTGTCTACGGACAAACCATAATGGGTTGTGATAAAAAATCTAAGGCTTCTATGATGTGTTTCTCTACGTTTGTGACTATTGATTTTGTCAAACGATCTATTTCACTCGCAAAAACAAAGTGAAAGACGCAACTTCGGTGAAAATCTAAGGACATCATTTCTATCATCAAAGCGAATGCGGCTGGATAATAAAACTGCATATGTCATTATATGATTCGAAGTAAAAAGCTTTAAAAAAAAATTGCGGCTCTATAGGAACTCACATCTAACAAGTGTAAATAACGATAACTCTAAACGTAAACACAAGTGAACATTTCAAATGCTTTAATTGATCAACACGATTTACCAAATAGATCAGCAAAAAGGTATTTAAGGCAGTTTTGGTCTTCATCCGACGACGACTCCTTGAAATAAAAAACATAATAATGGTATAAATAATAAGACCAAGTTAAGATGGAGTAGTTTAATCTTTGCTATGTTACTTGCATAATGGAAAAATACTGCATTCGATTCAAGCCCTGTCTGATGCGAGCAATATCACATAATAACGTGAAAGCCTGTCAGTAAAACGATTGATTCAACGATTCAATGAACGATTGAATTTCTACAGAATTCAAATAGCTCTAAGCAGTGGTATAGTGGTTTTTGGGATACATTCCTAATTAAAACGACACTCCAGTGTCATTGGTATTTAAATTTTGAATAAATTCAATGATGATATTATAATATTACTCTCTAATTAAACTGTTGCTATTGTAAAACAAAAAATAAAATATTTACAATAAAATTATGATTTCTAACCATTTCAATGCATGCATTTTTCTAATGAATTCGGCTTCCCTGCTGAATAGCCACAAAAGCACTATAAAACTTACTTATCCTAGATGTACGCTGAAAACAAATTCTCCCTATTTTTAACTAATTTTTAGCAAAAAATTACTGATTCCTAAAGGAAGTTTGCATTTTTATTCACGGTATATATCAGACACAAGTCTATGGAGACATTTGCAATATGTATTTAGTAGATTAAAGTCATTTAATTATTTAAATACATTGCAAATACCTGAGTACTATCTATGGTGCATCGAAATTCCCATTTCTGTGTTTTGCCAGATACTTAACTAGCCCACAACCCGTGTGAATAAAATATTTGTTTATTTTTTTCAAGGTACAATCACAGTAGACAAAAAGCTCTCGAGAAGAATGCTTATTGTTGGACGTACACATGTTAATTTACGAGGAATAAGAAATAAGGTCATATAACAAAGCGAGTGATGAATGAGATGGAGACGTAATTGGATTAACAGGACGTTGATGTCTCTCGAATGTACGGTCATGATTGCATAAACAGTTCCCACTACTAGGCTGCGATGAAGGTCTGCAGAGATTGCAACCCTAATAATAATTATGATCCTGTTTTACCCGTGATCTAGAAAAGTAATGTAATGATAATAAACGATAATTGCGAGTCGGGTTAATATTTTTTATTCACAGTATAATATAAATATATACACATTTGTATTTATTATTATAAGTTTTTACTAAGCTTTAGTTAATGTTATTTAGAAGGAATTTATGATTTTGTTACACAGGTAAATTAATATTATAAATTTGAATGGTTATATCAAATCAAGTTAATCAAAAATAAATCAAACAAAAGCATAATTGTTGTTAAATCTAGTGGTGCCCTTAAGCCAGAAAAAAACAAATCAATATACAAAATATATAAAGCAAACGGGTAAGGAAATTGAGAAAACGGGTATTTAATGGATTTGTGTACAGTATTTTAAAAATCAATCCAAACTATGTATAATAAAGAGTAAAATAATTGATCTACTAGTTGAAATAGTTATCTATGTCTAGGATAATTTCAAACATACCTATGTCATAAATTATGGAAAAAATGCCAATAAATTCCAGGTTGAACGGTGGGTGTTAGAGGTGTGTTCGTTCAACTTGTAATCATTGGTTCAAATGCTATGTAAGTAATAAAAACAAGCTCGAAAATTGTTGTATTGATGAGGCAATCCCTACAATTGTAAAATTGTTCAACTATACCTATTGCTGTCTACGAAAAAGGTAATCACAATATGTTTGATCACTATGGGTACCATTCATAACTACGATGAGTCTACAGTGCAAAGATCCTTCTAGTATTTTTAAAGGACTCGTTAGGTTTGTTATGTTAATAAAAAACTATGAAATGCTTCTCTATACAATGTTATTAGAATGCTATGTCAAATAAATATCATATTTACAGTAGTCAAAATATAAATTAGACAGGCATAACTTTGTTATTAAAAAAACGCTAATGACTCAATTCGCTTAAATATAAAATGTCAACGGGGATTTATAATCAGAGTTAATACTTACTGAATCGCCGTATGATGTTTCCGGCGAAAGAAGGCTGAGGCTGACTGCTCCCATCTTTTCTGCGCAAGTCTTTGAGTGCATTGTCTTGACGGCTATATTTGATGTTGGGGACCGACAGCAATCTCTGATCTCGCTTCTCGAGCACCGAAACTGATTTGCTTTTTTTATATTGGCGCGGAGGAGGAACCGGTTTTCCGTCTTCGTCAAATAGTGGTAAATTGTCAGGTCGTGACATTTTAGCCCCGTCCACTTCGCTGAAGACTACTTTACGACAGCTCTCTTCTTTGCTTTCGGCCTGTTTTTTACCAATCTCTGCTTCGGTTTGCTCGGGTTTCCAGCCGTAAGTCTCTCTCAATTCCTGATGCATTCTATCAAAAACGTCAATCTTTTTCGGTTCATCGCTTTGATTTTCCGCATTATCTGAAAACACGTCTTGTTCCTGCCCTATATCTGTCGGAATCTCGAGATCAATCTTTTGCTCTTCATTCCCGTCTGCGTTGTGAGAATCGGGTGAAGAAGGAGATTCGCCATCAGTGTTGACAGGCGAGAGTGACGTGCCATCGATAGAGCTGTAGAAAACAGAGTTCTTCTTTGAGCTTCCTTCTCTGGCGTTATCAAACTCTTTTTTATCCGATGCCACAGAAAATGTGTTTTTAAGCTTCATGTCCACTTTTGACAGTTGGCGTTTAAAATTGAAGCCTTTCCATGTGGTGGACTTTCTTCTATTTTTCGCCGCTTCTATTTTGCTTTTTTCTTCGGCTGTCAAATTAAGAATGTCGTTCGTTTCGGTCAGATCCGCTATCGGGAGACTTCCAGCGTGGGAGGCCGCCTCCGATGTGGGCTTCTGAATGGGAATCGCGAGACTGGCTTCATTTCCAGGGTTCGGAGTCAGCTGCAAATACGCTTCGTCGGCGATCTCCACGCTGCCCTCTAAATTGGTCGGAGTGGCTTCTTGGGAAACGTTCGTCGTCTGAGATCCGCTTGACAGTGCGGTGCAATCGATCGGAACGGGAGAGGCCAGCGAAGAGTCCCCGTGTTCCGATATCCTGTCTTGAAGTTGAGCCTGACGCGTGAAAGAGGAGGGCGAGTACGATGCAAACGGATTCGGATATTTGACAAGAAAGAAAAAGTGCAAGTCATGCGCGGAGGGTAGGAAGATTTAATTGCAGAAGGATTCGATTTCGGGCAGTGGATGGGAAAAAAAGAAAATAAAAAAGAAAAACAAAATGAGCTTTAATACGATGAATTTAGCAGCTTCTTTAAAATAAATTAATATAGTGAAAATGTTAAGTATCATGTGATTGTTTTTGGCATGATTGTATGTGTTGACTTAGAAATGTATTTTAATCGCGGTACGCTCCTCATATGACAATGATAACCATTAAAATTGGAAGTGACTGTGAATAAAAATTTCTCTATTAAAAAATACTAAAACAATCTAGTTGTTAATTTCATTGACACGTTTTTTGAATAGGTATTGCATAAATACCAAAGTTATATTATTTGATGGTCAATGAAAATATCATTCTAGAATTTTTCATACACTATGAAAATCGTTTATTCCAAATTCAAATGACCATTTCCAAATGAGGAACTCTATAATTTTTGTTTATCCATTATTACTCATTTGACAGTTAAAATGGTGGAAATTAAGTAAAACAATCAAATTAAGATGCAAAAGAATGAAATAAATGATAATTTGGGCTTTACTTCCTAGCTACTAGCAATAATATTATCAAAAAATTAATGTGAGAAAAATCAGCATGATACTTAGATTGTTGTTTTATGATTTAATATAATCAAAATTATATTTAAAGAAAAACCAATGCATCATAAACCATCACGATTGAGAATATTATTTAATGCGGGATAGGTAAATGGTAAGATGTCATACTGTTCCATATCATAGAGGTTTGTATTATTGAAATGCGTAATATATGTGTCATAATAAAAAATAATATATTATTACGATTGTCTTGTGCTTTGTAAATAATGTTAATAATCACTATCTCTCAACCATCAAATAGTTGTCAAGTTAAGGTTTTTTCGTGACACTACAGATTATATAGTGAAATAAGACATTATTGGACTGAATCACCAAAAAAAACCGAAAGTAAACAATACATTGGTAATTCTTAAATTAAATAAAGTATAATTTTTCATACTATTTATTACAGGGATCCTATAAATTAATGACAAAATGATCATTTGAAATTACATCATTATTTATTATTGTGGACGTGATTTATGTATGGGATAAAATAAAAATAATCAAAAAGAATCTAAAGGGTAAATAAATGAAAAAAAATCATAAATTCCTCATGTAACACCTTTAATTGTTTGATAGACTTCCCTCGAGGGTGAGATCACAGAAAAAGCAAAATAAATCCATAATATGTGGTATATTATTGTTGATCTATTCGGCGGCTACGTTTGTATATTAATACATACATCTATTTAGAACTATTCTAATTATAAAATAGAAATTAAATCTAGACTAAACTTAATGACAACACATAATGTACGTATATCGAAATTACAGCATTTGAATTTGTAACGATAGCCAGTCAACCCTTCTGAAAAATTTATTTGCCTATAAACAGAATAAAACCCATGCATATTTATCATTTTTAAATTTATATGAGATTCTATTTATTAATGTTGTCACATGAAAAGAAGTAAATGACACCTATCTGTATTATTGAAATACATATGTTGGTCAAGCATGAGACAAAGGTTCAGTCACAATATATTTTGTCATGTCATGAAGCAACATTAGATAGTTAGTTAATACTTCTTCAAGTGAGGTATTAGAGAAAGTCTATGTAGTAAAAAATAGTGTTGGTCAGAGAGTTTTTTTAAATGATAATTGATGTGTTTTTTGTAATAGCAATATGTGATGAACTGATCCAAAATAAAAGTAATTAAATAAAAATTAAGCTGTCATTATATTAGGAGATAAATTGGCAGTATTAACAGTTTCATTTGTTACATAATTTACTGCAATAAAGAAAGGCAATATATTGAAATCAGGAAAAGTACACAAACTTAAACTGCTTTTTATCTAGGTGCTAATAAGCATGGTATGGTCATTGAAAAATTTATATGACATTCTATCAAAAGTAATGAAAAAATAAATTCTTGAGACGGGTTTAGTGGTGACGTTTTTATCACATTGCAATTTAACGATACAACCATTTTTGGTAGTATAAAAATATTGATACGATTAAAGTTGATTGATATAATGATGGATGTATCATACCTGATCGATGCTGGGCGATCGAGGGGCTTCAGGGTGCGAGGAGACGGGAGCGCCGGAACTATCCGGACATGTACGTCTCGGCGATCTACAGTAGGGGTCTTGCGATCCATAAAGCTCCGCTGAACTGGCGCTCCACACGATAACCCTGCGTACTACATCCACAATGACAAGTCCGTGATCGTTTCCGAAAGCCATTCTGCATTTGAATAATTATACATTAAAAAAAACATACCGAACAAAAATTTATATTTCAGTTTTGCAATATAATTTGATCTGCAAGAATAAATCCAAAAAAATAAACTTGTTATGTCCGGACAAAAAGATGCAGAAGAAGCCTCTTAGTATCAGTTAAAAAACTCCACATAATGGAGTACAGCAATTTTATTTTGATATTCATCATGAACGAAGATTGCCAATAAAGCTTGATAAATTTCACCATTAGCTTTTTCAAGTGTATCAAGAAATTTGTCCAAGATATTTCACTATTGTTCCCGATTCATCATTTCATTTTTGTAACCTGAATGCCCTGCTGCATTCTAATAAATATTTTTACCTCTTTCTATCAGTCTTTTGCTGTAAACACGTGTGGGTCGCTTCTCATCTCATGTTAACTATCAACCACTCCCATTCAATAATGATAATTTTATTATTTCCAGCTATTTTTCAATACAATTTTGTTTTGTCATTGAGGTTATCAAACAAGAGATTTACTATCCGAAATTTACTCAGTCCATATCTTTATAGTACACTAATGTTTCCAGTTATAATACAATGAATTATTAAAATGTTTGTATGAATCTTTTGTTAGAAATACTAAATCATTTTTCTTTTCTTAATATAAAGAATTTGAACAGGTTTTCTTCAAAACAATCATCTAATCTGAGTTAAAAAAAATAACGAGACAGTTGGCATCGCAGATCATCAGCTAATCTGTCAAAAGTGTTAAAAATCTTAAATCAGCCTTGGGTTACCGGTAACTGGAATATATTTCATATTGAATACATTTGTGAGGTATTTTGATTACATAAAGATTTTTACCTGTCATATCATTAATACATTTATAATGTTTAATTGTTTTAAAGTATTCAATATAGATTGAGTTTACTCACAGTCCATATGAAGAGTTGATAGTGAGTGCGGTGATCTTGGAGAGTGGAGTAGCGGGGTCAGGAGGACGTGGCGGAGTGGGCGGCATACAGACCAGCGCCGGTTGGAAACCGGCCGCTTTGCGAACGGTTCCACCGCCACGAACTTTCAACCCGCAACTCGCCTATAATAACAAAATAATAAAAATTCAATTAAATAAAAATGGCAATAATAAGTAAGGCTGGTGTCTTCATATGGAAAATTTAAATAACATTTAGCACTATTATGGTTTCTTGTGCAGGTAAGTAAGTAAATTATTCAAAATAATTAGTTAAAAGTAATGTTTTTATTTTACTTTTGTCAACAATTTGTAGACCACAAAGAAACACAGTTACGGGATTTAAAAGGAGCACATTTATCTGGATATCCTTCCATGGATAAGTGCTGGTTGTACTGTATCACATTACACCTTAAACCAGTGTCTGCCAAACTTTTTTCCTTTACGGCACAGTGATGAATGGAACTAGTACCGCGGCACATCAAGATGCCGCAAATTATCTCCGAAACTCTTTTTTTTTTAGCTCACCGAGGAATTTGAAATCCTCGATTTGGTATTCTTTTTCTGCAGATTATCTCTTAACTCCTTTTTTTTTATTTAGCTCACCGAGGAATTTAAAATCCTCGATTTTGTACCGAATAGGCATTATTTAAAATTGACATTTTTAAGGCTTCTTCCACCGCGGCACACCTGGGACTTCTTGCGGCACAGTAGTGTGCCGCGTGTGGCAGACACTGCCTTAAACGCTTGTGATCCAAACAATGAAGCTTGTTTGAATTGAGTTTACTATAAGGTACATACCATCAATATACTGGCAGAAGTTGGTAAGTAATACAGTTGACAAACATGAGGTAAATATATAATGAAATTCTTGAATTTATTTATCGGTTATTATTATTAATGCAGATTTAGAGGCAGTTAATTGTCCCTGCCTATAAATACCTTAGATTATTTCTGTTAGATCCGTAAAAATCCACCTATATCTAGATATTATATTTATTTATCAAACACATAATATTGAGGCTAGAGTCTTTATCTTGAAAGCTAAAATTTTTCATTTGCTGTTAACTTAGAACACAGAAAGCTTAATTTATTTTTTGCAAACTTTTGTTAGTACTGAGAAAATATGATAAAATTGGCTGTGAAAGGTAAATCGAACGGTTTAAAAATAGTTTATAAATAAGCAATAATTTCTTGCCTTTTTTTCAGGATCTTGGGATACAGAATGTCTATGTGATGGCACAAATTCACATTCAGGTGATTCACTATCTTCGGGTATATCATAATTAATTGGTATTTCTAATATCTGTAAAAGAAATACTTCATAAAACAACAAGAAAATTTCATAACATATTATCAAGCTATCAATAAAAATTGCAACATATATTGTTTCTGCAATGAATAATGGCCGACCGCTGTAAAGAGGTTGTGTCCGCTCTGGGTCAAAAGAAAACTTACTTTCGTCTACTTTTATATCACATTTTTTTGTACAAGTTAAACTGTTTTTCATAAGTTAAACCACCAATCTGGTGAATTATCTTATGAAAAAGGACGGTTGTTGTTCATCTGAAGATATGGGTAAAAAAATTTACACAGTCATAGCTGCTAGTGATAACAAATAGTGTAAGTCAATTGCACGGTCGAATTCCATTGCCGTTACTACAAGACGGAGGTCTGTGCCGCACATACAGTCAAATGTTGGCTAGCGTCTGTGTATTCAACACGTGCCAGGGTATACACGTATAGCGGGCGACTGTCTATGTGTGGGATTTTGGGGCCCTTTGCATTTTATCACTTGGTAACTAAATATTTTGTCAATATTTTTTTTTTTTTTGCAAAACTAAGGGAAATCTTAGTTTTGCATTTTTTGTGGAAAAAACCAAATTCCTAATTTTGTATGAGATTCACACCACCAATTACACTACCCCGAATTACACTGTCCTGACTTTAGTGTAAATGGCGGTTTTACTGTAATTAACTTTTCTTTAATGTCATTCGTATAAAGTTTTAAATGACGCTCCTAACAGAAAGTTTACTTCAATGTTCAAATTGCAAGTGAGTTTTTTTTAAGATGATTTGATAAAAAGAGATTTTAATAATGTAAAGAAATTAGAATTATGGAACATACATGTGTTTCACTAGTTGACTCTGTTTTTCTAAATTTGAAAAATACAACATGGCCACCGGCGCCTGCAACTGCCATCTTGCGGGATTCAGGGCATAAAGAGATAAATTGAACAGCCAGTGGGTCTTCTTCTGTGCCATCAACAGAGCGTGCGCGTGGTTTTTCAAATACTGCAATTATAAATATAAAAAATTGAGTAAGTATAATATAATAAAATATTGAGTGCTATCATGGTGCTATGATTTTTGACATGAAAAAAAATTATACCATTTATAGAATCCTTCATACAGGTTCTTTTATCTCTCATTCAAACTATTGTGATGGAAAAGTTTTTTTGTTATTTTTTGCTGAATTTATCAAAATGTGAAGGCTGCAGTGAGGTAAGAAGTAAAATATTTTCTATAAATGTGGAGCTTGGGATCGAACTCGCCCAAATCTAGTTTTGAGAAAAGTGAGATATTGCTATAATATTGGAGTACTGATTCAAAAGGAAAGAATTTTAATATTAGCGTTGCTTACCTCATAGTTTCCATGCATTAAGGGCATGACCTTAGAAAAGTGTATTTTTCTTTGTTCAGGAAAAAGTGGATCTAGTTATTTTTGATCTAAAGCTCTTCAAATAAGAATCGATACAATGGAAAACCATATTTTGAAAATTGCATTGATGTTATTATTCTATCAATTTGCAAGGGATTACAACTGTATACAAACCTTTTGCTGTTTTTAATTTATATAATATTTGTAATGTCCCCGCACTGGCATCCCAGAATTTTATACTACCGTCGGCATGGCTGGAAACAAACAAATATTACAATTTTGATGATAAATAAATTAAAAAAAATAATGATTATCAAACAAGAAATACAAGAAAAAAAAGTATATAGGAATACAGCATTAAATATTGGTTTCAAGCACGCTGATTCCAAAAATTTAAGTTAATCTGCAATCATAAATACTATTCCATACATTGTAGTTTTTGTTTTGTTTAGTTGGTTAAACATAATTGTTTGCATTTTAATTTTACCAAGTGAAAAACAGTAAAACAAATACAAGTCATATCAATTCGTTATTAAAAATCTTTGAATGTATTCGTCGGAGAATAGATAATTTCACATGCAGAATAACTATATAAGTGATTTGTTTACCCAGTTAAAATAATTTCATTATATGAACAGGAGGCAGGAGACCACTCTCCACCATTGATGGGCCATTCCTTTTCACTAAAGCCCACTCTTTTTTGACTACATTGTCTACCAACAGAATAAAAGGCGGGAATCTGAAAAAAGGAGAAAGATTTTGTTTATTTTGAGTAAAAATTATTTGTGAACCAGCTTAAATTTTAGGGGAAAAAAACAAAAAAAAAAAAAAAAATGGAATTTTCGAAAATATTGTATGATTGTAAGCAAGAGTTAATTTCATTAGTATTAATTTTATACCATTGACAGTTTGTAAATGTAATATTGTTGTTTAGTTTTAGATAAATTTATGTCTAGCGGCGTAACCACTTAAAAGCAGAGTCATGCAATGCATGAGGGCCCATCGGAAATATAACAAACTAATTTACTATAAAAATAGCTCATTGTATAAATATTTATAGATATAAAATAAAGAATTTTATTTTTCACTGCACAAATATGCTATTATATCTCACACTTGAAATATGAATAATCTTTGGCCCACTACCATCAGCAGGGTAGCCTCCTCTTAGCAGAGTCTTGCAATACACGAGAGCCTAGCGATAAAAGGAGCCCAAATTTATAAATATTAAGGAGGGGGGGGACTAGGATAGCATTCAAATGAAAGCCCCAAATTTCTAGCTATGCCACTGTTCATGTCTAATACTTTGTCAGTTTTAGGGTGTTCACTGTCAATACTAAAAAAATAAAATACACATTTTTAGTGATCAGGACCGGTTTCGCCCGTGACGAGCATTATCAACTGATAAGAGAATACAATATAACAGTGCTATCTATATGTATTTTTTTGAAAAAATGCAAAATGATAAAATATTGGGTATATTCATATTATTATTTTGAGATTGTTCTCTTACTAAATCAGAAGGACAATCTGCAAAATATGAACAGCAGGTAACAGGCGACTCGTGAAGATCCATCGGGTAAGGATTTTCAAAACAAGGGTAGCCGGGAGTCTGAAGATCTATCACAACCAAGTCATTTTGTAGCAAGACAATTATTGCATACGGATCTTGCATATCTGAAACAACAGACATTATATTACACATTTCATTTGGTGATAAGATAACATTTGCTGCAAATATAAAATGAGTCTATAAAATGGGGTTATTCTCAAATATATCAAGATCTACACTTATTAAGGAGGGTCTCTAATAGTCAAAAACGATTTTTGTATTTGGTTTTTACGATTGGTATAACATACATTTAATAATTGCGTCTATGTTCACTGTTGTCATTCTTAATGTTTTAATTTACCAATCGATAGTGTGATGGAAAGAGGTTATTTTGAAACAAACTTTCAAAATTAATGCAAACTCATCAAGTAGCATGTTGTAAAGCATATTTATCTCATTAGAATCACTAATATGTATGAGTGAATACGATAAATAAGACATAAAAAAGCATGATCGAATAAAATTTCTGTTAAACATTTGCGTCCTGAATGATCGACTATAACAACATTGAACAAAGCCAAAATATAACATTTGTGTTATATCAACTGTAATAATCAAATACAAAACTTATGTTGAGTATTAGAGACCCCCCTTAATAAGTGTCTAGATAATTTTAAAATTGAGAATAACCTCTCCCCGATGAATGCACTAACGATGTTATTAGTAGATGTATGATCTGTTAATAGTATTATTTTCCAAATTACTAACGGTTATTAACGTAATGAAATGAGATGGATAGTATGAGCCCCTGAGAAGTGAAGTGAGCCAAGTGGTATTTCAGGAAAAATGAGTTAGATGCGTTATTATATTCTACATAACTTAAGCTATTATAAAAGTGAGGTAAGTATAGTAAACACACACTGCAATAGTGTTCTCTTGGTTGAATAAAAATATGCTATTTACAAAAACACAAGTACAGACTTTGAAAGTGCAATTCAAGAGCTCATACATATATATATATTTTTATATACATAGTAAGTAGGCAGCACTGAAATGGTTTGATAATGTTTATTTTAAAATAAAAAAAAAGTTAAATACCTCCATTCCAAGGACTGTCGCATAGCGTTATAAAGTCGATAACATTATGCTCCATTTCTAAGACTGTGATGGTTTTCCCGTTGATTACTGTGATGCTTGGTGTTCTGCCTGCCTTGTCGAATGGAAGTCCACCGGAAAATATCACATAAGACTCCCTGAAAAAAGGGTAGAAAAACAATGTAACTACATATTCACAAAATTAAAAATAAATTAAGTAATAAGGGTACCTACAATAAGTTTAAAAGTAATTCTTACATAATCATCAGGTATAACAATTAGAAAATCTAAAAAAAAATAGTATACCAAAAAAGATGTATTAAAAATTTGAAAAAGATTTTGTAAATGAGCGGTACCCCCAGAGAAAATATGTCAAACATGTGGTCAGCCGTGGTTTCTCGGTCGGAAAAGCAATTATGTTTTATGCAGAACTATATTCATCGGATATTTATTCAAATATAGATTTAAAAAAAGCTATATTGAATATCAACCGATCAGCATTCATATACAGTGAAACCTCGATTTTACGTTTTTCAAGGGACCGTAAAAAACAAGCGAAAGATGTGGGAAACCGATAACGCGGGAAATCTTCAAATAATAGGAAAATAAATGTTTAATTAAAACAAACCTACTTCTTTATTTACACTTTTTTATTAAAGAATATATGAGGAGCAAACATTCAAAAAGTGTTTTGTCACACAAATACAAAGCTTGGAAAATGATGATTTAAGTGTTGCAAAAGTGACAGTTTGTATGAATGTGTCAACTTTATGATTTCATTTTAATGTGAAAAAAAACCTTTTTGAACACTAATTTTGATTTGCATTCATAGTTTTATTATGGGCTATCAGAATTAATATAAAACGCCATTTTTTTAAATTTGTGACAAAACACTTTTTGAATGTTTGCTCCTCATATATGTATTATATTTAAATTACTTATTAATTATGTCATATTTGCAATTTGGCATAAACATTTTAACTGAGACCCTTCAAAGTCGCGTACTTTTATAAATGAACTCTATTTGCTATGTCGACTGGTTTTTTTTTGTTATCGTCTTGATTTGTTTTCAGTTCTCAACTGCAGTTCCAGTTTTATTCATTTAGGCATTTTAGTGGTGAGTTCGTAAATTTCGCGAAATGAAATGCGAGGCCAGACTACATATTTAATATTCGATAAATTTTATCAGCGAATAGAAGAAATATTCAACAAAAACGGTCAATCGGGATAATATTTATGAGGGACCATAATATTTATACGATAGATCGAGGAAAACGGTAAATCCGGGAACGATTAATGCGGGATTATTTAACATTGTTCTTATTTATGGCAGGGACTATAAGAAATAAACGATGCATGCGGGAAAGCAAATAATGCGAGAACGGTTGATCGGGGTTCCACTGTAGTCTGTAGTATATTTTGTAATTTACGAAATTTCAAAATATTTCATCAAATTATGAGTTGATTTGTAGAAAACGGTGCCATAAGTTTTGTTCGTGGGAAATTCGCTATACGATAATAAAACGAATCTTAGCAACAGCGATAATCTAACCACTTATTTTGTCCCAGTCCATATACTTCACGTTAAGAGCGGAAATTTTGAATCGTTTAAAAAAAATATTGAAAACATGCGGCCCTCCAATAAACTAATCTTATATTGCCGTGTTCAGTTTAAAATGCCTAGTTCTATAGCTCGGGAAACCACGATAATATTTTTTAGTGTGACACTGCAAGCGAAGAGGACGGCGTTTGCCCCTCAGCTAAAGGCCTGAAAAATATTGATTTTTTTTATCTATATTGTATGCAAAAATATTCAACATAAATTAAATAAAATATGAATGACGTCAATCAGTGGCGGTCGGGCAATGTGGCATTTGATATGCATGATACCCCTTCAGTGGCGGATTAAGCACACGAGAGGCCCCAGGCGCAATAAAATTTGGAGGCCCTGTTTTTCGCATAACATAAAAATGTCAGATAATTCCATGTAAAATAGTAAAAATATATAGAAATCTGAACAAAAAGTATAAAGGTTTTATAATATAAGCCATTTTTGAGGCCCCTGAAATTCGGAGGCCCCAAGCGCGCGGTTCATTTGCTTATAGGATAATCCGCCACTGTACCCCTTGTATATGCAAGGGCGGTTATATTTCGTGGAATAATATTCAAACATAACATCTATACCATTCACTCATTTTTAATTCTTCATGTATCTGAAGTATCTGTACATGAAGAATTTAAAATGAGTGAATGGTATAAATGTTATGTTTGAATATTATTTCATGAAATATAATCGCTCATGCATATACAAGGGGTGCATTGATCCAATGCCACATTGACCGGCCGCCACTGGCGTCAATATAGTCTCTAAAAAAGTTTTTTTTTATAATATTGAAAGTGACGCTGTAACTTTATCCACTAATCCAAAACAATCTTATAGAAGTAAGAGTAGTCTGAAAAAATCATGTTTTATTAAGATTTTGCTATACATGATTGTACTTGTTCTATTGTTTCTCGGAAAAAATATTTCTAGGAAAATCGTAAGACTACCTAAAGTAGAACCAATAAAAAAAGATTGCTCTCCTTGGGATCGAATTTTTCAAATTCCTAAAAGGTAAATTTTTCTTATGTATTACATTTTAAAGTGGACTAAAAAATGTCTAGGGTTGAGGTGGGTAACCCTTTTCATATTGGATACCCCACCCCCCAAGTTAGCTGTAAGCGCATAAGACCGGATTCAATAAAATTCAATGAAATGCCCTTCAAAATGTATTTTTTAAAAAGTTAACTAATATTATTATTCTTTAAATGGAAATTTATTGAGTGGGCAGTTTTATAATTAAAATAGAAAAGTATTGAACTCAAAATTCAAGGATCTTTCCTGCAATTAAGATTTATTCAAAGTTCAAACACAATGCCGTGTGCACTCTTAAGGCCATGGGTTTACAAGCAGCGGTCTAGGGTGAGTGACAGCGGGGTGTTATCACACTGACAAATGAGGATGTAATGGCTGAGAAATTTGCATACAACCTAGTAATTACACGTGTATGACGTGTATACCTAGCTACACACGTAAATAGGTGTACTCTTCGTGTAACAAGACGCCCTAATTGGGGAAAATGTTTCTGTTCATATTCTGTGGTCGGAGGTCACTGATATTCCCGTTCTGTTATATAAACGATGAGATGTCGTGTTCATATTATGTCGGAAACAATGTGAATTCCAGGTGGCATAAAAGGTTGGGAAATATTATACAAATTAAATAATTACATAACGAATAACGTATTTGATGTAAAAAATGTAAATAAAAAGCCAGTGGTGTAGTTGAAGCATGGGGAGTTAATTTAAAAAATATTTAGGGGCCTTATTGTATGCAAAAATGTAAACAGTATAAAAAGTATTTAGTGCTTATTCCACATTAAATACTGACACCATTTTAGCTCAGTGAGTGAGGAATTTCAACTGGTAAAGTTATCACACGACCGGTCACTAGTCTAATATTATAAATTTGGTCGTGGTATTAAAAAATGTTTAGGAATAAATCACATTACATCATACCGTTGCGTCAAAGCTTACCAATGAAACTTTCAATGGGTATATACGGTGGCGGATTAACCATTTGGGAGGCCCTGTTTTTTGGATAACGTAAAAGCGTTGTAAAATTCTATGTAAAATTAGTGTGAATACTAAAACCTGAATTAAAAATATATGTAGTATATGTCATTTTGAGATTCGGAGGCCCCAAGCGCGCCCCTCATACGCTTATGGGATAATCCACCACTAGGTATTTAACGCGGATATGCAGGTTGATAGTAGAATATTTGAAATTTATCTTTAAGTAATTTAAAGAATTAAAAAAATCCAGTAAATTAGCTCTCGAAAATGGTAGGCTCTGTGGACTTACTGAACGTTGTGTATAAGCATTTCGCGCGTAGAATCTATTAGGATTAAATCGAGGAAAAAAGAAAACAAGAAAGCGATATTTAGTCACGCTTTTTCATGCCACTTGAAATGCGAGAGATGGAAAAATAAAAGGCGCACCCATTTTACCTTAGCGAACCCTTACCCGCCCACTGACCTTTTCACACAACTGAATCTTTCATCCGATTGTCCCCGCAAATCGCTTTGCTTTATCTGGTTTTTTGGCTGGTAGGTGATCCATCACTTGTTTCCCAGAGACATATTACGCATCGCCCGCTCCCACGAGGACTCACTCTACGTATGGGCCAGTCTGTTTTACATAGCTGTGCGAACAGTATACATACATCGCAGTAATGCCGATAGTTTTCTAGGGGCCCGATGGTAACGTTCCCAGAACCAGATAGTAAAAAATGGTTCTAAAACATCCCCGACGCGGCATTATAATAATTTAGATAGGTCAGCTTTGGGTGATTTAACGAGTAAAAAATCTTAAAAAAGAGTTCAGCAAATAACGAGATCGAACGGATTTCTTGCGTAACTTTTTTTTGTTGCTATGCAAATAAAGAATCTTTGTAGAAAAGCTGCGTTCTGCCTGATGTTAACGTTTGTGGAATGATTTGTGACACTAAAAGTGGTTGAGCGCTATTTTATAAATAATAAAAACGTAATGTGCCTTTGATGTGAATACCCAAAGCACCCTATAGTGAAAGCCAGGCTATAGAGTTGAAAACAGGTACTTTTTTCAGATGAGCGGTCCGGATTCATAATGTTCATTTGTAGGAAATGCATATCTGAGGAGCAAACATTCAAAAAGTGTTTTGTCACAAATTTTGAAAAATGGCGTTTTATATCAATTCTGATAGCCCATAATAAAACCTATGAATGGAAATCAAAATAAGTGTCCAAAAAGGTTTTTTTTCATATTAAAATGAAATCATAAAGTTGACACGTTCATACAAACCGTCACTTTTGCAACACTTAAATCATTATTTTCCAAGCTTTGTATTTGTGTGACAAAACACTTTTTGAATGTTTGCTCCTCATCTATATTGTAATTATATATCTTTTCAATTACATCTTTTTCGAATAAAAATCTCGGTATATTGAATATGGCGTGCTACGAGTGGTGGCGGTTAGGGAATCCAATCCCGGAACCTTTTTCCAATCCCGGGATTTTGGGATTGATTAATTTTGAATCCTTTTTAGCTCACCGAGGAATTTGAAATCCTCGATTTGGTTTACTTTTCCCCAGATTCTCACACAAACTCGTTTTTTTTAGCTCATCGAGGAATTTGAAATCCTCGATTTGGTATAGTTTTTCCCAGATTCTCACACAAACTCGTTTTTTTTTTAGCTCACCGAGGAATTTGAAATCCTCGGTTTGGTATACTTTTTCCCAGTTTGTCACAAAACCTCGTTTTTTTTAGCTCACCGAAGAATTTCAAATCTTGAATTTGCCAATTTCGTGTAAATTTTCGGGTTTTGCTCAAAATTTCTCAATCCCGAAATCACGGGATCGCGGCCATTTCAATCCCGGAATTTCGGGATCAGAAAATTGAACGGGATCCCGGGATTGGATGCTCTAGTGGCGGTATCCTATTAGCCGAGGTAATACAAATAGTTTTTATTCACTCGCTCGCTTAAAATCACTCGGCCGAATCTCGTGCTTCAGATTGATTTGTTTTCGGCCGAGATCACTTTTTCGATCAGTTGGCGTAAAAGAGGCTTTAGATTTTTTTTACAGTAAGGTTATGTAGACAAATGCTTTATAGACTGGTACTTCTTTCTTTAACCAGAAAAAATAATGCTCTTCCCATTTGTTTTTGGGGATGGTTGAATAAATAAATATGTTTTCTAAAGGATTGATTGAATGGTTGGGTAATTCAAACCAATTTTAGATTTTTCGCATGCTGCGATAAATTCGACTTCCCCACGGATGTACATACACAGGGACATATTGTAAATGACTGAAAAATGGATTACCCGTTTACGGAATAAGTTGAGGAGGTAATGCCGATTTCTTTTTAAGTATGAATGATATTTTGTACATTCGTGGAAGCTTATATAAAAGTAGTAAGAATAATTTCATGTTTCCTTTTAAAAATATTAAAGATTATTATACAGAATGTTACCCGTGAAGTAAGGCCTTAAATATAACAAACTTTTGTGATATTTCATGCTATATTATTATATGTAAAATTTTGTGACACACTTTTCTTGAATTGGTTTTACATTTTGAAATCATATTTATTGAAAATAGTTTTTGTATTTTTGAAACCAGGGAATATAGTAATTCGATAAAACAATGCAAGTGAAACATGTAAAACAAATGAATCTTGACACTTTTCATCCTTAAAATATGTTATATTCGATCGTCGCGCCATTATTGCGCCTGGGCCCTCCCATGTGATTAATCCGCCACTGAATCGTGGCCATGAATTGATTGTTCTCACAAGGTATAGAACTAGCCCGCCACTGGGAAGCATTAACAGTTTTTAACAATATTGATTTGGGTGTTGACATATTTCACATGGACGTGAGTAATTTCTGACGAATACTCTTTTTTGTATTAAAGTAGACTTTGTAAGAGTTGACTTCCTCGGTTGACTTCCTCGTCAGTTGACTTCTTTAGTTGACTTCCTCGTCATTTTCAAATATATATATTTTTTCTACTATTTTAAATAATCTGTTGTTTTTTTACATTGCAAAAGCAGTAAATTAATAATAATTAAAATTAATATTATTTTGCCATGTACATGTAAAAAAAAATATACTATCTACAAAAAGTAAACTATGTAAAATCCAGTAAACGAGCATACTTTTTTCATCAACATTTTTGTAAAGTCATTTTTAAATAAAGTATTTGCACTCTCAGTTTAAGGTAGTATGCTAATAATGATAAAATAATATTAACACCTTAAAAATATAGTATTTTTGTAACTATGGATTTTATCGGACATGATTTTCTCAGTGTTGACTTATATTTTAACGGAAACTACCCAATATCATAAGATCATTAATTATCACGTAATGTACTACATATAATTAATTATTTGGTTAAATTTTACAAATTTTACAAAGAATAAGATTTATTGAAATGAAATACTGATTGGACTTACCCCGCTTTCGATGTCTTCCATTCGACCCTCTGAATTGGTTTGCAAGATTCTAATTTTCCATCCTTGTTGGTTTTCGCTGAAAGCAAAAGATATCACGCGTAAAATTTAGATGGCAAAATAAAAGTTGAGCGCCTGTCTCAAGAAGTAATGGTGATTTATTGTTCGTCGAAGAAATGTTGAAGCTTTATGTGTATACAGAAAACACTCGTAGATACAGAAGCTGTCAGAAAACGTAAAACTTTGTCGTTACTTACGACCTTTTTTATGAATATTAAAAAAGTAAAAATTTGTTAAAATGAGCCAATTCGAGATCAACCCGACGAGAGAATACATCCCAAGCACCCATGTCTAAGATCATAAATTTAAATAGAAAACATCTAAATTTGACATCGACCTTATTGGAACTTGAACCCAGACAGGCCTCATCGCTAATGCAATGCTCTAACCCGAGAAGACGGCTTATAAATAAATGGCGAGTGTTTCGTAATCTATAACTAATTCTATCAAAATTAAGATAAATTCAAACTATTGTAAGTTTTTATAGCACTGAAAAAAGTGAAAATTGGTAGTATCGAGCTCTCGGGACAATGGCATTGATTTCATATAAGGTTGGAACCAAGATTTAACTCAAGCTCCACTGGAATTCGAATCATATAGTCTATAATGTTATATGTATTGAAAATTCTTCTTTTTTCCGTTTTCACAAGAATTTCAAATTCTACTACGTATGAAATTCTTTCTTATACGATCGTTGCGTGAGTAAACTTACCAATTGTTTATCAATTAAAGTTAGTTTAAAATCTTACCCGTAGTGTGGCTAATAAAGAAAATAATGTTAATCTGATAATATTGAAGACAATCTTCATACGCCTTTGTGATGAATTTTGTGAATGCTAATTATATATCGATCTTTTAAAGTTAAACGCCATTATATTACAATATCTAAAGGCCACATCTGTAATTAAACAGATTTCGATTTTGATATTGTAACCGTTAGTTCATTTAATTATTTACAATTCCAAAACAACAATCCCACACTTGTATTTGAAAAACAGTTCGACCCTTCCGGAAATCTAATTTAGAGTCCGGATATAGAACGCGAGCTCCGTCGGACGGGTGGTGTATACCATCCAATATATTGGAACAATGTGGATTCCCCATGACCATTCAGGTTTCTCCCCACATAGACTGATGGAACGGGGAACTGGTTTACAAATACACAGAGCACACAGAGGTCTTTTTGCATGCAAACTATTTCAATTATCCAATATGAGATAACATTGTCTGGCAAACAATGCTTAGTTGATTTTAGAAATTAGAAAACTACAATAATATGAATATGTTTATGCATTAAAATTAATTGTACGTTTCTAGTTTATTTGAAGATAACTTTGTTGAATTAACTGTTTGAATACCGCACAAATAAATCATTAATATGTCCCAGAGATACTGCGTATTTCCGAGAAAAATAATTTTGCCTAATATATAAATCAAACAAATAGTGATACTAATGAGTTCCAATCAATCAGATTGGGATTTTTCCTTGCTTTATTTCGATTCTATCACCCCCCTCCTTGCTCCCCTTAAAAGGAAAAAAAAAACCCAAACTCCATTTTGTAATTTCATAATTTTAAAATGTTAGAATCGATCTTGCTTCATAACTTAAGCAAACTTTGCGATAGCAAGTCTAAAGATGCCTCTGAAAGAGGCGAAACACGTGTCACAGTTAGTAACACAATACGTGGAATAATCAAAGTTAATTTAAATTTTCTAATAAATAAAATATACTCAATATTTTCATGATTTATTGGTAGTTTTTTTTAATAAACGAAATCTCTAATACCCTGGATTGCAAGTCCCCAATATATTTTTTTATCATGTCCGCTCTCAATGTGGATTATAATATTTAATCATAGTGGAGTTTATCTCAACATAAATGTTTTTAAGGAGAACTGTTTGTTACTCAGTTTTCCAACCTGTCTATTTTCTAAAGAGAGTAGGAATATGAGGATAGTGCTAACAGGACTAGTGGTAAACCTATCGCTCTCGCTAAGCCCCGTTTTGAGGATAAGATGGATGGGATGGAGGAATTCAAGACATCACATTCATCATTGCAAATTCATGAATAAATTGAAAAAGCGAAACGAACGATATTTATTTTACTTTGTAAAACTTTGTCAAAATTGACGACGCAAAATTCTTCGAAAACCTTTTTTCTACCCAAAAAAATATTGTAGCGCAGAAAATATTTTCCTTTAATAAATGCATTATAGAGAAACTGTTAAATATCAAAGGTATCTCTTACTGAAACTATTTTTTTTAGATTGAATTTTCACGGATGAAATTTATTATTGTAATAGCGTTTACTTAAAAAGACAAGTACAAAGTTCTGATGTTGGGTCCTATGGAACAGTGGTAAGCGTTGTTGGCTTCCGTGCCGGATCTCACAGGTTCGAGTCCCAGTACGAACAGCATTTTTTTCGATCGTTGTATCGATTTCAGTCCGAAGGCATGAGTGTTTGTGATGACTAAAAATTTCCTCCCACCCCCACTCAATTATTGAAGGATCGGAAGGGTGAAAGCCCGTGAGATCCGGCACGGAAGCCAACAACGCTAACTGCTGCGCTATAGGCCGCGTGTATACGACTACTCTACTATGTGTTTTAGTTAATCTTGTAAGCGTAGCGTTCATGTCGTATGTACACTGCTGTATGTACTTATTTCTCAGCCCAGGGGGGCTCGGAAGAGCTCGCACGAGCCCCGTGTTAAATTTTACTAAGGCCGTCGAGCCCCTTGTTAAATTAAAAGAAAAAAATATTTTCAGGTCAAATTGGTATAAAACTACAATTTCGGACTTATATATTATCTACGACAACTTTAGTATACACAGTAGTATATTTTTAGCCATTTACATTGATTAGCTTATGCTAAATTGCATATTGTTACGTATCACAAGTGTTTTATTTAACAATCGATTGCTTATTTAAGTATTACATGTAATTGCATAGTAGTGATAAAAAGTTCGCTCCTTCCCCAGAACACCGAAAACTACTTTTAAATTAAGCGAGCCCCTTATTAACGTATTGGCAGCCCACCGCTGTCTCAGCCTCGCATCGGACAAAGTGTGTAATGAAACAATTTTCATTGTAAGAAACATGATATTGGGTTACAGAAAGCGTGGTACGACAAATAAGTTGAGTATCCACAAGTATGTTGCTAATAAAACACCGAGGTTAAAGTGTGAAAATGAAAATCGCAGGGGGCGGACACATACCGTGAGGATAAGAAATGCTAAGCGGTTTCGGCGGCTGCCTCATGGCCCACGTGGCGAGCGACCCGTCGGTGTGGCAAGACATGAACTGCTTCCCTTCGTGATGCCAGGCGACGCACCGAAGATTCTCCGATGCGATGCAGCGGAACTCGGCAGACTTAGTGCGAAGGTCCCACACGGCCATCTGCCCGCTTTCGAAGGCGATCAGGAGCTAATAATCAAATATACAAAATTATAGCGGCACATTTAACACTGCCGAAAGACCAGAAGGTGAATTAAAAATCAAAACTTGTAATTTAAGATTTCGACTGAAGGTGCTTGGTAGAATTTCAATATTAAATTCAAATTATGTACACTCACACAGATTTTGTCACTTACGACCCAGCAATGGCTTTAAACTTAATGATACATTTATTTCTTATATAAACACGAAACATTCATTTACTAAGCGTCAGTTCAAGTTCATCCGTGCACTTGAACGCCTCAAGATGCCGAAAGGCGAAACCCGGGTCGTTAGTGACAAAATCTGTGTGAATGTGCACAATTTGGACGATTCAAATTCAAAACATGTAAATTTGATAAGCATCAATTATTTGTTTACAATTGACGAAATGTGATTAGGTCTATATTATAAGGAATCTTTACCAGTTCCCTGTATTTTGCAAAAAGCGTGAAGTATAGAAGACTTCTAGCGGAACAATTTCAGCATAGTTGTCCAATATGAACTATTTATTATTAAGTTGCTCAACTTATTTTAAATCCATATAGAGTTATGGGACTAAGACACGACTTTTAGATAGTTATTCGTTCTCGTTCCCCCATTTTACGTATGTGATGGATGGGAGAGAGTTTTATTTATAATTTAACCCCCGTTCTTTAGGAAAAAAATCGCAATTTGATTTGGAAAAAATGTGAACGTGTCTGAATTAAGATTTAAAACTGTGGACAGTGCAAAAGAAAATACGCCAGTGACAACTCGGCTATAGACAAAGCATACGTTTACTTAGTTGCCAGACTTGAATGTAAAGACTTTCGTAAACGATAATTTTACAGGAAAGTGTAAACACATACAAACTTCATCAACTTTATATATAGTTTTTGTTTGAAAAAAAAATGAAATTTCATTTTGTTTCTAAAAAATTCGAACAACTTAACCGCCAAATTACCCAAAAGGTTGAGAGAGTTGAGAGAAATTATATGAAGATAACATATTTGTATTATTTATATTCAAAATGAGTTTTCATTTAAACAACTACAGGCTACTGATTGACTTGACATTTCCTTGGTATAACTCAATTATAATAGGGTAGAATAGTAACGTATTCAGTTCTACAGTTTCCCAAGATACAACATCCCTTCTTTGAAACAATAGTTAGTAAATATAATAAATATCAGCTTAATCTATCCTATTTTACGTTGAAAAACCCCAGATTGCTTTCGAAATTCTTCGAAACACTAGTCATATTTAATAATTGTAATACTATAATTGTAATTTGAATTAGGATGTTAGAGTGAATAACATGATGCTTTGTGTATCTCTTCGGAGACAGTATATATAGCTGGGTAAAATGTAAGTTTTATCATAGTTCCTACATCCTCCACATAAAGCCGAAATAGCTATCAACTAATGAATATAAAAACTGTAAAACTGACTACGTTGCTATTTTACCCTATCAACTACAAACTACATTGCAATTTTAATATTAACTAAATTTTATGCAGCGAGTTTTTTTTTATTAAGTCGTTCTTTTACATCGATCTCTGTTTAATATTTTGAATAAAGATACGTATATAATAAACTTACTTTACTAGCATCTAAGGGATTGTCGATAATCTGTACCACAGCTCCGGGATGAGTTGGTCTTACACTGAAAGAAGAGAAAAAACAATTCTTTAATACATTTATAAATAAATTAATTGAAGCGTTATGCAGGTCAACATAATACAATATGTTTATATTTTAATAATTCTCTATAAATCAATCTAAATGCATACACATCTGGATCTTTGAATCACTGAGCAACTGATATAATTGACATTCCGTACCCGACACAATGCGAAGAGAGATAGTAATTTATGATCTTTCAACACAATTATAGTTGTCAGAGGTTTCATGTTTACAGTAGAATGTCTTTGAATTATAAAATATTATTGTGTATTAAACATACTCCATTGATTCAACATACTCCATACTTAAAGTACAAGATGTTCAGACAGTCTAAAATGAAAGATAAACCTTTCTTATATATCAACAAAGTCTTTGTTTCGGTTATCTATTGATATTTTTTAAAATACAACGATACATTGATGTTCGTAGTTTGTAATAAATTTATAATATTTAATTATCTATCTGGTTTATTATCGAATGTGAGCATAATTATTCAAATCAAATAGTCGATGATTTATTTTTGATAGTTGACGGATTCAACAAACATTTTATTCAACGACGGCATCTTTCAGCCATAATTGAATCGAATCATTAAGAGCCGTAGCTTGAAAAATGACGGTGAATATTTTATATACACAGGATATCAAAAAAAATTGAAGATGAATTCTCAATTGTGATGTAAAATTTTACTTACAACGCAAAATACCCATTAATATCTCAATTTTACGTGATTTGCTATCTATGTATAACTGGAATAGCAATATAAAAAAAGCAAATCAATCATTGCTTTAGTCACTTTTAGGGTGTTCACTGTCAATACTTGGTGGAAAGGCATTATATTAATAAAAACAATAATCCTTTGTACTTCATTCCACTTTATTTAATATGTCAGGACCGGTTTCGCTCATTGCGAGCATATTCATATCATTAAGCATATTCACTTTATTAATGTAGCATTTTATCACTTTGTCAAAAATTTCCCAAATTTTAATTATGTTTGTAATTACTTTCAATCGCATTCTGAATTTATGAATCTGGGATGACTTTTTAATTATATGTTAGTTGTGTTGAACATTTTAATTTTGTGTTATTTTAGAATCACTTTAATGTAATTGGCAATTTCTTTTCAATGCCAACTGTTGTGTATAACTTTTCAATTTTGTATAAATAGCATTGTTAAATTATATTTCTTATCAGTTGACAATGCTCGCAATGAGCGAAACCGGTCCTGACATATTAAATAAAGTGGAATGAAGTACAAAGGATTATTGTTTTTATTAATACATTGCTTTAGTGTTTAATTATTTTGTTGAAATTTTTGTGGAAATGTTTTTTTTAACAGCGGATTAAACCTATTGCCCTTTTATACTACATACAGTCTTGTACTACAGATTTATGGCAGCAAGTTAACTCCGTATAAAAGTCTGCTTATCAAGAAATCACTGCTCATTGATGAGACGTTTTCGTATCGCGGTGAATTAACAGCGAAAGTTTTGACACTCATGTTATTTGATTTTTACCTGAAAGAAGTTAAAAAATAAAAATTTCAGAAATGGCAGCCGTTTGAAAAAAATATGGAAATTTTACGTTTTTTTTAAGTTTCAAATTTTTTAAAAATAGTGAAAATTCAAATTTTGATTTAAATCTGCTACGGGCTCTAGAAAAAAATATAAAGAAGGTTCACACAAAATTTCAAATAAATCGGTTTGGTAGAACTTGAGATATTATATGTACGTAAGATTGAAAAAAGTAGTTTCGAGAAAAACGCGTTTAAAATTTTGAGTTTCGATCTGTTCCGGTCGGACCAGCTTAGTTGCTGTGTCACCAAAATCGCTGTAACTCGGTAAATAATTTAAATTTTGAAAAATCCCTTTGAGGACATACTCTTAAATATCTAAAATTTATAAACATATAAAAAAGAATGAATCGACTTTTTCAAATTTCTACACAAATACCCCCTTAAGAGAGGATTTATTATTTCAGTTTTTTTTAAGCTGCGATTTATTTATGAAAGCGTATATTAAACAAATCAAACGAATTTGAAAAGCACCTCACAAAGAGAGCTGTCCGTTTGAGTGTCAATTTGAAACAAAGGAGACATTAAATAATATCGGGAAAATTTACATCACGTTCCGAGCTGTCAATTTTGAATGCATGCTATTCCCGAAATTACCCACAAAACGAACGGCGACGGTGCCTTTTCATACAGCACTCGGCACGAGTGGCATTTCACTCGAGTTTGAGAGATAGGGTTTTTTTTGTTTATAGCCGAAGAAAAATTCCGAGGCGACGTTTATGAAAAACTGGAATATTTCCGCAAAGAAAATGCTCACGTCGAAAGTTCACTTGTTGCTAATGGTTTGTAAAATGTAAAAGCTTCGAATATTGATCTATCTGTGTGTGACGTCACGTTTTATGGCAACGAAAATAAACATGGAAGTTGTTATTGAATGTAAACAAAACAAAAATACTGATTTTTCCATGCCATTTGACTTACGTTTGAAATGCAAACAAACAACGTGTAAATACAAATGATACGCTTTATTTCTGACGGTAAATATGTAAATTTATTGAGATACATACTCACTACTTACTGTATTCTTTATTTGTTTTGTGATCGATCATTTGAATGTGTTTTTAAAAAATATTGACAATTGCCGGAAATTTAAGTTCAATATTACGTAACAAAGTAAATTAACATGAAAAATATCAGTGATTTTATTTTTATACCCGGTATTTGATTATCTGACAACGTTGTGCGCGTAAATTTACATATTTGATTGAGTCGTATTATTTTAGAAAAAATATTAAACATTTATAATTCTATCTTAATTGAACTTATCGAAACTATGAATAGTAAAAGTGTCATAATACTCAAAATGTCAAGAAAGAATTTTTGTGTCATAATTCTATAAAATTGTGTAAACTCTTTAAAATAGTATTGTTTTATTATAATAGATCAACCATAGTCTACTTAATAATAAACATTTTTACATTACGACTTTATATAACCAATAATTTATTATTTAAGTTAGCATGCAAATATTGAGGAAACGCTAATGTGTTTCAGTATTATGGTATCTTTGTAGAGATCGGCATAATGTCCCCGCTGTAATATAAGACAATAAAGCTGATCTAACCATCACATCGAGAGGAAACATTTAAACTCAACAGAGACTCGCGACTACGTTGTCATAATACAATATGGCACTCGGCTCAATGTAGCACGGACTGAAAACGATGGAAATGCAGGAACAGGATGCTGGCATAACTATAACTGAATAGCCCAGCGTCAATTGGATTTCAGCTTGTATGGGGTATGGAGTAACCTATCTGGCTGTAATTACATCATCAATCACAGGTGCCGCGTGCAGCGAGACGTGACCCCGACCCTGCACATTGCCCGCCCGGCCCGCAGGCGAAAATAGACAACAGTGGATTCGCACAACGTGGATGCTGAACCTTTGAGCATACGGCTTTGAGGGCTCACGTTATCTGAACGGTTTGCATTGTTCGTGTTTATCATTGTTTGTTCTATAGTTAGGGGTCTTTGTGGTTTACGGGCGAATTTCACTAATACAGTTTAAAATACCAGGATGAGATTCCCGTAGCGTTATAACAACGTTTGATGTTATTTGTTATTGATGCATAAATTCCAATATTGGTAAGCGTTTCATGTTGAATGATTGGATTCAATAACAAAACCTGTCGTTATGTGGTAAAAATATAATTTTTAAATAATTTAAAATACAAAATGTTTGAACGGAAAAGTCAATAAAGATACGTATAATTGAGCCACCGAGAAGTGAAGTGGAGTTTTCTATAGGAATTTTGAGTAAAATCACTTATTTACTTGGTGTTTTGGTTGATTGAATATTATTCACTTAGGGAGATAGTACCATTTCAGTGCATGTTTAGTGAGGTTACGTCATTTATACAATACTTTAAGACATATAGAATATTTTAACGCATCTAACTCATTTGTGCACTAAAATATCACTTGGCTCACTTTATCTCTCAGGGGTTCAATTACATATACGACTTATAGGAGTGCTTGATTATAAATATACTTAAAGGAGAGCTTGATTAGAAATATCTTTACTTGAGTGTGTGTGAATCAAGTTAATGACCTATAAATACACAAACTAGATTAATTTGATATTTGAACACATATATAATAAATGGCAAAATAAAAATATGTATTGGAAACTTTGTGATGTTTGTATTGTAATCAAAATATATCCAAATTCAGAATATGTAACTAAATGGCATAGAAGGACGCAGGTTTGATATATTATTTCGGACGGAATAGTGAATAAAACTGGATTGAGACGAATATAGTAAAATTGACGTCATAATTTATACGCAGAAAACGTAAGATATTTATTCAAAATCTCTGTATTGATTTGTTCCACAAATCATTCTTTGAAACTAATATTTATTATTGAACAGGATTTTGGAATACATATTTAGCAATCTCAATTGTAAACAGAATCGAATGATGAATTTTGGTAATAAATAAAATCAAAACGTCTGATGGAATTCGTGATGTATTTATATATTGTATTAAAAAAGCAAATACCAAATAAAGAATATCGTAAGAAGTCCTAGGAAATACTCGTTGGACACTTTCAAAATGTCCTCAGATTGAAAGGTCTCTAAACAAATATGAGCTACGAGTTAGCGTGTATGTAAAAAAGATTTTATTCCTTTTGTAATATTCCAGGTAAACAGAATCGCTCAAAAAGGACATGTTGTCACAGGGAGCAATACATTGTGTAAACGCGTGTGGGTGTACAACCTGAAGTCTGCTCCGGGCCTACAAGGTAAGTGGAAAAATAATAAAGAAAAGGACAGGAAAGAAAAATCGGTTCTCTTTAATTTAAAAAAAAAAAACGAGAAGCAAGTGTTGCGCATCTTGACTTAATAAAGTAAATTGATTTTTATCTAAAAATGTTCAATCCAAAATAAGTAATTAATAATGGAGTTGAGCTGAAAGTATAAAGTTTTATTTTCGGAGTTGTATAAAGTCAATCGTTTTCCAATTCATATAATATATGCCGCTTTATTCGATTGCGTTTTTGGTATTATCGAACAAAATACTCATTTCAAACGAGTAATAAAATGTATTACTTGTATACAGTGGGTCTTCAATAATAATGAAATGAAAAAGTTTCATTTAGTTAGATAACTATATAGATACTATCAGTGAGCTTGGAAGAGTTATTCGGAAAATAACAAAAAGGCATCATGCTTAATTTCAATCATTTGCCATGTTTATCTTTGAATTAAATTATTAAGCGAGACATTTCGAGATCTAATTATGTAAAAAATACCAATAATTAATATAAAAACCAAAGTTTTAGGAATAAAAAAATAAATAAAAATAATAAAACATTTTTAGTACTTTTTCCACATAAAATTTATTAGATCAGGACCGGTTTCGCTCATCGCGAGCATTATCAACTGATAAGAAAAATACATAAACAGTGATATTTATACAAATTTAAATTGAAATAAAAAGGTGTAAGCAACTATTAACAATTTAAAGGATTAACAAATTACATTATAATTACACAAGATTAAAATGCTTAACACCCATAACAATTAAAAAATCATCATCAAAGAATAATAAATCTAAGTGGCAAACGATGTCAATTATGAACACAATTAAAATTTGGGAAATATTTAAGCAAAGTAAATATCCTAATGATGTAAATATCCTGATATGTAAATATCATCATTAGGATATTTACTTTGCTTAAATATTTCCCAAATTTTAATTGTGTTCATAATTGACATCGTTTGCCACTTAGATTTATTATTCTTTGATGATGATTTTTTAATTGTTATGGGTGTTAAGCATTTTAATCTTGTGTAATTATAATGTAATTTGTTAATCCTTTAAATTGTTAATAGTTGCTTACACCTTTTTATTTCAATTTAAATTTGTATAAATATCACTGTTTATGTATTTTTCTTATCAGTTGATAATGCTCGCGATGAGCGAAACCGGTCCTGATCTAATAAATTTTATGTGGAAAAAGTACTAAAAATGTTTTATTATTTTTATTATAATGCCATTCCACCAAGTATTGACAGTGAACACCTTAAAAGTGAAAAAAATAAATTTCACTGTATGTATTTACAGATAACAATGTAACATGTTCTGGTGATACATGGTTTTCTCCTTTAATGAAAAAGCTTCTTTTGATTAGCGAAGATTTTCGCGGTATTTTATAAAGATTTAAAACATATTTATAGTGACACGAAAATGATGAAATTTTGTTAATAGACAATATAAAATTCGCATGATTATTGGATTAAAATATCAGCGTATTTTTTTTAATATTATCATCACAAATATACAAAAACCTGTATCTTCTTCTTTACGCGTTACTAAGAAAAGAGACAACGTATTTCATAGCTGCTTTTCTCAAGAAACTGTGCAGATCCCGTTATCAATAATTGAATGAATAAATAAAAATAATTTAAATATACTGTTTTGCGAATTTTTTACTCGAAAAAAAGTCGAACAATAGAGAATAATGAGTGTCAAAAAACTTGGTAGGCTAGAAAAAATGTTAATATAAAACCGAATGACAGAGAAACAACGGACAGACGAGCGCATTTAATAAAATAAATGAAATGCTTTCAAGCGGAAACGCAAGTTGGATGCTGGCGAAGAGTGCGGGGGGGGGGGGGGGGCGCTCTCGGAGGTGGCGTTTGGGGAGGGCTTGGAGAGCAAGCGTCCCCGCGGGACAGTTCATAATATACCGAACGCTTCATTCCGTCGGTTCGCAAAATAAACATGCATAAAAGATCCGACATTATATTTTCAACGAATCGCTTCAGTACATATGGTAAAAATAACTTCTAATGTCATTACTAAGCTCGACGCTTAATATCCATCTTTAAAATGAAAATTTAAGATTTTTTTATGAATACAACATTGTATAAAAACCTGTACGCAGTAAATTTTTATTTATTTTATGTTTGAAACGTTGTCCTATCTATGCCATAGTTAGAATAAAATAAATTCTAATGAATCATTATAAAACTAGTAAAGTTCGCGTTCTAGTTTACCAAAACATATAATCGTCTTCAAACTTAAAAAAAAATATTTTGAATTATTCGTCACATAAACATTTTGCAAAAAAAAATGTTTTTAATATAAATAAAATAGGCAAACTACGAATATTCTTATAATTTTTTTTAATAACAGCGATTTTTTTTACGCTAACGTTATTTACATTAAAACTAGATCTTACTTCTGGGAAATTATAAATACTGTTATTGAAAATTACTTATTTTTTAGTTTTCTTTTCAAAAAGTTTCTACAAATCGCGTGTTTTATTATCTAGTAGTTTAGTATTTGTAATTATTATTCGAAAAGATATTCACACGTAGTCCCAAAGTAAAAACAACAGTTGGTTTCATAAATTGAAGCTACATTCTCGAGCAACATTTTTTTATTTAAATATTGTAAAAATAGATTCCAGTTGTAGGATAGAAATACGTTACAACATGAAATTGATCGGGCTTTACGAATACTTTGAAAGCACAGTTCGTACTAATGAAATTAAGAAACGAGTCGGTAAATTTTATTGGAAGGAAGAAAATAATATCGTTTGAGACAGAATAGCGAATGCTTTGTCAAACTAAGCATAAATAATGAAATTGGAATCGGGTTTTGTTTATCTCACTTGTGGCAATCTCTGCGACATTTTCAGATTTATGTTTAATTTGGCATGAGGCTGCGCGAAACCGAAATGACGCCAGCAGATGCCGCTAAATGTATATAAGAATTGATGCGAAATATTTTCGCATTTGCTTCGAAAACTTTGCTGCAAATTACCTACCATGAACTCGGATACTTTCTTCCGTTAAAGGTCAAAGTAAATTGCTAAAAGTTAAGAAGATTGCTGAATGAGATTTTCAAACCGAATTTATGACGTTTTTGTTCAAAATGGTTTTCAACAATACTATCACCGAGTACTTTCCCGTAAATTTATGAAAATAAACAATAATTAAAAAAAATATTTAAAAATTGATGATGTTTAAACAAAGCATACTTTCCAATAAGCGATTGTATCTTTACACAGAGTGGAATATAAAAAAAAAATTATAATATCTGCCCATACATACACATAATTTTAGCGGTCAATAATTAACTTAAGTATTTTTGAAATTTTAACAAATAGTATTATTTTTCATAGTATAAATTAAAGATAAACATATTCAAACAATATAAGTGCAACATAAATTAATATTAAAAAGGATGATCCAACATTTTGCTTGTGTCGGCTCTCACAAATAATTGAATCGATCGTGACGAGCGAAACTATAATAAAACACGTATAATCAGTACAAAAAGTGTTTTATTTGCATATTTATAAAAGTGCCTTGTGAACATCTTAAAAGTGATACATCATAGATGTTTCTTTAAATTGAATACAAAGATAAGTCACCGGTACATGAATAAAAGGATCGGTGACATGATACTCGAATAAGTAGCAGATATAACGAGCATGAACAACCAAAATGTTTGTTATTTGAGAAACAGAAAGAGTCCAACCAAACAAGATGTAGGGGACTGAGAAGCTGCGTGTACATACATAACTGTTTCAAGATTCCACTGGAGTACGGCGAGGACCAAGCAAGGCTCAGGAATTATTGATGAAGAAAACAAAATATATCATTGGATATTGAAACGGAATGGGTAATGAATGCTGTTTAAATAAGTAGATGATTCACTTTTAATGTGTTCACTGTTGATATTTTGTGAAAACTCAATATTTTAAATACTACTAAAGTACTCGTTTGTAAATATATATATGTATATATTTTTTTATCTCTGTATCAATATATATTCTTTTATCAGTTGAAAATGGTCGTAATGAGTGAAACCGTTTCAGATAATAATAAATAATTGTGGAAAAAGTAATAAAAGTTTTATAATAATTTAAGCAGATTTAAGTATTATTTTTCTCCAATTGATTCAGGTATTATATCATAATATGAGAATAGATAAAATAAATTTATTCAAAAAATTATCTGTTATAAAGAAATCGAAGTAAATTCTCAAACGTTGTTTGAAATAAAGTAAATTGTGGCAAACATTTCCTACGACGTGAAAACTCTCTTTCATTACAATGTTTGCAACGAATATCTTATTATCTCGCGAGCAATTATTTGGCCGTGGGAATATGAGAAGTTACAGCGAGCTAGGGGAAAACTACCGGAAATCCCGGAAGGGTACATGGAAATATGCGGGAAGTTTGGAATCACGGTTCCGGGAATGCATTCAAATTTTCCTCATCTAAATTTCATTTGATAGTTGAAATCGTTCTTTGCATTTCCAACGTAAATTTAAATGGAGAGTAAATAACTATTTCATTAAAATTTAAAACGAGATGTTTTTGTCCGTTTACTGAGAGAAATGAGATATACGATTTCTACGTTGGTATTCGATTAAAACACTTATGGATGATAATAAGTAAAATATCAAAAATAATTAAATTAAAATAATTATCATACATCAAGAATATACTCGTTAATAAATTATCGGCAGACGTGTTGATATATAAGTTGAATTTATGATGGGCTTAGATCGTTTCAATAATAAATCGCAAATTATACAAGTTTCACACTGTAAAATCAAATAAGAGGTTTTTCAAAGAATTAACAAACTATCGCAAATATTCCCATGAATATCTTGGAGAAATTTTTGGATAGCCATCGAAAAAGTAACGATAAATAGTTGAGAGGGTAAGTAAAATAATAAAAAAAATATGACTTTACTGATAAGTATTAGGAAAAATGAAAGTCTGCTTACAATTATTGTTTTCCCATGAAAAACTACCCAGATATTGTACGACAATATGTTTTACCAAGTTGTATGGTGTTGGATTAATTTTTGTAATATAATAAAAATAAATAAAAGAGAATAACTAAGCTGACAAATTATTGATGAATTCTGTATCGGCATATAAAAAAGATTTCACGGAATATCACATTCAAGTCGAAGACGAGACATTTGCAAACCTAGAACCTAATGCAAACAAGAAACAAACAAACATAATGCGAATACAAATAGAAAGCTGTAAAAGAGTAGATGTAAAGAAATTCGCTTCACAGAATAAGTGACTAAGTATCCAAAATGTTGATGATCTAACACGGCACATGATAGAAATATAGTGTAATTAATAATAATGGGTAGAGGCTAAGGAATAAATTAATTAGATCGTTCGTTGCCGGTATTACGCCAACGGCCGATATCAGTTTACTTTATTGAAAGAACGTTTTCATCGCAAAAATTGCATAATACCCAGCGTCCCAACGGAAACAATTTCCGCTGCATTTCCCGCCTGAGCTGCGCGAGCTGATTTGCATGCATGTGTCGATGTGACACATAAAATGCGGTCGCGTCGCGCAAATCCAAACGCGCGCGACTTGATTAGATCGAGGGGATGTCAGTTAAAAGCATGTGCTTGACAGTGAAATACACGTCGCACAGTTTAACATAAAAGCCAATTTATATTGATTATATAATTAAATAAAAATACGATCAACATTGATAAAATCATAAAGTATAAAATATATATAAATATATTGTATTTGTTAATATGTTTTTTTGTAATAACTATCAATTGACAAAAAATGAGGAATATTTTAGTGATGGTTTTGATCTGTAGAGTAGGTTTTCATTTAATCTATTCATTAATGGATAAATAATGAAAAAGCGAAATAATTAGTTTCAACGATTATATCATATCGACGGTGGAAAAGAAAAAGGACGTAACCGACACATATCAAATTTTACAGGAGGAGCAAAGAACGTGTTTTGATGATTTTGGGCCATATGCAAATTATGAATTATACACAACCTTGAAGTGCACGGATACATCTAAACTGGTGTTTAATTGACATAATCTAATATTAATTTAAGAAATTGTCTCGGAAAAACCTTTATTTCAGTCTTTTTTCTTGGTTTTAGTTTTTTTAATGTTCATATTTTTCAAACTTAAAAGTTAAATTTAGATATTAATTCGGCATTTGCAGCTTGCATCCTTTTGATAGAACGTGTATCAAGTTTAATACATTGTGATTATCGAAAAAAAACTGTAGGCTACGTCCTTTTTCCTTTCCAGAGTCAATATGGTTGATAATTATATGGGCACCAAGTATTCGTCAAAAAATTGCTTAAATATGTTTTTGTCCACTTTTAAATACTTACTTAGTAAGAGGAAACTTATAAACAATTTATTTAGTTTTAAAATATAATTAAAACAATTTTTTATTACACCCAGTAGACGTAATAAATGCTTTGGCTCTTTGATGAGCATCTTATTTTTTAAATTGATGTTGATAACTGTGTCATTCCACCGGCTGTGTTATTAGGTGTGCTTGTGACAGTTATTTCGTATTTTTTAGAAATATTAAAACTACCTCTAGTGTAGATATAAAAAATAAAATAATTATTTAATACTTTGATTGAAATTTTTCATGCATTCTGTGATTAAGAAAGATCACTCAAATCGATAATCAAAATGCTTAATGACACAGCACATTTGGTAATCATATCATGAAGTTGATACATATACAAAATCAAGCCAATCTCTAATATCTAAAAATATAATTTCAGAAATATTGTAAAAAAAATTCACAAACCAAAAAATGTCTGTTTTTTTTGTAAAAGTCTTGACGATGAACGAAATGTAGTTGACATAATACAAAAAAAATGATCGTTGAAAGGTTACAATAAATTGAAATATGAAAAACGGTTAAAAATCATCCCAAGCATTTTTTTGATGTTTTGAATAATCGTGCTTTTTAAAATTGTAAATAACCAGACAAATAACGTTTTCGATAAATCGCTATTAAAGCAGGAATCTCGGTTGATTTTTAATTAAAAATCCTGTTTACAAATATTTGACATTTTTCATCGTGGCATCCGATGCGCTGCAGAGAAAACTCTAATAACCGTTTGATTTCATCGGCAATATTGTTTGAATTTTAGAATATAAAAACAGCCGTAAACGCTTGGAATATTTATGCAATTTTTTTACTGTAAAGTGAAAAACGGTGTATCTTTAATTAAAATCTACTGATTATATTTCATGAACCAAAAAAAGGTAAATATTTTTATCAATACGAAAGATAAGTCGACAACTATTGCCACGAGGAGCGTAATTTAAATTTTGAAAATTATAATTTCCATAAAAATATTATGCAATACATGCTGTAATGTAGGTGTAAAGAATATTTTTAAAGTATTTCAAGTGCGGAAATGTTCTGCGCAAACATGGTTACCTCGAGTAGGACGTGAAAATTATACCATACATTACGGCCTAGTTGAGGACAAGCTATGCGTATATTTTTGTAAAATTATAGCTGTTATATCGATATCATACAGTATAAATATCAGATTCAGCAAAGATATTGCTTTTCCGAAAATATACCAATTTATATGGGTAATCAATATCAGAAAAATTGATCCCATAGAAATGAAGGAGAGCTTAGTAGTAGATTATAATGGCAATATAATGTTCTTATAAAGTAGATGGTACTTAAAACTCAGTCATTTAAAAGTAAATGGAGCTTTAACTCCTGGATCGCGTTAGTGCCGAAGTTTTTAGATTCTCCTTTATCGCTGATGTTTGGTTGTTTACATTGCTTTTCCAACGTTGCCGACAGAAGAGTTGTGATCGTTTCAGAGGTGAGGAATCCATAGTGAAGCTAGTTCAAGTGGACATTAATTATACCTCCCCATATACTATACACATGCGCATACATAAACACATACGAACATTAATATGTCAACTGAAGATTTATTTTCATGATGCCAAGGGTTGTGTATATTAGTTGTATTAATTTGAGTTTCGACGTAATTCTTACATTTCCAAAGACCTTTAAATGTAAGGCAATGATACACGATAGACAGGTCTACTTACAATACGAAATACGCAATAATAATTATCTCATACGAACTCAATATCCTCGAAAATTATGTAACTTTTAAGTGGTGTATGAAAATTTAGCCCTAACTTATAACAACATTTTGAAATAATTGTTTTATATCAAGATATCATGTTACTTGCTTGCCGAAAACTTACTTCTATCACGAACAAAGGAATCCGAATAAGCAAAAACTTTCAAACAAGCTACTGCTGTAGATTTTATAACGAGGAAATACGAAAATTATCAGTTAGACAAGCCCGACTTCGACGTTTCAAAATGTCAGTTGAGTTCGTGAAAAATAAACTAAAGTCCCCCCTTTGCCAAACAAGGTAAAGATTTTTTAAAAATAAGTATGTTCAAAGATAGTTATGAGAAATATCTGGGATTTTTATTAAGTAAATCATGAGTCTGGCAGAAGCAAACAAAAATTTCCGGCTATTAGAAAATAATATTCTTTTAAAAAACTATCTTTTTTTTAAAAAAACACATGTATCACATCCTTATAACCAATGAAATATTTTTACAAGTAAGGCCCGAGACGCTGCCTTGTCATGTTGTTAGTTGCTAGAAAAATATTGCTCAAATGAACGTTATAAATAAAAGTCGATTTGTTTAAATTTTCATGTAACGCCGTTAGCGATTAGAATCAATACTAACCATTATTTTTATTCAATCGTAATAGTGATTTAATTGAGATCGCTTTTTGTTGCTTTTAATCGATTCCTACCATAAATCTTTTGAAAAAACAATTAAGTAGATAGAAACTTTTCGCTTTTTATTTTTTCTGTAACAAAGCAATCTCGAAAGAGCTGTGTTTTATAGATAATTAAAAAAAATGCAATGACATGGAAAACTGATAACACAAAGAACTTCCATTTGATTAAACATAACAATAATTAAATTCTTTGTAAAAGTCTATCTTCTCAACGGGTACAGCATTAAACGAACGCCACTGAACTAACGATGCTTTGTAATGGGAGAACATCTTTCAGGAAAGCTCAACAAAGAGAAGCTGCCGACGTCATGCCTTTTTGATAACGAACACAAGCGAAACCGTGTTTTGGTTCAGCAAAATGTCCAATTGTTTATTGCACAACGACTAAATGTGCATCAAAGAACGCACCGTGAAAGAAGTAACATTACAACGTTGTTATTATATTGTACACGATCCAACAGTATAACGTTTATACAAGAAAATACAAGTTATCGTTACCTGAAAGTCAAAAGAGATTTTCAACATGAAAATAAATGTTTGAAACATTAAATGCGTATTTTTTATTTTTCTTATTTAATTCGACGAAAAATTCAGCAAAACGCCAAAAAAGACATTCTAGAACTAAACTTATTTTTATTTTATTTGTTACAGTATTATTACATGCTTTATCCGAGAGCAGTTAAAAATAATTGTTGGTATTGTTTTTGACATAAAAAAATATAAATACAATAAAAATTCCTCTTTTGATGATTTTAGATAGCCTTTGAAATTATTATTAGTGACTTTTCTTCTACATAACTGTTTTTTTAATGCGATTAAAAATTACTATCACGTATTGTATTGCCAATACGTGATAGTAATTTTTAATAATAGTAATCAATACGTGGTTTTAGACATTTTAATTGTTGTCAATTTAGTGTCACTTATTCATAGTTTGTAAATAATCGTTTTTTTTTTAATACTTAAATTCTCAATAGTTTTTTAAACTAATTTTTATAAACAACCCTGCATTAATATATGTTTTTGTAGGTTGAAAATAATCGCGATGAGCGAATCTAGTTCTGGTACAAAAGAATGTTATATTTGTAATTATTATACATTTCACCAAATATTGGCTTTTATTCAAATACCTTTGACGTTGCAAAGTACTCTTAGCTTCCTATGCCCATTTGGATATGAATCGATAAATAGCTATGTTTATCAAATTTTGATCTTGTCACTCAGCTTAGGCAATCGATAAAAATGACGCCTTGGTTATTCATGCCGTCTTGTTTTTAATCAATTGAGTAAATTTTTAAACGGTACGGAATAAAATATAAGATACACACAAAATTTCGAAGAGAAACGGAAAAGTAATAAAAATAGTTTTCAATATAATTCCAATAACAAACGTATTTCGAAAAGTAGACGAAATGTAATTTTCTACGTAATGTGTGAACTTACGACACTAATTGAAATAGTATTTATTTAATGTACGGTATTTAACGCCTAGAAGTAGTTCATTTAACGAGTTAAGTTAGTGAAAAACAAAGTACTTAGCTTAGAAGTTTGCGTGCTTCTAATTCTAGAGATAGTAAAAAATTCATAAATTTGTACATCGAGTTGTATGTAATATATAATAAAATTACATAGAAGCAGTGTAACAGAGAAAATCTTGTAATTAGATTTTACCTCCCCTACAACACGTTGTTCAATTTTTTATTTTTTATCAAGAGAGTGCCTTAACAAATAAATCGATTATAAATTTTCAATTTATCTCATACTGTATTCTCATAAAACACATGTATATTTGTCATCTGAGATCTATTTCCGAAACAAAGGAATTATTTTGGATTATGAAGTACAGAAATGAGATATTGATGGAAACATTGTCGAGAATAAACTGATTATTAATGACCAGACAGATATATTTGTAATATTTCTTCTTACGCAGTAATTAATGGAAGTTTAATTAATTATAATTTGGCATTATTTATTATGTTGTGTCTAGAAAACATCAACTAAAGTTATCATCTACGATAAATAAAGGTTATATTAACATGTAATACATATTTTTATACTTGAAATTATAAAAGACAGCAAATATTGACTAAGGATGGTATTATAACCTTTGTATAATGATTTGGCCAATTATAATCCATTGTATTAAGTATATTTATAATGCGTTTAGCTTGAAATATATCGTTGGTATAAAAGAGAAAATAACTAAGTCTATGTTTTTAGGATATTGCACTATTTGACATCCTATAAATATTGAGTGCCATAATATACGCCCGTAAACGTCAAAAAATAAATAAATGTGAATACAATATGATAAGGTGTTTTTCAATTGATGACATTTGTTAACACGTTTCTTTTGAACATTACATAATACTATTTTACGCAAGGTATAATGTGTATTTACAATATTAAAAAACAAATTAAAAATTCAACAATTTTATAAGGATACCTATCTATTTAAAAAAATGTATATTTCTATGCAATAACCATCCATTTTTATAAAAATGGCATATGATAACAAATGTCAATGACTGTATTAAAAAATATACTACCACTCGAGTTGCTAGGAATGATTCCATTTAATAATATTACACACATTTAAGATCTAAAAATAAACATATGAATTTAGATCCAATTGGAAAAAAAATCGTTTAAAAACAAAAAAGTTTTCAATCATTCACTTAAAACAGCAATTTCTCTATCACAAACATCAATGAAAAAACATTTCATTTGTATCCCAAAAAAATAATGTTATTTAAGTGTGTAATTTGTGACATGATGAAATCTGGCTACGGACCATTGAAGCGTACCAAGACGCCAATAACAAATAAAATAAATTGTCGACATATATATTCGTATAGAAAATTAAGTCGAGAGAGTCTCTATTGGAAAGAAGAATAGCAAATCTACCAAAAAGTAAATTACTTTGTTTGGGAAAGTGAGCTTTTAAATGATTGAGACAGATTGAAACCAACTTCAGCAATTCCTCTCTCGACTTTCATTATATTACGCAATGGTTGTGAAATAATAGACATTCAGATCAATGAAATAATTACGAACAGGAAATTAAGAATATTTCAAATAAAACTACGGTAAGAATAAAAAAATATGATTAAAAGTACTGTCTTGTATAATGTTTTATGGACACGTTAGAAATATAAAAAAAAACAAATTATATTTCGTTTATTGATGAACCAGTTAAAATATTTAAAAACTTTAACGCATTCAAATCTAGCTTGAAATATTTTTAAACTATTATCGGGTCCTACTTTTTTCGATCGATTTATCGATTTCTGTTCGAATGCATGGGTGTTTGTGATGTCTAAATTTCTCTTCCACCCTTCCCATTCTTCAATAATTAGGCGTAGTGAGAGCGATTAGTTAACTACTAGTCCTGTCCAGCCTTATCCTTTTATCCCTTCTAATTTTGTTCCCTTTTTAAATTGGAGAAAATTGGTTTTTAGTCTGCAAAATACTACTTATCCAAAACTGTTATGGAAAAGAAAATGAAACGCTGAATAAAATCATTAATAATTAAGCCTCGAAATAGGTGTTTTTTTAAATCCATGTCCGCTTTCAATGTAGAGCATATTGCTTCGTAATGAGAGTATCTCAATAACAGTTTAATTACCTGTTAATCAGTTGCTCAACCTCTCATTATTGAAAAAAAAGGAATCTACGGATTTGGCTAGGACAGAACTATTAGTTAATTAATTGCTCTTACTACATACTGTTAATTTAAGGATTGAATGGTGGTAGGAGTGGATTTTTTAGACATCACAAACATATGTCTTCAAACAGAAATTGATAGAAAAAATGCTGTTCGTACTGGGACTGAGATCCACCATGTACCAGAAAGAAGTATACAACTAGAATACAAATGATGAATTTATCAAATTAATTTTTTTATTCATCACGAAAAAGATTATTATTTTGTATATAATAAGGTGAGAAAGTTTTTTATTCTATATAATAAGATGCGATTTTTTATGCAAATTTTATCAATGAAAATTATATTACTGGTAATGTTAAAGGGAATAGGATTATTTTTAAGCGAAAAAAATCTTTTTTTTATTGATATTGATGTACATATATTAATTATGAAAAAATAAATATTTGAAGCCTTTATAAGTAGAAGTTTTTCATACTCGTTTATTTCGAGGAAGCTAAAAAAAACCATTACGTTATTATATTATCTGCAAGATACAAAAGGAAAAAAAAACATTTTGCAATATAACACAGAATAAAGAACGGATGTATAACGGTGGAAGAAAGATGAGTACTGCGTTATTAAATTGGCGTCTGATAATAATTATTGTTTCCGTGCAATGAATCGGTATAAATGAATTATCTCTGATATAATGTAATAATTGATGAAGTTATTTACGGAAAGCGAGTACAGAAAAAGCAATCAATTAGATGGGTACTTTGATTAAAACTTTTGATAGAAAGTAGCGCTCGCTTTACGAAGAAAACATTTTACTGGATATTTTATTGTATTTTTGTAAAAGTGAGAAGAATGAGCTCGTTGCATTGTATAGAGAATTTTATGTGCTTGTAATAACAGTTAACAGAAAAGCGTATAATAAGCGCGCCTTCGAATCATAACGCTGAAAATTTTCATTTTATGAAGTAAGTATAAAATACATTTGCAATTGTGAGTAGAATTTCGTGTCACTGGTAATAAAACTGTTTACCAAATACAACGAAGGATTTCGTTTTATGAATTGAGCTGTCCATTATTAAGATGTTAAACATGTTTATATATTTCGAAGGAGCTGAGTTCTTCCGAAGGTGGAAAAATACCTTCACACAGTGGTGATTGAAAGTTATGAATTCTAAGTGGAATGCATCAGACCGTTGGATTTATTGCTACACGTAAAAGAAAGCTTTATATAATTTGAGAGAAGTGTCATCAGAAAGTGGCTAAGAACAAGCAGTGGATAAGAAATTTGTTACGTTAGTATTCATGTTTTTCTTACATTCGCTTGTAATTACAAGTGTAATATTATAGTATATAAATTAAGTAATGTACATGGCTATGGCATGTTTAACATTTAAGGATATTAATGCAAACTTAATAATGAATTATTGTGAAGTATTCAATGACTAAAACTAAGAAAAACTCCTTACGAATACTGATTGTTCAGTTAACAAACGTGTTTAAGTCTTATTAAGAATTGTTCATTATGGAATACTAAACTTGAAAAGTTTATATTAACTTGATCAATCCTTGGCTGTCTGTAGAGATTTATTTGGAGGCAACTCTTTTGAAATTCAACCGGAAAGTTGTGTGTACAATATTGTAATCGGCCACCTGTGCAATGGGTACTTGGACTTCTCGGTTTCTCTAATCATGGGAGCGATTTAAAATACAAACCAAAATAATATTTATCCCCTAAATAATAGTCTTATGAATATGATAACAAATATAAGTCACTTTTAAGGTGTTCACTGTCAATACTTGGTGGAATGGCATTATAATAAAAATAATAAAACATTTTTAGTACTTTTTCCACATAAAATTTATTAGATCAGGACCGGTTTCGCTCAACTTCGAAAAACACCAAATCATCATTAGGATATTTACTTTAGTAATGTAGTGTTTCACTTTGTGTAAAAATTTCCCAAATTTTAATTGTGTTTATAATTGATATCGTTTGCCACTTAGATTTATTATTCTTTGATGATGATTTTTTAATTGTTATGGGTGTTAAGCATTTTAATTTTGTGTAATTATAATGTAATTTGCTAATCCTTTAAATTGTTAATAGTTGCTTACACCTTTTTATTTCAATTTAAATTTGTATAAATATCACTGTTTATATATTTTTCTTATCAGTTGATAATGCTCGCGATGAGCGAAACCGGTCCTGATCTAATAAATTTTATGTGGAAAAAGTACTAAAAATGTTTTATTATTTTTATTACAAATATAAGTATCCAATATCAAAGATGTGTTATCTAGTTAATTAAATATAAAAGTGCAGTTAATGTTTTATTTTATTTGCAAGAAAACAAGCAGGTAGAATCAGGAAAAGCGCAGAAGACTGTATAAAAAAAAATAAAAAAGCTTTTTGACATTATCACAGAGGAGAATTTTTTCCAGGGACATCGCAAAATGGTTGACAAACTCAACAGAAATAGTGGTTTAAATCTCTTTGTGAAATTCTAGAGAGAATGTTAAGTACGTAGCTTTAAGAAGGGAAAGAGTATATATTTTATACAAAATTAAAAAAAAACGGGCATTCACAAAGGTAATGTAAAAAACCTTCGCCGGCCATTAAACATCGTTAAAGATTTTTACATACTACAAAATATAAATGTTCAGTATAAAAAATGACATTTTAATTATTTATTTAAAAATGGAGATTTTTCTAAAATTATATTATTTCACTGGATCCAAATAATATAAAAGAACTTAACGAAAATATAAAGACTTGATTTACGGCAGAAGAGGAAATATATTTTAGTTTTATTTAGTACAAGGATAAGATGTTTTATGTGACAAATATTTTCAAGAACGGCCTCTGATAAAACAGGTATAGATATTTGAAAACAATGAATATGTGGAATAAGACTACAATTTTAGTAATTCATCATTAGGATTTTCTTTCAATCCATCATAAAGTTTCGATATAACTAACAGATTATTATTCACCTAATATGAAAGCAAGTATAAAACATGACAATAAATATAATTATTTCATTTAGAAAACATTTTAGTAAACCTTCTAAGGTCTTTCGATATGAATACAAAAATATATTGAAAAAGGTATTCGAGCCACTCGATAAAGGATTTGCAAGCACTATCGTGAGGGATGAAAAACTTTTTCATCAAACTGTGTTTCTAAAGGGTAGTTTCCTAACTCGTTTAGCAGTAGATTTTCAATGTTTTGGAACTTCTCGTGCGATGGGAAAAATATAAAAAAATGTCATTGAAAATATAGATTTCTTCAAAACACGTCTAACGCTTAATGATCGAGTTATAAGTTGAATTTTCAGTGATTGTAATATTTCCGATGAATTCAGCAGTGATTATATAGAAATTTACTTTTAATTCTAAAAGAATGAGTTGTTATTAGTTCTTTTAGAAGCATCATTAAAAAATATTCAAATGGTAAACTTATTGAGTGTATTCCGTTTATTATTAGACGCATTAGAGGATTGAGGAAAAATAGAAAAGAATTACTCCTCATACGTTGATAATGTTGAGAAGCGAGGAGAATCCTAACTGAAATTATATTAACGATTAGAAATCATACGTTATATGAAAATATTAAGCACTAAGAATTGACTGCTGGCAATTATAAATAAATCTCTAACACAATTTTAATTAGCATTAATTAATCGATATATGATCCTTATAAACTAGTAACTGCCGTTGGTGATAAACTATATTAAAACGCTAATATGCTAATTGATTTTTAATAGGCAAAGAGATAAAATTATATACAACGCAAATGTATATTTTGATATTGATGATATGATAGCGTGGAATAATCATATAAAACTATGATTACCTTCCCACCGAATGAATCTACGCAATAAAAAGATAAATTACTGGCACACTCCGCGTGTAATTAATTGATAAAAAAATTATACTGGGTCGTGTCAAATACCTTTTAATGAATAGGCTTTTGTGAGTAAATGATTTCGTGCCATAGTACGTTGCGTAAGCCGACATAGCCAGTTGCGTAACTTAAAGTTCTAGTTTAGCTAATACACATTTTAAATAGTAATATACGGAAACGTAAAATGAATGACAAAAAAAACACGCAACGTATGATTTTTCGAAAACTTGACGAAATTAAATTACATATAGCACGAATTATTCTAATGTTCTTTGTAAAAGGTCATACAAATTATTCAACTTAAAAAAGCTTAAAATGTCCTCATATCAAGAAAATCTCAATAATGATATTATATGTATGTAAAAACTCAAGCCATCGTCAGAACTATTATGTTTGGTTGAGAAGGTATGTATCTGAAATAGTTATCAGATACATCATATAAATCTTGTATAAAAATACTTATATTATATGTACACCTTATTAATCATTAATGCTACCAAAGAAACACCAATTCAATCAAATAAATATTGCATTGATATTATTATATTAACACGTTTCAATATAAATATACCTTTGTAATAACTGCAACTTTTATTTATTAATATAAGAACCGGTTTCCCTCATGACGAGCATTATCAACTGATCAGTTACAGCAACTACAAATGTATAATTCATTTTTAGAATATAATGCTTTTCCACCAAGTATTGAACACCTTGAAAGTGATTTACATGTTTATTCTTGAGCAATGATTTTTGTTAATAAAAACAATAATCCTTTGTACTTCATTCCACTTTATTTAATATGTCAGGACCGGTTTCGCTCATTGCGAGCATTGTCAACTGATAATTGGTAGAAATGGTAGAATGATAATTGGTAGAAACTTTAAAGTTCTACATTTAAATAACAAGTCTGTCAAACTAGACAAGCAAGAAATCCTAGAAATCAATAGATTCAAATTTTTACCTGATTCAGATCTTTTAAACGATCAAATAATTTTTGCTAGTTCCCCGTTACTTTATCCATTGCATTAGCCCTTGTTAACTATTCTTTTATATAAATTAAAAAAAAAAAAAAAAAAAATATAGATTTCTTTTGTTAGAATTGATATGGTCTTTGAAAAATTTGTTTTTCAGAACCTTCCTGGCTGTCGATTTTGTTTAAGTGATGAATGAACACACCAACTACTTGGAAGCGGGGAAAACATAAAACTATCATTAAGCATATTCATATCATTAAGCATATTCACTTTATTAATGTAGCATTTTATCACTTTGTCAAAAATTTCCCAAATTTTAATTATGTTTGTAATTACTTTCAATCGCATTCTGAATTTATGAATCTGAGATGACTTTTTAATTATATGTTAGATGTGTTGAACATTTTAATTTTGTGTTATTTTAGAATCATTTTAATGTAATTGGCAATTTCTTTTCAATGCCAACTGTTGTGTATAACTTTTCAATTTTGTATAAATAGCATTGTTAAATTATGTTTCTTATCAGTTGACAATGCTCGCAATGAGCGAAACCGGTCCTGACATATTAAATAAAGTGGAATGAAGTACAAAGGATTATTGTTTTTATTAATATAATGCCTTTCCACCAAGTATTGACAGTGAACACCCTAAAAAATGATTTTTGTATTATATTTATGTCTATAAAAAACATTATTTTTTACAATTAATACATTTATTTAATATGATCAGAACCGGTTTTGCTCTTCACGAGAATTTCCCGTTCCGAAACCGGTACGATACTATTAAATAATTGTAAATTACTTGAAAAGAGTGTTTTTTTATTAATATAATATATTGCCTTTACACCAAGTTTTGCCAGTGGACACATTAAACATGATATTTCACATCATTAGGTAGTTATGGCAGTAAATTTCAAATACTGTTTTTTATGAAATTGTATAGAAATCATAAAGCTTACTTCGATGTTTTCTAATGAATGCACTGTTTAAATTTATTTAGTATCGCTAAGAAAGTGCATTTTTTAAAATGAATTATTGAAAATCTGTACATACATAGGTGCCCGTTATACTGTAATCTGTGACTAGCCGTTGTTTTATAAAACCATTTAATATATTAAAAAAACATTTACAAGTAACTAAATTCTCTGATTCTGATTGATTATATTTTAACAAACCAACTATAATAGAAATGTTACAGTAATTAATAATCTTTTGTCTCTACTCCAGTTTAAGTAATAAAATTTTAAATCGATACTCAGCTGCATTGTTTTCATAAGTAAAGTCTACACGTATGTGCTATAAAATTCGTACGAATTCGAAAGTAACATCACTGAAAATATAACTTATTGCAATACAGAAATGTAACGCTCTTCCAAAAGCACGTATTGGTAATAATGAGTGTAGTGGGAACGTCTATAGTAACAACAAGTAGCAAGTATGCAAATATTCCAAGTTATATCTAACTACGGTACGTGAAACTTTGCAAATCTGTAGACAGTAACGTGAGTAACGGATAACGACTATCCAAAGCGATTGAATGGCGACGTATCGACTGTTGAACGTCGTTATACGATTCTGCGCTCAGCAAGAATTCTCAACTACCTTGTCTTCAGTATTTTAACGACTGTCGCCGCTTCAAGATTCTTTGAACGTTACAGGTATCATTTTGTAGCGGAATAGCGGAAGCAGATTTGTTCAATACGAAATAACGTAAGCTGCTTATACCTTCAATTGTCTAGAAACAATGACTTTTGTAAAGTCTTGAAGAGTAGACAAATAATACAGTTTCGTTTCACATACAACAAGAAAAAATGTATTAAATATATCATACATGAAGATTTAGTGACTGCTCATACAGACTTTTGGTGATATATGTATATATAATTTGGTGTGCCCAGTATTAGACACGGCCAAGTCAGTGCCACTTTATTTTTCAGTAGAGCCGAAAGATTGTTTGACTACTTTTTAGCGAAATTGGAATGCAAGTTTAGTAAACACTAAACGTCAATATACTAAACATTAAGCGCTTGCAATCCATACAAAATATTGAATGACATTCTGTCAGCTGGCTCAAATCCTGCGATCTGATTAGTCTTTGGCCGGTATGATTTTTTATTTAAAAAAAAATGATATTACAGCTAATGCTTTACTAATGCGCCAAATATTTTAATGTTGAAAGATATAAAAAATAAACTCGATTTGAATTTATTGTTAGTCACTCGAGATAAACGCGAGGTAAATTTACATTACGTCTTAGGTCTCAAATTTAAACTGAAAAATCTAAATTTGACATTTAACTTACCGGGAATAGAATCTAGACCCACCTGGTCGGTAGAGCAAGCTCTAATCAACTAGAAGACAGGTGACTATAGATGATGACAAGATAAATCTCTTTGATTAGGCCACTTTTGATAGTAAAATCTTTATTCAAAGTTGATTGTCATACAAGCTTAGTACCATTTTGAAAGTGAAATATTGAGTTGAGCTTTTTCACTAATTAACTAGTCGGTTGACATGTCAGGTTGTTTAGTTTTATTTAAGAATAAAGTGTCATTATTTCTATGGTGTAAATTAAATGTTCGTCCACATATAATATATTGTACGATATATATTGACAGGGAGTCGTTAGTGAAAAAAAAACCGATCATCGTGACTGCGGCAAAATTGTTCACTCAGCGGCCATTGTGAAAATGTGCTTACCAGGCGGGTCCATCTCGCCGGCTCGTTAATTCGACACAAAAGTACAACCCCACCAAACAACGGGGGAACATAACCGTCAGGGGATGGATGTAAAATACATCTAAAGTCACGGATACAATTTAATAGCGCAATTTCTATTGTCAGCTTTCAATAGCCGTACTGATAGGGTCGACGTTCTTGATCGAAAACATTTACGAAAATTTACAACCGACATCGTGAAAAGCTACTATCGATTATCGGAAATATTACCGGTGAAATTTTGAATGGTTGAATGTTTGATATTCATTGTAAATAAAAACATATATCAAAAACCAAATAACTTTTTATCATTCACACGACTTCGGAAGCTACTTTTTCTAGTAAGTATTTTATGTAATTTTTAACACAGATCCTTGTTTAATATCTTCTTTGTACCATGTGTTAAAGAAACACACTACTAATGAAAGAAAAAATATAAATATAATCGCATATAAATCAAAGAACTGTTTTACGTAGTAAGTAACATTCCCTTTCTCTGTTAATTGTAGTTGTGTATTATATGGGCCTATTAAGGGTAAGGTAAACCAAGTAGTATTTTAGAAAAAAATATGTGTTGTACTATTCTACACGTCTTAAAGTATCTTAAAAGTGAAGTAACCTCAGCTAATACACATTGCAATAGTGTTATCTCGGTAAAATAAAAAAAATGCAATCCACCAAAACACCAAATAAAGACGTGGTTGTACTTAAATATCCAAGAAAAAAGATTTACCATTCTACTAGCTGGCTCACTTTACCTCTCGAGCTCTCATATGACCCCTTGAAAGGTGATAGTTTGATGCGTAATAATACTTTACATGCCTTAAGGCAGCGATTTTCAAACTGGTAGGCGCGCCTCCCTGAGGAGTTGTGGACTATTTTCAAGGGAGGCGCGAGCAGTTTAAACCCTTTAAAACGTGTCTTTATTTTATTTGAAATAAAGGATGGGGAGGCGTTATCATATAAAGTTTGGAAACCACTGCCTTAAGGTATCGTAAAAGTGAAGTGAGCCTAGTAAATACACACTGCAAAAGTGATTTATTCCAAAAATAAAAATATGCTATCCACAAAAAAATAAGTAAGGAAGTGATTGTACTTAAAAGTCCAATGTAAAAGATTCACAATTTTGCTACTTGATTCACTTCACTTCTTAAGGGCTCATATGTGAAAAATAATGATTTTTTTCAACCAAGAGAATTGTGTTAACTATAAAAAAATATGTTTATATAAATAAAACCCAGATTCAGAGTTGGTTTAGCTCTGCAAGTGAGCCTTTGAACTGACCATATTATGATATAAAATTGGGGATTAATTTATTATTCCATACAAATGTTTTATTTAAAAAAAATTACGTCTGAATTCATTCTCGTTATAATTTAAAAAAAATATTTATTTTCTTAAATTAATCCTGTATTAAAGTTATTCATTAACAATCTTTATTTTCCACAAAAAGTACGTATGTTATCAATATAAATGAAATATGTATTTCTTATTACGCAAAACTAAACTACATGTCGGTTTTATTATACACGAATATTTGTGCTGGCGGAATATAATGAAATTCAAAATGTTTCATCGTAGTTCCCATTTAGGCCACAGACATTATTGAATGAAAATTATGAGGCTTTGGAAGTTTAGTAAAGGTCTTTCATTCTAGTTTGAATTTAAATAGTTTCATCAAATTATTTAAATAGCCATGGGGGAAACCCCTTTTCATGTTATAATTATTTTGAAGTCCGAGTATTTACTTGCATCAAAGATACAAAGGATATATTTTATACAGTCGTATTAACAACTGTTTTGTTAAATAAACATAAGTTAGAGTAAAATCATTTGGAAAGGGAAAGTATTCTTAATTTTTTGTAATAAACAATTGTTGAAAATGATACAATAAAAACGTTAGTTATCATTTTACTAGTAATCTTAATGAAGTGTGAATTGTCGGTAAACTGTATCATATTAAAATGTAAAATTCATTATCTAAGCGCAATAAACTTATACTTGGCGTAAGTATAATTTGACGAATGAAAAGTTACGCGAAACAATGTCAGTGGGGTCTGTCTTTTGTTTCAAAATCTTATTGATGAAAAATTTAGTTTTTGTGTTGAGAAAACCTACGGGGCTATTCTCATGTGTGTAAATATCTAGATTCTAGACACTTATTTTGAATGATCTGAAAAACGGAACACTTGACACTGCAATCGTAATGATTTTTGTATTAGATTTTGACAGAGGTATAACACAATTGCACCCATTTTCACGTTAGTTATATTTATTTATCTGTCAAACGGTTCACTATTGTCATAATTGAAATTTTTTTGGTTACTATAGTCAAACTTTTAAACGTATACGATTTCGGGAAAGCGGTTATTCACTGCTTAAACATAATGAATTTATGATATTACAAAATTTTGTTATTCTTACGAAATGATGTAGTCTATAAAGTCATGAAAATAACAATGAACATAGCCACAGTTAACACATATTATGTAATACTAACGTTACTAACCGTCCAAGGCTAATTTAATTTTCGCCACGTTTGCCGTGACGGCGTCGACTTCAGAGGGTCCACAATAAGTGACTAGATTACAATGCACATAAGAATAGCTCTGCTAGTCTACTTCATCTCTTTTTTTGTCAATTACTTCCATTAAATCGTAGCTTAAAACAAGAGCACCTTAGAAATGAGTTATCCTAACGATACCAGTGCACGAAATTTAAAAAAATCCTGCACCACGAAGACAATACAATTTTATTTTGTAAATTGGAATTTCCTAAATGAATATTGTTTCCATTTCTCAGTTTTGATTCGTAGTGATGCTTTATTTTTTATGATTATTATAACTGCTTAAACAAGCGAGACCAGTAAAAACAACTTACTTCAATCAATACAAAAAAAATACAATAATGTATCGGAATGATATAATTGTGGTAAAAATATAATATTATTAAAGTATGTTCTACTTGAATAAATGAGGTATAAAATAAAATTGTTTATCACCGGCTAAATTGAGGGTGACCTTTGCGTGGAAACTGCTGAGGCATATATCTTCTGAATTATTTTTTTATTTCTAAACGTTTTTCTGTAAAATTTCTTCAGTGAATTATCGCTGCAGATATTTTTGTAACAATGAATGCTCTGTAAGCTCGGTCTAACTTTCAATGCAGTCGAAATATTTTTTTGTTATTTCATATAATAAATCCAGTCGTATAAAAATGTAATTCGGTGGGTTGAGTTAATAATAAGATCATTTATAATATTTTTTCGTATTCCTCATTCCATGTTTCTGCGGTGCATATCAAGTGATGTTTCAGAGAATAAAAACAAATCTGCTATACTGTTTTGCTCCAAAGAATAAATAATGTTTCTAATGGTACAGCGCTATTAAAAAACTTTTTTATTACGGATTAACTTATAAGAACAAAATATTTGACTTGGATTTCCTTTCTAAATATATTTCATAAGTGGTTTACTGGATATATAATATATATAGTCAATTAAAAAAGCTCTAATATGTTATTATTATTTTTTACATTATATAATAACGAAGTATCGTGCCGATTGTGAATTTAGAGCAGAGGTTCTCAGTGTGGGTTTATTGGAACCCTTTAGGGGTACTGGATTAAAATATGGATGCTGGCCATAGGAAATAAGAGGGACGTTGGAAGCAAAAAGGAGGTTATGAGTCAGTGTATATAAAATATTCTTATACTCATTATGACTATGACTATGTTAACAACAGAAATGATGTCTAACAGAATTTATAATATCGTGAAATTCAGTGCTTACAAAAATAATATTTAATTTAATGTACAAAAAGTCGTAAAAATAAGAGAAACTATATCAAATAAAGTTAAAACGAAACCGTTTTAGCATGTGTAAGCACTTTTGGTCGACATCTACGACATGATTTTAAGAGATGCAAACAAAGAAGTCGACAGGTCAAACAGGGGCGGGCTGAGGGAAAGACGGCGAGCGCTCGTATCGGAGCGGCGGGCGCCGGACAAGAGGGCGGCAATAAGGGCGGGCGCCGTCGTTAATAGACGCTGAAAGAATGTGAAGATTGTAAGAGAGCTTTGCTTGTTGCGCCCGCGGAAAGATTACACGACTCGCACACACCACGGAGCACCAATTTCGTTATAAAATCGACGTGACGTCAGAACGTGGCCTTTCATTAAATACGTCGCTTTAAGCTGTCATTCGACGTAGTCCAATTTCAACAATGTTGAGTATTCTGTCGTTTATAAATAGTAATGAACTATCAAATAGACAAATTAAATTCGCAATATCGCAATATCGCACGAGAGACCCAACGTCATACAAACATATAAACACTTTTTTGTACTAATTCCATATTTTTAATACAAATCAGGATCAATTTTGTTTATGACGCAATATATCAACTGATGAAAATTTAAATTGATGAAAGGTTGTTTATATTGTCATTAGTGTTACCTAACTTTATATAAATAGCTCTATATCAATTAAACCTGTTTTCAGTTGATAATGCTCGTGATAGCAAAACCGGTCCCAAACTTTTGGAATCTATATATTAATAGCCGATAATGTCCGTCTGAGTGTAAGGACGTCCTCGACCTTCCAGTCTCCACTTTTTTAAATAAAATAAAATCTATAATAATCACTTTTTACTTTTCACTTTTCACAAATGTGTGCGTACTGATGTCATCGGGTCTTTTTCTTCTTTTACGAAATTTATTTGTTAGCGTATTTGAAAATTATTTGAATAAAATATATATACTACGAAAAATGATTGTTAGCAAACTTGAACATTATTCCAAATATTAAATAATTTACAATTAAAAAACTGCAGGGCTGTCGATATATGCGCCGAGGTCGATTTATGGTACTATGAAAAATGATTGTTAGCAAACTTGAACATTATTCCAAAGATTTAATAATTTACGAAATTTCTGCTACTACGAAAAATGGTTGTTAGCAAACTTGAACATTATTCCAAATATTAAATAATTTACAATTGAAAAACTGCAGGGCTGTCGATATATGCGCAAAATTAAATAATTTACGAAATTTCTGCTCCTACGAAAAATGGTTGTTAGCAAACTTGGACATTATTCCAAATATTAAATAATTTACGAAATTTCTGCTCCAACGAAAAATGGTTGTTAGCAAACTTGAACATTATTCCAAAAATTCAATAATTTACGAAATTTCTGCTACTACGAAAAATGGTTGTTAGCAAACTTCAACATTATTCCAAAAATTCAATAATTTACGAAATTTCTGCTACTACGAAAAATGGTTGTTAGCAAACTTGGACATTATTCCGAAAATTCAATAATTTACGAAATTTCTGCTACTACGAAAAATGGTTGTTAAACTTTATTCCAAAAATTGAATATTTTACGAAATTTATGCTACTACGAAAAATGGTTGTTAGCAAACTTAAACATTATTCCAAATATTGAATAATTTACGAAATTTATGCTACTACGAAAAATGGTTGTTAGCAAACTTAAACATTATTCTAAAAATTAAATATTTTACGAAATTTCTGCTACTACGAAAAATGGTTGTTAGCAAACTTAAACTTTATTCCAAAAATTCAATAATTTACGAAATTTCTGCTCCTACGAAAAATGGTTGTTAGCAAACTCAAACTTTATTCCAAAAATTGAATAATTTACGAAATTTCGGCTACTACGAAAAATGGTTGTAAGCAAACTTAAACTTTATACCAAAAATTGAATATTTTACGAAATTTATGCTACTACGAAAAATGGTTGTTAGCAAACTTAAAAATTATTCCAAAAATTAAATATTTTACGAAATTTCTGCTCCTACGAAAAATGGTTGTTAGCAAACTTGAACATTATTCCAAAAATTCAATAATTTACGAAATTCCTGCTACTACGAAAAATGGTTGTTAGCAAACTTGAACATTATTCCAAAAATTCAATAATTTACGAAATTTCTGCTCCTACGAAAAATGGTTGTTAGCAAACTTGAACATTATTCCAAAAAATCAATAATTTACGAAATTTCTGCTACTACGAAAAATGGTTGTTAGCAAACTTAAACTTTATTCCAAAAATTGAATATTTTACGAAATTTAAGCTACTACGAAAAATGGCTGTTAGCAAACTTGAACATTATTCCAAATATTAAATAATTTACGAAATTTCTGCTCCTACGAAAAATGGTTGTTAGCAAACTTGAACATTATTCCAAAAATTCAATAATTTACGAAATTTCTGCTACTACGAAAAATGGTTGTTAGCAAACTTAAACTTTATTCCAAAAATTCAATATTTTACGAAATTTATGCTACTACGAAAAATGGTTGTTAAACTTTATTCCAAAAATTGAATATTTTACGAAATTTCGGCTACTACGAAAAATGGTTGTTAGCAAACTTGAACATTATTCCAAAGATTTAATAATTTACGAAATTTCTGCTACTACGAAAAATGGTTGTTAGCAAACTTCAACATTATTCCAAAAATTAAATAATTTACGAAATTTCTGCTACTACGAAAAATGGTTGTTAGCAAACTTGAACATTATTCCAAATATTAAATAATTTACAATTAAAAAACTGCAGGGCTGTCGATATATGCGCAAAATTAAATAATTTACGAAATTTCTGCTCCTACGAAAAATGGTTGTTAGCAAACTTGGACATTATTCCAAATATTAAATAATTTATGAAATTTCTGCTCCAACGAAAAATGGTTGTTAGCAAACTTGAACATTATTCCAAAAATTCAATAATTTACGAAATTTCTGCTACTACGAAAAATGGTTGTTAGCAAACTTCAACATTATTCCAAAAATTCAATAATTTACGAAATTTCTGCTACTACGAAAAATGGTTGTTAGCAAACTTGGACATTATTCCGAAAATTCAATAATTTACGAAATTTCTGCTACTACGAAAAATGGTTGTTAGCAAACTTCAAAATTATTCCAAATATTAAATAATTTACGAAATTTCTGCTCCTACGAAAAATGGTTGTTAGCAAACTTCAAAATTATTCCAAAAATTAAATATTTTACGTAATTTATGCTACTACGAAAAATGGTTGTTAGCAAACTTAAACTTTATTCCAAAAATTGAATATTTTACGAAATTTATGCTACTACGAAAAATGGTTGTTAGCAAACTTAAAAATTATTCCAAAAATTAAATATTTTACGAAATTTCTGCTACTACGAAAAATGGTTGTTAGCAAACTTTTTTTTTATTCCAAAAATTCAATAATTCACGAAATTTCTGCTCCTACGAAAAATGGTTGTTAGCAAACTTGAACATTATTCCAAAAATTAAATATTTTACGAAATTTATGCTACTACGAAAAATGGTTGTTAGCAAACTTAAACTTTATTCCAAAAAATCAATAATTTACGAAATTTCTGCTACTACGAAAAATAGTTGTTAGCAAACTTCAAAATTATTCCAAATATTAAATAATTTACGAAATTTCTGCACCTACGAAAAATGGTTGTTAGCAAACTTCAAAATTATTCCAAAAATTAAATATTTTACGTAATTTATGCTACTACGAAAAATGGTTGTTAGCAAACTTGAACATTATTCTAAAAATTAAGTAATTTCCGAAGTTTCTGCTACTACGAAAAATTGTTGTTAGCAAACTTAAACATTATTCCAAATATTAAATAATTTACGAAATTTCTGCTCCTACGAAATATGGTTGTTAGCAAACTTGAACATTATTCCAAAAATTCAATAATTTACGAAATTTCTGCTACTACGAAAAATGGTTGTTAGCAAACTTCAACATTATTCCAAAAATTCAATAATTTACGAAATTTCTGCTACTACGAAAAATGGTTGTTAGCAAACTTGGACATTATTCCGAAAATTCAATAATTTACGAAATTTCTGCTACTACGAAAAATGGTTGTTAGCAAACTTCAAAATTATTCCAAATATTAAATAATTTACGAAATTTCTGCTCCTACGAAAAATGGTTGTTAGCAAACTTCAAAATTATTCCAAAAATTAAATATTTTACGTAATTTATGCTACTACGAAAAATGGTTGTTAGCAAACTTAAACTTTATTCCAAAAATTGAATATTTTACGAAATTTATGCTACTACGAAAAATGGTTGTTAGCAAACTTAAAAATTATTCCAAAAATTAAATATTTTACGAAATTTCTGCTACTACGAAAAATGGTTGTTAGCAAACTTTTTTTTTATTCCAAAAATTCAATAATTCACGAAATTTCTGCTCCTACGAAAAATGGTTGTTAGCAAACTTGAACATTATTCCAAAAATTAAATATTTTACGAAATTTATGCTACTACGAAAAATGGTTGTTAGCAAACTTAAACTTTATTCCAAAAAATCAATAATTTACGAAATTTCTGCTACTACGAAAAATAGTTGTTAGCAAACTTCAAAATTATTCCAAATATTAAATAATTTACGAAATTTCTGCACCTACGAAAAATGGTTGTTAGCAAACTTCAAAATTATTCCAAAAATTAAATATTTTACGTAATTTATGCTACTACGAAAAATGGTTGTTAGCAAACTTGAACATTATTCTAAAAATTAAGTAATTTCCGAAGTTTCTGCTACTACGAAAAATTGTTGTTAGCAAACTTAAACATTATTCCAAATATTAAATAATTTACGAAATTTCTGCTCCTACGAAATATGGTTGTTAGCAAACTTGAACATTATTCCAAAAATTCAATAATTTACGAAATTTCTGCTACTACGAAAAATGGTTGTTAGCAAACTTAAACTTTATTCCAAAAAATCAATAGTTTACGAAATTTCTGCTACTACGAAAAATAGTTGTCAGCAAACTTGAACATTATTCTAAAAATTAAGTAATTTCCGAAGTTTCTGCTACTACGAAAAATTGTTGTTAGCAAACTTAAACATTTTTCCAAATATTAAATAATTTACGAAATTTCTGCTAACTATAAAAATAAAATAAATTAAAATAAAATAAAATAAAATAAAATAAAATAAAATAAAATAAAATAAAATAAAATAAAATAAAATAAAATAAAATAAAATAAAATAAAATAAAATAAAATAAAATAAAATAAAATAACATAAAATAAAATAAAATTAAATTAAATTAAATACCATAAAATAAAATAACATAAAATTAAATAAAATTAAATACTATGCAACAAAAATCTCACGTTGCTGAGCAACGGGCTTACAGCTAGTAAGCTTTATTTTTTAATGTAATCTTACACCTTTAGAAGATCTTTAAATCGAGTTACAATACGTATTTAAATAAAACATTAAGACAGTTCTCTCACTAAAGAGTCCATTCAGTTACGGGGTCGTAAGTATGAGTTAAGATGGATTTATAATTTTTTCTAAAGACATGGATGTGGATACATGGATTTTTACAAACTTTCCTACTTTAATACTGAAAATAAGTCATATAAATTAGTATTTTTTACGTCTTGTCTTTACGTTTCTTTATTGTTTTCCCAATATCAAGACTTTACTGACAGAATATTTATTAATATATGTGAATTTGATACCTCAGTCTGTAGACTCGTTTTGAAGATTATATGCGTTAGGAAACTGAGACAAAGCATCGAAGGCTCCTTAAAGTTTCAGTAGTCACATTAAATTCATGAATAAAAACGAGTTGATTTAATCGATACAATCAATCTTATTATTGATTTAATTTTCATTTACTAGATTGAATTCCATTACACTTTAGTAAATAGCTACCCAAGCCACTTTTCTTTTTTCGGTTCTTCTTTAAGCATTCACTTGAATAAAAGAATCATAAATATTTATGAACGAACATTTTAAAGCATAGTTAATAATATCAGCTTAACGACCGCACGTTTTTTTTTTAATAAAATTTCACCTGGCGAAATAAAATTTTGCGACAAATTCGCAAAAATTATAATTTTACTAAATTCACTATAATTTGTAAGAAAATTGAGATATCTTTACAAAATTTAATTTTCTTAGCTTCCAGATACTTCGCCTATACGCATATATGTGTCCGCCGGCCAGCAACTTTTGTTTTTCAAAGACTCAAATACGCGTCCACGGTCGTTAAGCTGTTAAAATTATGAAAGAATAATAAACCAGTAACTTCAAATAATAAATCACTATCGATGGATAATAAACAGTTACGCATTATTTTTGAGTTCGCAAAGAATAGAGTATAGTTATATATTCCAATGAATAAAATTTGTGCCAGAAGAGAAAACTTCTAGGAGACAGCGAGACTGAACGTATACAGGCGTATATAATATTATCTGGTGCGCTTTAATGGAAAAGTTTTGTCTGCGTGTAAGATACGCACAGCGCAAAACAGTGATAGATTGCCCATATCCTATTCACACTCTACGTGGGGTCTCCGATTCAATGCAGAAAAAAAGATTTTTACGACATTCTCTGTGCCTATCGGAGAATATGACGAGAAGTATTATTTATTGGATAGAAAATGTATCATGGTTGATTGATACGAAACGAAAATAATATATATTAATGATACAATTTTGTACGTACGGTATAGGAAAAAAGAATTTTGGTGCTAGTAAATTATTAGCAATAGCACGCATATAAAAATTCGGTTCCAAGGTTAGTAAGGTTACTGTTAAATTGAAGAATATCTTGCTTTGTTGTCTGTCGACTTAATACAAAATGCACAGACAAGAGATTTACTAAAGTTTAGAAAAAAATATACCAATTCAGAATACTTTCTTCTTGCTTTGGCCGATGGAACTTAACGAACATGACATTGAAAAGAATCGATTTTAAGCCCATATAATGAAAGAAAAATAACTTTTTAGTATTTTCTAGAAAAACAGTTTTTTGCCTGTTTTTCAAAACACGTTTAAATTAACTTTAACAATTAATAGGCTTTTGATTTTTATATTTTATTCTTTAAAAATGAAACAATCTTCTACTTTTTCTTTTATCTGAAAGTATCAATTTACACTGTGATCTAACAGAACGTGTACAAAAGTGTACACAATCGTCAAATAAATAAGTTTTATATTATACAAGCGTATTTATTGAATTGGTATTTACATGTTGAGAAGCTTTTTGAACTGCTACGTCGAACTCATTCAATTACACCCACTTGTTAAAGATCAAATACATTTTTATAAACATCAATTTAAGATATTTTATTTGTTTATCAATTGAAAAATTCGAGCTAAATAAATCAAAATTAAAATGTTGGAATAATTAAGTATATACATGATAATATTTTCTTAGTATGAAAAGTACATTATATTTATACAACTAAAAGCGTTTAGCACAGTGTTAATAGTAACATGTTGCTGTTAAAGCTTTCAAATAAATATTAATAACGTAATTCTTGTGAAATACTTTTTTGCCATAAGTGTATACACATAGCCCAGTCAATATTTTCAGGTATATTAATCAAACAACAATACGTCAGCAAAAAAAAATTTGGCAAACCAAAAGGATTGTTAAATATGTTTTAGCACATTAAAATCTAAAAAAAAAAACAACTGCTAAATAAAGTACATATCATTTTCATGTATATTTTCTCGAATGTTGTTTATTAGAACTATGCCTGTTTTGGAATATATGTATGCTGAAAATGACTGTGTTAAAACCATAAGCAAATAACAGTTTTTAATAAAGCATGTACAGACTTATTCTAATTAGTGTCGACTGCCGACATTATATGACAGTGTTAAAGTGACAAAAGGCGGCGAATATTCCAGTAAACAAAATAGCGGATTTGAGATATAGCTCTGACTATATATCATCTACGATGTTGATAAAAATGAATGTGAACTAGCTGGTTAGCCACTTTTTATTTCAATCAATCACCGAAGTAACTTACGTCAATTTAAATTACAAGCTTGGAAAAATAGTAATACATAAAAATTAATGGTCACGGGAATATGACGATAGCAAAGGGCATTTAAAACATTCTGACTATAATAAATAATAATAATACGATAAGGCTGTCAGCAATTACATTAATTACAGTACTCAGCACGCCGGGAAAGCTTTAAAATAAAATTACAAACAACGTTAGAGGGTAGAAGGTGTTGGGAGGGTAGTTTAAATGGGATGGGTGGTTGTGATACGCCGGTTGACCGGCGCCTTGGCGCGACGCCTCGTCGCCATCCCGTAGGATTAAAATATGATGCTATTTGGACGATAGTTAGTCGTGATTTAATTAAGGAGTATCAGATTAAGATAATTCAAATCAGCTTTTGTTGAGTATACAATGAATTATAAAGCAGAACAAATATACTATATAAATTCATAGATAGAGGAATTACATATCATGCGAAGAGAAAGGAAGCATTTTACTATGTATAAACGTTAAAAATAGAACATGGGTATAACGGAATTAGCTAAAAAAAATCCGTTTTATAAAAGATTGATAAAAATAAATAAATAAACATATTATTGGTTTACACACAAAAATACTGTTTTTCGTCTTCGCAAATAAACTAAACTGCTGAGCGGCTGTGTGAATCAGCAGTCAGCGTTGCAAACTTTAGTGCTACGTTCAGAATACGAGCAAGGTGGCGCGGCGCCATTATGATTCGGTTTCAAATGCGAAAAGAAAAATGTGAATATTTAAGCAAAACATTGTGCACAAGCGGTGGAATTAAAATTTAAAAAGGATGTTTTTAACAATGTTTACATTTGGTTGGATATTTTTTTAGTTATATTAAGGCTCTACTCACAACTGTATGATAACATTGTCTACATTAAGCAAACCCTCTCGTTCTTAGTTGGAGTGGGTTTGTAAAATAAATACTTTTAGTAAGAGCGTAAGACAAAATGGATACGACCAAAAGTTGAAATAAAATAAACAAAGGAAGAAAACTTTTCCGCGAACAAGGTAAAGCTTTCATATTAAGGTGGAGACGTCAAATTAATAAGGTTGGAATAACGTTTTGTATCGCAAATAATATATAATGATTTTTATTAAAGAACTATTAAAGTGTTTAAATATATTTTTTCTTAAATGAAATTTATTATTTTTTTGAGATACATACATCTCACTAATTCGTTGTTGACTCTCCCACTACCACCCATTATAGAACCTCTGTTTCACAGACGCCTTCCGTAACGCAATAACAATCAAGGAAATAATAAAAAAATATTATTAGCCCAATACACAGCTGCATATGACCTATCTTTCACCAATGAAATTTTGTGCTTAAAAATATATAGATATAACAAAATAAAAATAAAATGTGACTTGCCCATCAATTTTATGAATAATTGTTTAAGCGATATTAAGTATGCTGAGAATCCACCGTGTTAGTAGAGTTTAATCTATTCAGCGTTGAATCTAAAGAAGAATCAGGAATCTTCCGTTCCCAAAACCAAATTTATCGAAAGTCTATTATGGGCCCGTATGAAGGCGGACTGCAACAAACAGCTCTGGTCGTTCAGCATTCAATCCAAAAGTAAGCGGTTAGCGTCCTGACGGTTGTATTAAAAAGTGCAATCCGGCTTTATCATCTACAACAAGAAGAATATTTTTTTTAAAAATGAATGATATCAGGTAGATGCCTGTTTCTCGATCGAAAAATGCTCGCGGGCCGTGATTTAATTTCAGTGATAAGAATACATTGTAAATATGTATGTATGCGTATATGAAGAGAGAACGAAAGGCTAAGGGCCATCGAGCTTCCACCCATAATGAAGGAAAACAAAGGTCGGCGTAAAGTTGATTAGCTCTCGTTGAAAATAATAATATATTCGAGTAAGCGTGGTTTACCATCTCGCTTTCTTATTATCATTTTGTCTGAGTTCTACGGAGTGACGCAAAAGGTTTTATTTAAAACGCTTAAGGGGCATATTCGTTAATATAGTTAGCTGTATTGTCATTTTTTTAAATGCATATCAATAAATTCAAAAATTTACAATATGTGTCTTTTGAGAGACTTCACGAAAGAGCTCGGAAATGATAGGTATTTTCAATTAGAAGCGAAAATATTTTTAAAATTATATATCATGTTGCCACTAAAACAATAAGATGTATATTTATAAGATCTTTGTTTTTTAAAAAGTTATAAGTATATAATATACAGCAGATGATTTTTGAGCATAGTGTACCGTATAATGAAATGAGTATGTAAATGAAATATTTATTCCAGAATTAGAAGACAACTTAATTTAAGGCTTAACCAAGTGGGAAGACAATGCTTAAATATATATTAAAATAATTTAAATTGCAAAACAATTACCTATCATATATTTATGTACTTAATTTGCCTATGAAAGCGTTCATAATATATGTTTGAATTAATTTGTATGTATATTCGTAACGCGGCGAAAACACACACACACACACACTTTATCTCCGTTAGCGCAAGCGCAGAGAGAACATGTGTGCGCAAAATTTTGAGAGAACTTATAAGAATGCGCATCGCTCGCATTAAGTGTATTGTATTGGCATGGCAGGTGGCACTGCTTTCTGGTAATAATTTCTAGTTACAAACACACCATTCAAAGAGTTTTTTAATCCACGCTCAAATCTACGGATTCAAACTGTCATTCACTGATTTTCCAATTGATTTACGTATATTTACCAGCGGTATGATTTATCCCAACCCAATCCCTTTATCCTACTATAAGAACAAATCGAGTAATGCAAGCTTAGCAAACAACTACTGCCGTCTACCTAATGCCACCCTTATATCCATACCCTTTCTGAATATATATTTTAAGCAGATGACTTACGATCAGTTCAAGCTAAACAACGTCTATTAAGATACTATACAAGGGTTGAATGGTTTTACACGATGAAGGACAAGATTGCTTTAAAGTTGCATTTTGTAGCATAAACGTATTTTACAAATTCAGCCTTAGTACTATAAATTATAATAGTGAGTTTTAAGCTTTTGCTTTACGCCGAAGCTTAACAATTTAAATATAAAATATATCTAAGAGTGAGATATGTCAGGTCTGGGATCTCACGGGTTCGAGTCCCAGTATGAACAGCGTTTTTACGATCGATTTCTGTTCGAAGGTTTGTTCGAAGGTCAGTGTTTGTGATATCCAAAAAATTCCCTCCCACTCTTTCCGATTCTTAAATGATAACAGGGCTTAGCGAGAGCGATTAGTTAACCACTAGTCCTGTTTTAACCTTATCCTTCTATACCTACTACTCTCTTTGAAAAAGAGAGGTTGAGCGACTGAGTAACAAACAGTTCCCGTAGAAAAAGTTCTGTTGAGATACTTCCATTAGGAGGCAATTTGCTCCACATGGGCAGCGAACATGGATAAAAATATAATAAATATATAATAATTATATGCTGATTGTAAAACGTTTAATTGACATATATTTGGTTGAAGATGAGTTGTTTTAAGAAGGATATTAAAATAGTTATTATTTAACCAAAGGGCACATTTTTAAAGGATTTCACAGAAGCTTAATTATAAGATTAAGTCTCATGATACTTTTTTAAATTCTGAAAAATGAAACGAATTATTAAACTAAACAGACTATTCAGTTATCGCAGAATTATTACGGCACAGAAAAAAACTTTTTTCGCCGGGTGGATAATCTCCTTCAAAATGATTCGCTAAAAATATTTCCCAGAGAAGAAGTCTAAATCTTCAATTAAGCTGGCGTTTTGTAAATTACCCACTAAATACTTCGGACGTATATAATCTTTCGTACCAACAGTATTATGTAAAGCAAAAAGGTAAACGTTGAAACGTCTAACAAGAGGAATATTTTAGAAGATTTCGTGTATTATTCATTCGTTCTGGTAACTTGAATTGATAATAATGCGTTCTCAAAGAGACAAAGTAACTAGTCACAAACAGATAAAGCGACAAAGTTGCCAGTCATACATAAATAAATGAATAAATAACAAAACACAGCAAATAAGATAATAAAGAGAAACATAAAAAGACTTTTCTTTTAACACAAATTTTCGGTTTTTATTCCAAGTATTGGAACATAATTTGTCTCACGGTTATACGATTTTATCGCGTAACAAGAGAATACATTTTGATATACATCACCATTGTTTTTACCATATTTTGAAATGTATCCGTCAAGTAAAGACATGTATATTGATTCGATAATAAAGCAATGCCAAACAATGTCTAAATCATGTTTTTTTAAAGTAATTTTAAGGGATTTTGGCACTCGGCACAGCAAACAAAGTACAATGCATTATAAATTGTAAAGATCAATACATAACATGCTTTATTACATACGAGCATCTCTAGAATTTTGCAGTTATGAGTTGTCGCAGCCAAGGCACAAGGAATATAGTTGAAAATAAAGTTAATTTTTTGAGCATGTTTTTTTTTATATTATCTATCATCTACCCATGTCCCCAATTTCAGTAAAATTGGTCTCATAACTGCGAAAATTTAGATCCGCCTCTTTTTGTAAAGCTTGCAATATTTATAAAAAACGATAATATTTTCATCTATGTTGAGAATGCGATAGTAAAATATTTTGTTGCTTAATAAATTCTCGGTCTAAGCATCATCTAAAAACCTGCAACATACATAAACCAAGATCAAAATTAATACGTTAAAAAATATTTTGAAAACGTGCAAATTTTGTTTCAATACGAGGTATAAGCATCGCTTGGTATGATTTTATGTTCTAAAATTTTATTCGTAATAAATATTAAAACATCACTGAGCAAAAATCAGATTATTGACAAAAAACAGAGTGTATTGTCAAGTGAGTGGTTGGTCAAAATGGTAAGTGATTACAAAGAGAAGTATTCAATTGTTGGCCAGTATGCTCTTCATCACTGTTGATGAATACCTACTCTGTCTACCGCTGCACTTTACATGGTACAAATGTTGATGCCAAATAATACACTCTCGTGTTTTCCTTTTCGTAATCATGTCATAAGGACTTTTAGTGAACTAGCCAAAAATCATTAGACAGAGGGGTAATTTGATTTTGTCAATAAATTCGCAACGATCAAGCATATTTTTGTCGTCAAAAATTCTTTCGAGTCAACAAAGTTTGCGTTGCTATGACGATAACACAGTTGCCATATTCAGTAATTTAAAGGCACGTGCATTGAAATATGGATAGAAATGGGGCCTCTTGAGATTTTCTTTCTATAAATCAAACTACAGATCTCCGAGTCCAGTTCCAAAGACATAGTTTCGAGATGGTTATCAATACACGAGAAGAGTATATTTTCGATCGATTCGGCGATAGCTTTTTGGACGTCCATTGTTAATATATTATTACATTTGATAACACTGTTGTTCTACTTGTTGTGTTACAAAATGTGACACTTGTTACGCTTCTTTAAGAACCATCATCAGTTAACACATTGCAAGGTTGACGCATATATTTGAATTGATTATAATTCTTAAGTTATAAATTACAAAATAAGATTCGGGGTTTTGTCTTTTTATACTCGACGCAAAGTCTGTAACACAAATGGAATAATAAAGCTATTGAATCAATTTTCATATGATAACAAAATTTCGAGGTGATCCCGTAGCGAGCACAACCGGACAGCAATAATATCTTTTGAAATTTCGACCAAACGAAAAAATAGCGATTCAAAATTCAATCATTTAAAACAAAGGATAACCAATCGCGAAGAAAATGTGACCGATCCTAATTATGATATGAAGATTTTTACTCTTTATTGTTTCTCTACTTCTATACAAAATACTACAATTGCTTTATTTTTGAAAATATTTAACGTTATTTTGTCTTTTTAAATGAATACTTTTAACTTTAAAGCATGAAAAAATACCAAATTTCTTATAGTCGATTACAATGAAACATTTACATTAAATGTAGCTCTCGACGTCAAATAAGTTTAAATGAAATTGATCTAAAACGATAAAAACTAATTAAATTTATTGGCGAATATTTTGGTTCAAAGGATGCTTCAATTTTTTTGATGAACAGTTATATAAAAATGCTTTTAAATTCCCAATCGGAACGAATACATTCCGTCGACAATTACTCTGATTAAAAAACCAAACACGCCCACGGAAAATTCGCCGCATGTGGCAGATTCGACAAAGCGAAAAATATATCCATACGTCAGGCTATTTTGTCGGTTCGCCGCGATGAGGGGTAATTTAAATGCGCCGAACAGTGTTGCCGCACGAATAAAATAAATAAATGAGCCATCTACAAAACGTATATCCCAAGGTGCCGCTCGCGAGACATTCGTTAACATTTCACATCAGAATTCTCTCGAATTTCGAACAATCAAAATATTGTATTATATAAGACAAATGAAATAATGTGTTGGGCGCAGAGGGAATATTTTACGTTGGCGGCAGTAAAATAAAATAATTTTATGGCTGTCAAATTCAGTTAATCACAATTCAGTCAAAAATATATAAGACTGAAGGGAAATTAAACTTTATTTCTATAGATGTCGATTAGACCAATACGAATACCAACAATTGTAAACCAACAATATAATAGAATTTTTAGTTTGATTGTATATATGAATATGTTTCTAATAGTTTTAATATTTTACAGCGATTCAAATTTCAGTAGAAACTGCTTTTTTTCAATTAATTTATCAATTTCTGTTTCTAAGGCACGAGTGTTTGTGATTTATAAATATTCCCACCCACCCTTCAAATCTTTAAATAACGGAACGTGGCGAGAGCAATAAGCTAACCACTATACTTATCGCAGCCCTTTCTTTCTATCCCTACTACTCTCTACGAAAGAGAGTTGATCTGAGTAACAAAAAGTTCTCGCAGAAATAATCTCTGTTGATAGGATATGAAGCAGACATGGATTAAAAACGTAATTCTTACGATTGTGTACAAAATAATTTACAAAAACTTAAATAACAATTATTACATGTAAAATATTATAAATTGTGATGAAGCAAAATATATGTATTATTAAAATATTATCTATACGCAGAAAATAATTGAGAGATACGGCGTTGAAGCTTCAACTTTATAACTAGTTAGCATAGATGGAAAGCGATGAAATTGGTCTCATTCCGAAACAATAATAATATAGCTTGTGAAATGGCATTCAGAGATGGCACGAGTTAGAAAGGAAGAAGGGCAGAGCAGCGAGTAGTAGTATCTTTTCAAAATTAAACTTTATCATAGCTCCCTACGTGAAGGGTGGCTTTACATGAATGACATTGTATTTTAGCACACCACGTAGCTTTTGAAGTTTCCGGAAGGCAGACGTGATTCGAACAATATTATGGTTTTGATTTTACGTACGGCGTGGAAACATTTTGAAAATAACGAAACATTGAATATGTTCCAGCACAATTCGAATTTATGAATTTTGATATTCATATTTTAGTATCATTTTTATATCTTACTTATATTTCACAAACAACGATAGCTATGGGAATCTGAATTAATTAAGTATGTTTTGCTTTCGACATCTAAAGATAAGTAGTAACTTTTCTTTGGTAAAACTAATAATTCTTGGAAGGGATAAAAAAAAACTCTAGCGTCTTTTCATTTTGGGAATTCCGTAAACTTCTGGTTTTTTGAAATCGACTATATTTTTTTTGAAAAATCCCAGGATATCAAAATCGCCGAGAAAAAAAATCTTAATCCCCAATTTATGGTGAACACGATTTTATGGTGAATGTTCAATCTCAGGATTAGAAAAATTGTCAATCCCAAAATCCCGGGATCATAAAAAAGGGTTTGGGATTGAATGCCCTAGTATGCACTAATGGAAAATTTAAAGTAATTTTCTGCACTAATTAAATACATTGTCGACGTCATCGGACTGAGCAGAGCGAACGGAATCGAAACGATGGGAACAATTTCCGGAGACTGTTTCTCATTTACACTTAACGACACTGAGAGCTCTTTACCTTCGATCAGAATTGGCTTAGATTGCTGGACTTAAAAAGCAAACACTTTAATCAATTTATTCAATTCTATTACATAGCTCAATATGGTCAAAAAGGAACACTATTAGGACGATGGTTTTAGTACTCATTGAGAATTTAAATTCGTTGATATTTGGTAGTGAAATGGTGGTAAAAATTTATAATATTATCTTTATTTCGGTTGCTACACGTTAGCATTTTCATCTTACGCAATTACCAGCACAATAACCTAATCCCGTTTTATCAATTTCGTAATCGATTGTTTCTGTATCCAAATTGAGTGATTTTTTAACCATTTCTCATCCTTCTTTTGAAAACAGGAAATAAAAAGAGTTATTAACTAACAACTCTTTCTAAATACTACCTTTACACTTCTATCCACAATCTCTATAGAGAAGTCGGGTTCAAATGTAAAATTCATACTCATTAAAACCATCAGTAGTAAAGTGCTATTTAACAAATTTTATGCTGTATTGTATTGACTATTGAATAAAAAAATACCGTTTTCGATAATATACTTTTTAATTGAAAGTTTCGTATTTTACCTGGGTTATGATGATTTTTTTATTAGAGTAGTAGAATAATACTAAAGTGTTTTAATTTCAGTTATTTTTTACTTATTCTGTTAAAATAAAAAATAAGTAACAGTCATCACTTAAAAAACCGTAGTCAATGAATTAGAAATTTCTTTATTTAGTGTAGAGCACAAGTACTATTATTTGTTTTTATATATTGATAAAAAAAAGCTACCGATAAGTTTTTCGGCAATCAAAGTTAATAAATCCTATAGAGATGCCAAACTGCCAAATCGTGCAGCAGTATGCCATAGTTTCAAAGATTCAAAAACTTAATAAATAACACGCTTAACTTTGTGTAAAGACTTCAAACGAAAGTTTTTCGGTTTGTTTACCAAGACTTTAGTTTCTCTTAGGTATAATCCGTTACAGTAAACATATTATAAGTTGAAAAAGTCAATTTAGAAATATTGATAGATGATAGTTTAATAAATTTTCTTCGAACTGCGCTGAAATATATAAAAAAAAAAACGATCACTCATAACAATTGGTGGACGGATTCTCCCGTACAAGATTTTCTCGAACACGAATTCTTCGTACACGACTTCTTAGAGAAAATGAGGTTATGAAGCACTGCTCTAACGTATATATTATATACTTTTAATGTGTTCCCTGACAATAGTCGGTGGAATGGCATTATATTAAAAAAATTAATCAAAAATCTTTTTTACTACTTTCACAATTATGTAATGGGGTGTGGACCGGTTTCGCTCATTACGAGAACTTCAACTGATCTGTCTGTATTATCCGGTTTTGATCCAACATAATAAATGTGGAATTAATACACAAGCGTATTTTATTTTTTGAGTATATATTGAATTTGAAACGGTGTGAAAAGTATTTGAACATCACAAAAAATGGCATAGCTCAGTGGTTGACGTCGTTGACTTCCGTGACAGATCTAACGGGCTCCAATCCCTGTACGAGCAGCATTTTTTAATCGATTTATTGATTTATGTTCGAAGGCATGGATATTTGCGATGTCTAAAAATGCCGTCCCACCCTTCCGATACTAAAACAATGAAGCGTGGCGTGAACGATTAATTAACCACTAGTTCTGTCCTAGCCTCAACCTTTTTCCCTACTCTATTAAAAAAGAGGCTGGGCAATTGAATAACAAGCAGTTCTTGTAGAAAAAAAAATCTGTTGAGATACTTCAACTAGGAGGCTATATGCTACACATTGAGAACGGATATGGTTTAAAAAATAGAAATATTGCATTAAAAATGATTTTAAACGTCCATCATAAAATTATACCAAACATTGATCTGGTACTTTACACAAACCAATCTGAAAGTGAAGATTGGTTTCGTGTGCGAATAATATTATGTACGTTGGAATATGAAATAAAATGAGTCCCACGGTGTAAATTCACATAATGTCAGACAACGAGGCTGCCAAAGGGCAAAGACATGTAATGTTTTCCTAGTTAATGCAAATTCGCCTAAGCCCAGTCCACTACTTGCCGGCAATGTGCCAATAGGGAGGGTTGTGGCCCATTTTCGGAATAGTTTGGGTTACTTGGCGAATTCTGTGCCTCGCTCCTCGATGCTTGGTTCATTTGTACGCGGGCGCAGGGAACTTCAATTTATAAATTAAAATGGGTAAATTAACATAACCCTTTTCAAATATGTTAACTCCTTAAGTATTATATTTGAAAGCGTTGTTATGAAAAAAGAGACATTTTCTAATGAATATTTTTTACTTAATAACATTTTCTGTCTTTTTATTTTCTGGCGCTACAGCTCGGGGTGAACATTGGGGTCTTTGAATAACCTCCTCCATTCTATCCGGTCATCTGTTTACTACGCCAATTACTGACATCCAGTAATCGCAAGGACTGTGAAACTTCATTCATCCAGCAAAGTCGAGTTCTTTGAACGCTTCGTTTTCCGTCAGCAGTAGAAAACGTGTACGTTTTGCAGATTGATATATTATATATCCGGTTTGGCGTAGACGAGGACTTAAAAAAACTGATAACTTATATACGAGAAAAAAAACATTAAGTAATACAGCTAATGCGACAATTTTTTGAAATTATAAAATTATAAAAATTTCAAGGTCACTCGAGATCAACACGAGCAGAACAGAACATCAAAAACACCCACCTCTTAGACCTCAAATTTAAATGGAAGAATAAATCAAAATTTGATCTTGATCTTACTGGGACTTGAATCTAGACCGGTTTGATAGAAAAGGAAAATCTTAAGACTAAATTTATCTGAAAAAAAGTCAACATCATGCAATTTTAAGTATAATATATTACTTTGGTCAGATTTTGGTTATGCATTTAGTAGAAAAGGAAAAAAAAACTTCAGTCATTCACGAAATTTGAAAATAAAAGACTAGATTATTATAAACTACATGCCCATTTAAATAATAACGTATTTTCTTCTTATTACTGTATATTTTCATCCTTATCTGATTTTACAAGCGAAATTGAGTGACTTTTTTAAAAAACATTTTCTGTTGAAATATTTCATTCAAATATCATATACTTCAACGGGTATGACTTCATAGATGTGACTGAATTATTTCATCATTGAAGTCGCGATTTTAAAGGCGTATTATGTGTCAGATAGATATTTGAAGCAGGCGGCGCGAAATTGCGAATCAATTCTTGAAATCGGTTCGAAACTGCCAAAGCGAAACGCCGGAAAAAACGACCGATGAGCGTCTTCATTTACAATTGAGATTTATATAATATATATTTTTTTTCACAAGGGACAGTTCTTGTTTATTCATATGGTATATATTCGAAAAAAGTAAAAGAAATAAATTTGATATAATTTATTATTTTAACATATAATTACGTTAGTTACAACAAAACATTATCCTTGCACAGGCCGTAGTATTTGGTATAGTTTTTTTTCAATCGATTTATCGACTTCGGTTTGAAGGCATCTATGTTCGTAATGTCTAAAAATCACAACCCCAACCCCCACCATTCCAGTCCTAAAATAGCGGAGTGTAGCGAGAGTGATAAGCCAACCGCTAGTCTTGTCCTAGCTCTATCCATTTTACTCCTGCTCTCTTCGAAACAAAAGGTTGAGCAACTGAGAAACAAGCAGTTCTCGTAGAAAAACTTCTGTTGAGATGCCTCTATTTAGGAGGCCATATGCCTTAAATTGGGAGCGGACATGATTTTTGATTTTTGATGAAAAAACTTTTTTGATTTTTTAAGCCGTCATTATTATTATGGAGAACCAGAGATATGTTTCATACAAAATAGCCGTGAAAAAAGTTTGTCACAGGTAATATTGATTATAATAAAACAATGAAAGATAGTTGAAATTATAATGGAAAGTGCTATCTCAATTAAGTGCAAAAAGAAATTGAGTGTGTCGATAGCATTATAAAGTATAATCAGTACATCACCTGCACAGTTAATGAACATTAGAGAAAATGAAGAAAATATGAATATATGTATTTAGATCATCTTTTATATTTGCGTCCAGATATTATTTTGATTGAAATATAGAGCTTTACGTTATTATCTAACCTTGCATGAAAATAATAAAATACCTCCACGAATAATAGCTTAATACATTGTTTGAAAAATACAAACTTTGACTTTGACTTAACAATGATGAAAAATCGTTCAATATATACGAAAAGAAATATTATTTTAATCTACGCCACTAAATAACCGATGAAAGAAGAAAACAAAAATAAAAGTCTGCAACAAAAGTCGTAAAAATTGCCATTTTTCAAAATTTTCCTCGATAATTCAAACCGGTGGATTGAAAATTTGAATGATGTGGCAAGAAGGTTAAGCTAGCGTACACACATTGAAAGTTAACTACACACTGACGGATTTGTTTCGTGATTTCAAAACGAAGATTTACAATAAAAATCTTATGAAACTTAGTCAAAAAGATTTTCTGTTTTCAAAACTAGCCAATTCGCTTCTGGGTCTTGTCACTTGAATGAATAATTCTTTCAGTTTGGCAGGATAAAAGAATTTTCAAAATGGAAATCACACATCCATTGGGAGAGTCAAAATGTGGATGACGGATTAGTCAGGTCAATTGGCCCAGTCGAACATAATATTTTATTGTATTTCAAGAAAATTCAAAAAATCATGGCATCTAATACAGCGCCAGTATAGGCTTAACTTTTAAAAGCTCTTAACTTTATGATCACTAACATTGGGGAACTCTATGAGATTTTGTAGTTACTAAAGCCAGGGCCTAGAATTCCATGAATCATTAAAATTAAAGGTTCTCCAGAAGTGAAATACATATTGTAACTGTGCTTATCTTGTGGTTAAGTGCTAAACACTATTGAGTGTTCATCTTATTATTAATACTAAAACCTCAAATTCTTAGATAAACCCTTTTATAATTTAATTGTGAATATGTTCAGTTTTAGGGTGTTCACTGTCAATACATGGTGGAAAGGCATTATATTAAGAAAAACACAATATTCCTTTGTATTTAATTTCTACATTTACTCATCAAAATCTGGACCGGTTTCGCTAATAAAGAACATCAGTTGTCAATGCTAACCACGAGCAAAATCGGTCCTGATCTTGATAAATAAAAGTGGAAATAAAGTACACAGGAGTTTTGTGATTTTTTCTTAATATTGTGAATATGTGTTGAAAGATATGAATTTTTGTTTACGTTTACATTCCCTTTTTATTTCTGAGTGCCAATTATTCTATGTTTATTATCCATTCTCAAAAAGAGAAGTTAAGTAATCGAATGACAAAAAGTTCTCAATAAACAACTTTTGATGTATATTTTTAAGGATTCTACATGTTCTACACTGTGAGTAGACATTATTGAAAAAAAAAAAAATATTAAGGAAAAAATTGATTTCCAGTTAGAGGAAAGTACTTGGTTGAGTTAAGACGGACTTTAGAAGTTAAACAAGGTCTGCTGTTGCGGTAGTTTTCGGACGGTTTGTGTATGTTTAAATATTTTGAGTTCGCAGGGTTGGTTAATGCATCGCATGTTGGGGGCGAACACGAGCAGGGAGGGCCGTGACGTCAGAGCGTTAACGCGACTAGAAAGTTGGCAACCTGAAAAGGGAGCAGTGGGGCAAGCGCGAGGAGGGAGGGAGGGTTGGGGCTGTTGGGGAAAGCACTTCCGACAAGGTGGGATGTCAAATGTATTGTAAATTTCCGGCGAGTGATTTGGCAAAGGTTTTTCGCACCTTTTACAAAGTTGCTGTAGGTATTGATCTGTTTCAAAGAGCATCAAAATAATGATATTGAAATAAATATCAAGGACGATACGAAACCTTAGACGGCATTCGATTTCTGACGGCTTTAGTTATTTATCATCGTAATGAATTTCAGATAAAAAAAAATCATATGTTTTCTTCACATTGTCGACGCAATCATCAATTCTTTTGATGGTAGAGTGATGTTTGAAAATAAGTTGTACTGATTTATACGATAAAAAACACTGCGCCAAGTCTTTAAAAATGCTTTTAAATTTATTCACAATTCTAAAAATTAATAAACTCCATCAAAAGAAATTTTAATAACAATAATATTCTTAATCAGATGAAAAGTTCTGCGGTAGCTAAATAATTTTTAAAGCAAGGGGTTGGTCTTTTTAAATGAATGAGTCCCCTCAATAAGTTTAAATTCAACATCGAAAAAATATAAAAAATAACAACATAAGTTCACTATCCAAGCTGTAGATTTAAAATTTGATACGGATCTTACAAAGACATCATAGAATAATATTCTCATTTTCATTATTTATGCTAAGAAGTGTAAAATATAAAACGAAATATTTTCAAAAAAATAAAAATAATTGCTTGTTACCCTAATTACTTTGACAAGTTTTATTACAAACATCCCTGCAATAATTAGATTCATTTTCTCCAAGAATTTTGACATTGTGCAACTTAAAAGTGATTATTAAGTTTTTGTTTATCACGAATAAAACAAGTAAAACAAAGTATGATATCTTGTACTGTACACAAAAAGAAAACTGTTTTTAATGTTTTTTATAAGAAAAAATATTCGGGTGGTAAAATAAAGTAAAATTTTCCGATAAACCTTCTATATGGGATGGAAAAAAAACAAATACGGTGTAGATACCCGACAATATGTTGACAGAAATACTTTATATTGTTCCATATCGAAATTTATACCACAACATTATTTGACGAGGCGTCAATCTTCAGAGAAAACAAACGTTACAAGTCGAAAACCTCAAAAAAAGCCCGCGGCGACGAGAGATGAAAAGATTTCCCGCAAATTTATAGCCATATCAGAATGCCACAGAAAAAAGAAAACTTTCCGATATCAGAAAGACCACGGCGTTTGAACGTAAAAAAAACAAAAACGCTCGACATGACCGCAGGAGAGAAATACTTTCGTTGTCTTTTGTTTTTTTTTTACTTTTTACATCTGTTGAAATAATGGGTAAAAGCTCCGCGCAGAAAGTTCTTCTACAGAAAATAAAATGTTGAATATTAATACTGCACTTAATAGTAATCTTTATTGCAAGTTTAAAATTGGTAAAAAAATCATTTCACAAACAGGCGATTCATACATAAGCAGTATTGGGCATTGCAGAGTCAACAATATTCACACAATATTTAAAAAAAATACTGTACATCTTTGATTTTCGATAATACTTTGGTGAAACAATGAGACGTCAAAATAATTATTTATAATAAGTTAATAGCTATCTACGTCTTAAATGTATTTTTTACACTAATGCCGTATATTGAGAATAATAACATAAGAGACATTGATCAATTAAAAATGAGTATGATAACTTTGTTACTCCACAGGTTTATAAACCAATTTATCAAATTGAATTTTATGGTAAAAATAAACTTCCAGAAAAGTAACTAACGAATCTATCAAAAGGACATTGATTAAATTCAGTTTATTAGAATTTTAGAAACGCCTCATTTGATAAAGCTGATATTTTTAATACAACTATCTATTCAAAAAATACTACTAAACAAGGTAAATTATTAATAAACAATAATTCTGTAAAAAAACAAAACTTTACAGCCATGTTTCTAATTTAAATTATTTTATATACACATAGGTTCATGTTCATTATCCTTCGTTTTTTCAGACACTGAATCTAAGTGTGCACAGAGTGAGGTGGTAAACTAATATATCGTTATTTTTATTAAAAGATTATGATGAAAATTAATAAATTCACGTAGAAGAACTGTCAAATGCTTGGAATTTCTTCATTGTAAGTACGCGGTTTGTGGGGGCAACTTTAGATTCGACAGCTGTAGATTTGTCAAGAAGGTGCTTCTCGTGGACTACCCTTAAAGAGGTAAGTGTTTGCAATACTTCAAAGGAGGCAATTGTTTTACTAAGACGAAAAAGTTTGTTTAGCATACGCATAAAATATATTTTTAATATAAATAAAAATGAAACACCTAAGCTGTAAATTCAATAAAATTACGAGTTTTAAAGAATATTGAACTAAGAATTAATATTGGTAAAACTGTTATAATAGCCAATTCAAAATCGAATAAAATAAATTAATTGTTAAAAATTTTCGCTCGCATTAATGTACTAGTAACACCTATAATATAATTTCTTAATAATTTATAACTTCGATTATCAAAAAGAAAAATAGATTGATTCACTTGTTTGAAAATGAAATGTATTACCATTTTATTTCTCAAAAGAGTTTGTAATTGCGTTTGTCGAAGCTTACTTAGTTGACTTCCTTGCCAATTTTAAATATATTTTTTTTTCTTCTGATTTTCAATATTCAATTATATTGAATACTGAAAATTTTCTGTTTTTTTATGAATTTACAATTTGTTAATCTTTTGCAATGTTTATGTAAAAACAAATATAATTATTTAGGTTGATAAAAAAAAATATAAAACAAAAACACTTTATTTTAAATTAAGAACCTCCTTTAAAACACCGTATATTTTTAAAAAACTTTTATTCATGTTTGAATAAAAACAATTTATTCAAACTTGTCACGATGTTAAGTTGGTGTCGCTTACCGGCATTAAATATACGAGGACAAAATTAATTTATGCAAATTTTTAAGTGAGTTTTATAATGTAAATATTGAATTTTCAAATTAATGTAAAGTGCGCTCAACTCATGTAAAGGATGTTGGAAAATTTATTGCCAGTGGAAAATTTTCATCAAGAAATATCGAAAGACGGCAAATGAATTATTAGCACTGCATTAACTGTATGCGATGCACTTTCACCACGAGTGTTTTCGTGATTTATCTTCATCTATCTACAGGAAAATATACTTAAAATTGAATAGCGAAGATGAACGGTGTTTTGAACAAAATGATAATTTTCATATTAAACCAAGATTATATCATGAAAATGAGAAATCGATCAGTAATTCATCGAATATGACAGAATGAGGCAAGGATTAAAATATTTAGAATATCTTAAAGAAAACTCAATTCTTTACATTAAAGTAATAATTACGTGTTTACGTTTAAAGCAGACTTCTAAGCTATGCCAACATCCGAAATATTATATGACGGTGCAGATTTTTATTCTCAAAAAAGGTTTTAATTATGATACATAGACTATTTATCAACTTACTTACTGTATCATATTGATTTTAAGTTAAATTTTTTCTATGTAAAATTATTAAATTAGTTCGGTGTATCATTTATTTTTTAATTGTAAAACTATTTCTTCTTTGACATATAACCTAGTCTATGAGTGTAACCTAAGTTACATCTAGGTATACTTGAATCCGAAACAACTTATTTAGAAACGGTTCGGTTTTTATTAAAATCGGCGACACGGATATATTTATGTGCGCACATGGACTTCAGTATATTGAAAAAAAGATTTTTAGCAAATTTTACCTTATATTCTGCGTTTTTTCTCAATTATCGAAATTTTCCCTGTTTTCTCCCAGTTTTCCGCGTTTATTTTCGAATTTTTTTCCGCCATTTCAAAATTACCACGTTTTTTGCACCTCTAATTATAATAACTACATAATGTTGAGTATAATAAATACAATACAAATTCGACTATGTATTGTTAAAGCCCTTTTCTAAATTTTATTTCCATTCTAAACTGCTAATATTTAAATATTGGTATCACGTTTGAATAAAAATTGTGCTAGATCGAAGTCTAACAAACAACTGCTAGAAAATTTTCAGACAAGATTACATTTTATCTTAATTTTGATATTACACCAGAAGATCGACGAACCGAAACAAAAATGAAAACGACGCCGAGATTATGTTTTAATGAGAGACAAAGAGTTTAAGGCATCATTTTCAAAAATTGACATCGACATGGCGTGCTGTCATTTACCCCATGATTGATAGCGCTTCCAACTTTCTCTCTAATCATTTTTAATTTATCTGATTAAAAAAAACAACGCCCAAGTGTCAGATAACGCCATCATGGTAAAAGCAGACATCAATTTAAAAAAGAGAAATTATATACGAACGGATTTGATAATCAGCATAATATTATATATATATATTGGAAGATAATAGAGGTATACATAATGACAAACGATTAAATAAAAACGAAATTGGACTGTAATACTTTTAATTTGGTAGTGTTAATTAGTTAATGAAACTAGCAACTGGTTTTAATTATTGTTTTTTTATTCAAATACCTACTGGCCAGTTTGTTAACATTATTTCATCAAAATTTCTGTTTCCAATCTTTTTTAAAACCAAAATAGCACTATTTTTGAATTTTTAAGACCGCTATTTCGGTATTAAAAAAATAATATAAATACCGGAAACCTGGTTTCGGTAATATCGGTAACATTTGATTGTCATTTCTTTTACGCTTTATTTTTTAAATTATTACAGGATGAAAGCATTATCTTGTTTACAGACGGTCACATATTGGAATATACTTTTATAAATCGACTAAATCCATGAAATGTTAAATCAAAGTGAGCGCTAAGTCAAGTAGGACAAAATCTGTTAAATTTGGATACGACGATCGACTTAATATACTGTGTATCTCAAAATGAAAGACTGTAAATCGCATATTGACACGCAATAGTATATTTTTATGTAGATTAATAACTGATTTTACTATGTTTGGTTGATTAAGTAAAATATTCATGGATTTACATTATTTGATCAACTCTTAATCGCCTCACAATTTCTTAGTCGTAGTTATACAGGATTAACATTGAATTCAAAAATTGAGTAGATAGCACCCGGTGAAGTATGGAAGTACCCTTTTAAAGAAGAATACAATAATTTGCAAAAATGAGTTATGAATGTACACTGATGGATCATTTTAAAAACTATATATTATACTGTTTACTTTAAAAGCAGAATAATTACGAATATACTTTTAAAATCATTAGTGGAGAAGTGGTCATCTGTAATAAATGCATATTTCTTGACGAGCGCATTTTCACATATTAAAAAAAAGAAAAGATAGCTGCTTTTACGAAAATAAAAAATAAGAAGTATCGTAGGTCGATCCGGTCCTTTTGATCAGCAAAGTTAAATTTGCATCTTATGTGGAGCGTACGAACTCCAAAAGAATGTTTTAGTTTTAGTAGGAAAATTAAAACTTTATTTTGTGTAGGGTGGCTTATTGCTTAATCATAAGGAATAACTCAAGATAGCTAATCACTTTCTTTTTTGTTTTTAGGATTAGATAGTAGTCATTTATCAGCGCCTACTGTATATAAATCAAAACTGTTATTGAGTAGACAGTATACCTGCCTATCCCACCTGGAAGTAAAAAAAAAACCCAAATTAAGTATGAAGCGAGTTTATATGGTGCCTCAGGACGTTAGGTTTGCTATCGTTCGAAATACAAACGGATTAAGCATATTATACGTATTTTTAATTACAAAATAACAAAAAAAAATGCCCGGATTAGTTTCAGCAGCCAAAATACAAATAGCACTACGACGACAAAGCGAGCCTAAGTAAATTAAGGTACAAATCTAAACGGAGGTAAATAATCTGCCGTAAGTGCTTTTCGTAGTTTACGAGTTCGCCGTAGACACCTGCTACGCCATATTAAATTACAGGCAGCCTTATTCCACCCTTAGGCTTCTACCGATTCCGGCGCCACTGAGAGAAATAATTTGCCCTCAGGACTTGAAGTGAAAGAAGATGAACAAGAATGACTTTCAAGGATCACGCATAATAGAAATTAGCTACGAGACTATTAAGGTAGTGTGCAATAAATATAATAAAATCACGATTATAAAAATGAATGTTTATATTATATCACTTTGAAGATGTTCACTGTCAATACTTGGTGGAATGGCATTATAATAAAAATAATAAAACATTTTTAGTACTTTGTTACATGCTTTGTTAATAGCTTTGTTAAATGTAAGCTCTAGTTTGGAGAATAATGAGCCAGCTGTTGAGAAACAGTGGGTAAAATTAAGCTACTTGGGTAGAGTTTCAGAAAAAAATTCAAGGAAATTCAACGAAAACCTTTTTAATGTCACTTTTTATAATTCTTTTAACTTGCAACGCATTTTAGTAAATTCTAAAGATAAACTCAATATTCTTAACCAAAGTGGCATCTATTTGATTGATTGCGATTCTTGTGGAGCCAGGTATCTTGGTCAAACGCGAAGAGCTTTTAATATCAGATTTAAAGAACATCTAGCCTGCTCACGTAAATGGAATGAACTATCTTCATTTGGGAACCATTTGTTCCTAAATAAGCATACATTTGATATCTCTAAAAATTTAAAATCCTGCATGTAAACAATAAATCTTTAAAACTTGATAAACAAGAGATCTTAGAAATAAAAAGACATAAATTCTTGCCTAACTCTAATTTATTAAACGAATAGGTTGTATTTGCATCATCACCATTGTTATATCCGTTTCATTAACCTAATTCTAGCCTATTATATTTCTTTTTTTTGTACAGTTTTATTTCTTTAGAATTTTATTTTTCTCAGTTTGCTTTTATTTAGTAAGAATTGATATTGCCTTTATTCTTTTCTCAGGAATCAATTTTGTTGGATTGAACTCTACTGGAATTTCAACATCCAATTATGGTTGACAAACATTAAGATTTATTTATTATAAACACTAATTGTTGGCTTTTACTTTGTTAATGACAATTTATACTTAATTGACTTTTGTTGTAATAGTTTGCATTGCTAAGCGGTCTTTAACTTTTTTATTTATAGTTTATTTTTCTTGTATTTTGCTTCAATTCATTTGCTTAATTGTAATACCAATTGTTTGTCATACCTTGTTTTTCTTACTTAATTTTTGTATAAATATCACTGTTTCATTGTATTTATTATCAGTTGACAATGCTCACCATGAGCGAAACCGGTCTTGATCCAAGATTTAATTATTAAAAAAAGAAATAATAAACGAGAATATTTTATGTAGCCCGCTAAAAAATAATCTCAGAAGATTTTTCATGTCTTAAAAATAGTATGGAAAGAAAACAGAGACGAACCATTTGAATATTTTTTATAAGGGAAACATTTAATTAAAAATCTGAGAAAATGCAATATAAAAAGGAAACTCGAGCATTTTTGTATTCTCAGAAACAAATTCTTCAAAAAGAATTATTATTATATTCAGCACTGAAAACGCGTTAAATCAAGTGTACTTCAAAAAAATAATATCAATTTGAACGTTTAAGTAAAAAAAAAAAAACGCAGAAATAAATACTTATATTCAAAATAAAGCAGTCAAAGAAATAAGGGTAATAGGAACAACGTAGAAAAAAGAAAAGTTTGCAGAGGTGTTTGCAGAGAAAAAGGTGTAAAAATAATGTCAATAATACAACAAAAAATGAGCTAAGTATTGGATATAACAGTAAAATAATTTCTGAAATAATACTTGTGTACATTTTTATTATTTTTACATCAATATATAAAAAGATTGCATGAATATTGGCAACGATTAAGTGACAATAAATCATGCATTTTGTGTAAATATCATAACTTTTATATAAATATCATCTATAACGTTTATAAGATAGTTTGCAACATAATTTATTAGGTATGTAAGGTTTGATAGCATTCTTTTTTTATAATCTCATTAAAAAAATGTTTTTAATGTAATATATAATATATGTGACGGAGAGTTCTTATATAAGTATAATTATTTTGTCAGGTCTTATGGCACAGCGGTTAGCGTTGTTGGCTTCCGTGCCGAATCTCGCGGGTTAGAGTCCCAGTGCGAACAACGATTTATCGATTTCTGTTTGACGGGGTGGGCGTCCGACCCTTCAATAACTGGGCGTAGCAAGAGTGATATATCAACCACTATTCCTGTCCTAGCATTATCCTTATATCCCTACTACTCTCTTTGGAAAAAAAGAGTTTGTACGACTGAGTAACAAACATTTCGCTTAGAAAAAGATCTGTTGAGATACCTTTATTCTCCACGTTGGGAATGGATATGGACGTAAAATAAAAAATATTTATTTTTTAAAGGGCTTAGCTGACAATAAGAAATCTTTCGAGTTTTTATTTTGCTTTGCTTTATGACGTTATAAAAATACTTTATTTACACTAAAAAGATTTTGGTGAGAAAAAAAAAAACATTCAGTCTTTGTGGTCTCTAGTTAAGATCAGCACCCTGGTGACTAGATGAGTCTGAGTTCAAGCCTCGGAAAGATTAATATAAATTAAGATTTGATTCATCATATGATTAAGATCTTGTGTGTTTGATTTTTTTTTCTTTGTGTGAAATACCGTTATTGATATAATCGTCCGGTATTGTAATCTCTAGTTACGATCGAGAATGTTTTAAAATTAAATTAAACCCCATTTTAAGATATCACGGTAGGTGGTAAAGATTATACCAACTTGTCAGCATAAGAAGAAAATGAAGTGAAAATATTATTGTTTGAAATACGCAACGATAAGTGCGTTCTATATTTGAGAGTTGCCACGTAATGTAAAAACTATTCCTCGCTGGGTCCATTCTCTCTCCTAATCGCGGTCCCTTGTTCTCATAAAGAGACAAAATGTGTTAGACTAAAATTACACACAGCTATTCACAGTTCTATTTCATGCGGCAAAATTTGTATATTTCGTGTACAGGATTAACCCTTTCAATGTCAGGGAGCGGGATTATTTTCTCTATACACGTGTGTGCTATGAGCCCGGAACAAAGTGAATGTATTATTATTATGCTATTTGCGAATGTACCGCGTGAAGGGAATGAGTAATTAAAATTTAAGCACTATAGCATTCAGTAGTATTTCCGTACTGACACGCCAATCATAACTACAGGCAGTAAAGCAAAATTGTAAAACTTGCTTGTGATAATTTTCGAATATTCTTAGAATAAAACAAACAAGATGGCTGTTGAATATTTTCCACTGAATGAATAATTGATATTGGTGGCCATTAAAACAGTAAAATGTGCAATATTAATTTCATAAAATGTCGTAACATTAAAAGGATTTATACAATAATGTGATGTATATTTGTGTTTATGATACGCGTTGATATACAAATATATAAGTCTGAATAAGCAATAAATTCTAAATTTTCGATGGTTTCGGCGGTAACTTTGTGGAAGTTCATTTTAATAGAAAATTTAAATTAACTTTGATTATTCCACGTATTGTGTCACTAACTGTGACACGTGTTTCACCTCTTTCAGAGGCATCTTCAGATTTACTATCGTAAAGTTTGCTTAAGTAATGAAGCAAGATTGATTCTAACATTTTAAAATTATGAAATTACAAAATGGAGTTTGGGTTTTTTTCCTTTTAAGGGAAGCAAGGAGCTTTACTTCGATTATATCACCCCTCTCCTTGCTTCCCTTAAAATTACGCAAAATTTCAAACGTCGAAAAAAATGACAAACGAATACATTTCTGGCAATCATTTTCTTTTAATAAAATGTTTCGTGTGTTCGTTCAAACAAAACAATGTGATAAACACAATAATCATCGTTTAGGAGACAAAGCAAGACTGAGAATTGCAAACAATTTTCCGATGATTTGAAGTCGCGTGATGAATTTGTATTGAAAAATTCCGCCATAGCAAAACAAAAGCATCGGGATGCTGCATTTCATTACATAAAAATGCATTGCACAAAGGACAACGGAGACAAAAATATAAGAGAAATAAAATGTCGAATAACCAACAAATGACATAAACGTTTTGTGATATTGAAGTGAACGTTTTTGATAAATGGAAAATAGTATTCCGTAAAAAACAGTCAAAATTCTTCTTTGAGCAAAGGTACTCATCTGATATTCTTTTTAGCATTTTAGCTAATGTATATGTTTTTTATACGCTTTTATAAATTGTCAAGCTTTGATGTACATTATGAATAATGTATGTACGAATCATATTTATTTGAAATCGATGTAGATTACTACTCTTGGTAAAATCACTGAAAATAATGGATGTTACGTGTTTAACGGACGGCGGTTAGTTTTTCAATATAATGAACTATAAATTTAATATAATCTTCATATCATGTAATGTTTATTTAAAAACTGGAATAATTATGTCAACCTTGCAGGCTTTTGTGACAAATAAATCAATAAAATTTCCAGGCTACGTATATAAACTGACTTAATTTAAAAAAAATTGTCTTGGTCTTTTCACAAAACAAAATCTTTTCATAACGCAGAGTAGTTGAAGCTTTTGGGATTTTTTCTTATTCGATTCCGTGGTTAAATAAGTGAATAAACTATTTAATAAAATGAATTTTAAATCGGTTTTTGTAAGAAATGGATACATGTGATGTTAAAACTGTGTGGTTTAACCTTCTCACCGCGTATGAAATCTATGCATGTCCTAGCGAACATGACCTCAGTGCGCGTGACACGTCATGGAAATTGTCAGATGTCATGGAAATTGCAAACCCTATATAAGAGCTATCTATTGTGTTAAAATTGTATAACATGGCTGAAAATATTACTAAATGTATATTTTACCAAATTCAAAGGATGGCATTAGTCAAAAAAGATTCAATATACTCTAAAATAATTTATTTCTGGAACACGCCGTGAACATACGTCACCAATGCAAGATTTTGGATAATGTAAATAAGCGATCAAGTGCGGGTGAAATAGAAATTGTTCCGAGAATTTAATATTATAAGCATGGTAGGGTGGTGGCGCAGTGTTCTCGGTCGCGCGTGGCGGTATTTTGCAATATGGCGACGTCACGCCTCAATTGTATGAAGAATGAATATTGTTGAATTAAACCGAAAATACAAGAAATATATTGTATTTTACTATTGAAAAAGTTACTTTGGGTGGCAATCAACGTATTTGATTAGTTGAAAAAAATATTACAACCTTTATTTATAGTCGAAAACGCGATAACAAAATCCGCAAAAAGCAGCCGCGTACAGGGCATGCTCGCTAAATTTGGTGACGCGGGCAAAAGGTTAATAGATGGTTGTAATATCATAATAACATGCCCTTTATTTCGACCGGTGTTCAGTTTTTAGCTTCTCTGTGCAAATATATTCAATAATTTTTGCGATGGTTTTTTTCTCTTACTTCATCAAATGCATCACCAGTTTAATTGACGATAAAAATGTTATATTGCGAACGAAACTTTCAACAAATATTAAACAAGAAAACAATATTTTTATGGTAAATAAGGTTACACGATAAACGCGTATTTCATTTAATGTGAAGATGGTATGTCTTAATATGGCAAGAAAAAATTATAAAAAAGCAATAGGCGAATTCTCAATTTTGGCAAAATTTAATAAAGGCATAATGAAAATGACGGAGAACATCAAGGTACTGAGAATTTTCCGTTTGAAAGATTATTTATTGAAGGTTTCGTTAATTGAGTAGCTACCTGACCCTTTTGCCGATTATGTTTTCCTCTCTTGTACGACATTGATTACGCTTATCTATTAAATACGGCTTCTACGGCGGTAAATGTTCATTTAATGTTGCCTTTGCGCACAAAAAGATACCGCCGTACAATATATTTTCGGCGTAGAATCATATCGACTGTGGAAAGGAAAAAGGACGTAACCCACACATATCAAATTTTACAGGAGGCGCTAAAAACGTGTTTTGATGATTTTGTGACATATGCAAATTATGAATTATACACAACCTTGAAGTGCACGAAGGCTTCTAAACTGGTGTTTAATTGACATAACCTAATATTTATTTAAGAAATTTTCTCGGAAAAACTTTTATTTCAGTGTTTTTTCTTGGTTTTAATTTTTTACAAGGTCATCTTTTTCAAACATAAAAGCTAAATTTAGATACTTATTTGGCATTTTAAGCTTCCATCCTTTTGATAGAATGTGTGTCAAGTTGTATACATTGTGATTAGCGAAAAAAAGCTGTTTTCGAAAATTGAGGGTTACGTCCTTTTTTCCTTTTCACAGTCGATATACAATAAATGTTTCGCGGTAAAATTGAAAGTCATCGCGTTAAGAAGATAAGTTTGAAGATTAAAATTATTAAGTCATTTTTGTAGTATTACATATTATTTAACGCTTACAAAATCATCAATAAAGACTTGAATTGAATTTGGCGATTGCATAATTGTATATATTTGCTATAATTTAAGATTTCGACTGAAGGGGCTTGGTGGAATTTCAATATGAAATTTGAACCGTTCAAAATATGTACATTCTAACAGATTTTGTCACAAACGACCCGGATTTCGCCTTTCGGCATCTTCAGGCGTTCAAGTGCACGGATGAACTCTAAATGACGCTTAGTAAATAAATGTTTCATGTTTATATAAGAAATAAATGTATCACTGAGTTTACAGCCATTGCTGGCGAAAAGGATAAGCTCATGGGAATTCCCACAGATTTGAGTAGTAAGTAGTTTTAAGAATTATATTTATTTTTTTGTCGGAAAAGGTTTTATTGTTATATTTATATAAAGTATAGAAGTGGAGATCCCGTCATGTTTAATATTTCATTTAAAATCGGAAGGCTATGCAATTGTGCTCTGTTTAAAGTAAAAGTAGACGTTTCTTTTTCCAATCTAAAGGCTGCCATATGTTCTGATAATCTGGTGTTCAGTGTCCTTTCTATCTTTAACTTGCATTGCAATCTATAAATCCCGATTATATTCGATTACTTGGTAACAAACATTCTTGCAATTTACAAAATCTTGCTGTATAGAATTTTAGCAGTTAACATAAACAAGAAGTCCTTTGTTAGAGCGGATGAATAAAACAAATGTAAGATGATGTCGCTGCGATATTTTCAAACACGAAACAAGAAACACAAATATAATGTAATATTCAATGATCACTTTTTTAGGGAATTATGGAAGAGTGGGAAAGATAACTAAATGTTACCAGATTGTTCTATGTCTAGTCTCAAAAATAATTGAGCGGAATTTAAGGAAATACTAGTTATATACATGAATTAAAAACACAAATTAATTCAAAATATGCGATGGGAAAGACAAAAAAGGTAAAAAGCCTGGATTTATTCATATAAGAAAAAAAAGAAGAACAATCGGCCATAAAATATGACCTCAATTTCAATTCGCAGCGAAGGAAGCCCAAGATTGCTTTGTGAAATTACCAAACTGTCCTTTTCCTCTTTCACGCCCATTCACTAGCAGACCTTTGAGTTTCGGTAGTCTTCAATCATTTCTCATGATTACGCAGAAGTAATCTTTTGGACCGTTTATGGGTTTGGATCCCAACGGCGTACGTGACCAACTCACCCCACTGACGCGACCTGAGCCTAACTTCTATTACATGCGTGGCATTCGAGTCGCTGGTTAAATAGACAAAAGTCGATTAGTTTTGACTGGTTGAATAAAATAGCAATCTAATCAGTTTTGTGAGATTAGGAATTGCGAATTAAATTGTGCCGTATATTATTACCGAAGTTTTTCAGAATCAGGAATGCCCTAGTTCTGAACATCGGTTTATTTGACGTTCGTTATCATGTATACAACGTAAAAAAATATCACAAATTTGTGTGTTGTGCTTATTATTATATTTTGTTTCTTTTTATTTATTACCTGAGGCAAAAAATACACCTGAATTTTCTTATCTGGATATTATCTATCTCATCGGAATTTAGTTAAAATTTGATCAACCAAGATGTCTTTATTCCAAAGTAAAATACAATAATAATTCAATACCATATCAAGATTGAACGTAAATATTAATTTAAATACCTTTACTTAACCAAATTAATTTACTTTCAGCAACATAAAACAGATTTCTTTGATGTGTAAATCATGTAGTATGAATAAAATAAATATTGCTACCATTAGAAGAAAATTCGCAAACGCTGAATATTACACTCTTAAAATCAGGTAATTAAAAAAGCACATTATTTTGCTGTGAATAAAAATATAAGAAATATTAAATTTTGTCTTAAAATTTAAAATTTTATGGGAAATAATGGTATTATGCAAATTTTAATATTTTCACGAAAGTAATAAAGCGGAATTTTATTGTCTGCACACATTACAAAATCATTATTAAGTAATGTCATACTACTGTTTTATGGAGGCCGAGCAGAGGTTTTGTTTTTTAAATCTGCGTATTAAATCGGCAATAATTTTGAATTGCCGAGTTAAACATTAAGCTGAAACAAGCGAGTTGGCAGCCGTGGCAATGTTGGCATTCTTTTATTCGAAATTATTATTGCCGGAAAAATGCGAGCCTTTTGACTTTGAAAATGCTTCTGACTGACGTATGCTAATTTTACTGAGCGCCGTTTTGCTCGGGAATGCCGAAAGAACGACAGGCAGAATTTTCCGGGCAACATTTTTATCAGGACGAAGGAAAACAATTTCGGAAAACTTATTTTTTCTCTGTCGTGGAAATGAGTTTTTTAATGGAGATCCACAGAATGTCAGAAATGCAAAAAAGTTTCAAAGATACGACTTTGACTCCTGTAAACGGTAAATTTGACAATTTGCGAAGTCAAATTTTACACTGCGAGCTGTAATTAATTTAATTTCCATGCAATTCAAGAAATATTTTCACAGTTTTGAAAACTGTAAAAATAATCATAATTTGTCGAAATAGCAAGCAAGAAAAAAATGTATATTTAATTTTATATTAATGCTGGAAATAATGTATAAAATTATTATTTTTTACGTATTTGCAAAGTTTAACAATGCTATGAATATTTGCATTTTTACTTTCCCAAGTTTTTAAATAAAACCGATTTTCTTTTTGCAAGAACATTTTACACTGCTTTAAATTATCATATCCTTTTACCAATTATTTTACTTTCATGTCAATTTATGAAAACATGCATCAAATAATCTTTTTATTGTCAGCTCCCTAAAAAATGAAAGGCGAAACTGAGGGATGCAGGCATGTCATGGAAAAAGCAAAGCAATTTGCAAGAGACAGGGAATTATGATGGTGCCACGTGGCGGCCATATGCTCCATAAAGAGAGCAAATATGATTAAGGAAGTAAAAAAATAAGTAAATTATAATTAAACACATTTAAAGAATGTTTTTCATGTATGTCAATAGATATCGACTGTGGAAAGGAAAAAGGACGTAACCCACACATATCAAATTTTACAGGAGGCGCTAAAAACGTGTTTTGATGATTTTGTGATATATAAAAATTACGAATTAAACACAACCTTGAAGTGCACGGAGACTTTCAAACTGGTGTTGAATTGACATAATCTAATATTAATTCAAGAATTTCTCTAGGAAAAACCTTTATTTCAGTATTTTTTCTTAGTTTTAATTTTTTACAAGGTCATCTTTTTCAAACTTAAAAGCTAAATTGAGATACTAATTCGGCATTTTCTGCTTCCATCCTTTTGATAGAATGTGCGTCAAGTTGTGTACATTTTGATTATCGAAAAAACCTGTTTTGGAAAATTGAGAGTTACGTCATTTTCCTTTCCACAGTTGATATGTAATTTTTTAAAAAAATTAACCTTTTCTACTTTTTCTACATTCAGTGAATCTTTTGTAGAGCGGTGTTTTATGTTATCGACCTCATTGTACTGAATGTATTTTATACAGCATTGAATTTCTCTCCAGAAATGCTTCTAAGGATTCTTTTGATTAAGGTTGAAGGTTTTAATGTTGAATATTAACCAGTAAAGGGAAATGAAATTCAATTCTTTGTTGATTAAAAAAAAACTCATTTATATTCGATATATACATGAGGGAAAAGTAAATTTCATAATATTTCGACATGTGACGTCAAATATTTATGAATTTGCTCGGTGCATTCTTTTCATAAAAAAGTAAACGAAATAAAAAGCTCCTATTTCAATTTCCAATACTGGAAATATCTTTGCTCTTATATAGCTTCACCTGATCGCTATAGAAATGTTCAATTTCACGCATGGCTGACTTGCCTTCGCATTGAAATCGCAAGGTTTCCATGTACCTTATACAGATAGTCCAGTACCATACTTGCGCCTATACATTTCACCTGTAAATTATAGACTAAGCAAAACGGCAGTACCATGGGATTGCATGCTAAGCGATTAAACAGAAGCTTAGTTATTTACATGGCGATGATAGCACTACCCAGTTGAATAGAAGATAATTGAGCTAAAATATTTTTTTGGATTAAAAAAATGACTCTAAATGTATTTTCAAATAAGATTTTGATGTATAAAGACACTGATAATAATTTTTAGCAATATACACGAAAAAAACACACACAAGGTACGCCCAACCATATCAACCGACTTTTTAAGCGAAATTTTTTAAAAACTTTGAAAAGCGTGAGATATAAATAATTTGCTTTAAAAATCAACAAAAAAAAGTTAATTGAGTAGAAGTGTGTAAAAGTGTATTGAAAAAAATATAAATATCTTTATACTATAATGATAATTAATGAAAAATGGTTTCATTTTCACGGATAAAGCTGTAAAAGTAGCAATAAAGATTGTCCAAGCAACCAAGACAAGCACAGGAAATGTGTTTGAACGGGTAACAAGTACACTGCAATCATATGTGACGTTAACCTACACACGTCCACATGAAAGGTTGCGTGAGGAAACTAGCAGTAAATACGTTAATTGACAGTTAAAAAAAGCTTAGTAAATTAATCATTGAAATATAGTGTTACCGCAACATAGGCTTCACTATATTGTGTTGCAAATAAGCCGTTAAATTAGGCTTGCGACGTTATAAGTAATAATATTTTAATAACTCAATCACGTTTGCTATAGTGCCGGTAATATATAACCGTATTCGTCTAAAAGATTAATATAAAGAGAAGACAAATCTTTCAATTTACGATCGGAGCAACATCAATGACCAAAACTTGGCAGTCCAAGTATAGGAATATAATAAATATCTGTTATTGGAAAGGTTTTGTAAATATGATATATTTAAACATCGATGCTATGTCAATTTCCCTTAAATGATATTCATCGAACCATTGCCAACTTACATAATCTCTGATGCCTAAATAAAGAAATAATATATGTTTCAGATTTAACGATGTACTGAAGAGCTACGAGGGAAAACTTTTATGTAATACTTTTAATTGGGGTAGACGGACATGGAAAGTTTTCAAGTGATATCCATCTACAGAGAAAACTGTATAATAAGTCGTCTCAACCAAAACGACTTTTACAAACTTCTGCCAACGTAAATATTTCCAGAAAGAAGATGTGACTAAACAACAAATTCTGAATACTACCCAATAAAACTTCTGGCGATTTTCCACGAAACTTCCCCAGAAAGCTTTTCTCAGATAGTGTTTCGGTATAAAACATTGTTAGGTATTGACATATATTTTCAACAATAGCCTTTTCTGATTTGAAACATCTTAATGAAGATTTCAGCTGAAGTTGTTTATAAGTATATCGATCGACCACTATGTTCAAAAATTATAAAGAAATGATGATATTTATTATGTATGTATAAGTTGTGTAAGGGAGAGTGATAAGTTAGTCATTCTATCTAGCTTCCTGTTTTTAGGATTGGATAGAGAGTGGATGAGGCGAAATGAATAACAGACATCCTCAAAGCGATTTTAAAATCAATGAATTTCCATTAAGGTATTCATGTTTATGACAACGCAATCGAGTTAATGGATTTTTTTAATCAAATACAACCTATCTTTGATATAATAAAGTTTTGATTTGAAACTAATGGTTTGTGAGCTAAATTTAGTGACGTGGTGTAAACTTTATTATGATTTCATATTTACCGTTGTTTATACTGTTTAATTGCTAATTTAAATACCTGAACAGGCTCTGCATAACAATTATTTACTATCAAAAAAACTGCAATAAAAAATATATAGGTTACCAAATGTTACTATATTATTACTGTCATTTAATACCCCAAATAGAGAGTTATAACATATTTAAGTAGAATATAACATATTTTGTAATCAAACTAGCGACAAGCCAAATCTTTGATTGTTTCTAAAAAAAAGTATTATACTTTAAGATCAGTACGTTATCAATGGAGTACTAAATACTCTATTTTTTGCTTGAAAAAGACAACTGTTAATGTATTACGGTAAGTAAAAATGAAACAAAGTATTTATGAAATAAAAAGTGCTATATGTCATACACAAAAAGAGATTTTAAATGACACTGCCTGCGTTCATTAATGGATATTCGCGAAAAAACTCCAAATATTTTTAAAAATATCCACAGAACTCCCATCCATCAGAGCTTATCGTTTACCAAATAAATTAAATAAACACTGTCTCTCTTTTTCCTATGAGTTGATACTTTTTTCAAAATATAATATCATCGCCTGCGCGAGACACATTGACAAGCAATATTTGGAAATTTATTTTAGGTAAAAAAATAAATAAGTCCTCTTTGGTAAAATTGCAGCAAGTTTATGTGAAGTTCGACAAATTACTTTTTTCTGTTTGAGACATTTTATCGCTTACAGATAAAAAATAATCGAGTCAGGTAGATGTGGTCTACCTATGTGCTGTTTTTATTTTTTAAGGTATTGTGAATATATAGAGTATGACAAGAAAAAAAATAATGGAAATTTAATGTGCCAATATGATCGTAAGCCTGAGCGAAAAATGGTAAGACTTCATGGTGACGAATGTATTTTGAAAATTCAATTTATTCCACAATGACAAAAATGGTTTTACAGCAGAGGCAATTGCACCATTCCTTGAATAAATGCAATTACGATGACGCTCGTTAAGAAATAACATAGTCAATCGAAAAAATAAAGAGTAATATTTAAAATAATCACAAACTCGATAAAAATAAATTTCAAAAAGAAAAGATTTTTTTACCTGAAAATATTCATATATCTCAAAACATGACATCATTTGAATCAGCCTTTGAAACTGGCGTTCCGTACGAATAAATATGATATATAATTCAGAATTTGTATCTATGCCTTGTGAAAAAAAATACACGCCATTATTTAAAACTACCTTTAAGCTTCATATAGTAAAACATTCAACAAATTTTGTAATTAAATTCTCTTTAGATAAATATCACAAACGTGTGATGATATTGATTTTGAAAAACATGGGGTAACTGTTGAAAGCTTTGGGTCGTGCCCTAAATCGTGGAAATTGCGCAGGACAGATTGGCTTACCAGAAGAACTAAGAAGTTTTCGCCTAAAGACAAAGTAAACACAAACAAGTTTAAGGCAGGCAAGAGAAACGACGAGTTTTCACGGGAACAAACTACATTAGCAGGTGGGGAAACGACATGGTCATCCATTATTGTCTACATTGTCTAGTGGCTAACTGAAAAATGCTGCCGTATTTGTAGTTTGTATGCTTTGTGCAGTTAAAAAGTTTTGCAGACGAAAATGGTACAAAAAATGTATTAACGATACTGCAATGAACTGAGCTTTTATATCTACATACTTGTCATTCATTCTCTTTCTTCAATTTATCCGTATTTACTTACTCTGAAAAATACCTATATGCTGATAATTAATTATTCCTTCATTTTGATAACGTTTAAAATAAAAAAATACTTCGAGAAATTAATGTGAGTTAGACATATTTTACATTTGATTTTGTATATTCTATTATATGTACATTCGGGCATAATGACGATTTTAAGCTTTAAATATATATATAGAAAGTACCTACCAAAACCTTGTAACTATATACATATATCGATGCTAAGGTATCCAATCCCGGAGCCTTTTTGTGATCCCGCGATTTCGGGATTGATCAATTTTTAATCCCGGGATCCCGGGATCGAGCACTCACCGTGAAATCGTGTATAATTTGAGAGAAGTTTTGGTGACTCGTTTTTTTGTAGCTCTTCCAAATCCAAAATACTATAAATTTTAGGGATTTGCTAAAAATTTCTCAATCCCGAAATCCCGGGATTGCGACCATACCAATCCTGGGATTTCGGGATATCAAAATTGAACGGGATTGGAGACCCTAATCAATACCCCAGTTACAGAGTTCATTATGTCTAAATTTGGCAGTATAGAGTTAAGTATAAAAAGTATCTATCACATCCAAAAAGGAACCAACATTATTGATTAAATTGGCATTAACTTGTCAAAACACCATTGTAATAAGGTGGAAAAATAAAATAATACTTTGCCTCTAAAAATATTCAATAATGTAATATATACATAGTTGGTAGCTATTTCGGTGTATACCTTAATCGTAACAGCAACTAAGCCGTCATTATGTTGCATTAAAAGCCTTGGTTGCTCTTTAGATGAGATAGATGTATGTATTCTGCATCACTTTACACACTCAATTCGATACTGCCAAATTAAGACATAGTGTACTTTGAAACTAGGGTATTTAAACATAAAATAGATAATATTACAATGTATTATTTTAAAATATGACGCAAATTTTCGTTTAGTTATTGCTTATCAAGGTAATCCAAATAAAATATGATTGAAATAAGACGATCGACAGTAATATTTGGAAAAAATCGACTCTTGTTTATATTTGAAATTTTCAGTTAAACACACAATATATTATAAGATAAGCGTAACAAATGATTTAACATTTCTATCATAAAAAGAAAATTTTAATTTTAAACAAATAAATGCAAATAAAGCATGTTTTGTGTTGTGAAAAAATAATTAATTAGATCAGTGAATAACGTAATTAACAATTGTGTATGGCTACATTTAACATTTAACTTAAAAAAAACATATGTCGAAATATATCTAATTTTAATTGAACGTGTGATTTTTAAAATACAGAAAATCTACAAAAGGTTTAAAGTTCTAGAAAAAATACAAAGACGGATTACTGAGAATAGTTGAAACTAAAATATCAGGAATTCGTTTCCGTACAAGAATGAACGTGGTTTTAAAGAACTAAGGAATCGCAAGCCAAGTGGAAGCTCGTGAGACATCATTTGTTTATGGTGCGCATTCTGTACCACATTATGGCATAGCGAAGACGATAAAGTCGACACAGGCACTCAGGATAGTTCCATTCATCGGGGGCTACTATCGAGGTGGACTGCGGGGTAATGCCCGACAGCTATTTTTCATACAGCCAGACGACAATGAAAGAGCGAGTGGACGCTGAAATAGCAATGCACTCTCTAAGGTGCTGAGCAGAATATAAAATATTTGATACGAAGCTTTACTTTAGAATGAATTCTTGGAGTAGATAATATGATTGGTCTTAGAGCAGACAAAGGTATAAAGAAAAAAAAAATATAATACAATTAATGTCACAATTAAACCATCCTTGCTCAAAATAGCCAGGATATAAAATAAAAAAATATCATAAAATCTTAAATTCTGATTCAATAAAAGAAAAAAAAACATCGACAAACTGCTGGTTTAGTTTAAAGCATTTGGAATCTCGTCGGAAAAATGGTCTATTTTTATCGTAATATGATACAGATAATCTAAATTTTAGTAATATTTCAATCAAGATTACGGCCAAAATGTTACTGTAACAAAAAACTCTATTACACTCACAAAATTCTTATGAAAAAATTATATTCTACTCGTGTAAAAAAACAAATATCAATATTATAAATTATACCATTGATTATTGAAAGATAAAGCTATTAACATGGCGGGTTATGTTCTAAAAAAATCTCCTCTTGAATACATCGATAAATCAATAACAATTTAAGCTTGAGAATTGAAAGATGCGGGCCAATTTCCTGATTCAAGGATCTTAGCCAATAGTTCAACAAGAACTAAATTGACCTATTGGTGTCTGTAACTTGACGGTGAGAGTTCTGCTCTGCGTTAGATGGTCCAAGATTGTATAACTTAACAATTCAAATTTCAATTATATTTGAGATAAAGACTATTCCCGTTTTGTGATTGTTTTAAATTTACTTACTTCGCTTAGTTCTTACCGCAAAATATACAAGTTTTTAAACATTGAAAGCATTAATGAATATATGCTGCATAACATTATCTGGCGATAGCACTGTAGCTATTATCTAATACATTATTAATTAAATATTTACTAACTATGAATCTAGAAAACATGTCTGGTATTATATTGTAAATCAGTTGCTGTTAGTAATATTATTTTTTTTAAGCAGAGCTGTGTCATCTATCAACAATCGCTCAGTTCTCAATTTCAAACAAACTTAATCATAAACACAGACATGCAGATATATAAAGACAATATCTCTCTTTTAAGAATTGTGAGTAAACAACACCGATCAAGTGTTTGACTTTATATACTATTTATTTTCAAAGTGCAAAGAAAATTTATGATTTATAGAATGAGAGAACTTTGTTTCGTGGAATAAACTTTAAAAAGGTCAACTGAATGTGCAATTGTGAATCATTAGCATAATTCTTAAAGAGTACAGTAAAAAATAGTCCAAAGCTGCACAAATTCCAGCAACTAATTCGTTTATTCCCGTTGCACGTGAATAATTCATAGCTTAACAAGTCATAAGTTATATAAGTCCCTCGGATTAAGTTATGTCAAAGAAGTGCAGAGCGAAAAGCGGCAATGGAAATTCATTGTTGTCAAAACTGCCCTTGATAAAAACACCTTCAAAGTATTTTCATTTGAAACTTTGCACTTACAAACGGCTGTTAAATATAAGAGGATTCTCCTTTCTGCTCGAATTCATGAATCGTAAAAAAACTTTCAAGTTATACTGCGTCACGTTGCTAGGTAAATAATAAAAAAAATTATTACACAATTTTGGAAGATTTACAGTGCAATCTAACAATTTTCTAGAACTTGACGGGTATTTTTACAGAAATAATTTATACTTATTGTTTTGAATATGGATTTTCAAATCGGACAGCTACAAAAAAATGTTTGAACTCCACGAGAGAGCTAAAAAAAAGTCTGGCGTCTTTCAATTTTGGAAAACCTGTAAAATGCAAGCGAGCAAAATTCAAAATCAAAGAATCAAAATTGAATATGAAATCTTTCAATTTTTATTTTTTTTCCAGTCATCAATCCCGAAATAATTGTGTTCCCTAGTTCCGAAAACCGTACATGCTTATACAAAAAACGAGTATGGAGGCCACGGGCCCACGTGCTCAAAAAGGTTGTGAAATTATTCATTATAAATTAGATTTTGGTCAACCTTTAATACCGAAATAACATTTTTTTTGCATTTACAAGAACTGAAATCCCGGTTTTGGTAATATAAGCATTGCAATTCTCAATCTGAAATAAAGAAAGCATTTTAAAATATATATATATATATACAAACACGACAAAGTTTTTTTCGATTTCTGACGACGCCAACTCCGTCAAAATTTTTAGAAGCCACGGATAAGGTTCCATAGCAATGGCAAACATAACAAATTGCACTTCCAAGATTCTGAACGTCACATAGATTGACTGCAAATTTCTTCTTATAAAAATATACGAAAAACATGATTTTTTAATGTGGTAAATATGTCTCGATTTTGCTTTGTGTTAAAAATATATTGTTTAATTGGATTGTCATTGTAAAAAAGTCATAACCAAACAAACAAAAACATATTTTTAAGAATACCTAACATTATAAATGACCAAAGATTTTTCACGTAGAAAACATACATGTAAGCGACTTGTTTAAATAACGTTTTGACTGTAGTCATTATACAAGACATGTAGCAATAAGTATTCAAGCAACAAACTTTAGACAAGCGTAAACTTACATCAAACAGCGGTGGGGTGTATTGAAGGGGGTGAGATATGTTTCGGATTGTACGCAAATAGGAAATATTTAATGGATGCAAAGGAGCGCTTTCACTTTGCCCGCGGAGCAAGATGAATGTCGGTATTTCGAAGTTCATTTACATCACTGAACTTAATTTGGAGAAAGCTCGATTAAGGCATTAAACTCGTTTACGATTTGATATCATAGGAAGCGTCAAATTTTCATAATTGATTATTTAATAATCGTTCATGATCCGTAGTATGATATAATAAAGTATTAATATTTATGACATTCTTTGCACATATATAACATTAAAATGACAAACAATCTTGGTAAGTGGTAAATATCTTGGAATTATAGTCAAATTTTAAACAATAAAACTACAGTACAGCTTTTCAGTAAATTTGTCATAAAATAAATTTATAATACATCGGTTATAGCACATTGAGACTGATTGTAGCTGTAAAAATAAAGTCTCTTAAGTATAAAATGTGATACTTGCACCTATTTCTATCTGGCAAATATACAGTTATGCAGGAAAATGCAGGAAAAATGGAAATAACACATGAAAGGCAAACAAGGTGTATTGGATATGACAGATACACAAGCACGTCACAATTGAGTAAGCATATTTTTATAAAACCCATTTCGTTCAGAGGAATCATTTCAAAGGCGCTAAGGCATGCAAAACTTTTTAGAAGCATGTAATAGGTTTTTTACTAGTTCAGCTAGTACTAAAATAACCGTTAGCAAGTCTTTTCAAGGAATTTTGCGAGTTGAAAATCCTCTTCATTCGGAATCAGCTTCTTCAATAATACAGTGTTTTTAAAAAGCAAGCAAGGGTTCAAAATATAATTTTCTATTTTAGTCTTATAGTTGTCATTCTCGCTGACGGAGGTAAACAATGTTAATTAAAAGACTAAAAAAACATTACTTTAATTAAACATTGAGAGATAAATAATGAAGGAAGAATTTCGTTTGAATAATTAATATATTTCTCTGTTAAATATTTAGTAGTAAGACCTTTTCATAAAAATATGCGGCTTACACACAACACGTTGAATATAATGCATATTATGATTTAATACTGATAATTGAAAAAGGTCTGAACGGGTCTGGTGCTTTTACAATCTTAGCAAGAATTCTGCACGTGTTTTTATTATTACTATTATTGATTCATCTGTTAGCTTGTAACGTACACAACCACAGGCACATAGATCTTCTATCTGTGCATTAAGCGGTAAGGTTACAACCTGAAATATTTAAAATATTGTGGTACAAGTATGTAAATGTATTTACTGTGCTTTATGCCGTTAGATAAAATACCATTGTTTGGCTAATATTAATTTACGAATTAATCTAAAAATGAAAATAGAATTATGATTTTCAATAGTATGTGTCGATTAAATACTGACAATTTGACTGATATTTCAATTAATCATCGCAAAATGTTAAAGGCAACGAAATACTATGTCTTCGGAAAAATAAGATTAATTTGTGTTTTTAATAATATTTAAACTGTATAATCGTTATTTATATTCTAACAATCTTTTCAATCAGATAACAAAATGACGTCCACGCAGCACAGACAATATTCGATTCCGTTGTCATAAGTATTGTGTAATAAAATAAGTCGTTTGTATATCTTAACATTAATAGCCGATAAGGTCCGTCTGTAAAACGTCCGCAGTAAGGTACAGACCAATGATTTCGATTTATTCTGAACAGCACATTTTTGAAATGTTGTTCTATCCAATGGGAGCGGCTTATTTTAAACCGGGCGTGAATGTTCTGATATCGCCACGTTTGAAAATTTGATATTTCTTGGTGTAGAGCTAAAGTATTGTATCACGATACATAATAATATTCGAATAATCAAAGACTTTAATTCGACTATTGCAAACTATGATTATAGGGCTATCGAAATGAATCGTTTGATCGTGTGAGTCGATGTGAGACTAATATTTTTTGGAGCGGATTTGATCAATTGAATCATAATGATGAATCTTTTCACGTCTGACCTTGAAAATCTGTTAGAATTCTTTAATACATTAAGAATATTCAAATTATGATATGGATATATCATAGAATAATATTTTGCTTTTTTCATACACTTGGACAAAATGTGCAACTGATTTTTTATTGAAAAATTGGATTTGATCTTTTGATTTTTATTGGAAATAATTGTTAAATAATTTAAAATCCGAAAAATAATTGTTGGCAAACTTAAACATTATTCCAAAAATTAAGTAATTTACAAAATTTCTGCTACTACGAAAGATGATTGTTAGCAAACTTTAACATTATTCCAAAAATTAAATAATTTACGAAATTTCTGCTACTACGAAAAATGGTTGTTAGCAAACTTAATCATTATTCCAACAATTAAATAATTTACGTAATTTCTGCCACTACGAAAAATGGTTGTTAGCAAACATAAACTTTATTCCAAAAATTCAATAATTTACGAAATTTCTGCTACTACGAAAAATGGTTGTTAGCAAACTTAAACATTATTCCAAAAAATCAATAATTTACGAAATTTCTGCTACTACGAAAAATGGTTGTTAGCAAATTTAAACATTATTCCAAAAATTCAATAATTTCAATAATTTACGAAATTTCTGCTACTACGAAAAATGGTTGTTAGCAAACTTAAACATTATTCTAAAAAATCAATAATTTACGAAATTTCTGCTTCTACGAAAAATGGTTGTTAGCAAACTTAATCATTATTCCAACAATTAAATAATTTACGTAATTTCTGCCACTACGAAAAATGGTTGTTAGCAAACATAAACTTTATTCCAAAAATTCAATAATTTACGAAATTTCTGCTACTACGAAAAATGGTTGTTAGCAAACTTAAACATTATTCCAAAAAATCAATAATTTACGAAATTTCTGCTACTACGAAAAATGGTTGTTAGCAAATTTAAACATTATTCCAAAAATTCAATAATTTCAATAATTTACGAAATTTCTGCTACTACGAAAAATGGTTGTTAGCAAACTTAAACATTATTCTAAAAAATCAATAATTTACGAAATTTCTGCTTCTACGAAAAATGGTTGTTAGCAAACTTAAACATTATTCCAAAAATTAAGTAATTTAGGAAATTTCTGCTACTACGAAAAATGGTTGTTAGCAAATTTAAACATTATTCCAAAAATTCAATAATTTACGAAATTCCTGCTACTACGAAAAATGGTTGTTAGCAAACTTAAACATTATTCCAAAAATTAAATAATTTACAATTTAAATACTGCAGGGCAGGGCTGTCGATATATGCCCCGAGATATATTTCTTTTACTATCAGAATTTCTGGCTTATTCAATAAATAGGTTTGTAATTTATTTTTCACGCCAGTAAATTTTCTGACTACTTAAAAATGCAACATAAATCTCACGTTGCTGGGCAACGGGCTTACAGCTAGTAATATACTAATAACATAATATACTAATAAACAATTGTATTATCTGCAATTGTATAAACGCCTTCAAGAGATAGCTGCAAAGATGACATAAGCAAGTAAACTAATAAAGCGAAAGGCTATCTACTACATGGCAGGTCGACAAGAAAGGAGACATTTTGGAAATGTTCGACCAGTAATTTTGTACAGTAATACATTGACGTTGGTGGTAGAATTTAAAAACGTGCGTCTAATAAACATTGATAGGGCAGTAATTTTAATTTCTGTTTTTTTCCATTGCTTGTTATAACAAAAAATATGTCGGAATTAAGTTTTTCTTTTGTAAATTGTACTGACATGTTTACTGTCAATACTTGGTGGAGAGGCATTATATATTTTTAAAAAATACTCATTTGTACTGTGTAATTACACATTACTTTTTAAAAATTAAATATATAACTAAAAAATATCAGTAAAATGATCGATTACACTGGAGTGAAAATGAAAATCTTTTAACAATATATGGATAATCAATGATAAAAATATTTTTAAAAAATCCCACAAGTATGTTGATATAATTTCATAAGCATTGTGAATCTACATACTACAACATGTAAGAATATTTATTTATATTTTGCGATAAAGTAAATAAGGCTTACTTTCAGAACATTTTTAGCCCGAGGGGTTAATATTAACTCATTTATATATGACAGTATTCTATTCAAAATAATTAAATTTCGACAAAATTTATTATACTTCAACTTATGTATGTCTGAATTATCTGGCAACTCTTAAGCGTCTCTATGCATCACATATCCCAAAAAGGTATTATTACATTGAAAACGCGGTGATTTAAACTGATTTTTATTTTTTTGGTATGGTTAGATCAAAATGAATCATTCGAAAAAAAATATAATTTGGGTTAAAAGAGAAAAACTTTTCCCCGACCTCTGATTTAAACAAATGTACATGAAAACATTCTTGATAAATACCCGCATTATTGAGAACAAATATAATTAAGTTATACATACGAAGGGTTTTGAGTCAAAAGGGCAAAGGCTTACAAAGGTTATAAAATACATTACCCAGTAAGTTTTTAGACTACTAATATTGGAAAGTTTTCAGATATCTGTAATCGGATATAGGAAATATCGAAATATAATGAAATCGAGAAGGTCACAACAAAGTGAAATACGGTTAGTAAATTTCGAGAAGGGTATTATTATAAAAAGGTTTCATCAAGCCAAGAATAATAAAAAGTAAGTATTTTAGTTTAAAAACTGAAATTGAGAAAACTTGGCAATGTCAAATTGTTTCGAAAATGGAAGCGTGTGCAATCATTAACAGTGCTTATAAAAAAAGTGGTCATTGGAAAATTGACCACGTTTTTTATGAATAAAATATATATTTTTAAAACCATGTATCTATGTAAATAATATTAAATTGAAATAGCAAATTTGATCGATTAGGCAAATAGTTTTGTGTTAGTTGTTATATTGAATGCGTATTGATATTTTGAATATTAAAATACATTATCTGATATCGCAGAACGTAAATAAGCTTTGTAAAAAGTAAGATTTTTAAGCTGATTGAGTATTAATATCTTCAGGATAATGGGTAATTAAATTGTATTAATCTTATCATTAAATAAAAATATAGAAATACTCTATCTACTAAATATGATAGTTAGGGGTAGATAATGAATATCTAAGAGTTCTTGGAAACCAATAAAATTATTAACAAAACAACAGTGAACATAAAAAACAAATAAAAAAATCATGTGGGATATTAAAGATTCCTCTAACTAAATTCATATATAGATCCTTAACACGCGATGGTGACACTAATGAACTGTTTAAAAAATCTATAAATATTAAAGACCAAGAGCCGAAATAAAATCTTTGGAGTTGTAGTTTGGTTACCGCTGCTCTGAAATATAACAATTATACAAAAATCCCATTTCGATGGCTTAGTACAGATATTGTATGTTTAGTTTTTGTCGAAATTGAGTTTACATACACTTAATGTTCTTCTACATTATACCTTAATGCTGTAAGATAATTGTACATTCAAAAAGATAATGTATCATTAATGACATTAATGAAATGTTCATTTCAACAATATTTGGCATTTAAAAAAGTTGTTCGGTTTTGATGTTCACAAAATATGCAAAACTGGATTTACAATATATTTGCACTAAAACATCTTACAAGCTCAAAAATACATTAATTCGAGGTGATAATAAAAGATGTGCTGTGAGAAGCTAGAAGTCAAAAAGTAGATAAATTTATCGCATTGTGACATTCAAGTTTGCAAAATTTCAGCAATGAATTTGTGAAGAAAGTTTTAAGTTTGCACGAAGTACTGCGTAATAAGTTTTCAGAATGAAATGAGACCGGAACAGAGTGAGCAATGACGGGTTGAAGAGTTAATATTTGGGAATCGTCAAAACAAAAAAGCGATAAAGTACATTATTTAAATTTAAAGTGTACAAGAAATATACATAATTAAATTATTAAATATGAAAACCGTAACCAGGAATATTTACGCAATAAAGAAATTTATTTTATAGTGTCCAACAACAAATATAGAATGTATTCGATGAAAAATTGTTAACTAGTGACTAATAATACAAAGTCAATACAGTAGCTTTTTTTGATATCACATCATTGCCAATAAAGTTCAATGATTTCGCTTTGAATCGTTCAATTTTTATATACAACATACGTTTTGGCATTTTTAGACATTCAAGTGCACACATGCACCTGAACTGAGTTTCAGTTTATAGTTTCTATTATGTTAGACTCATACTCATGTTATATAAATACCAATGAAAATTAATTTTGCAAATGGTAATCTGGATTAATTTTCAGTTGATATTAATAACGATTCGTTCTTCATGAGGAAAGTAACCGCATAAACAATTAAAAAGCTTTGACGTCTTAGAAATTACATGTGATTCACTAGTCCTATCCTAGCTTTACATTTCGATCCTTATTCTCTTAGAAAATGGAAGGCTGAGTTGCGGAGTAACAAACAGTTCTCGCAAGAAAGAAAACATTTCACAGGCCATATGATACACATTGACATGTATTAACAATATATAAAAACACAACCAATTCCTCTATTTTCGTTTAGATATTTTGTCAGTTAAATTTTCCGATATTTTACTATATATCATCTTATAATTGATCCACATCAATTGTTAAAGTAATAAATTCTTTTAGCCAAGTATTACCCTATGAGCGAAAAAATGAGACCACCCTTTGTTTTTAAATTACATACTTTATAAGGACGCTAAGGATATATGTCATCTCAGTGCTGTGTCAAGTTTGTATAATGAATTGAAACTGTGTCGCTCATTTGTAGACGTAACAATAATAATAATTTAGTATAGTATTACAGCACAAAACGAGGATTTACATTTTAACAAGGTCCCTAGATATTTGTTTGCAAGTAATATAATTTTAGCGCTGGCTTAACTTTTTTGTCTTTCTACGGCAAAATAGATCTGTCAGACTTCTATGAGAGTTAAATATTTGTCCTTACAATATATTATATACACAAATATAGAACTATATAAATATAATGGTGCACTTAAGGGATTGGTATCATAAAATAACCACTGTAAACACGTCTTAAATTGCACTTAAAACTAAGAGTTAGCTGAGTGTTCGACGTCAAAACGATGTTAAAGTTTGTTTGTTTGTTTATTGAAAAATACACGTAAAAAAGTTGAAATAAGAAAATGAAAACTCGTTTTTTGTGGTATATCGAGCGAAGTGTAAATATTTTTTTCCAATAAAAAGAAACATCACAGACTTTCTACAGTATAAGACAATGAAAAATGATGTTATGAATGTCATTTAATAATTAGAGATTATTTGAAGCGCTTACTTTCAAAACCCGCTAAAATTATTTTTTTATACCTGGCTAGTAAATCAATATAAGTATTTGATTATAAAATATAGGATAATTACAAACGTGTGATTATCATAAATCGCTTTTTATTATAAAAAAATAGAAATTTTCTGTCGTAAAATTTAAAATGAAAACTTATTTATTGAATAAACCAGAATGTCTTAATTCAGTTAATATGATTTTTTTAAGAATTTATAAATGATTGTTATTTATCAATAATCAAAATTAAAATCAAATTAGAAAAAACCGAGAAAGAAAACAGACAACATTAAAAATGGAAATGACTATAACCTAAATCTAGCAATGTGAAGCCTAAGCTCATTAAATTTCCCTGAAAAATATATTTTGGGTCGTCAGCCTACACTTTTTTTCACCTATTGAAATCTTTCTATGTTTATAGAGAACTTTTACACTTCACTGTCGCGCAAGCTATATATAATTGACCATTACACAACACGTATTGATAAAAGGTCGGAGTCGTCTTATTTCTTGACGACTTCACAGTCCTGAAATATATAATCTAATAATATAAATAGTAAACTTTTCAGTTGAAAGATGAAATGTGTGAAAGTAATCAAGTCTTTGAGAAAATAAAAATACCTCTGTTATTTGTTGAGAAAGGGTTAAAACTAGAAACAGCTTTTCTTTAAGCTAGACACAATAGAGTCGTAAGTCATTAAACCAAAGGCGCACAATTTACAGTTTTGGGGACAAGAACAAACGTTAGCGCATCTAATCTTCTATCTCTATTTAAGATCATTAGATTAAGCCATTCAAAATGCCTGGAACAAGACAAAGGTTTCAGCCCCGTCTGTGATCCATTGTTTTGTCTCTTTGAATTCATCTATTGTTTTCAACATGGTGACTTTGAGGAGTTAAACAAAAAAATCATAAGAACATCTTGTCGTGCGATATTTCTGATTGAATCTCATTTAGTGCACTACTGTATTGAATTGATTTATTTAAAGCTCGAGAATATCTATTTAAAGCTCAACAATTGAATAGACAGATATAACATACATACACTCAGACAACGATATCCATTTAAGAAGGTACTAGAACATTCAATAAAGGAAAACAGCGCAGAACGGAAAAAAAAAGATATTTATAAGAAAAAAATAAGCTTTAAATGACAGTCTTCGAATTTTTATTTTAGCAGTGTTATTTGTGCATAATTATTAAATAAATTATGCTATGTTCGTTTCTGTCTTTAAATAAGTTTGATTTAAAATAAATTTGATATGATATACAGTTGAAAATGTGAAATTAGAAGAGAAAAGTATTAATTTTTTTGAATATATAATTCAATTAAAAAATCAAGGTACAAAAATGTCTTTCCTGTGATTCGCACCCGTGGATACCGCAAGCGAATAAAGCAACGTATTGTATTACGCTGTATCAACTATACATATAAAATATTTTAATTAACATAACCCGATTGTGATTATGTTTATAAGTTAGCAAATATATTTTTGTCAGCGACATTCAGTAAAGTAGATCATTACGACAAAAAAGATAGTGGCAAGAACAGTGTGTAACTACATTTTTCCAGTTAAAACACGTTCAACAAACCTTAAAACCGAACATGCAAACATTGGTCGCTTTTATTTCGTGGCAAACACCAATTAACCAAAACAAGAGAGCGTTATTAAATCAGCGGGTCAAATGAAAAGCAGGAAAGTACGTACCATATTTAGCAACACGGACTCGAATGTTTGCTTTAAATTTTGATCAGTTGTTTTGATTGCGTCAACGACAGAAATTCAAAATATTAATAAGCGACGAAAAAATAATCCACCCTTTGATGAATTTACACGAATATATTATGCAAAATAATCAGACGTATAAATACGATGTGGCCTATTTATAAACCATACATAAACTTTTTCAATTGATAATAAACTAATAACAATAAAAAAACCATATTGAATGATAGTTTTGCGAATACAGTCAAAACTTATTTATTTTTATAGTAAAAGATGACAATTCTTTATTTTTAAAGAATTTATATTTGATATTCTGGACAAAAGTTTAAATAAAAAATCGTTGTTACGTTGCAGTAAATAGTGTAAGACAAACGTGGTGGTGCGTTCTACATAATTCTTAGGAATTGGCAGAGTTTCTAGGTTTCAGGTATTACCAAAACCAGGATCTCGATATTTATAGTGCCAAAATTAATCAGCCCTACAATGATGTATTATTATTTTAAGAAATACCGGTATTGATATATTCGTTTGGAATTGCAGCGCTTTCTATATGATGTGTTTCCAAGTGTCAATAATCCTGCTAGGTATTTAACGTTAAGGACAGTTGAAACAATAAGTCTGAATATAATTAATTTCCCATTTTTAATGTGTTTTTAAAAGTGCCCGCTTCTAATGTAGAGCCTCAGTGAGCATTGCAGCAATAGTTGATTAACATACACTGGTTTTCAGTCAGTAAGCTAGCAATTAAACCTCTATCTTCGGAGACTGTAAGGAAAATTTACTGGGCTTGGTAATTATTATTAGTTCGCTAATAATTTTCCTAGCACCCCATTTAAAAGTTCGGATAAGATAAGTATGATGATAAATAAAATGACTCGCTCACTCTCATCTATTAATCGATATAAAATTAAGTGTATGCATGTTTTCATAAGAGGTTTTAATACTTTCGATGGATTCGGCGGTAACTTTGAGAAAGTTAATTTTAATATAAAATAACTTAGATTATTCTACGTATTGTGCTACATACTGTGACACATGTTTCGCTTCTTTCAGAGGCATCATCAGACAGACTTACTTTCAAAAACGCTTTCTTAAGTACGTTTTTACGTTTTGACCGTGTTACTGAGTAAGATGAATTTCGAATAATGTTAAACAGCAATATTATTTAAATTACATAAATAAAAAAAAAATGTATTTGAACGAAAAATATATGAGCAAGTTAGATATATATTATTCATATTAATTTGAAATAACGTACAAGTTTCTAAACGCCTCTTAGTAAAGTCAAGTACAAGCTGAACGTTGGGAAGTTCCGATTAACAATAAATTATGTAAGGAGCATTAATGACCACCATTAATCACGATACTATGTTTTGTAAAATTAATCGCACCCTTTTTTCATTGATTTATGTTACTGGAAGCAATACAATATTTTTTAACAGGCACAACTCTATACAATATGTGTCGCTTTTCTGAATATTTATTGCTTTTATTATTTATTTAAGTTGTATGTTTATAACTTCTAAAATAAAATCTCACAGTGGTACCTACCTACTTGTCCAAAGTCTAAGCTAGTGCTTCTTAACGAGAACATGTTATTTTTTTAAACATTATTAGGATGTTGTTGAAACCCAAATTAATTCTGACAGTGAAATGTGTTCTTTGCTTTAGTTCCTTTAGGGCATCCAAACGGTTTTGCACTAAAATAAGTTTGAAGAACTAAAAAACGTGAAATTTTGAAAGATTGTTTTACTGTGAACAATTTTCGTGTGGCAAAATAGGTGATAACTTTAGCGAGATTAAGGGGTTATACCATCTTGGCGCTCGGGAAAATAGGTATAAAAATAATAAAAAAAAACATATATCTTTACTCTTTTCTAATCTTTTCCATACACTTCATCTGATAAGAATTTAATGTGGAAGGTTTTTTTTAAATACTAAATTAATGATCAAAAAACGTACGTTTTTTGGGTCACCTGTAAAAGTTGTAATGTGTGGGTTACGTCTTTTCTTTCCACAGTCGATATATTGGCAGAATTTCATTTTAATATGTTGACAATGACAATAAATTTAATTAGTAAGTTTTGGCAAATAGACACACATTTGGCCTTAATAGATATTTTACTCACATACATTTTAAAATTTTACTTTAATATAAAGAAATATAGCTTAATGAGAATTGACAGAAGGAAGTTCGCTTTGAAAATTTTGATATTGATATTAAAACACAGTGGCCCAAAAATCAGTGTCTATATTTTTGAAGGCTTATGTTTTTTGACTTACGAGTGTGCGCGCAGCATGAATATTTTATGAGTGCTATGAAGAAATTTGATTAAGATGAAAATAATGATATTAAATTTGCAATTCAAAACTCTACATAAAATACTGATTAAGCTTCGATTTTTTCTACCCCAGTGGATAAATTTCCATGACAAAATATTCTCAATATTGAATTTCAATTTTGTGTAAGAAAATTAATTTGGATGTATACTGGTTGAAATTATTCATTGAGCCGACAGGGAGATAAAAAAAACGATATCATATAAAAAACATTATATTATTTAAGAAACATATAAAATGAGACCTTGACGAGTTTTACGTGATCAAATATTTTGTTATATGTAATAAATGAGATTTAATACAAAATTGAGTATTATTAAAAATTCACGTTTTACGAAAATAAGATTTATGAGAATATTTCTGCCGTTAAATCATACATTTTTTTTAAATAAATTTTTTATCATATTTTAAAATATGTTATACTATCAGTTTATGTATCTATCCTTTAACAATAATATTTTCGTTGGACTGCTTATGCAATTACAATCCTTTTTCTATGGCATGAAAACGTAATCATTACAATGAGAGAATTATAAGTTACTGATAAAGAATTATTAGCTGTTTCGGGTACCGTGGTCGATTGATTAACGTCGTTTACTTCGGTCACCTGGTAGCTTATAGTTTCAATCGATTAATGAATTTCTGTTCATAAGCATGGATGTTTGTGATCTTGTTTTTAAAATAATTTTTCACTCATCCAATCACTTAAAACATAGCGTGGTGAGATTAGGCAAATACAAAAACTGTCCTGGCTCAATCTGTCTATCTCTACTGTCTTCAAAAAGAGAGGTTGAGCAACTGAGTAGAAAATGATGTATGACATAATCAAATAATAAAAACATAACTCAATGTTTTTTTCTTCTGCAATTGTGGAATGACATACGCCAAAAAATATTTTTATATAATGTTTTATGGAAAGCCAAAAGTATAGCTTTTGAACTATAAAAAAGCAATCATGTCTTGCGCTGTAACCGTCGTTTAAATATTATTCAGAAAATTGTATGTACCTGGTTAATTAGTATCTAACTTCTGATGAACCCACCCTGCATTCTATTACAAGAGCGAATTTCGATAACAATTTATAATCCTTCAATCCCTTGGCTAAAATACTTCAGGGAATATTATTAACTGACAGGAAAATTATTGGAAAACTTTTTCATAAATACATAAAAGGTTTTCGATAAACAAATATAATGAAGACAGGGTAAAACCTTTGGAGTACAATAAAATAAACGCCTAAAATTCGAAGTCACTTTGGCTCCAGCCAGGCGCAAGCGAGGAATTTTCGCTAACAATTTTCCATTGGAGTGTTTTCAGTTTGCTCGCTGAGAGATTATTTTAATTTTCATTGAAATGGTTTTGGTACTTAATTCTTATATAAATTCTTGTATAAGTTGAATTTTCAATCGAGATATTCACGGAAAACAGCCCCCAATAAATTGTATTCACTATTTTGAGAATAAAGTAGAGAAAATTATATATTTTAACGCAACCGTAATACCACAAATATATTGTTAAAATTTCCGCATAAAACACAATTAATGAAATTAATATGAAACAATTATAATGAAAATATTAACTAATTTTTGAAGACTAACTTTAAAAGTAAAACAATGTATTTTTTACTGACGTATGTCGGGTTCGTGGCGCAGTGGTCAACGACGTTGGTTTCGGTGACGGATCTCACGGGCTTAAGTGCCAGTATGGACAGATTTTTTTAATCGATTTATCTATATCTGTTCGAAGTCATGGGTGTTTGTGATGTCTTAAAATTCCCTCTCTTCTTTTCACCAATTCCCTCCCACCAATAACAAGGCGTAGCGAGAGCGGTTAGTTAACCACTAGTCCTGTCCTAGTCTTATCATTCTATCCCTACTACTATCTTTGAAAAAGAGAGGTTGAGCGACTGAGTAACAAACAGTTCTCGTAGAAAAACTTATGTTGAGATACCTCCACTAGGAAGCCATATGATCCACATTGGGAGCGGACATGGATAAAAAAATATTATATCTAATCATGTAATATGTAACCAAAAAAATATATATATTGTTTGATTTATCAACAGCTATAAATGCATATTTTTGTTTTGGATTTCATTTGTTGTAGAATATTACGGATTTTAATATTTTTCCTTGACATTTAATTTTTTTAAAGCACCCCCCACACATCGATTTGAAAGTTCACTTTAGATACCACTAGCTTAAAATATATTAAATTAAAAATCATGTAATAAGACAAAATAAATAAATATGTTGATTATATTTAAATTATAGTTTAACTATTTTTTTTCAGAATTTGTCAGATAAAATAATGTCTTTTTGGTTGTAAAAAACAAGTTAAAACGTTATAGAATACTGCATTAGATAGTCCAGACGCTTGCTAGCTATTAATTTATGAAATCTTAATTTTGATGGATAATGCATACAAGCATGGAAATTAAATGATAAATGAATGTTTATTTTTTAAAAATGTCGAAAAAGAACACCTCTTTGTATATTTTTGCTAAATTGTTTCCAAATGATGGCGAAGATTTTCTCCGTTGGTCGTAAATAACTGCTTAACGATACAATCACATAAACCACAACATTGTGGGAATATCTAACTGAAACACGCATGCGAAACTCTTACAAAACAACCATTTACTACCGCTGTCTCGTGGGGGAGGATTTGAAGGAATCTGTAAAATTTCCAATACGGCAATAAAATTGAAGTGAAAATACTCACGGTTCAATCGCCTTGTTCCAGTTGATGATGTAGCCGCTCAGCACGAAGGTTTCGATATGCACGACATGCACATTTCCACGCTCCGTGCCCACGTGTAGCCACTTGGACTGCAGCGGTAAGTGCAGGCAGGTTATTCTGAAACAAAAATATAAAATGAAACTAGTAAATAACGAATATTTTCTCGCTGCACGAATGGAAAATTGTCGTAATACAATTTTACGATCGGGTCAATGAATGCGTTCAGGTTGAATACAACATTGTAAGTGAAACGTAATTACTGAAAATAATATTTAGCTAAAATTTTTCGCTCACCGTATGTTATATAATATATAAATAAATTTATAATTTCTGCAAAATGCCATCTTAGAAACCCCATTGTTTCATCTTATAATGCGTGTTTCATCGTGTATAACTATTTAATTATAATGTTTTTTGAACAACATATTTGAAATGATGAAAATAATGTTTGTGATAAGCGAAACTGGTCTTAATGTTTTTAAGTCAAAGTCAACATATAAAAAATTCAAAAGCACAAATACTTACAAACTGGTAATTTATTAACTCAACTTGATATTAATTTAATAAGTTGTTAAAGAAAACTCTTCGTGCAGGTCCTTTTTCCTGTCCAGAACTTTCAAAATGACTTCTTTTGCTCAAACATAAAACCTAAATTTAGAAACTAATTCGGTATTCGCAGCTTACATTCTTTTGGTTGCTTGTATCGAGTTATATGAAATAATTAAAATAGTTTTTAATTATAAAAAAGGTCTAATGTAAAAATAGCAAAATGATATTTTATTGTAAAATGCGTGTTTTCGATTCACAACCAAAACAGGAAGCAATATAAAATATTAAAATTGACAGATTCTTTCTGAGAAAGAAGGTAAGAAAAGGAAATTCATAATTCGTGGAATTATTAATTTTATCAAAATATAATTAACGAAAACATGGAAGAGAGAAGTAACGATCAAAAAGTGAAAAGGTGAAATTTAATACAAATCGTAACATTATTTAAAAAAAAAACTCCACCGAAATTATTAAAAAAATGCTCATCGTACCCATAGCATTTGGATGTCTAATTAATTAAAAAAGAAAAAACGGGAGTGAAACGAAAGATACTTGAACGGATCGTTTCGGCTTACATTTTTTTCATGTTTATCGTGAGCTTTGTTTTATATTTTACAAATCATTATGTTTTTACTGCTGAGAAAAGCGCAATATACAAGAAAATGGCAAAAGCTTTTGTAAAGTGTTTTCCTATTATACCTTACCTTGAGTTTTTAATCTGTCGTTATTTTTTTGATTACAAAGCAAATGAGCAGTTTGAACTGTATAATAATAATAAAAAAACAACAAGTGTGCTTTAAATTATAATAAAAATTACACCACTTTATCAACAGTAGTTATTATTTCTTGGATGAAATGGATGAAAAATATATTATTTTTTAACAACTTGAATACCAAGCGGACACCGGTGTCCGGAACATATGCAAGCGAACACGGATGTTCAAGACATTTTAAAAAATCAAATACTTGGTATTATAATATAATATAAGCAATATTTTGATGAATATGTGTAGTGCTATCTATACTGAGTCAATATAGGTTTTTAAAATATCGAATTCGAGTGTATATTAGACAAAATTGTTTTCTCAAAAACACGCAGTATCTCTGGGACATATTAATGATTTATTTTCGCGGTATTCAAGTGGTTGATACACGCGTCTCAATGCGGAGAATATGGGTTTCCAATGGAGGTATCTCAAAAGGAGTTTTTCTACAAGAACTGTCTGTTACTATGTTGCTCAACATTTTATTTCTACGACAGTAGGGATAAAAGTGTAGGGCTAGTGCAGGATTAGTGATTTAATGATCGTTCTCGATACGGTACGTACATTTTAGGATTGGAAGGGAATTTCAGACATTATAGGCATTGGCATGGCAGACTGAAAAAATGCTGATTAGCTAACCACTAGTTCTGTCTTAGTCTTTTTCTTCTGTCTCTACTCTCTTTGAAAAAGAAAGGTCGAGTAACAGAATAACAAACAGTTCTTGTAGAAAAACATCTGTTAAGATACATTCATCAGGAGGCCATACGCTCCACGTTGACAGCGGTCACAAAAAGATTCAAAAAAATATAATCTGGGAAATTAAAAAAAAAGTAATACTAAATAAGTTGAGTTTTTGAGTATTTTTTGTTGTTGAATATAATACCTTTCCACCAAGTATTTCCAGTAAACACCTGTAAAGTTTCCGTGTGTAAATTGATTAAAAGTATTATAGTATTTAACCGAAACAGTTATAAACTCCAGTGTAGGCATTTGTAAGTATGTAATATGTAAATCTTGCACGAAGTTTCCGGTATTTCAAAGTGTGTGTATTTTTAAGAAACATATAAGGCGCTATAAATTTTGGCGAAGTCTAGCGTTAAGCTTTGTATTTAGTCAGCTGCGATCAGTGGCGCTACTTTTTATGTAATATTTTTGTTACGACAAAAGTAATGGTCAGCGAAAAGACAAGGAATTGATTGTTACATATGTTTTAAAATTTATACGACATGAGACGAGAGACAAGATCATCAGCCATAACCATAGGATATAAATAGTATAAAATAAATAAAGATATTGCAAATAAATCATTTTAATATAATCCTTTTTTGAAAAATATGTGTGCTTCGCTATTCGCTATCTTAATGTACGTATATTGAACATCAGCTAAAATAGCCAATCAGTTAGATAGAAAATTTATGCTTTTAAATCTTTCAAAAATCAACGGTTAAATAAAATGCGATGAATTAATCATAAGTTTACATGGTTAGCGAATGAAAAAACAAAAATAGCATCACTGCGTTATAAGACGTTACGAGAAGCTTGTGATCAAACACGTCCAAATCCAGTTAAAAAGAAAAAAAAGATATGGCTTTAATATTGTAGTACTGATTCAAAACAACAGAATTACATTTTTAACGTCGTCAAAAGTCTCGAAGTTTCCATGCATTAAGGAGCAAAATTATAATAAAAAGAAAAGTGTGTTTTTCACTGTTTATGAAAAAGTAGACCTGGTAAATTTAGATCCTAAGCTCCTTACAGTATAATAGTTTTGAGGAACAATTAATTCAATTTTATTAAAACCGTGCTAATTTAATTTGAAAAAAAGTAATTAAAACCACATTGATCTAAGTTGAAAACAAAAAAATATATAATAAATGTATAACGCACGGACGCATGACTTCATTACATGGAACAACACAGCAGTTGTGTAGTGTGATTTAAATGTGTTAATAAAAATTGTAATGTTGGCTCATAAAATGTTGACACTGATTTGGACTATTGCAAGCTATGGTGATAGGGCTCCAAATTTTTTAGGGACGACATCCCCCACTATCTTGATAATTTTTGTCATCTTATTTGTGACACGGTTTCTCAACATTTTAAGAGTCGACACCTTGCTTTCTCAAAGTTTTACTGTCACATTATATTGTATTTATACTAAAACTACAAATAAAAATATAATAACATTTTTTTGACTATGGGTCAAATTCTTTTTTAATGAGTATTTTATTTTTGAATATAATGGCTTCCCACCAAGTATTGACAGCGAACACTCTAAAAGTTATTAGTAACACATGCGGAGAAAATCAGAATATTTACAATGGTATTGTAAATACTTTCTTTACTAATTTAACTACCTAATGCTCTGCAAGAAAGAGTAAATTTTCGCACGTCAATGCGAGAGTTGCGCAATTTCTGAAGTTAACGAATTGCCAAATCCCACGAGTTTTTGCTTACAAAGTGAGAATTCTCACTATGCTTGTCATCGTTTATCAAAGCTGTGACAATTTGTCGACTAGCTCTATGTCACTGTCAAAGAATGCATGATCTTACCAGAATATTGAGGAAGTCGAGATTAAGCCTTCGTTAGCAGTTCGTATAAGAGAAGTGCTAACTAATACCTTTTAGTATACATATATCGTAGTGCTCCGAAAACCTTGCGTAATAGAAATTTACAATCACCATATAAATAGCCTTATTTTTACGATATATCAGTACATAGAAAATTAGATTTTTCCTGGCTTAGAGCTAAAGTATATGCAAAAATAATAATATTGATAAAATTAAACTTGAAAGTCTGCAGCGTTTCCAAAAAATTAAGAATATTCAAGACACTGATTTTTGTCATCTTATATGTGACACGGTTTCTCAACATTTTAAGACTAGACACCTTGCTTTCTCAAAGTTTTACTGTCACATTATATTGTATGTATACTAAAACTACAAATAAAAATATAATAACATTTTTTTGACCATGGGTCAAATTCTTTTTTAATCTTTTGAGCAGCAAGTTTTTTTTATTTGTAGTACAGTGATATCGCCGTCATTGTCGGTTACCAAATATTATAGTCCGCGATTTTTTTTAACGAACGTATCGAATTTCCGCGTAAAAATAGCGTCACAAGGAGTAAATCGCGTAAAAATGTGTGCGACATATCTTATCTTATATGAAGCATTTTTTTTCTACTGCAAAACAAATTTTATATCGGTCATACAACTTTCTAGTATTATTAAAAAAAGTTAAATTTTCATTAAAATTGTGCAAGTGGCGTTCCTAAACGATTTTTAAGTTACCGTTTAATGTTATAAAGTTGCCAGCTTACACGCTTATATTTTTATACGAAAGAGTTTATTTACCGATATCAAATTATCCAAGAAGCCAATAAAATCGTGCAAATTTACACATATCCGTCACGTACTTCCCTACATCGAAACACTCCATCGTGTTTTGTTTGTTTCTTCCGCAGACAGCATCGCCACCTAGCAGCGAGAATATAAAGCAACGAAACGTACCATTGTATTTTTCTTTTTATTCTGTTGTGTTGACGAAAATAGAATCAAAAGAATTTTCCAATCGAATGTTGAATGATATATGTTTTTTATGGTAAAGCGAAAAACGTTTACATAAAACTTTTGAGAATTGAAATATTAAGTGTATAAAAATCTCAGATATAATTTTTAATTTCATGAGATATAATGGACGGTATTATTTTGAAGTCACCTGTGAAAAAACAAATATATCAAGTTTAATATATTTGATAGATTCGGCGGTAACTTTGTGGAAGTTCATTTTTAATAAAAAATTCAATTCGATAACTTTGTTATTCCACTTGCAGTGCTACAACGTGTGACATATCTTACGCTTCTTTTAGAAGCATCAAATATAATCGTTTATTCGTAAACGTTGCAATAGCAGGTAGCACTACAAGTGAAATAAAAATGTCAAATTTAATTTTATATTAATATCGAATTTAATTTATATTTGAATTTGACAAAAAAACTTACATTTATTATTGGATTTGCTGGGATTTCATCTCAGAGTTATCAAATATTTAAGGTTAAGCTGTTATTACTAGACCGCATTGACTGTTATATATTATATTATTATAGTTCATCAGTTTAATTAATAATGTCTTCGTAACATTGAAGATGATATTATATTTCCATAGCCTACAATAATTTAAATAAATTATTTAATTTAATATTAAAATATAGATATGTTAAGTATATAACGTATTCACAAATTGCCTACAAGCCAAAGTGTACTTTTAAATACTGAATAAATCATCCTCTCGATATTATTATCGAGCAGAGGGAACCAACGAATAGCCCAAGTTGTAGCTAGCTCTCAACTTGTAACTCATTTATCACCTCTTGATATCCCTTGGGCTATGCAGATGCGGCGGACATAACGTAGGCGAGAGTACGTAGTGGTGAAAAACGAAGATTGGTTTATTTCAAACGAGAATTTTGCAAAGCGAAAAAAAGGCGTGACAAATGCGGAAAGGTCCGCTGAAAAACTACGCACTTCTTAGACGGCAACACCACTATGTGTACAAATTACTGTTAAACCAATTTAATCTTTTAAAAGATCTACTATTGCGGCAACGGTATGTAAAAAATGTATTATAGTTGAACCACGTTTTATTGTGGTGTTCATAAAAAAACAACTTTTTCGATACAATCAATTTATTTATTAGGTTTTGTCGTGTATATCATCAAAGTTAGTAAAATAACTACAAAGGCCGTTAGTTAAATATAAAATATCAATAATTTTAAATAGATTTTTGCATATTTTAGAAATAAAATGCGGTTACTAATTGTAATAATTATAAACAGGACTGTAAAAACTTCAGGTTAGTGGCGGGAAATTGGGTTTCACTATATTTATGTTTTATTAAATTATTAAAATAAAAATTTCGAGATGACGACGCTTCGTTTAGTCAAACAAGAATTTGATAATAAACAACCGCTTTTGGTAGAATTCAAAAAAATACTAAACTTAATTAAGATAAAAGATGAAAAAGATGCAAAGACCGTTTATATCAATATAACCTTGAAAATAAATATTATATTATAATTAACTCAGTAAGTGGAAATCGATTAATTATTATGTGAGCAAAACAATAGATAATAACGTAAAAATATAAGATTATTTGGTTCACATATATTTTGGCTTCACACCATCGAACTATCTAGGCCGGCTTTTGCCGAAATATACATCAACAATATCTTTATAATTCTGATTGAAATTTGATTATTTTATTTTATTGCAATGAAATCCTTCTAAGGATGTTCAAATTCCATCAGTGGGTTGTAGTTCTAGTTACGCGGCCACGCTTTCAAGTATCCTAATAGAAAATTTAATATTTTTAAACAATTTATGTATTTTCATATTAAAGGGTGGTTTTCAGCAATGCTCTCTTTCGTCTTTTTCGACTCACCCGTATCAACCGTTTTACATAAAAAGCTTTAAAGTCTGATGGCATTATTTAATTTACTAAATAACAATCATAATAAGTCTAATGTAATTGTTAAATTATTTTTTCGTGACACTTGAAAATGGTTATTAACTAAATAAAAATAGAATTTGTTGAATAAGAACAGTGCATTCTGCATTTTACAGAGCATTTAAATATGCAGGGCATGATTGTATTGTTAAAATATATTAAGTTTCTTTTGAATTTGAACGCGATTTAAAATAATCTTTTCGCTGATTCAATGATTGTATTTATCTTAATGTATAGTTTTATCTATGTATCTAACACTAGATTTGCATGGCAATCACCGGTCATGGCAAATTAAATGGCAAGTTATTTGGGCTATGCAAGTTGGTTGAATGGCTCGATTGCACTTGCGGGCACAACCATTAGGACGCTAAACATTCACTATGGGACTGACCTGAGATGAATGCCGAACGAGGGAGCTGTTAGCTGCGATACACCCTCATACGGGCCTGATAGGCCAAGCTGACAATCTCAACCAATGCTAACTTTTCGGCATTCGATATATTGGCAACGATATATAAACGGGGTGTTATTGATTCCGCTTTTGATTCAACGCAACGTAGATTTAACTCTAGTGCACAAAGGATTATCAGTATAAGGATACACAGGATGCTTGCTATCACTAAACCAAACGGCTAAGCAAGTCACATTTTGGTTATTTTTTCTATCAATTTATAAATATTTTTTAATAACAATAGTGCATGATTTAAAGGAAGTGTAGCTCTGTCCTGGACTAAGAATGTTAGCAATAAATTTGTCTCTTTTTTATGATGTAAAGCGCCTTAATATATAATGTATTATGTAAGTGTGATGGTAAGACAATCAACAACAATCTTTCTATTAATATTGATTAAATAACGAAGTAACTAAATAATAGATCCATGTCGAAAGTAAGATATGTACATAAATCTTAAGTGAAATTATGATAAATGTCTGAATGTAAGAAGGATATCATTGGATTTCAACAAAAATAATTTAAAAAAAAACGATGCTACTTAGTAATTATTATTAACTATTTGATGAAAATAGTCCCGATCATAGATTTCATATTGCAGTACGCCGAAATAAATCTGCGTGTCAAATACCCACATACGGATAGGATGATATGTGCTTATACACGGAATAGAATGGCAATATAAATTTACAGAGACAGATCGGATACCAAGATAGGCAAAGATTGATGATTTTTGCTGAAAACTTTAACACAAAACGAAAAGAAATACACACGCTAACGGTTAACCTACGGTACAAACGGCATGCAAACAATCTATCAATGGGTTGTTTTGTTCAGTTTTGATTTAAAACATATAGGGAAAATTGTTTTTAGATTATTATCTATTCATATTAAAAGTATACATAGAAATAGTTTCCGAATGCAAATTAATAAGTCGCCTATAAACCCTTAAATATGCAGTGCGATCGCACCTGCACAATTGTATTTGATGGGCTTGGGAGTTTGTGATAATTTCACCTTTTCCCGTACTAAGGAGAATGAAAACATAACTACAGTCTTTCATATAACATAAACAAATAATTCCTTCCTTTGTCTTTCTAGAACATTGTCTGCCAAAATGTGTGCCGCAAGAAGTCTCAGATGTGCCGCGGTGGAAGAAGCCTTAAAAATGTCAATTTTAAAAAATGCCTATTCAATAACAAATATATGTAGGATTTCGGAAGCAAAACGGTAGCATATCGAGGATTTCAAATTCGGAGGGAAGGAGTTTCGAAAATAATCTGCGGCATCTTAGTGTGCCGCGGTACTAGTTCCATTCATCAGTGTGCCGTAAAGTAAAAAAGTTTGACTGACACTTCTCTAGAAGGTGAGATTAGGCAAATAAATAATCTACATTTCTCGTTAAACAACTTATACAGAAATAACTGGCTAGGAAAAGACTTGCTTTACAATGGGTAACAAGTATGGTTTACAGCAATATATTTGAAGTTGATAATAAGACGAAAAAAACAACGTTTTTTCTGGTTAGATGGATAGGATGTTCATCCATTTGAAAGGGTACAAACTGATGAAATTGAAGGTCTCTTTTACGCGTTAATCTATAATATACAGAATTGGTTTAATTAGGGGGTAATAAAAACCGGAAAACAATTGCAAACATTGTGGCTTTAACACTATTAAAAAAGTGTGATGTATTTGAATCTAATTTTACTAATCTATTAGGAAATAGCGAAAAAATATATCACAGTGACTATTTTAAAAAATATTAACTGTTGAGGGAGAATTGTCGGTGGATTCGTCGTCGCTTTTAAGACGGCAGAGAGCACTCGCTAAAAAAGGAATTGTGGAATCGAGTCGTGACAAGTTTCCTGATTGATCAAATTTGGGAGAAGCGAGCACGGAGGTGAAGCGCAGATTGAACCCGACAAATCGAAATCGGCGCACTTTCGACAAATCTTTCAATATTTGACGCGGAACAAAATTCGATCAAGACTATCGTTCTATTATTTGCACCGCGAGGGTATGCTTTTGGGATTTATTTTCAACAAAAGATGATGCATTTTAACAATTCAGTTTCCATCTGAACGATCTGATTTTTTTTCGAATTTTTATTTTCATCTCGTTTGATTTTTTTTTGTAGTACTAAATGTAGTGTTATACTTTTTTATAACCATTCTCACTTTCAATAAGAAGCATTTGGGCCCATTAGAGGTGAATTGAGCCAAGTGGTATTTTATAAAAAATAAATTAGTTGCGTTGTAATATTCTACACGTCTAAAAGTATCGTAAAACTGAAGTAACCTCAGTTAACATGCATTGCAATAGTATTATCATCGTAAAAATAAAAATATGGAGCCCATCAAAACACCAAGTAAGTTGGAGGCACTGTTTTTCGGATAACATAATAACATGGAATAATTATATGTAAAACAATCGAAATATATACAAAATCTGGACAAAAAGTTTATGGGTTATATAACATAAGCCATTTTTGAAGCCCCTACGATTTGGAGGCCCCAAACGCGCGCCTCATTCGTTTATAGGGGGTAATCCACCGCTGTACTTAACCGTATCTTATAATCGGTTGTATGCACAATATACAGATATTTTTATTAATAAATATGATTATGACATAGCCAAAACCGAGTATAGCTCAAAAAAACATATTTTTGTTGATAGGCCCTTGTGATCATGAGCCCTCGAATAAAGAGACCATCATGTGTAATTTTGACTATACAGTCACTCATTTCTTTTTTTTGACAACAGTAATGATGGCAGTAAACGACTAGGAATGAGATAAGTTAGCTTATAGTTCTCGTTAGGTCTCGAATTTGAGAAATAACAGAATCATCACATACATTCTTGTAATGAAACATAAATCACACATTGGATATGTGTAGAGAATTTTATTTATGGTCACTACAATCAAATAGAACGTACGCCAAAAGGGTACCACTCGGAAAGCGGATTATCAGTCACCCCCATAATGCTTTGCTTCTTCCCATTGGTCATGCCATACAATATTTGTTTAGATCCACCAAGGACAATCTATCAGAAGCCACAGTGGCTAGACAAGAAGCAGCAGATTAAAGGATTTAACGAATTTATTTTGAGGAAAGGTAACTGCAGCACGTAACCTAGTCAGTTTCGACTTCCGACATATCTTCAAACCTGCCAACGTAGGTTTTGTGTTCCCCGACGAATCAAAACACATTACCCCCCATATCCAACGCAAACAATTCTATTCTTGAAGCTTAGTACATTATGATTAAGTTTTGGGAAAGCGTCAATGGATTTCGCTGATATATACGTACGTATATACAAATATAAACGCACGTAATATGTACTGCAAAGCAAATACGCTAGCTTTCATAATTATTGCTGGCTTTATGAGCACACTCAGCATCGGTTTTAATTGCTAAATACCATTCGTGTCGATGTAGAGTATAGACAAAGCAACAGGCACGCCTGATTGGAGTTGCTCGTAATCGACAGAAGAACCAACCAATAGATTTGCGGTAAAATCGTTTGAATATTTCACCCGCTCTACCAGAACTAATATGGCTTTCGAATGTGTCTGTAATCTAATCAAGGGGTGCTCTTACTTTTGTAATACTAAAGCCACTCAATCGATACCACTTTGATGCTGTGTGATAAACACGTCAGTCTACTTAATTGTTATTTTATTATTATTCATTTAGTGCAACTTGGGATACAAAAAATGTACTTAGAATATAATATTGTCACTGAAAACAAATTCTACAATGCCTAGATTTCCTTCGGCAACCTTTTAACTTCTATATGAATCCTCATCAGAAAAAAAATATGGTTATCGCTCCAGGGAACGCATCGATTGGTGAGGCGGTTGTTTTTTTTGTATTAATTCCTTCTAGATTGTTTGACACATTTATCGGATTTATAGTTCTTCATCGCATAAAATGCGTTCATAATTTGTATTGTTTTAATTTGATTACACGTTTTCAAACAGTGAATAGTCTTCAACTTCCATTAAAAATAGCAAATAGTATTGCAATATTTACTTCTATATGCCTTTAGTTTATCTGTTACTAGATATTTAAATTGTTTTATCGCATAACTAGAATGTAAGTTATATACGGCAAACGATCCTTGTGTAAATTAGTAAACTGAGAAGCCTATCCGAGGGATAATTAAATGTACCACGGATGCTGTAGCAAATTTAAATAATTATAATCATATGAAATTTAATTGCGGATAGAAGAGTAATCGACGCGCGGTTTAATTAGCACTTCGTTGGTTGTTAATGAGTAGTAAATTCGTAATGATGTTTTTCAGTGATCTTTTTAACATAACACAACCATTGCAATACATACTATTTGTAAGCGATATGGTATTGGATTATTTTGCAATTCAATACAAAATGCACGTTTACATAAATGGATATGGGAAATACCATCAGTAACTTTAGAGTAGATGTGTTACACGGACATGATGATTAAATTTTAAAAATTTATACCTCGCTTAGGAGGTATGAGTCACCAGTTCCAAAGGCTGATCGATTGATCAACGCATTACCTAGAGAAGTGGACATTTTTAGTAATGGTATTTGTGAACTGTTTTTATGTTGAATTTGATGTACTGTGTATTTTTATTTTATATTTTGTCATATTATCATATTTTTCAAGTGCATGGCGAATTGGCGTCAGCTGTTATGTCATGTACTGTAATTTTAATTTTTAACAATAAATAAAAAATAAAAAAAATACGTCCAGTTCATAAGTTAACCAACTCCAAATAATCTGTGCTGGTTCCATAGCGCAGTGGTCAACGTCGTTGACTTCCGTGACGGATCTCATGGCTTCAAATACAAGTTCGCAGAGCATTTTTAAAATCGATTTATCTATTTTATATTTTAATTGCGATGTCAAAAAATTTCCTCCCAATTTTCCAATTCTAACCATTTCATTTCTATCCCTACTCTATTCGAAAAAAAAAGAAATGTTGAGTAATTAAGTAACGAGCAGTTCTTGTAAATAAATTATTTTGAGATATCTTAATGAGGAAGTCATTCGATTCTTTGAGTGATAGGGAGTGGACATGAAAAAAAGTCTGTGTTAAGATAATGGGAAAAGTAATATTTAAATGTTCACCAAATCTATACATATTATGTGGCCGAGATTAATACATTCTATCAACACGTACACATAAAGGATTTAGATCGAGTTAAGTAGTAATGTCATTACGAAATATTTGATAATTTTGTTTAACTTTTCTAAGTTTTTGTATATTGGTCAGCAACATATTTGGCAACCTCTAAGAGGATATGGATAGCTCATCCCAAAAAACGTATTATTACGTATAGTTATCGCCCGTTACAACGCGATGATCTTTTGTTTTTTTTTTCTCAATCATTTCTTCTAGAATTTTCCATACAAACTATAAAAGTGTCTCATTCCTTTTAAACAGCACCAGCACAATAAAAATAGCATTAACAGTGTAAATACTCTTCTGCTGACTTTTTACGCATTTTTTGATAATTTTAGTTTTTATACTAACCATTTCACCTCTTTTTTCATATATATAATTATATATGGAGTGATCGCGAAATAGCTACGAGCGTCATCAAATAATTTGTGTTGAAGTAAATACTTTGTTTTCTGACAATTTTTAGATTACAATTCACCAAGTAAATTATTAGACAATCACGGTAGCTGGTAAATTAAATGTGAAGTGAAATGAAGATTGTAATTATTATTACTGCAAGAGAAAAGAGACAAATTTTATACAGTTGACGCCCATCCATCATGCATTTACAAAATAAATTTAATTTTGATATTATTTAAATTAAACGAAAGAAATTAATATAGAAGAGAGAAAAAATAATAGAAAAATGATAATTATGGCTTTGGTTTCGCGTTTTAGGATTGTTAGCCCTTAGATGAAAAGAAAATGATACTAAACTAACAATGACTTTCGAGCTTTTGGTCTATAATAAAATCAATAACTATGCTACAACGAATGTGATAAAATCAAAAGTCGCAAAATTGTAAGTATGATTTTTTTTACAAAAAATATACTTCAGATGAAATTATTATATTACTTTATTAGAAAATGAATAAGTAAGTTGCCGCATCGAAGATATATCCACCAGGCGGCAGAAGTGGTGTCTGGAAAACGTTGCTGTCGAAAAATAGACCAATCGGAGAGTGATTTATTACACTGTTAATACCAGCGAGGAGAATAATAAATAACAAAAAAACAGGGAAGATTCTGCAGGCCCAATCCTAAGTGGCCGAATGGTATATATTTTCATGAATCGATATATAATAGTTCTGTACAATCTCGTAAGAGATTTATAAGATTTGATGAAAGCAAGAGAGATTTTTATTGTCAATTTAGTTGGATATATTAAAGAATATTTTTTCTAATACAATATAGACAAATAATTTAAAAAAAAAACAATGTTTGAAGAATAACTTGTTGATAACCGAAAATAATTGAAACAATGGAGTGGTCGCTTCTGTTGCTATACCCAAACATACTATTCTGAAATATAAACATAAATCAATCGAACTTAATAGAATTATATCTGGCGTAGATTTTTACGTGAAATAATTTATACTGTGAGATATAAAATATCTTGTCATTTGTAAAACATTGCCTTCCTGAGGGGCCAACTATTTTTCAGTACTTCAAACACTTTTTTACTGCGATAAACTCTAGTAAAAAAATACAAAATTATGTAAAAAAATCACGGTGCCATATTTGTTTTTTTTTTATGTGAAATTACTTTACAATAAATGAAAATATGTAAGAGCAATTATAATATAATGTATATTATGCTTCGTATACTCGTAAGAAGTGGTTTAATAAATTTATTTGCATAGCATGTTTCACGTAAAAGCACGTAAACAAATATTTAAAAAAAGTATAGTTATACTCAGGAAACAGGAATAAATAAGTATATTTTAAATAGCAAGTACTTTATGAAGAAATATTTTTTTTGATGTTATTCGAGCTACTATATGAAAAAGGCAATTCAAGCAAACAGTCATTGTTCATAAAGTGGCTTCTCTGTAACAACTACAAAATAATCTGAATTTTCACACCGAAATGTGACTTGTCCAGATATGAATGGGCTTGAAGTGTTTTTGACCTTGCTACGTAATTTGCAATTGTCATTCCCACCTCAGCGAACAAGACTGGAGCATACGGAGAGCGAGTAGATCTCTTATTAAGCTGTGTAAGTTTTTTTTAATGTGTAATTAAATTCAAAGAGAATACAAACCAAGTGTTATAGTTAATTGTATTCACCGAAATAATTTGAAAGCAGTTTAAATATACATAATAGTACGAACGATGGTAGGAAGGTTGGTAGAAATTTATTTAATAAAGGCAACAGAAAGCAATGCTTACAGTCTTACATGAATTATGCGAACTTTCAATTTCGACGAACAGTTTCTATAAAATATAGTTCTCGCGATAATGTAATATCAAAATACATGTCGACTTTAATACGGATTTTCTTATATTGATCTATTTAATCGTGTTTATAAAAAACTATCCCGTGCTGTTGATAATGCTTTGTTTCCACAGTAAAATAGTTAAAATACAATGAATACAGCTTTGGAGTAGAATAAGGTGATTAAACTATGTATATTAAATGTTAATAGGTCTCTGTGTGAATCCAGTGCTGAAAATGGGTTTATAGAAGCTGCGCATTGTGAATTATTTTTATACACATGCATACAAACTATTATTGTTCTAGGTCAACAGAAAAAGATACAATCTTCTATAAGAGTCGGAAGTGAATATTTAATATTTCACGTGGGAAGCCACTGCGAAACAGCATGCAATGAAAATAGTCAAGTGGTAGATAAGGAAAATTTATCACCACACCCCCGAGCGAGGATTTGCAATCTCCTTGAAATAATTAATGAGAAACATTTTCCATTAAAAGCCATAAAAAATATCTAATAAAATACCCTGTTACTATTCGCGCAAAGAAATGCTTCATAAAAAGTAACCGTATTTTCTGTTACGATTCACTTACTTTGGTTATTTTTTGCTGACTCAGTTTATAATTGTGTTAGACCCTGAAGCGCTAAATAAAGACGAAGTGCTAATTTATTTTTATTTAAAAAATATTCTAATTTCAACTGAATTAATAACGTAAATACACTGCAAATTTCAGATGAAGCAAAATTATGGCAATCACTACAAGGGTAGGTAATTCAGCCTATAACGTGCTAATTATGTAGTTTTTAATACCTGTCTGGCTTGGTAAAATGGCATCTTAAGACTTGTGACGTTTAATCCAGCGTGTTTTTTTTTTTTTTTTTTATAAGCTTACTGAATACGTAAAAATAGCATTATCACAATATTTTAATATTAAAAACAATAAGCCACGTCCATACTGTTATATAACTTGAAAGCTGTGATTTGATCGTTGTAGAGAAAATGAAATTTAAACATTATTTGATTGTGATTAATCTAAGATACGATTATAATCGTAACTAAGAAAAAAAAGTGTATTGTATAATTCGGAACATTTACATTATGTTTAATTGAATTTTGAAGAATGTGATATCATATCCACTAGCAATTTAAAAATCATTTATAGTATTCAATAAATTACACAATTCTTATACATGGTAGGGAATAGGATTTGTAGAACTGTTTAGTGTAGATTTAATTACATGATTAAATTATGACTAAATTTATGCAGAAGGTATTTTTAATTTACTCTCATTTTTGATCTATGATTGTGGACTATTGATGGAAAAAACCGTTTTCGATGCATTCGGCGGTAACATTGTGAAAGTTTTTTTTATGTAAAATTAAATTTGATAACCCCCTTTCCAATTGTTTTGCTAAAAAATGTGATATGTATTTTTCCTACTTGAGAAGCATTATCAAACGACATCGCAAGGTTTACAAATTAACTGTTTATTCATAATCACAATTTCAACCAGTTTCAAGGGCTGTTCGAATGATTAATGTATTATTTTCAGTAACAATATTTGTGAACTGTTAAGTAAGATATTGACGTATAAAGTAGTGCATGGTGACTTGGTGTCAGCTGTAATGCCATGTACTGTCCTTCTCATTTTAAACAATAAACAATATAATTCGTATAAATTCCTTCGTACAACAACACAAAAAAATATTTATAGTATATTTACGAAGCCATCCATACAACACGATAACACGTCGCTTTCATTCTTAGATTTTTCGGTAAGTACGTTTTACGAGTCTAAATGCATTTCCTGCACGCTGGCATCCTAACGGAAGTCTTATCGCAAATCAAATTCCCGTTGCAACTACATAGACGGCATGGCTATGGAAAGTTAGACAAATAATAAGACTGCAAAATAGTTCTGGATCGTTTGATACCGCGGCAAGTTCATGCGGATGAAAGTTTCTGGAATATATAAATCAATTGCATTATATTGTGTGCTATGGATAAAAGGCTTTGTTCCCATAAAATAGAAAAGAGCTCAACAAGGTAGTTGCATAACAAGTTAAAAAATAAAAACGCTATTAACGTGAATTTTCTGATAAAATTCTCAATAATACACGGACTTGGAGTTTTATTAATTTTTCATCAAAAACAATGACAACGAATTTTTTTATTTGCGAAAATGTATGTATATTATTATATTCAGTATAACGACCGGTTTTAATTTTTGAGTATGATCATAATATGAAAGATTTTAATAAATGGAATCGCCAAGATTTTAACAATATTTTATTTGTATTATAAATCTTTGGTTGTATAGTTTTATGTATTCTGACTAAAATGACATTCTAACTGAATTAAAATTGAATTATTCTTTATTGTTATTGGTAGAAAATACAAAATCATATTGTATCGGCAAAAAAACAATAAAATTCTGTATTGAAGATTCAATCGCCAACCAATCAGACACCACTTTAAAGAGAAAAAAATATATAATGGCTGGTTGGTATTGTTACAGTTTTTAAGTAGAAATTGATTAATATGTGAGGGTTGAGCAAATGTTGATAGGTGGCAAGGTTCCTGAAGTATAATAGTTTGACTACCTGGTCTCGTCAGGATTTTTTTCTGAGTAATATTTTTGAACCTTATCTCGAGGAATGAAGGATGAAGCGCGCTGAAAATAGTAATTCATCTAAAAAAAATCAATACAAAGAAGTTTTACTTTTATCAAGAGAGGAAAGAGAATTTTCATCATGGTATGAATAAGATACTCTAAGGATTTGGATAAAAGATTGCTATCAATACTGCTTAAGAAACAAATACGGTAATCGTGCCTAACATAGCCGAATATTGTATCATACTTTTGATTTCTTTTTAGTATGGAATGAATGTTTAAAGATCTTATATAATAACTTTCAATGTAAATTTATGTTTTATATTTGTTCATTTAAAAGAAAATTAAGATTTGTATGTATGAATAAACGAGTAACTATATTTTGAGCAAATATAACAATTTAAATTGCGTAAGAAAATCTCTTTGTGTTTCTGTACATATATCGCAGAAAAGTTTCAACTGTTCAAACAAGGAAATACGTAACAGTGGATATATATATAAAGACGTTTTCACCAAGTAGTACTACAGCCTTAGACACAGCCAAATAGTGGCCCTACAAATCTCCACACGAGTAAACAATAAGAAAACTTCAAGCCGTTGCCCGTGGAAGACGAATCGTAAATACATTAATCCAGTTAGAAAGAAAGAAATGCCCTGAAAAACAATCATTTAAAAAATAGGTTGATTTTGGACAGATGCTACAGTTTCTATTTGTTATGAGACTCGATTTGAAAATCTTATTGCGACACTTTTTATTTAACATATTATGTAATAATAAACAACTGTAGATTTGCGAAGCTATAAATAAGTTTTAACCATTAGTAGAGAACGATAAAAAATACGATGAAGTACAGAAGTTAATCTGTCTATAAAGTGAAAGTTTTGTATAAGATGTTGCTAGTATTAACCTTTTGCACTCGAATGTGGCCATAGCAGCGAAATCGAAGTTATCCGTGTCACCCGAATGCCACATTTATGGCCTCATGCCAATAAAGTGTATTTTATTATTTACACTTAAAAATTCTCTAAAAAAAACCAGAGCATAGTAACTTATAAAGGTAACTCAACAATGGGAATGGACAATTGTGATTTAATAACGGTGGATTGGTAATTTTTTTAACTTTTATTCTTAAAATATTAACGGCTGAAGTTCACTGCAAAATAATATTGAACCATATTTATATATTGATTTTAAATTTTGGACTAAATGTGAAACACAATTCGGGGGCTTAAGGTGAAAAAGGCGCAACGTCAAAACATATTTATTTAGTAATATTTTACTTTGTATATTTTATTTAGTGTTATGTATCGTTGACCTCTCAATTGTATTTTTTGTCGTTAAATATAATGCAAATCTTAGATAAAAACTGTTTCTGCTTTTCCCAAAAATATTGTTCTTAAGTCTCTTTCTCGTCATTTTGAGATACAGAATTAAACGTAATGACCTCCTTTAAATAACTAAAAAAAGTCTAATTTAATCAGTAGAAAAAAATAAAAAATTTTAAAGAAGAAAATTTTTTAGTTTCTAGAACGACAATCGAGTTTTATTTGGCATATCAATATAATTTAATATGTAATAAATAAAGTTAAACTTACTTTTCTCGCTGAAATTTGAGCGTGTGGACGACCTGCGGAGACTTTTGCCTGAAGTTCCAAAGGTGTAGCGAATTGTCAGCAGTGGCGGTCACCAGAGCCCCCTCGTTGACGAGAAACTGAACGTGCGTAACGGCAGGCGCTGCATCAAAGCCTTGTCCCGAAGCCTCTGAAACGCCGCTCACACTGGCTCCGCTTCCGCTGGCCCCGGCGACGCCTGAAGACGACGTCGAGGCCGATGCAGCGTCGTGGCGCACGTGGGCGTCGACTCCCGGTCGGCCAAGACTGTTATATTACGATGGTCAAGGAAAACATTGATTCGGATTTGATTTAAAATTTTTAAGAAGTTATGCTACCTAAATTATGAACATGTATGATTAAATACTCATACGCAATTATACAAAAATACATTCGGGTCCTTAGGATGACAGGGGCGAAACTACAGAACAATGATATGGGAAATACGTAGAAACAGTTTTTGTCTTACTAATCTTGTATTTTAAACATATTATATTTAACAACAAACAAATATGATTGAGAGATAAAATGGTTTGCCTCTATAAAAAAATTATTTAGAAAAAAATCTCATACTTATATTTAATACAAAATAAAATATATATTTTTTTGGTAGTTTCGCCCTTGTTATCTTTCTTTTACCCAACAAAAATGTAATTATGTTTTCCGTTATCAAGTGAAGAAAATATTCCGCACCACACGAAAATGTTTAATTATTTATTTAATTAGCGTTCATAAGCTCGGTGTATGAATTTAATGTCTCCATAAAAGTCAAAATGAATACTTGTGTGCTAATAATTCCAAGGGAAGTTTAATCTAATGTAAAGCCTTACAGGTTGAAAAACGCTAATACCAGCGATAATTTCATGACATGCCAAAATAGGGATATTACAAGCTCATACTAAGAGGCCCACTAAAGTTGATTAATATCATAACAAAGGGAATTCATTACCATCACCAAATAACATAAAAGGTTTTATTCATATTTTAAGAGGGCTTCTATCAGAGACAATACGGCTTTTCTTTATTATTACTTTACATTATACCAAACAGTAAATAGCTCCGAGGATATAATTTTAATCAAAAAGTGTTGTCGTTGGCTTTCGGGGATAACTTAGGAGTAAATACACAAACATGAGCTTAGTAACGACGACTATTACTATTATTTAAATATCGAAGTGTTTTTATTGGTTTGAAAATGTTAAATTCTATTTGCACAATTTGACAATGTACATTATTTTAGATCAGGTAAAAGGATATTATATATTTTTCTAGACAAGATAATTTATCTAAAAGCGAACTATTTTCTCAAAAGATTTTTTTAACATTTCTATGTTTATTCTGGTAAGGTAGATCGTAGACCTAAAAACAAGTGACAAAAAAATTATTGCAAGGTTTCAATGAATACAGTGTTAATAATGAAAAATAATTCTCGCATTTATTTACTCCACTTTCCAAAACACTAAACATTTACGTAACTTGTGCAGCAGACTCTCAGTAGCATGGAAAATTTATTGGTAGAGAAGGTGGACACTCAGTTTTTTTAAAATACATCTTAATTTGTTTTAACTAAGTATATTCTGTATAGTAAATTTATGTGACAAAAATTGTAAAGAAATAGCACTTACGAATATTGAATATAAGATTTTAATGAAAACTATAAGAAGAATTAACTTTAACCATACCAATTTATAGATGGTTTAATGTAGCTCATTGTATTTTTTTTATGATACACTATTTATGATAAATTATTTTTTATTGTGGTTATGTATGTATATTAAGTATAACACAAGAATAAAATAATTTTGGTTTAACATTTAAACTAAATTTCCGCCGAATCAATCAATCAGAAATTTTATGACGGCACGTTTTAATACATTGTTATTTTAAATAATTTTATACTCTTGGAGTCTAATATGTAAGAGCAGAATTTTTAGGCTCGATTTCTGTTAGCTTTGACAAAAGCAACAACAAGACAAAGCCTTCTTGTAGTTTGGAAAGTTTCAAGTGACATTATTTACAGGTGCGGTTGGAACTTGCAAGTAATAAGCGGCGCCCGTGTTGGTGGCACGTTTGGTCTGTTCGTTAACTATTTTGTCACTTTTCAAAACACTATGTGTTCAAGGATTAAGATACAGGCTGTGCATTCAATAGACGAGCTATAAACTATATGTAGATATATTTTTATTTGATTGTTGTACATAATAATTTACAAGATACATGTTGATATATTTATCTCCAGTGTACATCTGGAAATAAAATCAGAATAAAATTTAAGATTTCGACCGAAGGTGATTGGTGGAATTTAAATATTAAATTCAAATCGTTAAAATTATGTGCATTCATATAAGTTTTTTCATTAACGACATGGGTTTCGCCTATCGGCATCTTCATGCGTCCAAGTGCAGGGATTAACCTTAACTGATCACTTTTAAGGTGTTCACTGTCAATACTTGGTGGAATGGCATTATAATAAAAATAATAAAACATTTTTAGTACTTTTTCCACATAAAATTTATTAGATCAATCAGCTAGGGTTTTTACTTTGGTAATGATAATTCATACCTAATTGGTTTTTGTCATAATAGTTTCATTGCTAAGTGGTCTTCAACTTTTTATTTAAAGTTTATTTTCCTTGTATTTTACTTCAATTATTTTGCTAGGTTGTAATACCAATTGTTTGTCATACCTTGTTTTTATCACTTAACTTTTGTATAAATAAAACTGTTTTATTGTTTTTCTTATCAGTTGACAATGCTCATCATGAGCGAAACCGGTCCTGATCTAATAAATTTTATGTGGAAAAAGTACTAAAAATGTTTTATTATTTTTATTAACTGATCAGTTCAGTTCAGTGTCAGTTATTAATAAATATATTTCATTCATCTATAATTGTTATCATTATTTCTAAATTCGTTTCAAATTTCTTTTACTGATTGTTTGTTACACATTATTATTAAAATATAGCTCAGTATCGTTTTATATTTCATCATTTGATAATGCTAGCGATGAGAAGAACCCGCTCTCATCAATGATAAATGATGTGGAATTAGTACAATTTTTTGAAAAATATAATTGATATTTAACAACCTAAAAGTAACATTAGAGAAAGAAAGTGAAATATGAATTATGAACATGGTATTTTTAAATGAACTTAAATTGTTAAAAGAATTTTTGAATTTTTTAACGATAATAGTTTTTACGTGTAAATTAAAACATCGAATGCGTACTTCCATACAGTTTTACAGAGTCGTCCCGAAAACATTCACAAGTACACAATTTGAATTTGTTAGAGACTTCTTTAATTACCGCCCCTTTTCCTTTATTTATGTTGGTTGGTTAAAGCTATTTCAGAACGGCCAGTTAAATTATGAATGAAAACAAAATACCCGCACCGCAACAACACCCAAAGGAGTGACTTTCCAAATAAGTAATTACTCATTTTCCGGCACAGTACCGCACCGGGGGCAGTCAGAAAATGCGAAACGTTAAGTCCGTTATCGATATTAAACGTTGCCCAGCGATGGCGAGAAACCTTTATCGCAGGTATGGATTTAGGCCTCAATGGTTTAAAGGGATAGGCACACCTTTATGTTTAAGAAATTTTAACATTAACATAATGTAACACCCAGTAATGATTCTCTTTATTATTCACAAAGTATATACGCTTAACTGTTGGCCATGAAATAAACACATTGATTATTTAGAATTTTGTAATACTCTAAAAAAATGAAAGAACAAATTGACTTTTATTTATCTGTCTATCTGTTACAAGGGCATACTTTTTCTCTGTTTTCACCTAAATTGAACTAAAAGAATTTTGACAGGTGCAACTGCCACCTGGTACGTATTATATATGTTATAGGATATTATTTCACTGCCAATTATTAGTGGAAAAGCGTTATATAATATTAATAATTAAAGCACATTTTAAGATCAGGCCCCAGTTTCGTTCATCACGAGTATCCGTTGAACAGCATAAGTAGACAGCGTTCTTGATGAGTGAAATTAATATTAATATTTTTTAAGCAATGTAGAGTTAGTGTAAAAAAGTGTTGTATTTTCTAAACCTGATTAATGTGTTTGTATAAAAATATAAAGGCGGGCTTACTTGTAATGAATGTGAGTAAGCAGAGATAAGTTAATGCCTACCGTGTAATTACACGATGTAGATTTTTGAAAAATTTCATTTAAATCAGTGAGGCATGTATTATTTGCACATATATATCATATTATAAGTACGTAAAATTTAAAACTGAATGTTTTTTAACGTTGGGAATATTGATATAGTTCAAAATATGTCAAATTGTATTATAACAGTACCAAGATGATTATTTATTATTGCACATAAATGCATCGCTTTAAACATATTCCTGGTGTCTAACTTCAACAGCACTTTTCAGACAAGTGAGTTGATAATGTATGTTGATCGGGATTTTCTTTTGCAAAATGCGATTTATTTGCAATTAATTCGAAGTGTGACACGAGTTGGTTTTATTTTAAAGTTTTAATATAATCAAATAAAGTTTGAAGAATTTTTTTGATGCATTCAATTTTGTGTGCTGAATATCAACAACAAAAAGTGTTTTGTAAAATTCCACAATTATTGACACAATTCAGTCTTTTATGAAAACTCAACAACATATATTCAACGATAAATGTTATTTGCAGTCGCAGTTTTATTTTAGTTTATTTAACAAAGAACATTCTTTAAAAAAAGCTTACAACACTATATTTCCGTTGAGACATCTAGTTACATTTAAATATATATATTATATATAAATGTGCTTTTTGTTAAGGGTTGTTCAAAAAACAAAAAACCACGGTTTTAAAGACAGACCGGAAGAGGAAAACTACCGTCGGGGAGCCTACATCCGGGCCGACGCTAAACAAAGCTCCCCAAAGTGTAAAAGGAAAAAAAATCTTGCCACTCCCATTATATAAAGAAACAATGTAAAGAGACAATTTATTTTTAATCTGAATGAACAAAGTTTTATGAAGCATTACAAAACCAATGTTTCATATATGATAGAAAATATATAATAATTATGAAACACCAAAAAAGCTTAAAATCTTTAAAATTAATATGTCGAACACAACAAAGATATCAATTTTTAGGTGTATAAATACAACGGATATAATATTAAACTTCCTATAGCTGAAGAGTATTGAACCCCGATAAATTGATTTTGTGTCCATAAGAATACAAATATATGAACCATAACCAAATGTTAAAGTTAAACAAATATTATGTAACATAATAGACAAACAAGTTGTTAATGAAATTCGAAAGCTCCTTTTCAATCTTGGAAAGTGTAAATAATAATAATATAGGATTTAAAGCACGCAGCGTGGTTGAGCTGGCGCTAAAAATAGGGCTCTGGCTGGCCTCAGTAGCCAGAAACCAGATGAAAACAAGGGAATACAAAGGCCAGAAATGAGATTTGATAGAAACAGTGGCGTAATAAATAAATTATGTTATGTGCCATAAATAGGCTGCAAACAAGTTATATGAAACTTCAATATGTTGCAAACAGTTATTGGCTGTAGTGAATTGGTGAAAGTTTTTTTGTGAAATAATTTATTATCTACCCATTGTTTTGAAATGTAAAGATAAGAAATATGTTGAGAAGAGATCGTGAATTCGACAGTCGTAACTCGATGAAAGTTCCATTGCATTTTAATAATGTTAATAATGCATCGAATTGATTTTTGTTCACCTGGATCAAATATGAGTTTTGCCGAATACATGAAAATTCAAAAATAATTTAACTAACTGTGAGATGTTCAAAACAACATAAAATTTAAAAAAGGTTCGTCTAAACCGAAATACTTTTCATTCACATATTTTCTATTTGACAAATACCACCAATTACGGTATATTTTTTGTACAATTTTATGAATTGCAAAAAGTATAAATGTTAGTTTATATATTCAATTATTTTTGTAAGAGTCTATCAGCGTCAGGTGGTGAAAAGTTGTACTAAATATAAGTAAAATGGAAAAGAATTTCGAATAAAACAATCGATTATTTCGAAAATATATTGTAGCCATGCTGCAATGCGCAAACTAAATATACTTGTGTATAGTGAAATAAAATAGAATGTGAAAAAGTTTAAGAATGAGGCGCTACTGGTGAAAAGCTTTGCAATTTTCACAATGGAGCAAAGCCTACAGGGGCGAGAATTGTCCTCGGGGTAGAAAGCTCGCAGGATAAGAGGCATAACCGTAAGCGCGGTCTACGGTATAGTGGTAACCATTGTTTTAACAGATTTTTTTATCGTGCCAAAGAAAATATTATTAGAAAGGTGTTTTTTTTTGATAACAAGGATACAAATTTCTTAGCTTATGATAATATAAACGTTTTGTTTTAAAATATAACTATTTATGAAAAAAGAAACATTAAAATTCTACTCTTTAAAAAACTGGTCTGTTTGATATAGTTCTACCAATTAAAGCAGTATAATGCTATGAAATCTAGCTTTAAGCTGAATCTGAAACTTTTAACCTTTGGGTTCTTATGGGGTACATTGGCATTGAAAAATTCTTCTGATTTCAACCATTAACTAAATACCAATAATATCTAGCTGTTATTTATTGTAATCTACAATGATGCCTTTATCAATGAAATGCCAATATTACGCAAAATTGTCTGGAGTCACTTTGTACTCCATCGTTCCTCGATTCTATTTTTGACATTTCAGTACTCGAGTGATACTAAAAACCTCAATTTAAAAAATATGTACAGCTGATATCATTTCAATCTTGCGAGGAAACGTAATTCAATGATTCTGATCGTAACTGGTATTTTATTTATCTGAAAAATGGTAACAGATAAATAAAGTACGAGTACAAAATTTAATGTGACAAAACGGTTAACAGCGCCACGACGTCTCTGAATTTGTTTTGACGATACCAAATAAATATCATCACGTACTGATAAAAAGCTAGTTAAAGTAAAAAAAAAGTAAAACTAATGAGTTAAGTACACTAAAAGTTTCCTGGATATCAATTCTTTGTCTAAAATAATTCAGTTCGTTTGTACTGGTTTGGCATTCAGATGTTAATAGTATTGAAACCTTAAATATCGAGACTAGAAACTTTATACTAAAAGCTGAAATTTTTCATTTGCTGCTCACTCGGAACTTTTAATTTATGCTATTAACTGAGCTATTAATACGTGCATACATCTACCAGTTTAGTAAAAATATTTAACTAAGATGTTTCAGATATAAAATTAATTATTTGATTTGCAAATACCATTTCATGATTCCAACATTTAATGCTCAACGTTTTAGACACTAATGAGTCATTTTTTTATATGTTCATGTAGCACCGAAAAATCGTACAAGCAATTATTTGATAAACAACATTTCACGCAAAGACTCCGTGAATTCCAATTATAAATATTTAATTTACGTGTATTAATGTTTGGCCATATTACTAACGTGCGTAATAAACGCAACAGGAGGGTGAGGCGCCGGAATAAAGCTAATTGTAAGCCAAAGGGTGGGTTGTTGGTAATTCGATTGACTGTAGATGGGGTAGGGTGTTATAGCGCTGATTTGCATTAAAATAGCAGAAAGTAATCATTTCACGCCGATAAACTGATGGATTGGAATGATTCACATATAATATACGTTCTGTTCGAGTTGTTAAATCTAACAATACTTAATATGTGTACATTATCTAATAGACTGAGGATAAGATTAAGAAAGTGCTAGTTGTTAGCTAATCACTTAGATAGAAATTCGGAACGTCGCAGACATTCATACCTTCGAATAAGAATCCTTAAATACAAAATATTAGCACCAATTTATGAATCTACCCGTCAGCCACATGGTCATAATCGATGGTGCAGAGAAAAGGTATGAAATAATAAACTTGATGGATAAGGATGACGCCAAAAATAAATGTGTGATTTTTTTACGTCATGTTAAATAGCTTGTTATAGATATTTTATCAGTCAAAATTACTCAAAAGTTACATTAAATAAAACCCGACTTATTTGATAATTATGTGATTGTACTTGTACACGTTGAATGCGTGGTTTTACTAACTACACAATTCGATAAATAGTATTCAAGTTTTGTGACGAGATGAACCTAGAAATACAAACGTCTATTATGAGCAATAAAACAAAAACTGTGACATCAAATTAATTATTTTTTTACAAAAATGTATTAAAAACTTCGATTAAACGAAGAAATCAGTAGAGTTTTGCAAAAAAGAAATAACAATTATGAAATCACAGCTATTGTTCCATTGCTCGGAATGTGCCATCTGCCGTTTAAAATTTTAATTATGACAGTACAATTATAGAAGACTTCTTTTCAGTTAGTAAGAAAGTCTTAAGACTTAGGGTTTGATCACATAAACTTATAAAATGTGTATCAGTGAACGCTTGGACACTTCTCAATAGTGTCAAAATTTGAAAACCGTTTTGTTTGTTTGGGATTTATGTCAATAAAAATACATATTTAAGATTTTTTGAGTGATCAAAAAATAATAAATTTTTCCAAAATTCAGCGCTGTATTTAATAGTAAACTTTGATGTAAAAACAACTTAATTGAACATCATTTTTGAGTTAAAAAAGATATTGTGATTAAAACACCTTTTTTTTTTGTGCTGGAATATACACTTTGCGTTCTAAATCGCTTAAGTTCCGGTTGATGTCTACGGTTTCGTCACATAATAAGAATAAAAGAGAACGCTTCACAGCATTACTCCCATCTGAAAGATTAAGTACGGGATTATGTACATCGCGTACCCTCGCGCAAATGCATCAACGTTAAAAGCTCAGTGCTGAATCCTGCAATCCTATTAGATGTATCAAAAAGATGGGCATACATAGTTTAAGCTAAACTTATTCTATTTGTTAAACTCTTAAATAATGATGCTTTTCAGTGGTGAGAATTTCAGGAGTACATCGCATAGTTTATAAAAGAGCGAGTTTATTTTAAATTTAAATCGTTCAAATTATGTACATTCACACAGATTTTGTCACTAACAACCCGGGTTTCGTCTTTCGGCATCTTCATGCGTTCAAATGCGCGGATGAACTTGAACTGACGCTTACTAAATGAATGTTTCGTGTTTATATAATAAATAAATGTATCAACGAGTTTAAAGCCAAAAACGATAAGCCCATGGGAATGCCCACAGATTTGAGTAGTGAGTGGTTTTAAGAATTATATTTATTTGTTTGTCGGAAAAGGTTTTATGATTATATTTATAGAGTATAGAAGTGGAGACACCGGCATGTTTAGTATTTTATTTAAAATCGGAAAGCTGTTCAATTGTGCTCTGTTTATTTCCAAAATTTCCTGGAAAAAGAGCATATCAGCGTCCGTATTTGGTTGTAACATTGTTATCCCTTGTTCCTGATTGAACACGTGTCTTTCCGAAATTAAGTGAATAGCAAAAGTAGACGTGTCTTATTTTAAATCTGAAATCTGCCATGTGTTCTGCTAATCTGATATTCAGCGTCCTTTCTGTGTTCCCGATATAAAATTTTGTACAACAAAAGCATTGCAATCTATAAATCCCGGATTTATTTAAGTAATGTATTTTATCTTTATTGAGTTTATTTTAATTTCGTTTACTAAACAACAATATCAACTAACTATATTATTTAATCATTTTAAACGAACACCGAAAAAGAATATAGTATGAACATACTGAAAATATTTTTATGAAATTTTCGAAAATTATTATTTGAAAAAAATAATAAATTGCAAACTTACAGTATAATAAAACATGTGAACATCTGGTTTTAATGAAGGGTTATCAAACTTTTCCCGAGAATGTCAGGATAAAAGAGTGATATCAAGTCAAATATCTGATCAGTGGTGTGTAAAGAAATGAATAAACATAAGTATAAATTTACTTGGAAAAAGATTGAAAAGAATTGATGAAGTGCGGATAAGAAGTCCAGGATAATATGCCACTCAACTATCGAACCGATTTAAATTACATATATTAATAAAAGATAATCTTAACATTTAAGTGATCAATTTAAGTGATCAATTTGAGTAAGCAATCACAAAGTGAACAAACACATGAGATAATAAAAAATGTAAATAATTAATTTGTAATGATGAACCAAATGAAGTATATGAAAATTTATAAATCAAAGTAGAAGGTAAAGTCTTTCAGAAAGAATTGATAATTATTTACAGGATTAGAGAAGTTTTTCACAAATGTTGTAAATCATGTATGGTTGGTTATTAAATAACAAAGAAATGTCAAGAAAACATGTTTAAGTCCAGTAATAAGCGTTTTTTCCGTATATCTCAAAAAACTTTTAAGCTTATTTCGAGTAAGCAAACTATATTAAATTTATGAGTGATACTTTAATTTATTTTTGATTACATACGTTTTGATGGCATGGAAAATAATTAATTCCTATATTATATAAAGTAAGTAAGTAAAAGTTTAACAAAATATACCATATTGTTTTTGTCTATCCAATGTTTGTTTGTTTATTTTAGACGTTGCAATAATATTGCAATAGCGAACACTGCATGGCTATTGTTTTTGGCATTACCATAGAATTCTACTAAAACGTTCTGAATAAATTTCTATGCAAAATCTTAGACAACAAATACAGAGTGTTTATACTGTTACGTATACACACTGACGTGTAGTATAATAGTAGAGAGCTTTGGGCAAAGCTATCACGAATAAAGCTGCAAAGTTAAGTTTCCCCTGCAAATTGCTGGCGTATGGCGTATTGAAATTTAATAAAACTTGAGTAATATGGTGAAAAAATATCAAAGTATATTCGTTCTGCAAATATTATTTAATTTTATGTATGGTTGAAAAATTAGCCGTGTGTCTTCATCAGAACTATGTTTAAACTTATAATAACTTAGCTATATACATATATACTGGCATACAAGAGATACACAATACATCCACTCATCTAGTCTTAAATCCTTATTTATATTGCAAAATATAGTATGAAAATTAATAAATTGACTTCTGATTAAAGTGTTTCCCAGAACGATAACAAACATTGAAGTATTAAAAACAAATAACTTAAAAATTAATTGATGATTTATAATTAGTTACATTCGTATCTTGTAAAGGGTTCAAGCAACGGTGCTGTACCTGAGTAGTTTATTTAAAAGTCAATAGCAAAGAAAGTAGTGTATTTTTTAAATTATAATTTATTTCTATCAATTACTGACAGTGAAATCATTAAAAATGTTAAAAACAAATCTGAAATATTAATAGAAAACATATGAATGTCAATGATGAGAAAAATTAACGTATATTAATGAATCAAAGGAAAAAATAATATTGTTTGAGAGAACTTAACCTGTCAAACACCAATGTGATGCAAAATGATAGTTTTGTAAATTATATAGATTGGATAAAATATCCAAAAATTGATATTATCAATTAGTCGTGAATCTAGTTTAATTCAAATCGAGCTTGATAGCTCACGTTACCATAATACAAACGCAATTTACTTGGTACGTTGAGCATTTTAATTAATGAGATTTTCGTGTATCGATATTCGATATTAAATAACGAGAACGATGACAAAATAGACAAGGTGTTGAATACATTTGTTGTATTTGTTTAAGCGATTATGTGACAGTGTAATATAAACTGGGGTGCGGGAAAAGTTTCTATACCGACAAATTAAAAAAATATTTTAATTAATTAACTCAAAACTTGGGCCTGTAGCACATTGGTCAACATCTTTGTCTTCCGTGACGGATTTCGTGGGCTTGAATCTCAGCACACACAGATCCTTTCAATCGATTTACTAATTTTTGTTTGAAAGCATGAGTGTTTGTAATGCCTAAAAATTCCCTATCAACTCTTCCAATTTCCAAGTTCCCAATAACCCAATCTTTTCTTTTCCTACTCTCTTCAAAAAAAGAGAAGTTGAGCAATTGAGTAACAAGCAGTTCTCGTATAAAACCTGTGTTAAAACACCTTCATTAGAAGGCTCTAGGCTTCACATAGGTAGCGGAAACGATAGTTTTTTTTAAATGCTTTAAAAATATGGTTAACTTTACATGTACATTGAAAAATCCAACAATCAATAATTTTGAAACACCTTCATTAGGAAGCCATATGCTTCACATTGGAAGCGGACATGGATAAAAAATGTGGTGATGTTTGCAAACCATTAGAATATTTGATGACGTCGCCCATTTTTTTGTTGTTTTGTTTTGAGTGTTAACGCTGCAATTAACCTAACCTTACCTAACCTAGCCATTAAAAATTGAAGTTTTGTTTCGTATTTATGTAGACGTATGTACATATTTTTTAAGAAAATAAATATATTCAAAAAAATGTATTTTTCTAATTGAAAAATTTGAATAAAATTTTCAAGGTGGTGTGAGAACAAATTTTCACATTCAAGAGCGTGCGGATTACTAAAACGGTGTAGAACCACTGATATAGTAATACAAAAGGTTGCCAGAGTGAATTTAATTAAATTTGGCTGAATCGAAGTTGTTGTAGCGAAAGCGATTTTAGCACTCAGCTTTACGCGGATTCATCGTGCAACGGATTGCATTCCATATGAGCGAGGCATGGCCTTGTTTGTATTTTGAGAGAATAGTTGTATCCAATTTGTTAAATGCATGGAATACTAGAGCCACTTTTGGTATGGTAGGTATTGCAAAAGTGAGCTGAGGTACTGTGATATTTAAGCGAAAAACAACACATTCGAAAATAAAAAAAAAATCAAAGTAGCGAACGTGGAGAAATTAATCGTATCATGTAAAACATTATTTTGCCGGGATTATAATAAAATAATCAACGTTGTTAAACTTTTTTATTTTTAACTCTGGCATGGCTGAATACATATAGCAGGTAATGGTAGGACAATCAAATTGCATTAACTCTACTGATGTTCAGTGTAGGGATACACAAGAAATGATATTTTTACAAAGTTGCAGTTTTTCACGTTATTTGAACTTGACATTAAAATGAAGACGCTAAAAATTTATTTTATAATATACTAGGATAGATAAATAACGATGAATTTATACGTGCGTATGTTACATACTATTTTAACATTTTTTTGTATGGATAATAATATTTTTATAGGCAGTGAACTGTTTTTTTGCAATATTCAAATAATAGAGCTTAGATAATAAACGCAAGCGTTAAATTTTAATCAAACAAAAAGCTTCTATAAAAGCCTTTTTTAGTACTCGTGAAGAAAATTGAAAATCCTAAAAAAGGCCATCTCATATAAATACGCTAAAGGTTAAAAACACGCGTAGCCTCTTGGAAGTACTTTCGCCGAATATATAACAACGATTGATAAAAAAATTGGTGGATTAAAGAAAAAATATATTTTCTTTATTAATGTTTTTAAGATCTTTGTGTTTTTTATTCTTCTTCTTTTTGGACCGCACCAGCCCTCGAGATTTCCTGTCACTTGCCAATCGTGCTGCTTGGTCCTTTGTTCCGCCGAGTACTTCCTATTGATGGAACCTGACGGTTGTCGTGCTATATCTTTCACAGTTAGTTTGCCAGTTATAATACGTGCGGTCTGTAAAATTGTATTCGTGGCAATTATTAGAGATACACTGCATGTACATATAAATTAAAGTAAGTTAATTTTTAATATAAAATAAAACTTTGTTATTTCACTTGTTGCGTTCCAAAATGAGACATGTGATTCGCTTATTTGAAAAGCATCATCACACATAACATTGCAAGATTAAGAAATAATCTAATAATTGATTCAAATTCTTAAGTTATAGATTATAAAACAAATGTCTAGGCTTATCCCATTTTTCTTGGACACAGGAAGGTATATAAAAATTAATAGTAATAATAAAAAAATAATTAATTAATGTAAGTACAATAGGTGCGGTAAATTCAATGGCAATAAATACAGCAATGGTGATCCGTCTATCTTATTTACTAATGTTTCTTTTCTATTACATAATGAATTTATTCATTTCTAAAAACTTCAAGCAATTAATTTTACACCCGTTATTATTTACTAGAAAAAGTATTTCAATATTTATATTTTTAACAAAATTATTTTTCAATTTTTCTATAAGTTTGCGAATCATCTGCAAAAAAATTATCACAACTTTTACTTTTTAGGCTATCATACTACATTGTTTAAAAATGTGATATTTTAAGCTGTTTTCAGCGATAGACAAACAATACGCCGGAAACTTCACACCAAAATTTATTTGTGATATTTTGTAAGGAGTGTCAATAAAAATCCTATTATTTAAAAGCCATCGTTATATATATTATATTATTGAAGTATTGTGCATATGTACTGCATCAATGAAAATGACAATGGTCGGCATTTAAATTTGGCACGATACGTAACTATTCTGTGTTGCCATTCAAAGTATTCAAAAAAAAATAGACGTATTAGTTGGATTTGTAAAAATATTGAAGTCTTCGAAAATATCCATCATAGTGTCAATACCGGCACAACACCGATATAGCTCTATAGCAGTATAGAGTATACTAATAGAAATATTTTTTCGAGCTTGGCATTGACATTTTTCCAATTCCATATACACATGTAAATATATTTATAAAATATAGGAATAAACTTAGGAAACATGTAATGTGAAAAAAATATGTTTTATATGAAAGCATGTCACAGTTATCGATCAAACACTTTCGTATGTACGTGACAATTTATGTACTTGGTTGAATAAGAAATGATTTTCCCGGTGAGTTATACCCATCGCTAAAGGGAAATTCGGTTGAGGAAAAACAAGTTTTTTTTTATGATTTTGACAGAAAGTGTTAGAATAACATTTATTTCATACTTTTCTAAAAAAAAAATGCTCATCACTTTCATTTCAGTCCGTTATCATTCGACAAGCTTTGCCACTTTGATTGATCACGATTTCTTTCGCAACGTCGACAGTGTTGAAATTTAAATGAGCGAATGACTATATCTTGAACTTAATTGCAGTCAAAAATAAAATAATAAAACACTGTATTGTAAAAATTTCAAATCTATTTATTAGGACCACGATCGGTTTCGACAGTCACAATCCTAATAAACAAATGTGGAATTTGCACAAAATAGTGTTTTATTTTCGATTGTAATTCCTTTCCGTTAAGTATTGAGTGTGAACACATTAAAAGTGATGTAGTTTAAATATGAGTTTAAGTAAATTAAATGTAAGCTAATTTATCTACACACCACTAGATGTTTATGTTAAAATTGGTTAAAAGATTAAGAACACTATAAGAATAATATTAAATTTCAAAATACAAAACATATATTTGACTTGATTTATGTCAGTCAATGTAAAACAATGTAGGGTCCATGGCATAGTAGTCAACGTCGTTGGCTTACATGACGGACATCACTGGTTCGAATCCCTATGCGAACAGAATTTTTCAATCAATTTATCGATTTCTATCGAAGGTAATGGGTGCTTTTAATGTCTAAAAATCTTCCCCCCTCCCGCCATTCCAATCCTAAAATTGACGTGATGTAACGAGAGTGATTAGCCAATTCGTCCGTCTCTTCTATTCTTACTCTTTTTGAAAAACAGAGGTTGAGCAACTGAGTTAAAGGCAGTTCTTGTAAAGAAACTTCTTTTAAGATATGGAAACCATTTGCTGTACATGAAGACTCTGCTGAGAACGGTCATGGATAAAAAAAAATGTACAAGAATGAGCTTGCGCACAATATTAAGAAATGTGTACGGATGGGTTTGTTAGCACTAGTTGTGGGTGAATTGACAGGTGACACTGCTTCCAGATGTATGTATGATGTATTCAGTGATAAATATTGATATAAAATTAAATAATCTAGATGGCCATTTGAGTTCGTATAGAAATACTATCGAAAACTTTCTATCATACTTGAATACGAATAGTTAAAGATTAGTAAGTCAAAAACAGTGTGTTCCTTAAACTTAACTTAGTATCACGATTATTTTCAACATAAATATATTATCAGTAACAAACTTAAAGCAAATCGAAAGTTTGTCGAGCAAAATTCGAGTAAGACTTGCGTCCAACTAGTTTGGCAAAATAGGTTTATGTCTGTGGTCTTATTTCGTGTTGACTTCGGGAGTTGGAAAGACTTATGCCTCAAATGCAAAAGACAGCACAACTTGGACGTTTCAATAAACTTTTTACCAAATGCGAAAGATCATGGGTTTGTTTGAAACTTATCCGTGAAAATACACTTATTTCTTATTAATGTTTCAGTGAAAAGTTACTTAAAGGTGAACTTACAAATTAGTATTGGAAATAAAATAGTTGAGTTGAGGCGACCATTATGTGGGAAAGTCATGTTTTTGTCGATGTACACTTTTTTATTAATTCCGGTAGGGAACTTTAATACCTTCGTGCTAATTTGCAAATAAATTAACATTTTTTTTTAATTAAAAAAAATATTTGACATTACAGCTTACGCCAATGCGTCAAATATTTTGAAGTTCATACGATCATACGAGATATACTCGATGAGAATTTTTGAAAGTCACATGAGATTAGCTCAAGGAGAATTTACAAACACCCATGTTTTAGATGTCAAATTAAAATTGAAAAAAATCCAATTTGACATTGACCTTACCAGGAATCGAGCCCAGACCCACCTGAGCGGTAGAGCAAGCTCTAACAAACTAGACCACAGCTGATTTTACATTGAAAATTGACCGAGTCATTGAGAGCCGATCGGACCGCAGGATTTGAATCAGCTGACTAAAAGAGCCCTAAAGAGGTAAAGTGAGTCAACTAGTAAAATAATAAAACTTTATTACTGGAATTTTAAGTACAATTACTTCTTTACTTGGTGTTTTTTGTGGATTGCATATTATATTTTAAGGATATATCACTATTGCAATGCGTATTTACTGTGCTTATTTCACTTGCACGATACTTTAAGACGTATAGAATATTATAATTTATCCAATTATTTTTTTTCCTTAAAATACCACTTGGCTTACTTAACCTCTCAATGACCCATATCATTCTGTTATTTTTATGGAATGTAAACGATTAACGTTTAATAAATTTACTTTAGTGTTTGGTGTTTTTGTAGTTATCAGAAATATTTTTCATTAAATTTAGTAAAAGTAGCCAAAGAATCTTTCGGCTCTCCTGAAAAATAAAGTTATACTGACTTTGCTGTGTTTGATACTGAACGGCTCAGTTGTAGATGAAGTGCGATAAAAAGTACTATTTAAGGTCAGATAAATAATTTATTTCCAATGTGTCAACTTTTAATTTGTTGTGAAAGGCGTTATATAAAAAAACACCTATTGGACTAATTCTACTTTATTCATTGAAGATCACGACTGATTTCGCTCATCTTCACGAGAATTATCAACTGACTATAATAATGGCAACTAAGCTGACAATAATCGTGATGAGAAAAACTGGTCCTGATCCTTAATTCATGTTTTATGATGAGTACAGTATTTTTTTATTCTCTGTTTAAGCTTAATTCTTCCAAATTCAAGATTATCATACGACTGAAGAGGTATAATATATCTATTACTTACTGTGTTTCACAAAAATAAAATTGTTTTCAAAGTTTCGAACGGAAAATAAAGCTTTGATATATTAAATAAAAATAATACACAAAATTAACGTTTACCGCGTTAAAAAAAACACGTTTAATGACCATGTGGTAATTCAGTGAGTACTATGGATTAATTAAATACTCTTAAAAATTGCTATGTCACTGAATACTGCCATATAATATTAAAGATAAGATAACAGTGGTAGATGGAGGAGAGTAAGTTATTCAATATTTGACAAAATAAATACGATTCTACAATTTCACCATTAAAATAACAACTTTGTTAAATACAATGTCTGTAAGTAACGCTAATTTATTTGATAAAAAAATCCAGCTTTGTTTTGTGAAAATAATGTTTTTGTAAAACTTTTAACATTACTAGCTATTTTCTGGACGAAACAGTATTTTACTCTCTTTAAAGCGTTAACAATAAGAGATGTTAAAATATTTTTTTTATCTAAATGTTATCATTAAATTTGCGAGAAATTGTGAAGCAATTTTCCCTTTTTATGAAAGATTTCATTACGCTCTAGTTATAGAATTTTATGCAATATTTTTCCAGCAGGTGCCAGGAATGTTTTCTTTTGTGAATTTATATAAGATACGTATGTATAAAGTTCCCGAAGGCGTTTTCTTGAAAATACTAAGCAATGTTATGAGAATTTTTCAAAATTATTTATATTATCAACTATGCACGCTTTTCAAATTAATTATATTGTGAGCTTAGAAAAATATTTCAAATTTCTTAAAAATGTTTCTCTACTCGATGCTGTTTTGTGATGTTTTATTTAATATTTATTAAGTGAATAGTTTTACTAGAGTAAAATAAAAATTTAATTTGTAAAAGTGTAATTTAATTTAATAAAATAAATTATATTTATATGTACTTTAAGATATCGACTTGCTTGAACGACAACGATCTATGTCGTTTAAATGTTAAAATTGTATATTACATACATATATAATATTATTTTAATAAAAACACAATAATCCTTTTTACTTCATTCCACTTTATTTAATATGTCAGGACCGGTTTCGCTCATTACGAGCATTGTCAACTGATAAGAAATATAATTTAACAATGCTATTTATACAAAATTGAAAAGTTATACACAACAATTGGCATTGAAAAGAAATTGCCAATTACATTAAAGTGATTCTAAAATAACACAAAATTAAAATGTTCAACACATCTAACATATAATTAAAAAGTCATCCCAGATTAATAAATTCAGAATGCGATTGAAAGTAATTACAAACATAATTAAAATTTGGGAAATTTTTGACAAAGTTATTTTAGAATCACTTTAATGTAATTGGCAATTTCTTTTCAATGCCAATTGTTGTGTATAACTTTTCAATTTTGTATAAATAGCATTGTTAAATTATATTTCTTATCAGTTGACAATGCTCGCAATGAGCGAAACCGGTCCTGACATATTAAATAAAGTGGAATGAAGTACAAAGGATTATTGTGTTTTATTAATATAATGCCTTTCCACCAAGTATTGACAGTGAACACCCTAAAAGTGATATAATATTATGTTGAGAAATAATTGGGAAACCAGTAGAATTGAAAATAATGAATAAAAAATATATATATAACCCAAAATTGTGTGTAATTGTAAAAATGTTGTAGCCCATAGATCCATATCGACACGATGGTATTAAGAGTTAAACTGACATAGCATAAATGAATTCTCATAAAATGAATTCTTTTGAAAACAAACTTGCCGATGGAAATCCTGCAAATGATTTGTTGGTATAATTTACTTCTGACTACGTTTATGTATATATAACCGGCTGCAAATAAAGATTATTTTCTAAAATCTGTAATGAACGTTTTCTAATGCGGTTTTCGGTAGACGAGGAGGGAAGAATGGATTTATTTAATAAGTTTAAATCACAGAATAAGGACTACTACTTCGGATTATTCGTTTGTTTATAGCATATTGGATAGCCTCCATCCGTTCTTGGCCAATGCGGAGTCTTAGATTAACAGAGGCAAGTCTTCTGGAGAAGATATTATTTGCCCGGGAAACAACGTTAAATCTATGCCTTCGAGTTTTTCGTCGCACATTTTCACTAATATTCGCTCAGTATTCATAGTTATTATAGCATTTTTCACGAGAGTTTTCATGGTTACACATTCGCTTGATAAATTATGCACAGGAGTAAGATTTTTCAAAATCGTGTAAAATTAAGAAGATTGTAAAAGCTTGGAGCCATTCGCAAAACTTAATTAATTAATACAATCAGTTACTTGAATTTGGTTAATTGATATTCTTTGTGGTAATACATTACCTGTATTTTTAAGAATATCAATGAGCGAGGGTTGTATATAAACAAATTATTTATGACGAAGTCTGTTTTTTTTTTATAAAATCATTATGACTTAATTTCAAACGTCACTAAACGAATACTATAAGTATATGAAATAATATAAAACTATAAGATTAAACAAAATAAAAAATAAGTTATGCGAATTTAAGATTAAATGTTATTATTAATTTATATCTTAAACTAATAAATGAATAATCTAAAATGAAGGAAACTTTCAATAAACTTAAAGTTACGAATTTTTAAGTATCTCGAATGTAAACTAATTGACGTAGTAATATAAAAATATGCTATACTGAACTAGTTACAAGGTCTTTTTTATATTTAAAAAAATGAGAATTTAGTATGTTTAAAATAAAATTATATTCTCGTTCAGTTTACGCGATGTTTACTGTTTTGAAATAATTCCAACAATAAAAAATGACACACTATAAATGCGTTTTGTATTTTCATTGGTTTAGTACTTTACCGATAATTGCTTCCCAGAGAGAAATTAATACATGAAAACAAACCGACGATTTATTCAACGCAAACCAATCTTCCTATCATTTTGGCTAGATTTTTTGCAATAGTTTTTTGAATCAAACAAAAGATAAAGCCCTTTCTCTGGGTATAGTAATATATGTTTATTTGGTAATATCGATGGTCATATTATATGGTGAGTATGTTACTTCACATGGGATTATACGTCGTCAGGGGAATACCCGAATCGAATTAAGTTCATTACTGACTAAGCTCTTTACTTTTTGCTGAGGTCAAATACGAAAAGATAGAAGATTTGACGGAATAGATACATATGATAAGCTTTTGTGTGTTTAAAAATACCTGATTAACTTGTGACTTTTTTGACCATCCAAAATATATTTCCAAGAGAAAACTTGAGGGATGATACATAATTAAACTTACCAGGAAAATAAAAATATCTATATATTATAAAAAAATAAAAGAATCATTTGTTTAAATATAGCCGACATAAAACTTTAAATATGACGTCCTGATAAAGGTATTATAAAACAAAATATTAACTGTAAACGTTACAGAATATAAGACGAATAATTTTCATTCAATGCACTAAAAATCATATTACATAATGAATGATTTTTGACAATATTTCTTACGAGGTCTTGCAATGCGATCCCATAATTTTACCACACTTTAAGTCAAAGCAGATTTTCAAAGATATTCTGCAAAGCTAGTATTGTAGAGAAGATAGTTAGTAAAGAAAGTCAAGCTTATTGTAGAAGGGGCAAGCCAATAAGCCGATTAATTGAATGCAATGCAACCTAATAGTTTACCGCTGTGGCCCCTCCGGAATAATTTCTTCGGCTTAGCTTGATCTTCTCATGCAATGTTAAGTATTTTACTATTATTAAAGATTTATATGCACTGCCTAAATAAATGCGTTCGTTGCATGACAAAATAATTGACTGTGAATAAGCGGTGCGTCTATCATATTCAATTGTGTAATTCGTTCAATATAGAACATTGATAAAGATTCTATACAGTAAAAATAACTAAAATGTACAAACACATAAGATTAGGATTTTAAATTATAATTATAAATCTATTTATAAAAAAACCTGTAAGAGGTTAATACTCAGTGCTGTTTTTAAACCTTAAATGCATACGAATACTGAAATTTATAAATTCAAATGACTAAGAAAAGGAAAAACTTTTGTTTAGACTTTTTCGTAAAACAGAAATCGACTTTCCATTTTATTCGTATACTCAATGGTAAAATACATATTTACTCTTCATATTGTTTTAAAAGATGTCTTGTCTACACGTGGTAAGCCATAACAGTTTTCATTTGAACAGAGCAAGCTGGAGTTTTGGCGGTCATCAATTTAGGACCGTTTTTTAACTTTCACAATAAAAAAACATTATTCATTATAATAGCATTAAGAAGATTAATTGTGTATTATATAGTTGATTGTGTATTATAAGTATTGCCTTTTTATAAACTGGATAAAATTATGTTTTATACCTCTAATGTCTAGGTGCTTTTTAAGTTTTTAAGGTCGTTGAGTACAACGTGTTTTTGGATAAAAATATATAACATATGTATAAGAAAATATTAATTAAAAGTGGAAAATCATGCATTTAAGAGTTAAAGTCTGATTAATATAAATCAAAATAAAATGGATACATCATTTGATTGAGGTTTTTAAATTTATGAATAACGAAACAAATTTATAAAAATGAATCAAACTAAGTAGAAAAAATGCTTATTCTTCATAAAAAATCTCGCATGATACAAGGTAAAAGTTAGCACCAATTAGCAACGGCCGCCGGCACACCCAGGATCTGTTTGGAGTTGCTGAATATTTGCATATAGTGGAGTGAAGTATGAGCCACTCCTAAACCTCTATTCAAAACTAATTTAGCTCCGAGCCTATGGGAGCTTTGTGTCAGGTTACAATTAACGAGGCTTCGAGCTTTCCACGAGAATTTTCTGATTCGACTTAATTGAATTGTAGGAGTTCGGGAATACATTAGGACGTAAAACTACATCAATTTTTAATTTATTTTGCTGAATACAAAATAGTTAATTTATCCAAGTTTAAAATGCTTACAAGTGTAAGAAAATATGTATTTTTTTTTATGATAAAACAGAAAGAAATTAATTCGTCAAGGGAACAGAAAATAGTACTGTTATTACGTCAAATATTTAATTTTCCTAGTTATCAACCTAGCCATAAACCATAGACTTTTTGAGTTGGCATTTATTTGGTAGAACTCCATTATAATAGGTTAAAATAGCAACGTATTTAGTTAAACAGTTTTCAGTTCACATCTACAAACTGTTGAACTAAATACGTTGCTGTTTTTACCCTATTATAAACCATAGAATTTATAAATATCAAGTAATTTTACCACAAGTTTTCGGATAAATGATGACATAAGTTGATTAATTTCCGTATTAAAATGTAATTAATCATAAATTTATAACTTCATGTTTATAAAAGAGCTATAAAAATGCCTTCCGAGAACTGCCGCTCAAAGTTGGCTAGAAATCCCAATCGCTATTAGCCTTTGAGGATTTGGAGACTCAACTAAACGAAAACTTTTCATTCAGTAGCGCTTTGAATGCTATGCGGTTGAATCTTCAAATCTTCTTAGTCTTTTGATTCCATTTCATCACTTGGACAATTTCGTATCAAAGTTTTCTTACTATCATAAAGCGTATTTTAGCACTCTATATTTTTTTGCGTATGATAAAATAACTGTAGCCGTATCGTAATACAGAATAAAATAAATTAATTGAATTTATATTAGCCAAATATTTTGTAACTTTATGGTCAACCCTTAATATTCAATTTTATAAAAGGTATTAGATAAGACATTTCCTCGTAGTTTAAAGTATTTATAAACCTTTTAAGCATCTTGTATCTTGGGCCAACTTTTGTTATGATAACTAAAATTCTAAACACGTATATATTGATATTGGATTTTTTTAAAACATCAACATTGAAAAGATATCAATAATCATATTTAAGGATAAAAATCGAATATTTGATAAACAAGTCGAATGATAAACGTTATAAAATATTCAAATTACTGGCTAACAAAACACTCCATTCAACGTCATCATATGTTTATTTAAACACTCTAATGTCTACTTTAGACACGTACTAGCAACTAGGGCATCCAATCCTGGGATTCCGTTCAATTTTCTGATCCAAAAATCCCGGGATTGATACGGCTGTGATCCCAGGATTTCGGGATTGAGAAATTTTGAGCAAATCCCGAAAATTGACACGAAATTGGCAAATCGAGAATTTCAGATTCCTCGGTGAGCTGAAAAAAAAACGAGGTTTTGTGACAATCTGGGAAAAAGTATACCAAATCGAGGTTTTCAAATTCCTCGGTGAGCTAAAAAAAAAAACTAGATTTGGAGATAATCCGGGGAAAAAGTATAGCGAATTCAGGATTTCAAATTCCTCGGTGAGCAAATCCTAATCCCGGGATCCCGGTATTGAAAATTAATCAATCCTGGGATTGGAAAAAGGCTTCGGAATTTGATACCCTACTAGCAACTAGCATGTGTGAACAATTAGTATGCTTTGCCAGAAAATGAAAAAAAGACAGTGAATATACACAATGAAACGTTTGCAGTCCCCAATCAGAATAAATTAGAATAGTTTCACTGCACTTTTAACAGCAGTAACTTATAGTTTTCCTTAGAATTGTGTCTGTAGTTTTTTTTTACCCGCATGCATGCTGTGTTTGAACAAAGCTTTGACAATTATGCGATTCCTATAGAAACATAAGTGCTCATGATCATCCAGTGTGATTGAATCTAAGCAATCCGAAAAATCAGTTTTCCAGATCATTGAGTAAGAAAAATTAAAGAATATTCCTTAAAAAGTGATTACCATGTTCTTCTGATAATACATGGAGGTATAACGAAATAAAATATTTTATTTATCACATATTTTCCACTAAAAATTCAAACCTTTTGCCATGAAAATAAATATTTTTTAATGGAATTAATTAATTCAAAACAGCGCTTATACTTTCAGAGGCAGATAATTGCCAATTAGGAATTTGACTGCAATTTTCATTACACGGGTTGGCTCTCTGAGTTTTACAAGTGGCCGAGAGGAATTAATTTCTCAATTTGTAATCAAATACAACCGATGCTACAATAAAATTATAGGTACGGTTCTTGGCGGAATTTTTCACGAAGGCTTCGAGGCATGAACTTTGTTTTAATAACATGTTTTAATGAATTAAAAATATAACAATATGATACTCCTATTTTTATTTTTTGCAGTTATAAAACGTACCAATTATTTTTATTTAAAGATATTTTTATGATTATCGTTAAATATGCCAAAGTCGGTATAACTGAATCAATTCTTTACAATTTCAATAATTTTCATTGAAAGAAATAAGGTTTCAAAAACTGTGCTATTTATACATCGACTGTGGGAAATGGAGAAAAAAAGACGTAGCCTACACATAACAAATTTTACAGGAGAGACAAAAAACGTTTTTTGGTGATATTGGGTCAAAGGCAAAATATGGAATATACATAACCTTGAAGTACAAGCAGACTAATAAACTAGTTTTTAATTAACTGAATCTAATATTAATAAAATATTTATTTAAAAAAAGTATTTTTTCCTGATCGCAATTTTTAGAAGCCCTTCTTTTTTAAAACTTAAAAGGTAAATTTAGGTACTAATTTGGCATTTTCAGCTTATCAAATAGGATACTTTGTGATTATCGAAAAAAAGCTGGTTTAAAAAAACTGTGCGTTACGTCCTTTTTCCTTTCCAGTCGATATAATTTTATAACTATATCGCATTGGTAACGTGATGAGACTTTGATGCGCCGTGAAGTTTGCTGAGTTTTATTTTATATGTATTTAGGTGCCATTATAAATTAAACCCTGCCCTTATCAATAAAAGTACACTATATCGCCGTGCTTTAAACTCGGAAAATGTTTAATTATTTTCGATACGATTTTATTAGTCTGTTTGAAGTGCTTCCCCATTGTGCCTGGTGCTCGAATCGCAAGGGATTCCTCAGCGCAAGCCATACAGCTAATAATAATTGGCACCCTGCTAAGTTCTCAAACGCCTCCTAATCATAAGCAATAATGGTAGGTAAGTGTTTTCTGTTTTATATACACCGTAATATTTCCGTTCATGAAAACAAAGACTAATTATTCAAACACTTAATTAATTACTCATAAAATATCATATAATAAAAAAACAATCCTGATGACGATTTTACTTGAACAAAAATTCATTTTTTTAACATATCAATGGAAAATTATAAAATAAGTAAAATTTTCAAACAATGTTTGCGAAATAATTGTTTTCTATTGACTAAATAAGCATTTTATTTTAAATATTAATTTATTAATCCGCCTAATTTTTGTAAATGTTGACATTATGATTTTAAGCGAAGACAAATCAAAATTAGAATGTATTTAACAAATTAATTGAATAACTAGATATGTTTAGAATGAATATACAAATACTTCAACCTTACGAATTTGAGCGCATGTTTTACTTTTTATTGTTAAATTAAACTATTTTTGAAGTATCAATGTGAAATAACCGTATAACATTCCGAAACCTAAATTTCATTCGTACACAATTTTATTCTAAGATAAAATATAAACACAAATAATAGAAGCGGTAAGAAACGGTAACCAAGAAATTATTTACCGTACAAGCAATACAATATGCAATATGTTTACTTTGAATTTTATCTTTTCAGAAACGATACAAGTATATGAAAATATGTTTTTGTATAAAAAGCCTACAAGTTCTAAAGGATAAATGTAAGGTTTCTTTTTTAAAAAAAAACCGTCTGATTTTCCCCCTAAAATCCATAAAAAGATAGCTTTTGTGTTTAACTTGTTGCCGAAAACACAAAGGAATTTACTATCCCATTTCACGAGGCACAATACAAAAATAAACCATCTACAAAAAATAGAGACGTACAGACGAAAATCAAAGAGTGCGGTTGTTTGGAGAGTTTTGTAATTGAGAAAAACCGATAGTCGGAAACAGCTCGAAAATGTACAGGTTTATAAATTTTGGAGTTCCTATTCCTTTCATCGGCTTTGCTGAAGGCATGCTGTAATACCTATAGGAAGAGCTTTGAAGGCTCTACTAAAGGTAACAGTATCTCGGGAATATTACTATCGCATTACTGGCCGCAAAGATATATACCTTTCCATACCCTTTTTGGGATTAGGCCAACGAGTAGTTTTTTTGGTCCAGTAGATTGGATGGGGTGCTTGCGTAAGGCTGTGCAGTGTATGCATTCATAGATAACAGTGAGAGCTTTATTAGTTTTTACAAACCTAACTATTTGATAACAAAAAACGAGAAATTAATTAAGGTTTTTAAATTGAAGAGGATAATTTTTACACTATAACTTTGTCTTTCACTAGAACTTTATTGATTTAACACACCGCTGTTAATTAAAAATTATGATAAAGTATTTTCGTCAGTTTATAAAACAGCTCAACAGATGTCAGCCGTAAAGAAATTTTAATATAAATCGCAGTGATTTTCCGGTCGACCATCCCGCCGCCAGCAGGTACTTTATGGCAGTGGCGTAGTGCGCTTCTGCATTCTGTCAAAAATACATGTGTAATATAGCAGTAGTGAAACGGTATAAAGCAAAGAGAAACTGTTGTCATCATTATATCTACATTAACAACATAAAATACCCTCAGCAGTATGGTCACTGAGATATAAGACGAATATATATATCAAAAGTAATAATTGTATTATTTAATAATACATATATTGAACACCAAATAGAAATTTGAAAATATCTATACATTTAAATTTGAGACAATTAGTAAAAATTGAGCAGAAAAAAGTATTTTCTTATTCAAAATGTTATGAAGACAGTCTTGCGATTTTTTTCAAATTACATGATTTTAAGTTAGGTTGCAAAAAGTAAAATAAAGCAATTGTCATAACTTTTTAAATTTCTTTTTAGTCTAGTTTGTAAGAGCTTTGCTCTGACTTTTAGGTCTAGTAATGTCTATCAGTTTGAATGTGAAATCTTGGACGTGAATTTTTGTGATATACCCAAAACTTTCATAGAATTTATTTCGTATGCTTGTCCAATTTAAATACATATGACGCATTGACATTAGCTTTGATATATATATGAATGTATAATTAATATCAATCAAAAATATTAAGTATCAGAAAAATATAATGAAGTAATATGTTATATAATATGTCAGGTCAAGTAATATGTTGTAATACATTTTTGACTGGAAATGAAACACATTTAGTTATTTATGGCAAGGACTTTAAACGTGAATCTATGGTGTATGAAGTACTTTACTGTTTCAGGCACTTTGTCGTTTAATGGTGAAAATTAAATAATGATAACTATGTATTCATATTTGTTATATATGTTCCGAATCGTTTTAAAGTCACCAATAAGAGGAGTAAAGTATCACTGATAAAATCAAACGAATAGGCAAATGGTCGCTAAAATGGATGGAGATTATCGACAACGCCAGTAACGATCGTTATTATTTATTTTGGTGCCAAATATTCTTAGCTACTAGGCGCAAATAAGACGCGTAAAATAAGGAGACGATTTTTATATCTGGTTCAATTTCAAGCGCACCGCTGGGAAATAACTTTGCCACGGAAAACGAGATAAATCCGTGAACTTTGTAATTCAATTGGCGGGGCATTATGAATGGCGCTGACACACCTCTGCGCCTGCCCCCTGCCGCCTCTCACATTATGAATTTAAATGAATTTGTTTGCATGAAATTATTTCGTCAGATCGCTGTCGAGTTGATGGATACTTAGTATTTTTACTCACGACGGTAAAAACTTTTCCCCGACAGAGGAAATTGAATTTTAAAATGTTTGACTTGCATTTTTAAATCATAACTCGTATTACTTGACATGTGAAAACTTTTTAAGACAGCCGGTAAACACTTCGACATCGTAAGTTGTATATAGTGATTTAATAAACCAACCTATTGTTTTAGAATAGTGAAAAACCACCACGGTAAAATATTCTAATTAGGTAGTAATTCCACATATTTTATTATATTAAATTTATCGTTTATTATAAATAAATTATCTTCATATTTCTTTCACCAATGGTTTCTCACGCTTTGTTGTTATTATTACCTAATTTTATATATTTATTTATTTCGTCAGTTGATTGTGCATGCGATGAGCAAAACTTGTCCCGATATATAATAAATAGCATAGTAAGTAAAAATAGTTTTGATAATAAATAAATGCATACTTAATTATAATTAAGTATTATGTTTTCGCTTTTCTATAAAATTACGAAGTGATTTACTGCTCTGTTCTCAGGGGTGTCGATTGTCGATATGGGGTTTAAAGTTTTTGAAACTGTCATAAATTTTAATTGCAATAAAGATATATCAGGATTAAAAATGATACATCTCTGATTCCAGGACATTATTTTAAAACTGTTTTAATTTATTGATTCAGAAAATCGTATATGGCACGTGGGGCATGTGTAAAAAAAATCAATAAATATTGGCCCACCTGACATTTCGACAAGTTGTAAAAATGCGTAAAAGTGACACTCTGTATTTTCATAAAAAATATCAAACTAAAAAAAAAAAAACTCATTGAAAAAAACGCACACTCTTGCTAACAATGACGACTTTTGTATGGACGGCAGCAGTAGTAAATGGGCAAACTGTACATCGGGATGACGGTACAAAAAATAATACGAACCGAATTAATCCCGAGGGAAAACACGCCTGCCGCTCTGTCTCTGGACTTTTCGAAACAATGCTTATGTAGCACTTACTAACTAGACGTGGCAGGTGAAAATAAACTTTTTCGCAATAGAAATACAACAGAAGTTTAGAAGAAGAGAAAAATTAATAAACAATCGATAAAAATATCGAAATAATATTTATTTGACAGAACGTCCATTGTATGCAGATAAAATATAGCACAACATAAAGTATTTCCATACATAATTAATATGGATCTAAATACGTTGCTGTTTATATTAAGTTAAGATCGTCTAGTTTACCCTAATGTACAGTTTTTATTAACGATTAAAACCACTTGGGGCGTATATTAAAAAAAACGTGCGTGCAAATATTATGCTCATACATGTTATTATATTCCTTGTTTATGTTTTCACTGTAAAAATCTTTTATAATGTTCCTGCTGCCTAATATTTTTTTTAGCTTAAAAGTATAAGTTACGTTTGGTTATTGGGTCGGTAAAGAGTTAAGCATTTTTATACTACTCAAAAAAATGCCCAAATTTTCTCTGGCAAAATTTAAGCTTCTCTATGAATCGCTGCTCCGAAAAATACGTATTTATTTATGTTAAACGTCATTAGTAGTATGATTAAATTTGTTAGCACTGTTTCGATTTTATAATCCCCTCTTTGCTTCCCTAAAAAGGAAAAATTCCAATCTGATTGATTACAACTCATTAGTATGATTAGTATCATTATATGTTTGTTTTATTTCGATTCTACACCCCCCTCCTTGCTCCTCTTAAAAGGAAAAAAACCACAAACCTCCATTTTGTAATTTTATAATTTTAAAATGTTAAAAGCAAACTTTGCGATAGTAAGTCTGAAGATGCCTCTGAAAGAGGCGAAAATGGTGTCACAGTTAGTAACACAATACGTGGAATAATCAAAGTTAATTTAAATTTTCTATTAAAATGAACTTCCACAAAGTTACCGCCGAAACCATCGAAAGAAATAAGTATGTTTTATTTATCTGCGGTTGCACCCCATAACTTTCTGGTACAAGTATACCGTTCAATCAGACAGAACAAAGCAATATTATCGAAATGAATCTCGTAAAAAAATCCAACGGGGACTGTCATTCTGTCCCGAAATCATTTTTCGGCGTTCCACGTTTTATTGATAAAAAAAATATTTGTAAAAAGAAATATATCTCTCTCGCATTTTGAGTCTCTGATTTTTACGGCGGACATAGCTCTTTATGTATCATATTTCGGTGATGGTATAAAAGCACATTCTGGAAAATATACTTTGATAAAGAAGAATGTATAAAAAAATAGTCAATACAGGTAAGGATTCCAATAAAGATTTTATGTAACGAAGTAGATTAAAGTATCCAAAAAAAATACAGAGCGAAATATTTTCGAAAAGAAATAGGGCGATGTTGAAAGAAGGTTTTTAAATATTAGCCAGATTTAGGTGACTTTTTATTTAAATAAATATCGATGTGTAGTTTATGTATGATCGGATGGATAATTTGAGCAGATGCATTCAACAACAACCGTCTAAAACCCATTCAATCATAGAGGGAATAAACATAGAGGAATGTGGTGGAAAATGGACTTGTTGGGAATTGTTTCGTAAAATATAACAGGCATCCAAGTCTTTAGTATTAATACTAATAACAAACTCCAAGTTAAAGTGTGACCAGCAAACAGTTCAAATATATATTTCATTAGTTAGTGATCATCGTGAGTTCTATGATTGTCTTTTAAACCAATATGAAATTCTTTTAGAGCGAAAACGTTCCACAAATGGTAAAATAATTTGTCCCTTTTTAAATTGGCAAATTATATCTAAAGATATTTGAGATTTATTCATTATTTAATTATATGCTGTAAAAATACGTTACAGCCATTTTCCATAGCGTTCACGATTTTTGCTTTGTATCGTTTAACAATCATGATCCTTTCACATAACATTTATGTAGATAGCAAAAAAATGCGAAATCATATTAACTCAATATACATTTTATGAAAGCATTTCTAAAGAAACATAAGTTGACATAATCGTTCTCACTACAAATCTAAGCTTAAGATAATTTTTCTATACATTTTTTATACTATAGTGAAAACGATTATTATACCTGCGACGCAGTCGAGCAATAATTCAAAGTTTTATGACAAAAATAAAGCTTAATTGAAAAAAAAAACTACAGTGATATTAAAACTTGATTTAATAGTTGTTTAAATTTTCTGTTAAAATAGTAATGAAAAAATAATGGCAATGAGACCATTTTATTTATGTTTTTATTTAAACTACCAGCCTCCTTTGTTTTAATTCGTGAAAAACATTTAGTTTAACTAAAAAGTTAGCGAAGTAAACATAATTTATTGTATTTAGTTGTTTTTCTGTGTCTGAATAGCAACATTGACTAATGGTATAATATCAAAGGGAACACGATAAATCACAGCTCAAAGAAACTAAGTACACAAACGGAATATAAATAAGTGTTTTTCTCTTAATCTGTATCAAACGCGAACATTTTCATCAGCCTCCTAAGATGCTTACCGCCATGAACCTAAGCTTTATGAATTAATAAAATATATTTATTTTTTTAAACATCGGTATCATTATTCCAAAATATTGTAAAGTAATTTTTTAACTTATTTTATGATGATTTCTCACTCCGCAACAGTACAAAATCAAAAGGTATAAAATTATTATGTTAATACATATGTTTGTAGCCGGTTGGGTAAACCTAAACATTTTGCTTATATTTCAACATTAAACTTTTGTTTAATATCTTATGATTTTTTAGTTAAAATCAAATTAAAGTCGTTACTATAAAATTTAAAAATAATATCACTTAGATACTTAACAGATTGTAAAACACATTGTGCTACATATTTCGTATCTTTATGAAGCATTTTCAGACAAGATATCGTAAGTATAGTCGTAAGATAGCCGTGCGATAGATGGTTCAAAACAATTAACACAACTTAAACAATATGTGTTTTTAATAAATAATTGTAATAGTATATTTAAAATGAACATACATAAATGAAACTAACTCCAAATCTATCGATAATATAAAATACTTTACTTAAAATTTAAAAATTAATCTCGATAAAAATTTTGACAGCAGAGATATTTTTTGAATGAAGATTTGAATTAAAAATTATGTGTATTCATTTGGTAAATAATATATTGTTGTATTTAATATATTTAAATTGCAGTTAGTATTAAATAGCGACGGTGGCCAGAAAATAAGTGACCGGTAACTTACACAAAAGAGTATAGAAATCCAAGATAGCAACAAGATATAAATGAATACTGATCTTTTAATATGTTTTATTGACAGCTACGTATAAATAGTTACTATACATGTATTATTTGAGTAACTAAAAGTTTAAATTGAACAAATAAATATTGATCTTGATAGATTTGTCACAGCTCGACGGATACACCAAAAGGTGATATGCGAAAATGTTTTTAATAGCAAATAACTTACTGGAAAATCCATACTTTCTTTGAAATGTTTAATTTGTTAAAGAATTTACAGAATATTAGTATTTGATAATACATTTATTTGTTTACGATATGAATAATACACATAAATTAAGCCACAAATATCAATATGTAAAATTCAAATTGAAATTTGAATATTGAATTAATTACGGAATTACATTTGTTTATTTTTTGTATACATCTATGTGGGCCGTTTAAATAACTATACAGTAAAATTTTCATCCCTTTGAATGCGTCAGTAATTAATAATCCTTTTGAAAATGGACTCTGGCTAATTAGAATTTATCGGGGATGAGCTTTTCAAATATTCGTTCTCCATCAATGCGAGTAATCGAGGATGACGTTTGAATTTTGTTGGAAATCGTTTTACAAAAATTCCAATCGCCAATGTGCCGCTGCAAATTGTTTCATTCCGCTTTCAAAGAGATTATTTGGCGGGATTTAGATATATTTGGCGGTTTGTAATTAATGTCTGTTCACACACATGTAAAGGTTAACTTAAAAATAACATTTTTCCAGCGAAGCAGCTGATTGTACTTTTTTAAAAATTATATAACACATCACTTCAATTTTCTGCTAATATGTTTATGACAGTTAAATATAGAAGAAATAAAAAGGTATCCCTAAAACAGTTTCCTTGATTTAGTTTGAAGAAAGTCTAAAATATAATACGTTTTGTTTAATATAGTATAAACCAGTATCGTAATAAAGTTTACTTATCATAATTAACAGAAATGGTAATACGAATTTGGAAACTATAATTATTACAAAATCAAATTTTCGAAATATTTTAATGATAAGAGTTTGTAAATTTTCATAGACGAAAATTTCAATGGCAGTAAATTTAATGACAGAATGACAAGAATCATGATAACTTGTGAAGTGTAACAAGAAAAAGATTACACGCAGACTTAAAAAATTAAGCAGCTAAAAGAGAAGAGAAAAAAGTGAAGAGTTTCGATACTGAAAAAGTGTGCTATTTACAGAATTCAATGGAAAGCAACCGTGAAGAAAATAAATTTTCACCCTGTGATGAAGTGCCCAGGAAAGAATGAAGACATATTTGAAGTAACACAAGCACTAGTAAGAAAACGTTGGCATAGAATGTTGTTTAGTTGCGCACAAGCGAGCATGAATGAAGTAATTTATTTATACAATCACAGCGTCAAATAAAAAAAAAGTTTTACGAATGAGTAAAACTTCTTCAAATGGATGAGAAGATACAAGCATGTTGATTTATTTACTAAAATAAATATTTGTCGAACTATCATTTCGGAAAATGATGCACTGTGATAATTTAGTTCGGTAAAAAAATTCAATATCGTGTAGACGACCCCTGATAGTGAAATTCAACTAAAAATTGCACAAGGCTTACAGAATCTGTCAGAGCATGGCATATAGTATTATTATTTTTGTCAGAGAGAATGTTGATTAAACACTGTTCGCTACCGGATTAACAACAGGCAATTGGCATTCAGTTTATATTGAAAACAAAAACTACGATGAAAACACTACGAGGTAACAGTTACTAAAATTAGTTAAACGAGGTTATAAATTAATTAATTACGATAAAGGAATTGTTATGATAAAATTGTATGAACGTGATTGCACAATTAAATTGTAGAAATAATAAACGTTGATATTTTTTACACTATTACTAATTAAAATAGCACTGAATAAGTGACATCGATATTTGTTGAAATATCGAAAAAAACTTACAATAACGGTATTCAATATGATGATAGTTATAGTTGTTTATTAAAAATAAATGACAATAAAAACTATCCGAATCTATTAAAATATATTGTCTCGTTTCATTCTACGCAAATAAATGTTTATTAGTATAATATGTAAGTGTACACACATAATGGAAGTAGGTTAAGTCTAATTAAAGCAATCGTATGATGATGAATAATTTAAAGTTGTGTGTTTCTTAAAAATGAAAAAGTGATAAAAAGAATAAGCCCACTAGAAACAAAGTGAAATTAAGGCAGTCATGTTGCCGTTGCTATTACGAAAAGTTAATTAACAGCATGAAACATTACTATTACATGTATTTTAATTGTAGTTAGTATATTGTATATAAAAGTGTATGATTTATTTGAAAGTCCTTATAAATTGAATGAACAATGGTACGGGCTTCACTGTAATAAAGAACTATCATGGCGGCATAAATTAATAATGCTCACGGCCATTTTAATTATTCATATGTTACACCAAAAATACAAAAGAAATCTAAAAAAATCATCTGATATTTCCAAATTGGCTAAAAACAGTCACGGTGTCCCCAATTTAAATGAAATATGACTGTTAATTTTACGCGACGTCAAGTTAAAAAAGGTTTTATGACAGAAATGCCACGGGCCATATCGCCTTGGAAAATTTTGCAGCAAGTACGTGAAATTCAAATTATTAATTCAATGAAAACGCAGAATAAAAGTTTCGCTAAGGTAAATCCACTCAAAAAGTCTCTGAATGTTGAATGACGTTTCAAAGACTAGGGAATGATTTCTTTTTGATTTTACACGTTATTCGCAGGGATATTTAATTTGACAAGAAAGTTTGCTTTACAATATAAAATGTGCTTTATGAGCAAATCAAATGAATGAATAAAAACCGATGGATTTTTATCGTTTTACTTAATCAATTAACATTAAACCACGAAAAATTACCAGTTATCGTAATTCATGGTATTGAAATGTAGAACACAATCCAGAAAAGTTAAAGCAGACGGTAAAAAAACAGTTTTTTTCAACCTTAATAAGTTTTTGTTCAAAATGTTTTCAAAATTACGGCAAACTCTTTAATGTGGAAAAAATATTTTAACTGCAATTTTATTGGTAACAGTTATAAAGTGAAGTTACAAAATATGATAAGAATATGTATCAGCTTAAAATATTTAATGAAAATAAAACTTATAATTTAGCATTTTATAATTAAATGATTAAGGTTTGTGTTGGGATGCTGATTCCACTTATTGTGATATCAAAAAACTTCGAATTATTTTATAAACTATCTTTCCAGATTGATTAAATAATCAATTATGACCTTCAATCAACAGATTACCTACTTAATGATTTTAGATTACTATGTAGATAAGATGATTAAAGTATAACTGTATGTGGCTACCTTTACTAAAAACGGTATCCTATATTGAAACCTAAACAATTTCAAATACTTTTCATGTGAATAATGTCATATAAATCCATTCATATATTTTATATGTCCTTTTTGTTTTTACTGATATATGTTAATCAGATAATCACTTATGTATATGCTACATGGAGCTTGGTTAATTTGTTTTTTTTTTACCATGTCCTCTCCCAAATTGGAGCATATGGACTCTTAATGGAGTTTATCTCAACAGATGTGTTTCTACGAGAACTGTTTGTTACTCAGTTGCTCAACCACTCTTTTTCCAAAGAGAGTAGGAATATAAGGATAGGGCTATGACAGGACTAGTGGTTAGCTAATCGCTCTCGATACGCCTCTCTCATATGATAGAATAGGTGGGAGGGGGGAATTCAAGACACCACATACATCCATGCCTTCGAACAGAAATTCATAAATCGATTGAAAAAATCAATTTATAAATCTATCCGTACCGAGATTCTAACCCGGGACCTCCGTTACCAAAGCCAACAACATTGACCACTCGACCACACAGGCGGCTAATTTGAATTACGACTGTATTATTATTTGGTTTATCTGTCTGTGAGGAGTTAATACTATTAGCTTATCGATGTATGTACTTTGGATACACCTAATATATATTCGTAATAAAATAAAGTTGCAATTAAATAAATAAACAAATTCGTGATGTTGCCACAGTCGGAAAACGAAACTTCTAATTTTGCATGGATTAACATTCGTTATAATAAATATGCTTGTATTTTACCTTAATTTGCGGTTAAATAATTTCCGGTAATTAACGATGGCGCATTTTGGACGATTTACCGGTAAACCGGTAATGCAAGTCCTACTTCAGTTACTGGTGCCTAAAAAATATGTTCTTTATTGAGATGTTTTTAGTTAACATATAAGTAAACACGTTACGTAAGCACAGAAATAAATATATACATATATATGACAATAGTTCCATACTAGAGAAAACACAGATATAATTATAAAGCTTTCCTTTCCGTAAATCAAAAGCAGAGATAAAGTTCAAAGGTAACTTAACAAATGAATCTAGACATTATTTGAAATGAGAGTATTAGGTACTATCTCCAAACAAATAACGAAAACGTGTCAGGAAGAATTGCTTTGAAATGTTACACCATTATGAAGAGGGAAGCTTCAGATTCAGTAATGTAATAATTAGAATCTCGCAAAAGGTGTTTGATGTCTCGGCAGAGGTGAGCTTCGCGAAATGAAAAACAAGATTATTTAAATAAAATTGACAGATACGAATGTGGAATGTAATTATGTGATATGCATTGGTATATTTTTTTGTGTTCGTTACAGAAACAATGTAAGTATATTCGACGTTTCCACGTGAAGAGAATTTTGTTTAAAAGAACTTTCAAGGAATACGATGAGATAGGTTTATATTATGTAATTATAGCAAACTTGTACACGAAGCATTTTCGATTGATATGTGTTTAATTCTGCTTTTTTTATTTTCATATATACTAAACAGTGGCGGCCGGTCAATGTGGCATTGGATCAATGCATGAAGAATTTAAAATGAGTGAATAGTATAAATGTTATGTTTGAATATTATTTCAAGAAATATAACCACCTCTGCGTATACAAGGGGTGCATTGATCAAATGCCACATTTACCGGTCGCCACTGATACTAAATGAAAAAAAAGTTAAAGTAAAAAATGCAAGTTAGAAAGATTTTAATAGCTGTAAATTTTTCATTACCTAATATATATTTTTAAGTAAATTTCATGAAAGAATATCAATTTTATAATGATTGTTATTTTATGCGAAGAAATGTGTATGTTATACGAAAAATAAAAGTTATTAAATATCCCATAAATTTTACTTAATCGCACATATCAGAAAAGACATACTTTGTTGGATATTTTTTCTTTAAATATCGTTCGGTCGGCGTTGTGAACACGTAAATTTTTGACAGGCATATTGAGTTCTTGTGATTAATTAGATAAATTTGAAAGATTACAGTCTGGTTGGAATCCTGATAAATGGGCACATATATACAGCTTGACAAAAGAAGGCTTCTGTCGTTGTCCCAACTGAGCACATAGCATCTCATCAACCTTTGTTCTTTTAATGCAGCCACAACACAAAGCAATTTTCCGATACGAAAGCCTCCGTGAAAACAAAGTGCGCCGCCGAAGCCGGGGAATGAGTATATGGCGTTGTATAAAAAACTGACAGTAATGAACTAACCAACTGATCTGGTTTGGCACGAGACGAAATAAGTACTAAGTACATAGATAATCACTACACATGTACAAATCTAATTTCTATAATTATTTATCCCATTATAAATAATAAACCATTTGAATAATGAACAAGTGTTCTTTGGTTTTCACGGGTGATTGATTTAATTACCAGTGGGACCTTCTTACTTTCAAGAAATTTCAATAAAGAAATACACAATGGGACTTATTCAAAAGTCATCTGAAAGTTTTTAATGATTTTTTTATTGATTTTAAATTTAATTTAGTGGTGGGCAAGTGTGACATTTTTTGAAAACTAAAATACATCATACTTAAATACATACTTTGTCGACTCTTATTCAAATAAAATATTAATAAGATTTTGTAAGATAAATTCATAAACTTACGTAGACCATTTGTGATTTAAACTAGACATAATAATTTTAAAAACAATAATATATTACAATTACCGGTTTTGATTTACATATCTGTAATGTAGACTCTCGGGCACATATGATTGACAGATGACAAAACCACCGGGTGTATAATGTTAATAAAGTAATAATATTTGCTTTGATTTATCTGTTTGTTTGACTAAAACGCGTAGCAAAGCACTTATGATTGACAAGATATGCGCAAGATGAAAAATGAGTTAGTGTAAACGTGTGTAAATGATTGTTGAGAGCTGATTCTGCAGTAAATGAAATTACTAGATTTTTTATGATATCGATATTTATTGATATCAAATTTGTATGTACATATTTGAATTTGATTACATTACATACTAATTGTCTTAAATGCTAATGATAATATTTAATTAACGGGATTTTTATGCCGTATCAATGTTTTTATGAGACTGGAAAAATCATCTTGTTACGTGGGCTGAATACCAAAAGTATGAATGCAATTTCCTTTCATCAGTCTTGAATGATGGGTGTTATAGTTACCCAAAACCTACCCACCTACACAACGTAACCTAATCTACCCATACAAATCCTGAACAAGCAAACTGAATTTGGTGTGCCGCACAAATCCTTTCAAAACATAAAACGCCACTTCAGGGCTGAATCGGATACGTCCTTTATTCTCGACCATTGAAATATATATTTTTATTATCCTTTCAATGTCATGCTTGAATTACATATGAATTTATGAAATCATTAATGTTTTCACACAAAAAAAGATTGAAATTATAAAAAAGGCTCTTCGAAATCAAATGATTGAATCGTGTTGGCATTGTATTAATTGAATCTATATTTTTCTTGATCACGTTCACATGATATATATGTTAAAAAAAGTGTTTAATTTTATTATTTTAATACAAAATAAATCATGGAAACTTTAAGCGTTCGGTTTCTGAAATCTTATAAAAGCTTCTCAGTTTATCGATTTTTTTTAATTCATGCCTACTCCCAATGCGGAGCATATGGCATCTTAATGAAGGCTCAACAGAAGTTGTTTTTCGATAACCACTTATTGCTCATTTTCAAACTCGCATTTTGAACAATAGAAAAATAGAAGGTAGAGCTGGACTAGTGGTTGAATATTCGCTCTCGCTACGCTCCTTTATTTTGAGATTGGAAGAGTGGGAGGGATTTTTCAGACAATTCAAACACCCATGCTTTCAGACAGAAATCGGTTAATCGATTTAAAAAATGGTACTCGTGCTAGGACTCGAGCACGTAGGATCTTTCACGGAAGCCAACGACGTTGAACACTGCACCGCCGAAATATATCTATTAAAATGTATAAATTTTTATATTTTAATTTATATCAATATAATATTTTCAAATAAGAGTCGGACTCGCTTGGTTTTGCGATATGGAAAAAATATCTATGTATCGAGTGAATTTTTATTAAGTATTTTCTTAAAAATGACAGATGAAAAAATAGCTCAATAGATATAATATTCTTGTTGATTAAAAATCGTGTAAAAGCGAAAAACATAAAATCTGGAACAATAAAAAAACTTTTTAGTAAAAATTTTAATGTGATCATATTTTCAGCTTGTTTGCGGAAACGCTGGTATCTGCACGTCAGCGTGAGAAACAGCACAATTGTTGATCAAACATTTGCAAATGCATCATGAAGTAAATAGGAATACGGACGGTGTAGCACAGATCATCAATATTGGAATAAATTTGCAATCGGACCGACGTCAACGAGAAGCTATGTCGCATTGCAGTTCATTAAATATGGAAACAAATATTTTATTAGAATAATTATAGTTTGACTACGTCTGAAATATCGACGTGAGTGTTGAATATAAAATTATCTCTCGTTTTGATTATGACACACGATTTTTGATAAATTAACAGCTTTGTCATTTTAGTTATTAAGGCAATTAAACAGTTATAAACTCAAATCGGTAACACGTTTCACTAAATGACGCATGCGTGGTCGACGTCGTTGGCTTTGGTTACGGAGGTCAAAAGTTCGGATCCCAGAACGAACAGTTTTATACATTGATTTTTCAATCGCTATATGAATTTCTGTAGAAAGGTATTGGTGTGATATCTTGAATTCTGCCCCCCACCTCTCACCCATACTATTCTAAAAATGTAGCGAAAGCGATTAGCTAATTACTAGTCGTGTCTTAGCAATGTCCTTCTATTCATACTCTCTTTGAAAAATAAGAAAAGTTGAGCAACTGAGTAATAAACAGTTCTCGTATAAACACGTCCGTTAATATAATTTTTATTAGGAGCCCATGTACATACTTGGATGCGCTGACAGTGAGTATTGAGAACATTACAACGGGTTATTATATTTCAACAATTACAGTTCATTAAATGGTCAATATGCTTATAATGATTGACAGAAACTATTATTATATAATATTTTCAATTTTATTGGATAAATAATATAAAAAAACCGATCACCTTTTGATTTATTCGGCATGAATCCCAATGGGATATCGACAAATAATATCTTTTTTTTTTCAATTACTTCTAGATTTAAACATAAATAATTAAAATGATAAAAAATACTGTAGACCAGTGCTTCTCACATTGCGGGCCGCCGCAGAACATGTTTTGTGTTGAGGAGGGCCGCGGATTATTTTTTTTTAGATTTAGGGAGCCGTGGAATGAAAACTGTTGAGAGGGACTGATGTAGACTACCCTATAGCGTTCCTCCCTTATAGATAAGTTTTCTATAGCGTAAGCAGCAGTCCCCGGCATACCGGTTTATTTTACTGAACGCTAAATTTTCATAGTCAAATTAGATTTTTTATAAATATATTATATTGTAAATACATATTTTATACACGTGCATTGAATAAATATTTGTCAGTAGATGTTTGTCCCTTGACTTCGCTAGACGTATTATGTGGCAGGAAAAATGTTAATAAGCTGATTTTGGTCAATTGACAAAATAAAATTGAAAGAATCTAACTTCAAATTTTGTAGTTATGTGTGCCTAGTTTCCTATAACGTAGTATTCCTATAGCGTGGTCCCAATTTCTGTACTATAGAGGGGAAGATTTGCAGACTATATTCAATACTCCATATTTCATCATACTCCCTTTATTTTTATTTCAGACAGTAAATTAATGTACTCAGAAATCAGTTATTATGTATTCAATACACTCCATTAGTAGATCACGTAGAAAGAGAAAGTAACATTAATGATTCTGAGAAACGTGCCCGATACGATTTTATCTTCACTGTGAAAAATAAGAAGAGATTAAAAAAACACTCTTTAAGAGAACTTATACATCATCTGTAAAAACCGTTTATACCAGCGATTATAATTCAAAATTTTGCAGTGTTTTTTTCGCAGTAATGAAAAAGTTTCAATCGTATTTTTCTCTCGAATTTTTTGAAGGAATCGTCTTCTTGGAAAATTTATAAAACTTTTTTATAACTACCGGAAATTAACGTACCACTTAGAATATGATTGACTCGAAGTTTACGAAATTGTATCCATAACGACGTTGAATAAATGAGAATCTTTAATTTATACGCATTAAAAAATGTGAAAGTTTTGAAATTGGTATCGAGAAGAATTTAAGTGTCAGAATTATTGCATGAATTAACAGTAAGTAAACCGTTCTCTAACAAGAATGATATTAAATCTCTCTTTCTTGAATTATCAATATAATATATATATTATGACAAAATTGTATATTTTATATTTATATTAGATGTGTTTTATTAACCAATAAATTTTGAGAAATCTCTTCTGCTTGTCTATTGCCGGTTGTCACTTTTATAAAGAAAATCATTACTTAACTAGTAAGTAACTTTTTGTTATTAACATATAAGACGAGTGGGTATTGGATAAATATTTTCTAATTTTAATAAAACAAATGTAAAAAAAATCTTTACAGTCTACGCTAGAATTTATCGAAGACAAGTTAAACACAATAAAAAAATATTATTTGAGATTGCGACTTAAGGGTGTTTGGTAATGTTTCAATATCGTCAGTTCAAGTTCATCCGCCTGGAGATGCTGAAAGGCTAATGTCTTAAGTGACAAAACAAGTGGGAATGTACAAAATTTGAATTAAAAATGTATTAGTTGAGTTAAACTCCGCTTGGATATTTTCATCCATTGACTTCCAATCCATCCACCCGATTAATGTTCGATATTTAAAACAAGGTGAAGTAATTATATAACTAATAATCATTTTATTGACTCAATTTTCTAGCTATGCTGTGTCTGAAAATGAAGCTAAGAAACTGGATAAGAGAACGTTCCATTAAAAGATATCTCGTTTGAAGTTTTTCATTATGATTATGCGTCACATTACTTGTTGTCATGTTTAATAGTAATAAAGAATTCAATCATTTGGATGACTTTTTAATTATTTTATGTGGATCAAGTTAATTATTAAAAACATTAAAACTGATTTATTTAACAGGATAATATTTATTTAGATAGTGCGGCAATATTCCAAAACTGTATTTTAATTACAAGGCTTCTTCGACCGACGCCCTTTATTTGGCCGTCGTCAGCGGTCGGCGGCAGTGCGGTGTCTTCCCAGAGTAAACAATTAATACATCGGACAGGTAGAGAGGCTGCTTCGAAGGTAGGTGCCTGTTTTTGGCATGTAAACACGTCTTGGTCCAATTTCAGCGGCTCACAAAAGAGATAGGATGTCAAACGTTACATACTTCATTCGCAGAAGGTTCGCAAATATTTTTTGACATCGTGGGACAAGATCTAAACAAACAATACAAATTTAAATAAATATAACTCTGAATGTACTGACGACAGTTGTTGAAAATGTATATTATACAATGTGATAATACGATATATTTTGCTTACTTTAAAAAGCCTTTGAACGCATTGAAATTTAACACAATTTGTAGTAGTCTATATATGTTTGCTAAGCAAAAGTGGTCGGGATGATAAACGTATTTCACTTATATAACAAATATAAAGGCTTCGTGACAATCGATTTCTTGCCCTGTGGCAGCTTTAACGATCGGTAACTTTGAAGCTTTGTTTTTTGTATTTTCCGACATTATTTCCGGGGTTTAATTTTACAATAGTGCACTTGAATAATTAAATATGCAATAATTCTTTGATGTTGAAAGTTTCATACGAAAAAATGTATTATCTGATATTCAAATAAACTTTTAAGCTTGTGCAATTTTTTCAACAATTATATGAGATTTATCATGAGCTCAAACGCATGTCAAACGGTCAGTTCGTTTATAATATGTATAAAAAATAGTTTAAGGTAATATTGCTATAACTAATATGCCAAGGAGCTGTATCAATGATCACTTTTAAGGTGTTCACTGTCAATACTTGGTGGAAAGGCATTATAATAAAAATAATAAAACATTTTTAGTACTTTTTCCACATAAAATTTATTAGATCAGGACCGGTTTCGCTCATTGCGAGCATTGATAATGCTCGCAATGAGCGAAACCGGTCCTGATCTAATAAATTTTATGTGGAAAAAGTACTAAAAATGTTTTATTATTTTTATTGTATCAATGATGATCTGAATTTATTTAGATACTTGGTTGAGTAGGGTTACACAAGGAAGGCTACATTGGACCTAAGGCTACTAGATCATGTAACATCTTTTCCGTTATTTAGAATTGGAGATTTTTACTGTCAACTGTTAAATTATAAACAGCTTAAAATACACTACAGTTAGTGGTTTTGCACAGTCAAGCGCATTCAATGCTAATGGAGCATTTCAGAATAAGTTGATTTATAAAAACCTGCTATTCAATTGATCAATCCCTTTTTCGAAGCAAAATGTAGCAAGGACTTGTAGTTAGTCTTCTGCTTCTAATATAAATCATAAACCGTCAATTCTGGCTATAAATAAAAAAATGTTTTTTGTAAAAAAAAAAATAATGGTCATTCCGCTAATAGCGAGCTTTGACAGCTAATATATATATATATATATTTAAGAAATTCTTTTTAACTGAAATGTATGATACATGCCAGTTTACGTTCGGAACATAGAACACGTGACCATGAAGCCAAATAATCAAATTCAACTATTAGGCAACAAGATTGATTAAAGCATATGAGCAGTTCTTACAAGCTTTATTTGAATATAGGCGAAATATGTTTCAGTGCCAAGATAGATTATTATTTATGAAGACGTTATTTCTATATATTCTGGTGAGGTTTATCGCAAAAAATCGAAACAAATTGGCGTGAAGAAGGTTCATTTGCTGTAGGACGTGACGGCTTTCAAGAATCAAATCGATTTCGATGAAACGCAGAGGGCGAAATCAAGATAAACACCCGTGGTGTAAAATAAAGATAGGACATCTCGAAAGCGTCAATTTTCTAATACGACGACGACGAAGCCACCGTTGAAGCTTTACAAATGACTCTTGAACAATTCGCCAAAGAAATTATCGTTCCGTACGAATTCATATCGTGTAATTGTGAAAATTGTAAAAATTGAAATATTCCGTTGAAGAATATGAGAGTTTGTATCCAACATTTTAATAATACGTGAGAAGTATAACTGATAATAATTCAATAAAACTTTCATTTAAACAATAATTTAGGTTTATTTAAAATTATCATGTTCTTAACCATATTTCATAGACTTTCTCCAATATCACTTTTAACGTATCTACTGTCAATTCTGGTTAAAAAGCATTTTATTAAAAATTAAACAATCGTTTCTTCTAATGTCACGTTTAATTAAGATCAGAATCGGTTTTGCCCACAACGAGCTATTTAACTGCTATAAATATACAGTGATACAGGAATGTTTATACAAAATCAAGTAAAATTAATAAAGGTACAGCAAAAAATTTGGTAATAGAAAAATTATACAAACTATTAAAAAGTGACCCTAACCTGACTATAGTTAAAATATTTAACACCGTAAAGTGGAGACTTATATTGCAGTAAATAACGTTTTATTCTCAAACGGAAGGCAAATAGATCTCTTGTCATATATTGTTTCCAATTACAGCCTGTCATTGTTTCTTTCAAATCATGTGTATTTGCTCTTAGAAATCATTCGAAAGATCGATCATCGCTGCTGGAAAACAGAGTACACAAAGTAAAAGCATTACATCTAAATCTGGTTTTGATGTGCACAAAGTTGAGTAATCTGGTAAGATAATTTGGAAAGATTATCTAAGTATTTTCTGCGATATAGAAAGTACCCAATAACGATAAAGCTCACAGCGGAGTTTTTGAAAATCAATTCAACGAACAGATAATGGTAGTGAGCTCAAGGAATTCTGATAAATATTAAATAATACAAAATTCGTAGAAAAGTGTTTTATTTCACAATATATGTTATGTTTCCTTTGTTTTAACAGTCGAAAAATATTAAAATAAAGCACTCATTTTGTTGCTTTAATTTTAAATCATAAGTGAGTCGCATTTCATTTATTTTGAGATACTCACAAATAAACATGTATGAAACCTCTACATTTAAAAAAAATGTTTTCTTAATTCAAATTGAAAAATAATTGTTCATTACAAATTGATTTTTTCAAATTAAAGGTTTCATACACGTCTTTGCGAGAATCTTATAATGAATGAAAATAGACAAGTCAAGTTTTGGAAATATACGACTCAAATATAATACATTCGAATTCACGCCGGAGAATTGTCGTCGGCAATCTTCGACCGAGACCGTAGAAAATTGGACAAGCAACGAGCGGCGCCTCGGAGATATTGGCAACACTGGTTTATCGAGTCTCCGTCAAGCTGTCAAATCTAGGCAAACCAAATAACAAAGGATAGGGATATCGTTATGCTCCCACAAAGCAAAAGACACAGAATGTACGCAATTAAAATTTGCACCTCGATATTATTCTGTCTGAATTAATTCTCCACAGAGGTTTATACATGAAGGTTGAATAATTAGAGATTGTATAATATTATATTATTTGGGTTATTTTACAATTTCGTTCTGTTATTGGAAAAAATATCGATTTATTTTATTGACACAAAAACAGTTATTTTTTAATCTATATTCACTTCTAGTGTAGTGGCGTACTAATAGAGATATCCGAATAGAAATTTTCCAACTTGTTTTTAAAGAGAGAAGGGTTAGAAAATATTGACTTATGTGATAACTTTTAGTTAGCTTATTGGTCTCGTTACGTTTCGTTATTTAAGGATTGGAAGGGTGGGAGGGAATTCGAAGACATCACCAACTTTGATGAATTGATTGAAAAAAAATACTGTTCGTTGAGACTTACCCTCGTGAGATCCGACCCGGAAAACAACTCCGTTGACAACCACACTACGGATCTGATAATACCAGATACCGAAAATATAATATATTATGTAGATTATTAATAAAAAATATTCATCGAATTGACATTAAATTGGTAGCCTCCACTATACTTTGATTACAGTACGTGTTTAAATCAATACAACTTATCAGAACTAATGGTAAGATTTAAAATTAATGATCAGAGTATGTATCTGATAATTCCTCTATAGCTTAATATTTTTCCCTATTTAACAAAAGATACTTTTAGACATTTACGACGAACGTCATTAGTGAGACACTGACGTGGTATCCACCTAACAGAAATAACAGAGAAACTGGTAGTGTTTCTTTATTACCTAAGTGCAATTTGTTATAGTATTGATTTTGAGGCTTATTATTAAAATGTCACTTAACTCTCGAAAATCACATTTTGGATCTCTGGACATAAAATATTCTCGCATGTCCAAAATGGAAATTTATATTATTTTATTCTAAAATGATATCGACTGTGGAAAGGAAAAAGGACGTAACCCACACATATCAAATTGTACAGGAGGCGCAAAAAACGTGTTTTGATGATTTTGGGCCATATGTAAATTATGAATTATACACAACCTCTAAGTGCACGGAGACTTCTAAACTGGTGTTTTATTGACATAATCTAATATTAATTTAAGAAATTGTCCATGAAAAACCTTTATTTCAGCCTTAAATCTTGGTTTTAATTTTTTACAAGGTCATCTTTTTCAAACTTAAAAGCTAAATTTAGATACTAATTCGGCATTTGTAGATTGCATTCTTTTGATAGGACGTGTATCAAGTTTGATACATTGTGATTATAGAAAAAAACCTGTTTTGAAAAACTGTGGGTTACGTCCTTTTTCCTTTCCACAGTCGATATGTATAAATAATTAGACGCAATCGTGTAATAAATATTTATTCGACAATATTTGCAATGCAAAAGCAAACATAAAACGTTATAATCATTATTGTTCTTCAAAAACAAACATCCTACAATTTAATTAATTAATATTTTTCGGTACGATCATGTGCGCATTTTTATTGGTTGCGCATAAAAAATAACGATAAACAAAAGTTTTAATTCCCTCAAATTTTGGGTAAAATTCAACAAATTTTCCATACATGTTAAAGGAGTATCTTTTACAACCGAGCATACAATGAAGTGTAAATAAAATCACTAGACCATGATGTACAAACCGAGGTCCACAAAATGAAAACAAAATTTCTTTTGTGTCAAAGTTTATTGTAAAAAAATGTATTACGTACAAAATACTCAACATTTCAAACAAATAACGCATCCTCAGTAAAAAAGTGTTAATATATAGCTATATTCACAAAATTATTGTTGTCGATTAACACTATTTCTGACAAAAAAAAGTAATCACGCAATGTTTAAAAACGTTACAGATTTCCTTTACAATGTTAAACAAAGGAACAATGTAAACATAAAATGAATGTCAGAAAAAATAAAGACAAACGTAAAGTTCTGGAAGCCACGACGTGTTGAAACGAAGTCTGTTGTTGTTTTCAAGTAATCTTTATGTTCGTATAGCTAGATTCACCTATTAATTTCTGAAAATATATATAAGCCAAAATGTCAGATATTTTAAATATTTCATCATTTTACAACTAGAGGTTATCTCAAAAAAAAAACAGATCAAAATTATCCGAGCCTAAGATATCAAATATAAGCTTGTTTTTGTTTTTCATTTGATGTTGATCTTTTTGGACTAGACCTATCTGCTCGCAATAGTATAATTGTAACCAAAAGACCATATACAGTTCACATTTTATTAAAATTGTTTTTTTAGAACTATTGTTTATGTAATCTGCAATGGTTAAGTGAATTTGATCGTTTAATATCAATTTGACACGGTTTATTCCGAAAAAATGGTATAATTATCATATTAGTTTTAATAGTATTGATGAAACGGTAAAATCACAATTGGGTGCAATTATATCATATTTATTCATTTATGGTGTGATGTCATATTGTAATAAGCAAAAAACTTTGATTTAAAATATAAAACTATGGAAATACCACCAACGAATCACCACTTTAATAATGAGGGACCTGAATTTTGCTTCGCTCGGGGTAAAACGAAATTATATTTAACGAATAAAATCCCAAACAATTCATTAAATTTGTTCAAATAAAACACGCGAAACAGTATTTATTTAGGCAACTCGCACATTTATGCAGATAAGACAGAACGCGAGTTATTGTAAATAACTGGATGTAGATTTATTTATTTTTATTAGCAAAAATAATTATTCTGAATAAGTTAATATTGCCATTTTGAATGTTAACATTACGAAACATTCTGATTTTTGCTTTTTAAATTTAATAACGGATTTAAAAAAACATTTACGCATTAATGTCGCAGCATTTCATTTTATTAAGAGTGTATCTGTGAACAAAGAACAATTAAATTGTATCATATTCAAACGAATACACAATAGTATTCTGAAATTGTATACAAAATCTATGTGATTTTGTTCGAAATTCAGTCAATAATAATTATTATATAAACTAAGAATATGCAATTTTTTTCGACTTCAAAACAGAAAATAATTAAAATTTAGCTTAAATAATTTTAAAATAATCAATGCGAATGAATGGATTAAAATGTTGCACCCAAACTCAGATGGGCATAAGTTGTTTATCCAGGAAATTTAAGAAATAAATCGGGCCCAGTTAAATAGTCTACCAATTTTGAATGATCAGGTAAATCTGCCAAATTTCCCACTCTTGTACCCTATATGTAAACAAATATAATCATATTTTTTTTCGAACAAACAGGGTATATATTATTTAAGATTTGACTGAAGGTGCTTGGTGGAATTTCAATATTAAATTTGAACAATTTAAATTTAAAATGAAATTGATAAATATTGAGGTTTTTGTATGCGAAAAATGTTATTTCAAATCGGCATTTTAAAATCATAAAATAAACATACACGCGAACCATTTCGAATACTTTGATGTCAGAGATCAAAGCGTTGCATATAATAATTTTATCTCATAGAAGCGAACATATCGCAAGCGAAAATAACTAAAAAGATTAACATAATCTTCCATCGGGGAGAATCTGCATTGGATTTCAGTTTCACGAGAGAAAACACGATTTTAGTTAAAGTATTATAAAATATATTTATCAAAACGTACCCGCCCAAAAGTTTCAACGTCGTATCAAAATCAATCAAACATCACTCGAATTGATCAGTATAGCGGATAAAAATTTAGTGACGCAATAATATGCATAAAAGAATAAGAATACAGAAGAGAATGAAAACAATTCTGTTGTTAAATTGAAACGTCAAGAAAAGATGAGTCAGTAATAAAAAGTATATCATTTTGGCACAGAATAATATATCACGGTATAATTTGAAATAAAGAATATTCGTAAATATTTCACAACGAAGACGCTGATGGGATTATACGCTAGTCAAGTATTTTTACTTGAGAATGAAATATTATTTTTTTCTCCAACTTGAGGTTGATGAAATATAATATCTTTCGGGATACTTCAAATCGAAAACCTTTTATTAAATACTTTGGATTGTTGGTAAATAAATCATACAACAAAATAACTTTTCCAAAATAAAGTCCTTCAAGCCATCCATATAAAACAAGATTGTTAAAAGAATAATGAATTTTTGTTTTATAATACATAAGATACAATAATATTTTGTTATGTTGTCTTGTGTTTATTCGGAAGATATGTATATTATATTGGAAATGTTTTTAAAGGATTCTAAGATAAATAATATTCCTGTTGATTTCTTAGGATCCGGGATAAATTATTTATAAGCTTTAATTATTTACGAGATTGCGAGAGGCCTTGTATGTTGTTTAGATGTTTATAAAACAAGTCAAAATAACAGAATGTTGGTATTTGTATCTATCATATAAATTGAACAAAACACGCATTAAATAAAGCAATGTATTGAATACAGTGGAACCCCGATCTGCCGTTCTCGCATGGATCGTTTATTTTTATAGTCCCGGCCAAACACCCATAAAAACAATGCAAAATAATCCCGCATTAATCGTCCCCCGATTTACCGTTTTCCTCGATCTATCGTTTAAATATTTTGGTCCAGCCACAAATATTATCCCGATTGACGGTTTTCCTCGATCTATCGTTAAAATATTTTGGTCCATCCGAAAATATTATCTCGATTGACCGTTATATTTGAATATTTCGCATAAATATTCTTGCCTCGCATCTCGTTTTGCGTTTTTTTTTCAGTGGAACCCCGATATATCGTTTTCGCTATCTTTGTTTTTTGCATGGATTGTTTATTTTTAACTCGAAAAAGACCTCAAAATAACATTTTTTCCACGATGAGCATTCCCAGATTTACCGATTACCTCGATCTATCATCTAAATATTATCATCCCGTCCCAATTATTACCCGGGTTTTATTGAATATTTATTTTTTCGTTTTTCTTGCTCAACAATATTAAAGAATACAATTATAAAAAAAGTTTATTGAAATTTAAACATTTTTTGATATTATTTGAAGATTTCTCGCATTATCAGTTTCCCGCATTATTTGTTGTTTTATTACGGTCTCTTAGAAAACGTAGAATCGGGGTTTCACTGTACATGTGAATCAATTGACATCGAAAAATTGATTTTTGTTACACTTTAAAGTATTTTTCTCGTGTTTCTGCATGTATTGTTGAGTGAAGACTTGATTATACATATATTTTTTTAAAAATATTGACAAAAACATTTTTTTAAAGTGTTAAAACATTTTGTAGCGGTTAGAACACGAGACATATTTGGTGTAAAAAGTTTTTAATCATTGAAGTTAGTTAGATCATTTATTTAAATACCCGATAAGTATTTTTGATTTAATCCAGGGATGCAAAACTCGCAGTCCATTGAATGCACGTGACCCATTAAAAAACAATTGCAGCCCTCTAATTAAAAAAAATAAAAATAGAGTACATATTTTATTGCATTTAATAACCGATAACAATTCTCAAATATTAATTCGCTCTATATTTAAAAAGACAAATATCGCATTAATTTTAGAATTTTATGTATTTAAATACATGTATATATATATATTTCCAGATAAAAAAATACACTTTTCATTGTAACAATTTTTTATGCGACCTACAAGATGATAAAGGGTGTACATGTCTGCTTAAAGCCATCATAAAAAGTTATTTAGTTGATTTTGAAAAATCTTTTTGAGGAATTACGTAATAGCAAGCCATATCACATTTAAAAATCTACGAGAAACTACATCCGGTCTTAATAAATTAAAAAAAAAAACTTATTTCTGAAACTGGAAATGAGTATTTTAGATACTAAGTTGTGTATGTATTTAGCAATAAATAGTATGAGGACATATGAGTTGGCTGGTTTAATTAAATACTACGTTATTCATGTGGTTTGCATAACATAGAAACTTTAAATGATTCCAACCAGCGGAAAAAATACACCAAGAAAAGGTCCGCCCTAAATCATAATATCGGGTCCATTCGATTATTTATGTAGATTGAAATAAATGGCCTACCTTAAGTTGACGAAATCTCAGAATGGCAGAAACACTGACTTAATAAACGCTTTGAAAAAGGATACAGTCGGAGAGAGCCCGATTTGTCACCGACAGCGAGCAGCTTTTGTATGGGATCCCAGGCGATGGCGGTGGGGGCGAACGGGAACCCATGGCGGAAAGTCTGAAATAAAATAAAATTACATATTATTCACTGACAACAACAAACAACTGATGAATTCTTTATAGGCAAACTACGAAAATACACCAAAACATCTACGTGCCGTGCTACGACCGTAGGCCTTGCTAGTGTTGCTACGATGAGCATGAATAGTTTCATAATGTAATTATTCATTTATGCACGACGTTACTACAAACAAAGCACGTTTGAAACAGTTACAAGTAAAGTAACTAATACACTGAACATGATATCGCATTCAATGAAGTATTCATTTATGGATTCAATTCCTATCTTGGATGAGCTTCATAGATGAAAATGTATCAAACTGATTAAACTCAATAAATACTTTTATATGTGGTTGATAGCTATTTCGACTTACACCCAGACAGTTCTGATGAAGACGTACGGTCTAATAGCTATCGACCATGTATAAATAAAAGCTAAAATACTTTGATATTTTTTCACTCTATTTATAAAGTATCAATGCACAATATATTATATTTGAATACAAATAAATACAAATTTATTGATGTTCTTAATTATGCCATTCAGGTCTAATCTTATTATTTTTAAATAGGGGACGTAGTGAGATCGATCAGCTAACGACTAGTACTGTCCTGTCCTTTATATGCCTACTTTTCTCTTCGAAAAAGAGAGGTTGAGTCCCTGTCTGTGTAACAAACAGTTTTCATAGTAAAAAAAACTTTGGTTGAGATACCTTCATTAGAAGGCCGTATGCTTCACAAAATTTATTTTTTAGTGTAAGGGCGAAGCGAGGATAAAATTTATAATTATATTGGCTTTTTTAATTTTTCCGAAAATGCCATTAGCTGTTTTTATCCTTATACTTGAGTTATCAAATAACAAAATCTTTAGTATTGAACTACTTGCAGAGTTTATATTATAGTGATTGAGAGTATGTGTTTTACAAATGTCGCTATTTCCTGATAAATAACGTTTACTGACGACAATTTGCATCCCTTAATGGCGTAGATCTCAGTAATATTCTGCGGCGTCGCCTGATTCTCGCGCAAAGTAAAACAAAGTAAACCGAGATATAAAGAGGAAGAGAATTGCGTTCCCAGATGTTACACATTCATTGTATGCAGACGGTCGTTAAAGAAGGCGAGGGAACTGAATACAGATCGCTTGTGGCTCACACAGCACGAGCGTGATGCGGTTGGGTCTGAGCTTTGTGGCTCACCGTGGCTTGGAGAGCGAAAGAATTCAATACCTACAATTTTAAATAAACATAGTCAATTTATCGAAGGTAGTATGTATATTTATATTATGTCGTTGGTCAAATGAGAAAAGAGAAAGCCTCGTAGCTCATAATATAACAAATGTAAAAAAAACGTAAGTATTGTTAGGTAGGTATATCAAGTATTCTTTCATCTCAAAGAGAAACTCATAAATGATCCAAAAAATATAACACTAACAATATATTTAGTCCTAGTTTCAACACCTCAAAACCGTTTTTTTTCAAGTTGGTAACCCTGTTTTAAAAAAGTATAATTAACATTGATTTTCTTATATTATTATTATAGAGTTTTATATTAGCTCTCATAATTGAAACTGCAATAGTAAACAAATATAACGAGATGAATAATATGCAGTGAATGCGATTACAATATTTCATTTACGCTTATTTGATAATATTTTTGCTGTTTATTTTGTTTTGTGTTTTTAAAAAATATTTTTCTTGACGAGGAATAAAGAATAAAATTGAAGTTAACTAAAGTAATTTTTGTGACGGTGTTTTAGTTTTTAAAATTGTAATGCAATTATGATTTTAATAACACCGTATTCATTAATTCAGAAGAAAAAAATAATATTAAGATATTGTATTCAATATGACATCAATTAATCTAAGTATGAATTCATTAATAAAAAATACTAATAACATTTGTTTTATATATAGTCCGTTATTAGTCTCCGTTTTATACGATACATTATTAAAAAAGATTTCCAGCGATCATACGCGACGGAAGATATTTATTGCCGAACTGTCCTCTTTGCCTGGCCTGTTATTATTTATGAGGAAAATGTTGGAAATTTATCATAGAAAATAAAGCCAGAGAGCCTCTCCAAAGGGAATACACTTTCAGTAAGCTCGGTCGTTAGAACTATATTTCTGTTGACTTCAATATACTTACAAAATAAGCGATAAATATAGAATAACCGTTTTTGATATTAAGAAAACTAAAAGACGCGATGAAAAATATTAGTTTGGTTTTTAGTGTTGATATTAATGTGAGAGTATTATCACGACGAAGTTTATGTCGTCGTAAATGAGCTAAGTAATATTAAAAACAGATTTATTACGTTAATTTGCTCGTATTATAAATACAAATGCAAACAAATGGATGTCTTCTTCATTTATAATACGTAATCCGATAAGAGAACTAGTTTACGACGCATGCTTTCGAAAAGTTTAGGTGGAAATTTACAATGCTACAATTAGATAAAATGAAATTTAATTTTTAAATTGATACTCTCCAGATAAATACAATGAATTATATTTAACATTAAAATGTTTAATAGAGAAATACTTTTGTTTTTCCACCAAACATTGAAGTTTACTCTTTGCATGATTTAAATTTAGCAATATAGCCAATGTTTAATCTTTTTTTCTCATTTTATCATCTAGTAATGACCAGAAAGTTTTGTTACCGCCTATATTGTCGACAAACATAAGTTTAGTATTAATATGTGTCGTTGTTTTTATTGGTTGTTGCAATTTAAATAAAACAATTGTCTCGTTCTTGTTATTAAATAAGTTAGATTTAGACGGTCCAACTTTTTATTCGTTTGATTATATCAGTAAAAAAATGCTTTCATTTTAAATTTAAACGTTTTTGCATATCACAGTTATAAATTTTAGGTTGAAAATTAAAAACTTCAATCATCAAAACGTATCAACAACATAACGCTTGCGGTTGTAAAGAAAGCAAAGAAAATTGGAATGAAAACAGTTTTATTATTTAGACGAGAAAAATTTTCTTTGTCTGAGAGCCCAGAGATAAGAAAAACTATTTTTTTACTTTGTGTCATATACGTAAAGCAATTTATTGTTGACATAAAAATAAAATAGTCCTTTTATCGAAGCGGCGCGTTCAAAAGGATCATAAGACATAAAGTCGAGTTTCACGATACAAACTGCATCACGGTTTGATAATAAAAACGGTGAACATGACATTCTTTCAAAGTCTTCCGTAATAAACAAGATAGGTATATATATAAAAAAATAAAAATTGAATTATACACTTAATTAGATACATAATCAATATCGCTCAATTAGTAAATTAAAGATATGATAACTTTTTCGTTGATTACGCTGTATAACATAATATTATTATTTTATTCTTCGCAGAATAATACCGAAAGTATAAAATGAAGGAATATTATGAAATTTATGTAGCTTTAATTAAGCATTTCGACTGAGGGTGCTTGATGGAATTTCAATATCAAATTTGAATTGTTTGAATTTTGTACTTTTCCACGAGTTTTGTCGCTAACGACCCGGGTTTCGCCTTTCGGCATCTTCAGGCATTCCAAGTGCACGGATGTACTTGAACTGACGCGTAGTAAACAGTTTGTATCGTTTATATACAAAAATATAAGTAGATCACTAAGTTAAAAGGCTATTAAAATGTAAATTAGCGAAAATCGAATGTATACAAGTTTCAATGAATTAAGTGGGTTTGTTATGTGGGGTGCACTTGGAATACCTGAAGATGCCGAAAGGCGAAACCCGGGTCGTTAGCGACAAAACTCATGGAAAAGTACAAAATTCAAACAATTGAGTATGTAGCTTTAGTTATAGGAATAATCAACATATGAACGAATGAAAAAGAGAAACACTACGATTGATAAGAAAAATTACAAAATTTTCCCCCAAGATACATAATATTTTGTAATTGTATAACATACTTTTATAGTGATAAATAAAAAAAACGTTTTTTTAATTTAAATTGAATTTTACAACGAAGTTTTCAGATTGTCAGTCATGATTTAAGGGTAATGTAATGAGTGCGTTTCTAGGTTTAGTTAAACTATTATATTAGATTTTTGAGTAGATTTACTGTTTATTTATAAAAAAAACCTAATAGTCGTGAGTTTATCTAACAGTTTAGTTGAATACGTGTTACAAAAAAAACTTTTCGTATATGGAAAAACAATTCATTTTTTGATTCAATTGGCATTAATTTGTTAAAAATTTATTATAATAATGTCGAAATAGCACTGTATTGACATTCAACGTTTTATTAAGTTGACAGTTAGTTATTTCGGCTTTAAACCTTGCCATAACTATGTTTAGTTTGGGTATACATGTATGTACAATATACTGGCTTTCAAACCATATACAATGTAACTAAACATAATGTTATTTTGACCTTATTATAACAATTAATCTCTTGCATATGTAAGTTAACAACAAATATGAAGTTTATGTGCTACAATTTTTCTAGGGGACACGGTTAAAAATACGATTATTTTGGGCTTAATTCTCTAAAAACGGCGGGCAGTTAAAGTCATGGTCAAGAAATAATGTCCGTAAATCATTTTATAATACATATGTGTAGCAGTGGCGTTATAACATCCGTCATAATTATCAAAAAATGTGCGTTATTTCAAGATCTAAATTTAGTAACGAAATAAAATTCGGCACGGAAAAACACTTGGAAATAAACGTTGAATAATATATGAAGGTTAAATTGGGAAAAGAGTTTCGTGATTGAACTTGACCTAGCTGCAAACTAATACCATCAAATTACAAGTTGGCTATTCAATTATTATACCCCTGTCGTGGGAAAACTTTTACTTCACCCTGAAAGCGTTAAGAAAAGTCGTAGATTTTATCTGTCTTTTATGAATGAAATAAAAGTAACACAATTTGTCATAGATACAATAAAATTGTTCCTAGATCAAAGTTTTTCAAACATTTTCATAAACATGTCCGTTCGCGATGTGGAGCTTTATTATGGGTTTATAATAAAGTTTATTCTTGTTACTTGATTGCTCAACCTATTTCTTTTCAAAGTAGGTAAATATATACAATAAGAGCTAGGGCAGGACCAAAATCATTTCAGCTAATCTTCGTTTTTAGCGTGGGTGGAAAAATGTTATTTTTACAAAGTTTACTTATCAAAATAATGTATTGAGATTCTGCATGTATATTTTAAATATACGAATGCCAGAAATCTAAGGAATCATTTGCATAGAAATTCACAATTTTTCTATCATATAAATAAAGCGATTTTCATGACATTCTAGCGAAAAAGTGGGGCATATTTTTTATTTTTTTTCCATCTCAGAATTTCTTCAGAACATCCAACCTCAATAGTCAATAATTTTCTGGATATTGTCTGTCCATCTCTTCCGGGGGTAGCCTAAAGTAAGTTGACTGATATTTTTTTACAAACTGTGTAGTCATGCGATATATATGTACTGTGTTTTTAATGTAATAAAGTTTATTTAAATAAAATAAAAGATCACCGAAGAGACCTGTATTGACATCCAATATTTTTCATACAAAAAATGGTTAGAGAGAGAGTATCATATGTATTGCATATCATCGCTTCTTAGCGGAAGCTGAAATCTATATCACTATGGTGCGATAATTCACGTGTCTCAATCTTTGATCAATTTCCTTGTTTCATTGTATCCGATGTCTTCTGCATTAAAATCTATTGTATTGGGTATAGTTTCCATAAAAAGTGTATAATGAACAATGTGTCTTGTTCTTTTTTCCAAACTTTTTTTGTTGATTATTTTTAAAGAGGGAATAGGGCGAAAGTTTCAATAGAAAGTTTCAATATTGTTAAGAAGTACTTAAATAATCGATTAGACCAACACAAAGTTAAGTGCTGCTATTCTACTTAAAACTTAACGATAATACGAGTCGTAAATCACCAACATTATACGTTATTTTACATCCCTGTTCCATTAGAATTTATAATAGTATAAAAGCAATAAAGGCTCTCTTTAAACTTCATAGACATCCCATATAAGAATCAAAGAGAATTATAAAATCAGAGACGAAGCAACTGGGTTCCGTATAATATGTCCAAGATATAAAAATATTTTTATGCTCGTCATTTATTATCCTGGTTTACTCGTGTTCATTTCGGCATAAAAAGGTATTTCATGTCAGCTGTAAAATTATAGCACAGTAGGTAATAATATGCACCAGCATCACAATCATTATTATGGTGATATATGTATGTATGAAATACATTAGTGCTCCATTCATCCGGATTTCGGTTATCCCTGTATCGTATTTCACATTAATAATAAATCTACGAGGGTTAAAAAACATCAGGACCGGTTTCGCTCTTTAGAAGAATTATCAACAAAAAATATAAATCGATACAGGTTATTTGAACAAAACTAAGTAAGACTGACGACAAGGTATAACAAATAATATTGGTAATAGAAGTGATATAAAATACATAAATTATAATAGAAATTAAATGAAAGGGAATTGAATAAATGTAAATTAATAAAAAACGTGTAATCAGAACTTTTTAACTTAATGCTTTTTCACCAAGAATTGTCAGTGAATACTGAAAAAATCTTCAGTGATACCGACCATACGATGATGATTATATTACGTATACTTTAAAAGTATATGTTCGGATAATAGATAATCTAATCAAAAATATTATATAAAATACCCACGTATTTCTAGACAAATTTTATTAACCAGCATAGGTGAATCGACACAGAAGCTCAGCATTTTTTTTTGACTATTCCTTTAATAATCTAAATACTTACTATGTATAAATAAGTATAGTTTTTTCACTACATTATTCAAAGGGGTCAAATTAGATTCCTATCACCCCCTCGTGGAACCCAAAATGCACAACAGTATTGCGAAAAATAGCTAATACGTTAAACCAGCGGCATCCAACCTTATTTTCTTTATGCCCTATTTCGCCATTGTTCGAATATAATTCCCTCCTCCCCAAGATAGTCTAACAAAAATGTATATTCGAACTAGTTTACACATAGGAAGTGTTGAAACTCTTTTTTTTACGTTTATAATATTATAAATTTATTGAGAAAGTTTTTTATAATCCATTTCCGCTTCTAATGTGGAGCATATGGGCTCGTAATGGAGGTATCTCAAAAGACGTTTTCTACGAAAACTGTTTGTTACTCAGTCGCTCAATCTCTCTTTTTCCAGAGTAGTAATATATAAGGATACAGCTAGGACAAGACTAGTAGTTATCTAATCGCTCACTAACTAATCTAACGCCCAGTTACTGAAAAGGGTGGCAGGGAATTTTCAGACATCACAAACGCCCATGCCTTTGAACAGCCTTTATTTCCTTTTTCGATTTTTCATAAAAACAAGTATCTATCAATTTAATGATTCACCCCATGGTAATCTGAATTTCCCCAGCGTTTGTAAACTGCTTTAGACTATGATCGTTTTTTTTCTTTATTTTGTTATGTTTTCACACGGTAAATACATATAAATATCATTGCACACAATAAATTTATACTAAAAATACTTCATAAACAAAATGGATTATATATTATTGGCCATTTTACGGAAAAAATATAGTAAAAAGATCATTTCATTTTCCTGTATACCAGAAAATAAATATATTCAAATATAAACCATCAAAACATTTATGTCGTTTCCTAAAAAAATATCTGCGCGAAACGAGAGACATTTATAGGAAAAGTGGGTTATCTGACTTCTATTGCAAAGGGCAAACAGGTCGGTTCAGCCATTTCCATTTATGTGCGAAGGGTTCCAAATATTCAAAGAGGCTTTCACGCATATCTGGAATGTTAAAATATGTGTAAATACTTACATATGTTATTCCCCTTATCATTATTCATGCGTGTAAGATTTTGTTGATACTGAATATATTATCAGGCGATGAAATATTTACCTGTTGGTGAAAAATATATAACAAGTAAAATGCGTTACGGATTAAATAAAAATATCGATGTATCGTTCATATTTACTTTTTTTATTGACACAAGACCGGTTCTGTTCAGATAGAAAGCATTCGTATAGTAAATATTTATAATATAATACAAACGAAGAAAATTTGTGATTGATAGTGTTCGTAATTATTTCGTAATGGCAAGAAATTTAATTTATTTTCAATTTATTGCATGTCATTAATGGCTGTACTAATAGCGTATTATAGTAACCGTCGTATAAAATAAATATTTTTAAAATTAAAAATAGTTTTAGGAAAAATAACACTATAATATTGATGAAACATATTTAAAATTTGTAAGCTTTACCTTAAAAAATCGTTTTTAGTTTACTTATCACTATGGAATATAATATGCATGCAAAACTTTATTAATTTGAGGAGGTATATCAGCATAAAAACTGCCTCAAAGGTCCTCCAAAAGCTCGCTATGATAGCCTTCGCTTGCATCAAAGAAAATGAACAAAAAAGCTCGATAGTTAGAGCTATAATTAAAAACCACATCCACAGAGTTTTCAAAAAGCAGTAGCGTACAGACTATATAAATTTTCCTACTCATGTTTCATATATACATAGACCAGGTGAAAAATAAATCATTTAAATAACCATAAGGTGTTCACTGTAAATTCTAAGTAAAAAAGCTTTATTTTACTAGTATCATATAAAATTAATAAGATAAGAACCGGTTTCTTTCATAACAAGAATTTTTAACTGACAAAGTTGGTCAACATAGGTAAAAAATCTTGGGATGACAGAAAGCGGTTCTGAACTAATTTACTTAAGGTGGATTTTGTAGAAAAAAGTGTTTTATTTTTTTAAATTTGATAAATGATTTTCGTCGTTATTTATTGAATATAAAGAAGACTTTGTGTTTTATAAACTTAAAACCTAAAAAAAGAAGTAAATCAAGTATTGAGCTAATTCATTTACAATTGGAATTTATTTAATATCTGTTTGAAGACGTAATAGGAAGGACATAATTCGTTAACAAATGACTGAAATTGATTAAGAAAAAGACCCATTCGTTGTGAATATATTTTTTTAAGTAATTTATTTATTACCACAAGGTAATTTTATCAGTATGGATAAAAAAACACACACCGTTCGTGACTAGTATCTGCGTTATCATGTAAAAAATATATTATAATCTAGGCTACTAAAAAATAAAAGAACATATTTATCACACAGTGTGAAAAATTAGTAATGGTAAAAAATAAAAATCTGGCAGTGCCGGAAGGACTGCGCCGGTATTTTATAATTTGTAATCTTGAAAAATGAAATATTGCGCACGCTACTGCTCGAGGCGTCGGAGTAGAATTCAGGGGTGGATGAGGCGGCTTTACCAACGTACAACTTTATTAAAGTTGACCGATTGCACGATCCGCGTCTGCACATGGCGGGAAGCAGTAGAGTAAGGGCTTTTCGCGTATCGCTAACTAAAAAAAGATTCGTTTTTTTTATGACAGTTATTTAACCTTATTGAAATCGAATAGTATTATAATGAACGGCTTCGGTCATTTAGTAGAAACGAAGGAACGTTCAACTTTCACAGGTCCAACAGAAGTAAATTTAAAAAATAATTACAAGCATGTTACGGATTCAGAAGAATATGATTTGCGACAAAGTAGTAAAATTTAAATGGAATAAGAAATATAAGCGTTCAATTAATCGTTTTAGATTCGAGGGGAGCAATTATATGATAACAAAACTGTTAAATACTGTTTAGTTCCACGGTAAATGAAATATAATAACTTGAGGTCGTAATTTTTCTTTACGCATGAGCAAAATATTGGAAATACGAGCGATGATTGGTTACATTTCAATATAACAATAGTTTTAAAAATAAAAAACAATGCCAAATTAAAGTGAAAAGTAAAGGGATGCAGAAAATAAAATTCAGAATGAAGTATAATTTATTGAATGGTGCTAAGGCAATCATTTTATTTATTAAGTAAAACTCAGTTTGAAATTTCTATAATATTAAATTATTACAGAGATTTTGAACATGATTTTTATCAATATATAATATCTTTTAAAATTAAAAGGCAACACAGCTGAAGTACATAAATTAGATATAAGGTTGATCGCTAATAAGGATAGTGTTCTTCTGGTGCAAGAGTAAAATGGTACCGTCATAATAGTACGGATAAATGATTTGAGAGTACGAAACGATTTTTAATTAAACATTAATCTTATAACCAAACTTTTGTGTGTACATACGATTGTTAACTAAATGAGTTATGTTTTTTTAGTCACAAAATTGATTTTTGTTTTATTTGAAACGTGAATCGAACATTTTCAGTTTGAAAAACGATAAGAATAAATCAAATATGTTTTGTCTGTTACTCTTCATATAAAACTGTTATCGGCCACTGTTTCGAAGGACCGTGTCCGGTTTTCCGCATGAAGTAACAATAATTTTTCCACATGTTTCTGGTAAAACGGACCGCGTCCGGGATGAGATGAGAGTAGCCCAGCCGAAGTGAAAATCGTGACTTGGGTTTCATAACATTAAAGCGGGTCAGCCAACCTACGAAATGTGGTAACATTTGAATTCGAGCTTATGTTTTCCATATTGAGTAAAGTAGACATTTCATTTCGCATTCAGGAGAGAAGGGTGGAAATAATTTTGAATACTGGTCACACTGAAATTTATTTAACTAATGAGTGTTGCTGGTGTTGAAAAATTTCCTTATATGTAAATGTTAAGCTTGTAGAGAAATCACAGCACCTTTCATTTTTAATATAATAATTGACTTTACTATTTTTATACGAAGTATACATTTTAAATTTGGTAGATTTGATAAAGAAAATGTTTTGAGCTCAATAAAAAATTAAATCTATATCTGTTGTCATAACAGCCAAATTTTTATATATCAATCGTTTAGTTTATTAGTCAGACAACTCGAAACTGGATTTAAATGTTATTTGTAAAATATTGCGTTTTATTAACGAAATCAGCATTTACTTTAGTGTAATTAGGTGAAGAAATGTCAAAGTACTTTAGTTTTACCAATGTTATTTATACAACATGGTTGACATTGTTGATATATGTTTCGGTTTATGTATTCTTCAGAATATTTTTGATGAACTCATAAGGCGAAATAGCAATCAATCATATCGTCGGTATGATGCAAGAAATCATAAAGTGACAAAATTTTCATTCTGAGATAATTGAATTTAAAGTTTAATCTATATTTTATCACTTATATTAAATAATAACAGTCCTTTGTCTTGTATAATCTGAAAGATTTCAAAAAGTTTTACAAATACTTATTCTCTCGATCCCGGAGAAGTTTTCAATAGTAAGTTACCAAACATAGTAACTTTTTTTTGCAAAAATTATGTTACAAAAAAATGCACTGAGTGAATAATGTCGATAATCTTCTGCGGGATTTAAAAAAATATCAGTGGGTCATTTACAAGTGTGTATATTCTCTTATATAATATGTAAACACACGTTAGTAAAACGTTTAAACCTAGATCACATATAAATAATACTTGATTCATGGTGAGTTCTTCTATTCTATGGATATTGGTTTTCATTTATCTGCAAACATTTTATTTGGACCTAACAGTCTATCAAAAAACTGGACAATCGATCGATCGAAAATATCACAGAGTTTATGTGGTTCATAAATTAAAAAATATATATTCAAAAAATTTTTGACAAAGTAATGAATAAACTAGCATAAATGATATATTTTAAGACCGAGAAATGCATGCCCTTAATAGTTTCATTAAATTAACTTACATCTAGCGGTTCTTATGTAATACCAAGAATTAAGTTTGGCTTAAGTAAGTGCGTGTGACGAAGGAATTTATTATCACAATGGAAATTAATTAATTATGCGAAAGGAATAATATTCAAGATACTGTTAAAACTATTGAAACGCACCCTCTAAGTATTATTAGAATAAGAAGGAATGGTGCAAAGTCAGGCTTAATTTAAGTAGGATTAGAGCTAATCAAACACAAGGGGTTATGCTTTCGTTAGTCTAGCATAAACATACGGCTAAAGTAGATACTTGAGTTTATAGCAAATACTTGTGGCGAAGGGTATTCTTTGGCAGTTGTAAGCAACCAATTTACCAGGACGGGTATCCTAAATTGGTTACAAATAAATTAAAAAAACTCAACTATGTTAATTTTACTGGACGAGTGTCAAATACATTTCTTCTAGAGCTTCACAAAAGTACAACTAGAAAATCTCACTAGATTTCTCTCGATAATTCTTCTCTTAATATAAACATTCTTCTCTCATTTTCATACATATTTAGATTTTAAAATGAGAGAAGCAGTAAATTTGAATTGATTTGAGATACATGACTAAATGATTCACTATAACGATAAAACAATTAATAATTATCACTTTTTTACAGCTTAGTTTAGATGCGTCAAAACTTTCGTCAGTCATATCTCAAAATGTCCAATTTCTAGTTGTATCACTATGGAACTAATTCATCGACATATCTTGACTAGTGAGAAAGAAAATGTGAAAGCAAAGTGGCTGTCTACCATGATTAGGCATTGTTCTTAAATGCTTGTCAAAGGCAACTGAAAGCACGCAAACCCCGAGTTACAAGCCTCTGTTCCGTGGCATACCATCTATGAAACCAGCGTTCATCAAATTACTGGAAATATAATATTTCTGAATCATATTTACGTATTAAAACAAATAAACTATTATATTATTTCGATACTATGAATATATCCGCTGGATAAATATTTGGTGAGCTTTTAAGGGGATATTTGTTTGTGAAATTGAGGTTTTAATGTAAATTTTCTTGTGAATTATGTGTAATATGTTACATAAAACACAGCCTAAGTAAGTGTGGCTTTTCCCGCACGCGGGTAAATTTTTACTTACAAAATTTTAAAAACCACGAATCAAAACGCTGTTTTCACATGAAAAATATAAAAACTGCTTATCAGGAAAGATGAATTTATAAGGTTGTGAAAAGATTTGAAGCAAAAGATGAATATAATAATATAGAAAGAATAATATAGAATAGTTTCCAGAACAGTTTCCAGATTTGAGAGAGTTAAGCCAATTTTTAGTTGTGAATATTCACTTATACAATTATGATGTGAAAAAAAATGTAAATGAAGCACAACACTAGTTGATATCGTTTAATGCTTGGATCCCAAGCATTGATTCAAGCTTCAAACGATGATAGAATAACGGAAAAAATTCTATTAAAATTTTGGCATAATTAAAAATAAATAGAACCTTCGCCGTAGAGGTTTCAACCTTCAGAAGCAAAACGATATAATTGTCAATGTTTTTTGACCGTTAAAAAGCGAATAGATATAAAATTACAAGCTATAAATTATGTAAAATGCTATTTTTGATAAATGTTAGGTTATATTAGTAATATTGTCAAGTCTGTGATGCAATGGTCAACGTCGTTGCCTTCAAGTTTCAGTACGAATATTTTTTTTTCAATCGATTGATCGATTCTCGTTGAAGACTTGGAAAACATCCGTGTTAATGATGTCTACAAATTCCCTCCATCGTTCCAATTCTAAAATAACGGGATAATAAAGCAATAATTTAGCCAATAGTGTTGTCCTAGCACAATCTCTGCGAAAAAAGTGAGGTTGAGCTACTGAGTAACTAGGAGTTATCGTAGAAAACTTCTGTTGAGATATCTCCGTTAGAAAGCCATATGGAGATACATTTGGAGAGGACATGGATGAATTAAAAAATGCTATTAAACAATAAAATTGTTAATTTTGCATGTTCGGATACGTTGGCAAATTCAACAGTGCACAATAAAGTGTTTCGATTATTGCGCAGTTTCACTCGGATATAAATGAAGTTTCGGTAGTTTGTATTCAAACAAATGACAACTTTACAACCAAAATACGGATGAATTATAGCTGAAATATCGATACGCATTATTAATGCTTGGCCCTTTATCGCAATACGAATAACTCATTTCAATTATTAAATGACTAACCTGGGTATTAGCCTCGCAATTTTAATTGCTTCGCAATCAGAAACAGAATTGATAAAATTTTCGTTGAAATATTGAAGTGATTAATTTAGTAAAGTAAAGTCTAGCGAGTCGTGCCAATTAAAATATTGTCATATCAATATGCGCCCGTCAATAATGACATGGTCCTTCAATTATTGCCAGGCAAGATAAAAACAATTAATTGTGTACATAAATTGACTGAAGAGACAGAAAATACTTTTCAATATATTTAGTAAAATACAAATTTGTTCCGAAACATACGGGCGTATCTATATTTTCACAGTTATTATATAAATAAGTTTGACTAAAATTTTCATCTTTTAACGACATGAATTTTTAAAATAAAGTGAAATATTGCACATATTTATTTTATTTTTAACAATTTTTTAATGAACGTCTTGAGTGGTTAAAAATTGGTATGGAAAACTATGCGAGCAGCTATTATAGATATTCTTAGCTGGGATAATAATTAGTGTGCGTATTTATTTGTAATACTAACATGGGAATAAACTTAAGTTTTGAATATTGTGACTATGGTCTTTTTCGGCTGGGGACGTTAAGAACTTGCAGATTATGGATTGAATTCGTTGAACGGACGAGAATATTCCGTATACAGATTTTTCCAAACAAGAATCTTCCGTACACAAACACTTTCGTTCATAGAATCGTCCGGGAACAGAATATCCGTACATTATAATATTTTTCACAATCAAATTATTGAATTCGATAAATATGGATGCAATATCCAATAAGCAAAACTGTGGATTTCTTTCAAAGCAGAAACTTTTTTGATATATTCCTAGTCGTCATTTTATAACCACTGTGAAAATTAATTATTAATTGTCAAACATAATACTTATTGAAAGACCAGCATAATGAATAAGATTTGTTAAAAACAGTCAGTTAATTTATACAAAGAAACAATTCATAATAAATTAGAGCAGGACAATTTTTTACCTCTGAACAATATCATGAATTATAAATTTGAATCCACAGAACTGCTTCAAGTACAAAAAAACAGTTGAATACGATATGCCAACAGTAGATCTTTTCTTCCCAAGTAGACGTACTAAATTGTGACCACACTTTTTATCAGTTTCCATATTCTGGTTTTGCTAAATTCATTAATATTAAATTGGAACGTATAAGAACGTGGTTTGAATTTAAATATTATCCACTGAAGCCACATAACGATGTAATATTACTAACAAAGGGAATCACATGAATTCCCCAACCCAGTATAATCTTGAGATCACGCAAACAACCATGAATATTCGTTTTTAGTTAAAAACATTTTAATATTCATGTAGCAAAACGGAGATTTCCAATTCCGGATACTAACAAGAAAGGGTATGAGTGGGTAAACCGAACCAGTAAGGGCTTGGCCGAGATCGTACTTAAAACACGCTTAGTGCCGATGGAATATTATTTGCCAAGTATTTACGTATCGATTAAATGTTCTTCCGAAGTAACAATAAGCATTTTGTTAGATTTATGAAGATAAATTGAATAGTATTTTTCGTATGACAATGATTATTTTTTCAAAATGATACATACTAAGAATCTATGAGAGAATTTAAGTCTTTTGGATCTGTAAAAACTGGGAAGACAGGATAGTTAAAAAGGAAAAATATTTTTTACCTAAATAGCTTCTTTATTTGCCTGCTTTATTTATCAATGGGACTTTACCATTGAGTTTGTGGTATGAAGAAACTGAATTTCAAGTTTCTTCGTGTGACATTAATTAAGTATAATACAATCTTATAGAAGGATATAAATTCGTTTGAAAGTAAAGCTTCCGGTTCAGCTAATGGTTAATATTATTCACTCTTTTGTGGACCGAGCTCTTAACACGTTTAGCGCGAAGCCCGTTCCGTTCGGAGGCGAGACGAAACTAATAATTGAGTTAGCCTGAGAAACGGGGCGATTAAATGAAATTTATACGCGAGGGTATGCGGGGTTGGTTCTCGTGAATTATTGAAACGATTTTCAAGTCCTCCCGCCTTAAGGTGAGGACATGGCAATATTCCAAATACTTAACCCTGTTTTAATGCCCTGTAACTGGGCCCCCAGTTATAATATGAGGCAATTGATTTAGTTTACTTCTTCAATTTATGGGTTGTAGAATGTAATAATTTGGATACAAATTTTCAAATAAATTGAGATTTGATAGAAGGTTTAAAAGCATTTACCGGATGCCGAGAAATTGGAATGGTAAACAAACAACCCTTTCAATTCAACACGAGTAAAACTTTATATCTGTATGGCGATAATAAAATAAAATGATATCAAAATAAAAGTTGTCGCCCTGTTCGATCCCGAGAATGGTATTTAATAAAAAATATTATTTATGGCTCAAATAGCGTTACAAATCACGTATTCTGAATATCATCTGGCAGGTGAATGTATCGATAAAAATAAATTCATAAACTTTGCTAAAAATCATTATTAAGTATGTGATTTACGAAAGTATTCCATGTTTTATATTATATAATCATAGCCAACTGTGAATTAAAAAAAAAATATAATATAACCAAATTAAATCGTTCACATATTACATTTAATAATACGGATTCCAGCGTTTTATAATGATACATTTACTATTTATTCAAACCAAGTCATTTTATTTTATTCGTTATTTAATGGAAAAATATGTTTATTCAGCGTCAATTTCTTTGAAAACTATATTAATTTATGATCATTCATTTGTACAGCCGTGCTAAACAAATACTTTAATAAATGTAAAAAATGTTTTTCCACCATGTCTTCGACCATGTCAGATGTGTGAAAGATCCGAATTTATTGGAGAAATAAGATTAAATTTAGAAGTTTAAATTGCTGCTCTTTTTAAATATTAAAAAAATAATGTACAATTGAAGAATAATAAAAAAAAATGTAAAACAGTCTCATACGCTTTATTAAATTGTTGGAGAATCATTTCTTTTTTTTAATCGAAATTGATATGATAATAAATAATGTGTGTCTTAAAATAGTCACATTTAAAGTGAAAACTATTATCAATTTTTGGTGGAACGGCCATTCATTTTCAAAAACAAAAATATTTTTTTTTGTAGTGGTACATTTTTAAAACGTTTCATTTTTTAAATATAAAAAAAACGCATTACACTGGTGGCCCGTCATTCATTGGAATCTCTAATGTGGTACTTTAGCCTATCTATAGCAAACTATGTTCCGTGGAACCCGCATAGGTTTTCCTCGAAAATTTGGAATGGTTTTATACGATGCAACGCATTTAAAAATCTTGAGTCATTTAAAAAATCAATTTCAAATTGAAAGGCGAGTGATAGTCAATGTCTACTGTTTTTTATAACGTCAAGTATCTAGGTACGCTAATATATTTATGTGTGTATGTGATGGTTTGAAATAAATTTATAAATAAATAATAATATATTTTTTACTGTTACGAATTACCTAATCTAAAAAATAAGAAAGTGTCCATTAACATTTATGGAATCGCAAAGTGTTCCATTGCAGAAAAAGTTTGGGAAACCCAGATTTATAGTATCAAAACAGACCGTTACCGTAAACATAAAACATATTATCTTGGTTAGAAATGCCTGACCATGCATATCTACGTTGCCAAAGTTGCTGAATTTGTAATGTCAATGTTTATCACAAATCTTAATGCCACCTACGGTCTGAACCAGCCTAATTCCAAGTAAGTGTAATGAAATACGATAAAACAACATTTTTATATGATTTCATTTATAACGCGAAAGGTGGTGATCAACTTATGAACTTTATCGACTGTAATATCTTCTCGCCGTTTTTATTTACATTTCGTTTTGTGAAACAATACTCATCATGACATTGATATTCTAAAATATACAGAAAATGTACGTATGTATCATTATCACAAAAAGTATTTAGAAATTATTTTCAATATTTGTAACTATTTATACTACTACCAAAATCATTTTATCACGGTACATAATTTAACACTTTTAGTAAATAAACTAATCATTTAATTTTTTTGAACTTGCTACACCTCTGAATAGCTGAAAAAAAATATCAAATTTATTTTTTATTAATGAACTTCACAACACAATTTAGGATCAGTCGAAATTCAGATAGTTTTTTTTCCAGTATATTTTAAAGATGTTAACTGATTTGATTTGATTTAAAATAAACAGGGAATTTATTTTTAAAACGATGCTTTTTTAACAAAAATATTGAATTCTCAATAAATCAGAAAAATAATAATCCGCATAGTATTTAACCGCGAGTAGATTGTGTTTTCCATTTGAGCAGTGATTATTGTCAACAGCAGGTTTAACAATAACAGGATGGCAAAAAAAACATTTGTAAGTTATTTGATTATATATATATATTTGATCAGGCAGAAAAATAAATCAAATAATTAATGGATAACTCGATATTTATCATATCATCTATATGTTTTCATTCTCACAGCAGAGTGCGAAAGAAAATAACTCAAGGCGAATTTAATAAAATTAGAATCTCATGTCATTTATTTTTATAACGTAATAATATGATTTGTATTAATGAATCAGAGAGCGTAATCAACTTGATGTGATTAATTTGAATATAAAAAAACACATTTCCCATTACTAATAATAAGTCGTCAAGCTACACGCCTAAAATTAACAACTGCGCGTATATACGCCAAGGCGTATGTTTATTCAATCCGCCTGTAAAAGATTCCTCGGGAATTTTAAACCAATAGTTTTAATTATGACTAAAAAAACATTTAAAATTTATAGACCGATCTAATGTTTATTTTTAATAAATAAACTGTACAGCGCGATAGTTAAGTTTCTGGGATTACGTTGTGTAGTTTATAGCCGTATTTAAAGGAGAAACGAGCTAGTTTAACAAAAAAAATACAACCCAAACCTTCTTTGTCCTCTTGGGAATATACAGTGAAAAAGTTTCGTTTTCTTCTATAAATTTCAATTTAAGTGATTTATTCGTGAAAGTTCAACGGAAATCAATATAATGAACTGACGTTGTATCTTCCAACGGTTTGTTTTTCCCACCAGTTATTAATTTAGATGTATTTTCGAAGAAAAATCTGGAGTGATTGATTTATGTGTTTTTAAACATTTTTCTTTCATAATATACTTGGTAAACAAGAATCTGGCGTAGAGTGTTTTAAAAGAAAAACCAATACTAAAGGTCAAATAAAAGTTAAAAAACGTACATTTTTTATGTTAAATCGACAAAAACAAACAACCGTTATCTTTCACGAAACATTATTTATTCAGATTCCATTACAAAAGTAAACCAAACAGAAAAGTGCTAAATGCATATTTTTTAAACTTCTCATTAGTTAATATATTGAGTGACAATCATACGAAGGTTTCAAGCCCGTTATTGATTTTCAGTGATTGAAAAATTAAATGCTTGAAAACTTTTTTTTGTATTCTTTTATCTACGATAAGTACATAATATGATATTTAAATGATGTTCATACATAGATAGTTACTTACTAATTCGATTCAAAGTTTAAAGTATAAAAAATTACAAGAAATGCCAATTTATAAATTATTTTGAAATCCAAATTCTATAATTAAGTAACAAGAGATCAATTCAAGACATCATACATTTGTATTTGACAAAAATGCGCGCCATTTGCAAAACAGCAACAACAAATACCAAAAATTGTGCAATATTCTTCTATTTTTATCCGCGAAGGATTTAAAGGTAACACGACATAAAAGTGATTCCATAGTGATTTTTCATTTTATTTATGATTTACTATTCTAATGCATGAATTCCAATGCGTTATTCCATTGCGTCTCCTAGTTTTTCACATCATTTTGTGGTAAGCAATTAATAACGTTCAATATTTTTAAAATTTAACGAGTTGTTACTCTATATATGGCTATCCATGCATTCAACTAATTAACAATCTTCGATTTAAGACTTCTTTCTGTACGGTATTATTTCACTGGACTATTTTTGTACATGAGAAATGATCACACTTTATAATGTAAGTAAGGTTTTATATGTTATGTTATAAAATATATAATACTAAATGAAAAACGATATTAAATATTACACTGATGACTTTTTACGAACAGTTCATTGATAATAAAAACATATGACCGTCTGGAAACCTGTTTTAGGCCTACTAAAAATTCTGTGTACGTCACAACACACAAATGTACGAGTGAGTATTAGTCAGTGAAACGACATGAAAATATGAAATAATTTCCCGAAGGATCGCAAAATTTCTCTTTATGAAGCAATTGTCTACGTCGACAAGATTGATATAACTTTCAAAGGAATCTTTTTTACATATTACTACACTCTATCAATTATGTACGTGCAAAATATGAAGCAAGGAAATTTGATATAAGTTTGACAATTCACTTTATATAAAATTTATTTATTACACAAAGAATTCAAGGTTGGTATCAATGATTAAATAATAATTCATTCACCACAATTATATTTTGAATATATAACTTATGTGTTTTTTTGCGGCTCGCATTTAAGGATTCCAAATCAGAATATCATGTATTTTGATATACATTCCTCAATTGAATGTACAAAAATTTCCATTCAGCTATTCGAAGAAAGCGAGAAAGCTAAGATTAGCTGAGCTGTTCATTAATATCAGGTATGCTATTCGTGAAGGAATTAAATCGATACACCAGATCAAGACAGGAACAAGTCAAAATGAGATATTTACGTTTTAACCCTTTCCACTCCAATGTCGAGTGTCACTCGACATGATCGGTTACATATTTTGATTTGATTATTTTTGTGTGAAGGATTTTTTTCTATATTTTTCTTGAATACCCATTCGAAATACGTGATTTGTCGAGCAATTAAGGAATGTTAGAAAGTTGGGACGCTTTGCGACAACTACCTGGCGTAAACAATAGAATGGAATATTTTGGGGATGCAAGCGAAGAATGCAGCGACGGAACAAAGGCAGTTGTTCTCGCGCCGAGGTTACGTAAAAATATGTTGTCCGGCTGTGATATTTTTCGATTTGCTCAGTCAAACGGCTTGAAAGTTATTTGTCTTTTTGTGAAATTTTTTTTTAAAAAAAAATTGAATTTTTTCAAAGATTGTGGGGCTAGTAGATGGTTTTAGTTTTTTTAGGTTTGGTTGTTGACAGATTAGTAAGTTGACATCATGTGTAAGAAATCCTCATATTTTTTTTTTTCAAAACTGTATTATTTATTTATAACATCAATATCTTTTTATGTGCAAATTCACTAAAAATTGCTGGTGGAATTTTTTTGAAAAACCTTTGGAGTGGAAAGGGTTAAGTTTCGAATAAAAGTATTATATGTATGTATTGAAAAAAAACTTATGCGATATCCTGGCTACAACATTGAATAAGTGTAATTGCTTTATGGAAAAATATACATGTTGGCATGGCGAGAACAATGATGTTAATAACTAAAAAGGTCGTTTGTTGGACATGTTCCCGTTTTGAATTGGTGTATCGATTTGATAATTTAGGATGATTAGAAAAATCACAGTTCTGTAAATCTAGGAAGTGACTTTAGGTTTGCAGCATTAACAAATGAAATGGGGAACGTAGGGGATTGATAATTTCTGAAATTTCTCAAACCGATTGTCTTAAAAGACTTTTACATGGTAATGTATCTCTCAATTTAAAGGTATTCACTATCAATATTTCGTGATGTAGCATTATATTTAAAAAAAACCTTCTTTTACCAATTACATATTTATTTAATGTAATTGTATGGGTGGTTTCGCTCATCATCCATTGAAAATGCTTGTGGTGAGCCAAACCGGTCTTGATAATATTAAATGACCGTGAAATTAGTACAAAAGATTGTTTTATTTTTAGTAATGTATAACAATTCATTGCTTCAATACATTTAGCGCATCAAAAATACAATAACATGTCATCGCAACAAAACACTGAGCTGTAAATCGAAAACTTTTAAAAGACCTTTCCGAATGGTGAATAGTGTCAGTGCCACGGGAGCTTTTGTCATACAACTTTTGTCAAACTAAGCACGCTTAAACCTGCCGGCACCGGCAGAAGTGAGAAGCCGCCTCTACCTACTGCCCGTGGGGCAAGAGACACAATGTAAACCGCATCTAGCAACTAAGTTTAACAGAGCAACAAGCGTTGCATATCTACGCCGTGTTTGCGGTCTTCTACGTGCAAACTGGAAGTCTCCATACAAATAATACGAAAGCTCTTCGTTAAAATAGTAGAATGGTGAGGTCGCCCTTTGATCTCACACAGTATTTAAACAGGATAGACAATACACTTAGTGTCTGAGAACTGTTTATAGAGAAAGCAATTAAAATAATATTAAAGACCGAACGGAAAATTTCAATAGCATGTGAAATTAATTCAACTAGACGAAATAAAAACAAGCTAATATATTTTGTGAAGGTTTAAGTTTAAGTAGAGTTTTTTTCGTATACAATTTATCGACATGCATTTTTAGAAACCATATACACTTATTAACATTTAGAGAACAGAGATTTCTTCGATCAATTTGAAGGAAAATATTGAACGATAGTCGGGTCTGTGTTGCAGGGGTCAACGTCGTTGACATACGTGATGGGTTCGAATCCCAGTTAAAACAGCATTTTTTCAATCAACTTCCTCACTTAAAATTATAAAATAGCGTAACGTTATTATCCACTACGCCACGGACCGGATGAATTGTATTAAAAAAACATTAATCTATAGTCTATTCAATGAACCATTGTGATTTTATAAACATAAGATTAAGGAAAAATAGCGAATTGATTCATTTGGATAAAATATGTACAGACAGGAAAAATTATCACATGCGTTTTATTGTAATTATTTTCTAAAGGTATTTTTAATTGAAACAAAATCTTTTCATAACAGAGACAAAAACATTTGTGATGTCTTAGATAAATAACCACTGTTTATGACAGTAATTATGATACACATTAGAATAATTTTGAATACAAAAGGAGGAAAAGTAAAAACACTTGGCTGTTTCGCTTATGAGGTTCCGTGTTAAGCTTGTTACGTGTGAATTTAAATTACCGCCCTGGAATCGTGTCAAGCTGCAATAATATGATACAAAATGACGTGAAAAGGAGTTGCTTTTCCGCTGGCAGATGCATTTCAATGGATCGCTGAAGAGGCGTTTGAGTCGTTCAGTAACATTGTACAGATTTTACATCCGGCTGATAGGCCGACGCTTGTCGGGAATAATGAGACATTGAAAACATGCATTCAGAATTACGAAACTTTATTGAATGAATTCCACGAGAACTGTAAAAGACTGGCATCTAAGCGTAGTGTTCATTATTGAATTTGCTTATGAATTCAAATAGCTCTGAATCAGATATCATCGACACGACTCGCAAAATATTTACATAGATTTTATAAGTTTAAGGAAACATTTTAGAAACAAATTTACACCATATGATTGATTTCAGAATTGTGTTTATTGTACTGAAAATTGCGTCATACCGGAGTTACCACAAACTATATCTTGAAAAAAATCATTAGTACTAATTTCATATTATTTATGAAAGGCATGATCAGTGTCATTCATCGTGAGCATTATTAAATGATTAAATATAAATCAATATAGGGTTAATTATACAAAATAAAATAAAAGTGATGAAAAAGAACTGCTATATTAGCAAAAATATGATTTCAAAACGTTAAGAATATCGTTAACCTTATAACAGCCAATGTGCACTCGATGAAAGATTAATGTTTAGCTTAACTCTGTTGGTTTATTCGCATCATAAGATTGATTATCACACTGGCCAAAGCTGACTCAAACTTACACATAAAGCTATCAAATGTTACTTGCAAGTCACTTGACAGGTTTATAAAAGTAACAATGAGATTCAAAAGTTTCATTGTCAATCTCTGGCTAACTCACTTCTAACTATTGATGTAACATATTATACTATCCAAAGTTGTATACGAGATTAGCAATCGTTCGCGATCAAACTTTGGACGTTTATGAGTTTAAGTTGCATTCAGTTAGTTCATGAATTAATCAAATGAAAGTATCATGATTCTCAAAATATTATTCGTGTCGATAAATTTCATTAAAAAAAAGAAATCGCCATCATAATACGCCGACTAAGATCATCATTTCCAACGTACATATACGTATGAGGCACCATCATTCTGGTTGAGGTTGTGTTATAATACTAAGGCCGTAGTTACTGTATGGATGGATTGTAAGATACCGGATATACGATAACAAATAGACAAAAATGTGGTCCATTAGAGCATTGTGCTACAAATGATAATGATGATGTAAGAATTATATATTAATTATCGATTCGATGGAAATGAATAAGGGTAACGAATTTCATGTCAAATCATGTTTATTATTTGGTAAATGATATTTGTGTTCTGTGTTTGAAAGTACGTTGGCAAACGAATACAACAAAACGAGTCTCGAACATTGCGCGAATGACAGAAACGTTAGATGTTTTCTCATTTGCGTTTAAGTATACTATGTGTGAGCTCCCCGTGTCGTTCCGACAGACTTGTACATATAATATCAATTTACATGTAAACCCCCGCACGCATAAATTAACTCTTTTCCAGCTGAGCAAATATAAAATTGCGGTACTCCCCGGACGTCATTTACACAACGGCAAATCCACTGCGAGTACACAAACAGACATTCTGCCTGCTACGATGAACAAGTTTAATCAAAGCTGGGGTTTGTGTTTGCCCGGGAACTGGCCTTGCCCTTCCAACAAATTCGGTTTCATGGTTAAGTAGCAAATCACAAGAGGGTTGCCTAATAATTGCTATTCACAAATAATAAACTTTAAATATTAATCACTTTTCATTTCAAGCCAGTGTTAAGGTCTCGATGAAATGGATTTTTATGCGAAACGATTCATATCAAACAAAAATGTAACCAAGTCACAATGTTACATAAAATAGTTACAATGTTTCATGAGATGTGAAAACAATGAAAAATATCGTCAGATTAAAATCAAATGAAAAGTTTATATATTTTTCAATATTATATAGTACGTATGTCACTTAACATATGGTCAGTAGTCGGTGATTTAAGGTTCCCTTATCATTTTAAAACATTTTAATTCTTCCCAGCGCACGTCAGCATCCCTAAATTTCACCGAATACATTCGACGGATGTTAAAAATTATAGTATTAAAAATAGTAAATATTATATATATTAAATAAGTGTATAATTAAAAACACGTAGAGTTTAATAAAGAAGTGCAATATAATATAGGTGAAGCGTCAAATCTCGCTCCTTGGAGAAGCACGTTTACAGAAAATGGCATAGTAAAACTAAGTAATTTAACAATATACTATGAATTTAACAGTAAACTATGGAATAAAATTCATAAGAATCTGAATCACCAGAAACTGAAGTGAGTTGAATTCAATTCATATCTATTTTCTACCACCCTTAACGATTTCCAGCAACCATTAATTACTCTTGTCGATAATTTATAAATATTTCATTTCGGAAGCATGTTAATTGAACTGAAAATATCCTTCCTCTAAGTGTGTTAATATAATAACTAACTAGATTATGTAATACAAGACAAGAATAATAGTATCTAATGATCAAGTCGAATTTTCCGCCAAAGGTTTATCGTTCAGCACACAAGTATAACGCAGTGTCTGCGATTTGGCCGGCAGGGATTTGCTTTCCGTTTTTGCTGGAGTGGATATTCGTCGAGGAAATTTCGCTATGGGCAGCACTCTATTTGGATGTATGTTTGTTTTTCATTTATCCGCTCGAAATAACAAAGCAAAATATTTAAAGCATTTTTGGCGGGCGTGGCGTGTGATTGCGTAGCTCGAGTATCTTTTCAAGGATTTAATTGTATTTGCCTTCGTCGACATGTCGCGCTAGTTTAATAATCAAAATGTTTTCATAAAACTGTCACTGAATAACGTCTATTGTCAATACACAAAAACAACGTTAAAACTATACAAATGTTATCAATTTCGTATTATCAAGAGAAATTCGTTTTATGTTAATGTCAATCGTAGTTTAAGACCCGTGTCATTTTTTTTTCACAAATAAAACATGAAAATAAGATTGTCAATGGTAGTTTTATCAGGATTTAGTAAGTTGAACAAGTAAGAGTTTTGACGATGACAAAATAGCTATTAAAAATGTTGAATTATCATAGCTATTGTTAGATATTTAAACATTAGTATATATATAAACCACTTTTAAGGTGTTCACTGTCAATACTTGGTGGAATGGCATTATAATAAAAATAATAAAACATTTTTAGTACTTTTTCCACATAAAATTTATTAGATCAGGACCGGTTTCGCTCATGATGAGCATTGTCAACTGATAATAAAAACAAAAAAACAGTGATATTTATACAAAAGTTAAGTGATAAAAACAAGGTATGACACACTCAATTTGGTTGACAGACATTAAGATTTATTTATTATATACACTAATTGTTGGTTTTTACTTTGGTAATGATAATTCATACCTAATTGGTTTTTGTCATAATAGTTTCATTGCTAAGTGGTCTTCAACTTTTTAGTTATAGTTTATTTTCCTTGTATTTTGCTTCAATTCTTTTGCTAGGTTGTAATACCAATTGTTTGTCATACCTTGTTTTTATCACTTAACTTTTGTATAAATATCACTGTTTTATTGTTTTTCTTATCAGTTGACAATGCTCATCATGAGCGAAACAGGTCCAGATCTAATAAATTTTATGTGGAAAAAGTACTAAAAATGTTTTATTATTTTTATTATATATATATAAACGTTTAAACATAAGTATATGTTTAAAATCGATCCATTGGATATGTGTAATTATAGAATGGTTTACTTGCACTAGAAAAAATCTACATACATATAGAAGATGAATATTAGATGTAAGAATTGGTTCAGTGATTCTTCACATCCACGAATATTCCACACACTGATTAATCCTGTTTATATTCAACTATGTTATTTTTTAAAAATATAATAAATTTATTTGATTTAGTTATTTCAACAATAAATTGTATTTTTGATTATACTTTTTCTATCACGCTAAAATTTTTTCACTGTCAATCAACTCTTTGTGGAAATTTAGTATATACAAAAGTTAAAACGCTTTTTTGTACTAATTTTGTACTTAATGTATGTTTTTTACTAATTCCACTTTAATTTAATATGATCAGCACCAGTTTCACTCATAACGAGCATTATCAACTGATTGTATTCTCTTATCAGTTGATAATGCTCATCGTGAGTGAAACCAGTTAACCAGTTAACCAAAAATGAGTATTTTATATTTTTTAAATATAACGTAATGTTGAATATAACAGGAATAATTGGTGTGCGGAGTTTTTTGTGCGGAGAATTCATGTAAGAGAGAATCCGTTGACAGCAATAATAGGCACGATAATTGAATTTTGATACAACAAACAAAATAAGGAATGAAAATGATTTTATTTAAATAAGTTGTAGAGCAAAATAACAATCAATATATTAAAAGAAAATAAAAAGTAATGATGTATTTTCTTTCTCGTCGATAACTTTCGGTGAATGAAAGGTTTTATTTCAATATATAACATACAACGACGAACAAAGAAGCAGTCTTTTTAAGTTTATAAGTCCATAACAAGAATCGATATAAATGGTCCAAAAGAAAAAAAACTTCAAAATTGGTACACAAAATAACGACGCGAATATTTTAGAAAGAAAAAATAAATTTTACGCGCACACCAGCTGCCTTCCTACTTTATGTGACGTCTCCGAATACACTATACGTTTTTCAGAGAAAATAAGAAGTCGAATTCGCCAGATTTTTTCTTCGCTACAACTTTTATGACAAAATCAATTTTCAATTAGGCAGTTGCTTTGTTATAAAAACGCTATTTTTTAAAAACAATGAAAATATTGTATCAGACAACAGTTCATAGATTTATACAATATTTCAGTTTTAATATTATGCTAAATAAATAACGGAAATATTTAAGATCCGTTAGAAGTGTAACGCAATTATATATCACTTGTTAAAATGATTTTCAAAACCAGTATATGTTGTATTCAATGCCACGACGCGTTAATACTAAGGCCTTCAATACCGGGATTGTGAAAGTACTAATTTCGGGATTGAGAAAGTTACTCTAGGGCTAAAAAAAGGGTTCCATTTTTTTTCATTTGGCAATTCCGCAAATTCCTGGGTTTTTGGATTCGGAAATTCTGTGAAGAGCTAAAAAAAATCTAAATCTCGAATTAATACACGGTTTTATGGTGAATGTTTAATCCCAGGATCTCGGTTTCCGATTTCAAAATACTTGCACGGTGATGCGATCCCATTTGGCTGTTTAAAAAAAAATCGTTATTGAAATATGTCGATATATTTTTCTGGTTTTGCAATTCCTAGTCAATACCACAGATAACAATGGCATTCAAATAAATCGCTTGACAACGTGACCACGTGGGTACGTTGTTTGCTGCCCTATTCAAAGAAGGTAAGAGTAGATTAGTGATTAACTTACTATGCTCATGGACTCCTGTCATCGAACCCCAAGTGAAATAATAAATTAAATTTTAACGTTTTGAATAGTAAATGGTGATATTTAAAATGAAAGTTTTAAAAAACGACATTTATGTAGTATGTATTTATTAAAATTATAAATTTTGTTACAAAATACATTTAACTTCATTGAGATATTAGATTATTATGTTCGACGATTAAATCAATGATTGTCGTTAGTTGTTTTCTTGTGTACTAGAATCATATTTATACTGAAGACGTAAAAATCGTTACCATTTTATTTATTTTAACTATTATAATAATAAAAAATATTTTAGGAATATGTTTATATCTATTCTTTCGCGTACCCATCGACGTTGTCCACGCACCCCTAAATGATTTTTACGGGCCCCCTCAGCGGTCTCAAGGGCCCCTGGGGGTCCGGAGGAACCAATTTTGGAACCACTGGAGTAAGATAATTGAAATAAGAATTACTGGTTTTCAAACATACGCCGATTTAGTGTTTTCAATGGTCGTTTCTTAAATTGTATTTCTTCTTATAAGACTAACCGATAATTAAACTCAAATAAAAAAAAAATACACCATAATTTACTTGATTAAATAAATTTTAGCATCTCAGTAACGATTTTTTAAAAATTGATTGCTGTAAAAGTAAAAGTGCGATTTAGATTTAAGCAAGAAAGCACCCATCACATTACGCTGTTAAAACAACTCCCATACAAAGTATTTGGTTATCAGTTTTAATTTTAATGACATGAGGATATTTAAGAAAATCAGCCACGCATAAAGTTTAAAACAAATTACGTTAGACTCTTATCAGATAATAATGCTCGACAGCAAACAATGGTAGTTAGATAAACTTTAAGAGAGCTTTTCAACTTTCACATTATATGCGAGGAGCTTTTACCTAGACATTCACGGCTTTTTATGATTATACTTCGACGTCATGCGCGTCAATTTTTTTTAAATAAAGCTTTTCTGTATAAAAAAATCTACAAAAAGGTACTTATAATTAAAACACATACATGTATAAAAATACAAACATTAACGAAATATTTGGCTACATTGCTCTTCAAGCTGTTTAACATTTGTTTCAAACATTTGAAATATGATAAATTAAATAAAGATACATGATTATCTAATAGACAAATCTGTGTAATGCATTTAAAAGCATTCGCGCATAACCAGAAATTACTAAAAACAGGAGCAAAAAATCTAAGTACAGCAATAAAGAAAATAGGATAGCGTCTAATTGACGTTTTAAAGGTTATCAAAATAATCTTTACTTTAAAGCGTAAGTATAAAGCTTTGTAGCGGCGATGAAAGGTTAGTCAAGGACAACAATTAAATCTGAAAGAAAACAATTGTCATTGTTAAGTGTTCACCATCGGTAACATATTTATCTTTTGTTTGATTTCAACTAATCATTATAAACCGTTGGAAAATCCTTGATTTTTTATTTGTATCATTTGAATACATACATTGCAACTCCGTTATATTGGACTAGCCTAAATAATTGTCTTTGAATCTTCAGTCAGCTGTAAGCAAGATGTACGTGCGGAAATTACCTATTTATACAGACATACGTAATGTACAGAGTGCATGCTTTCAACAAACACGGTTCTACAAAGTTAAACAAAGGAATACCATGCAAGCAACTGAATACATCTATTTTCTTTGTACGGAAAGGGATGGAAGAGAGATTGGTTGCAGTTCTATCATTTACATTGTGGCTGTACGTTACCACGGATAATGCTTCATAGTAAATAACACAAGTGTAAACAATCGCTTGCAGTTAGAAACAAAATCAAGCGAACAACAAACAAGGTGATAATCAGGAGATTCTGGTGAGGTAAACATACACAAACTTAAAGAAAGTTTAAATTTCCATTATTGTTAAAGTAAAGTTTTGTAGGATGAATTGATACAAAGGCGAAGAGTATCTTATTGAAGAGATTAGTGTTAACATATTACACACAAGCAAGAAAATATAGACGAAACTACGCATCTAAAATATATTTTTATTATAAGCTACCTGTCGAAATTCTTGTATGTGTCTTAATTACGCAGCAGAAACAATTTTGATTAAAATCGTACGTAGACTTTATCAATCGATATTTACATTTGATTTGTCAACAGATAATTTACTATAAATTTGAAAATCTCCGATACTTCGATTTTTTTATAATGTGTTTTTATTGGCATTGGTTTTTATGTGTTTATGTTTAAAATTGTATACTCAAATATAACATTATAAGTAAACTAATATTTGAACGATTTTCATATTGCACGGTTTTCGACTAAAAAACAAATACAAGTAGACGAACAGAAAAATCAACATGTTTCTCTTTGGATAGCAAAATATATTTTTAAAAAAACGTACATAAATTGATTGAATACGCATTTGCTTTTCATTATATAAGCGAAGAAAGTATCTACCTTTTCTCACTGAATTGATTTGTTGATTGAAAATTTATAGTTTTTATTTGTAAGAACTAAGGAGTCGGACATAATGTTGATTATTTATTTTAATTCATTTTAATTTGCATATTTATTTATAAATTCTTTTACTAATTATTTGTCACACCTACTTATAAGTCTTTCTAAATTTTGTTTTAACAACTATGTATCAATTTATATTTAAATCATTTGATAATGCTCGCGATGAGTGAAGCTGGTCCTGATTGTAATATATAATGTGGAATCTAATATATAAAAACGAATGTTTGTTTGTTCCTACTCTATGGGCTACCAAGCCGCTGATCCGATTGCAATAAACTTTGACAAAATTTTTGCTTGCACTTCCGGGAAGGTTATAGGCATATTAAAATTAACTTAAAAGAGGTCTTATATATTACAATTCATGTTTGTATGTCTGTCATACAATTCATTTTGACAATGATGCTTGCACTTGCGCGAAGTTTATAGTACAATTAACTTACAGTTAGTGGCGCGTGTGTCCAACCATAGACAATCGGCAGCAAACGTCAAACAGACAGAAAAAGAAAACTGTACTTAAATAAACACAAACACTTTCTTTGGGTGGCATTGCAACGCTTGGCGGGAACCGGCTAGTTAGTAATAAAATATATTTTTAAAGATTATAATGCCTTTTCATCTAGAATTGATAGTGAAAACCTTGAAACAGAAATTATTATATTCTCGATTTCACAAATTCTATAAAGCGTCGATAAATATTCAACACAACAGCAATCAAATACTATCTACCAATTCATAAAACATGGTTTCAGATGATTTCAGAACATAATATTTGCTTATAATAACACAACCTATTTACAAATAAATATAATACCTGATCGGATTTATGTAGCAGCTATATTGTATTGATATTTAAAGGCAACTACCTATATTATATTTTATTTGCTAGCCAAACAAGCTTTGTTGTTTATATTCAAACATAATATCAATAAAATAAAAGAAGCGGCGGATATCCGGTAGCGTATCAGAAAACAGGATCTTTTGTTTCGAACGGTTTACGGACAAACATTTAATTTGCAGGGTGCAATGCAAACAATAATTTAGACATTTTGTTCCTATAATTTTGTTTATTTTCCTCTTTAAATAAACCGTTTAAAATATACCCTAAAGCTAATATTATTTCAAAATAATTTATATACATTCAGTAATGAAGTTAAAATCTGTATCTTAAAAGAAGGGTTTTAATATATTTTTTTATTATATTTTATTACCTAGAATGTAAAATGTTTTGTAATGTTATGTAATGAATTTATTATAGAGTCAGTCGATTTTCTGATTTTAAATTATGGTATTTTGATGTAAAGCATAGTAATTGTAGTAACTGTCGATCTTTTATATTAAAAAAGCGAATTTAAACGTTAGATAGTTTGCCTTCAATCTTAAATATTTTCGATATAGAAGATATTTTTTTTTGAGATACTCTTACCACAACGAGGATCTCTGCAGTGATTTTATAATGTTTGCTTTACATTTAAATAATAAAAATGTTAAGAATTATAATGTGTCATAACAATGTTAAACATAATTCGATTACGGATTAAATGGTGACTGGTAAGTTATTTTTTCTCTCCAAAGAAATCGTTAAATCTCCATGTTAGTAATAAACGAAAGTAAACTAAAGTGTCGGATTTATGAAAACAAATCAAATTAGATTTGTATGAATAAATCAATATATTATTCTCCGAATTGTAATATCCAATATATTAACACAGAGATGTCTCGGGTCGGATTAGTTTTAAAGTCATCTTACTTTTACTTGGCGTTAAACGTAATAACTTTTGAAGTTTTGTAATAAAGAGAGAACTAAGAAAAATTCTAAAAAAAACAAAATGCATATTTTAAATAAGGCTACAATATTTGTTAACTTGGAGAGCTAGACAGAAAAAGTCAAGCAAATTAATGACAGTATTATCAATACAAAAGAGATCATTTTCAGTGACAGAAAAACATGTTGTTCTTGAATTTCTCTTAAGATTCTTCAATATGAGTTCATTTGCTGAAAATAAAAGTGTAAGTGGGTAAGCCAACAAGCTTATAGAAAATGGTTTGAATAAAAAAGAAAATAAACCAAAGCAAATTATTATTTTTCGCCTTCTTCAAAAAAAATCATGAAAGTTTTTCATCTAAAAAAACATCGTCGTGATTTTTGCATGTAATTCATATTTACCAAAATAACATAGCAGGTCCGTGTATTCGTGCGGTGGAAAAAAAACCTATTAATCACGCATAGAAACACGGGAAGGCGTTACAGAGAAAAATGGAGCGATCAAGTGAATAATAGACGATCAACATGGGTTACATAAATGTTTATGTGCTCAAGACATATTGAAACTTACCACGGACAATGTGAATATTTAAAAGTATCTATAAAATGAATTTTAAAGGGTTGTATCGTTAGACATAATTACTTATACATACAAACAACAACAAAAATACATTTTTTGTCATAAAATCATTAGCCTATTGAGTTGTTCATTTCATAATTTTAAATTAAGATTTTCCATCATTCAAAACATTTTAAGATTACGGAAAATACCAACACAATATTTTTTATAATTGAAATGTCGATATAGTTCGAGTCGACTAAAATGAAGAGACATATAATAAAAAGAAATATTTAAGGTTCACAATAAATCTTAGAGATGATTCAATTTTGAATACGGACTTTTTTTGGGTCCATTTTTTATGAAAATGCATAATAAATAATGATTTGATTTTCTTTACCACTTGAATGAGCGTATGTGTAAATTTAAATTATTAAAATAAAAAAACACATAAACATAATAGTGCCTAAAAAGGAAATTTAACTATACTTTTTTGCTGTGAAATTTATGTTGAATGTTGAGCGGTCCCTGTTGATGTGTTCACTGATTCTTGGTACTAATTCTACATATTTCATTAAAACCGATGTTGCGAATATTATCAACTGATCAGTTAATAATAAAAAGCATTGTTTATATCTCAGTATTGTATTATTTATAGCGTAACGTAAAAGTAATAGCTCACCTCCGAATCATTCACTAATTCAAATCAATTTTCATATAAGATACATATAACGTTTTGTAAATCTCCATGGTTCTTTCATTATTGAGAAACAACATCGTCGACATACTCAATGCATACGAATTTATAATAATAATATCTAAGGGATAAAAATCTGCGGTTTAATTAAAAATAATATACTTTGATAAGTTACTTTTCACGATACTGAATAAATTATTTTTTTGTTTAAATAAAGACCATAAACAAAAACATTAGGATGTTCAAATAACGATCAGAAAATAATAAAATGCCTATAAATATCAACGCAAATGGCCGAATCTGAAAAGGCGGAATCAAATTACAATATTTTCTCCATTAAAACGGATGAAATAGAGCTATGGAAGTAGTGCGGAATTCCAAACTGCAGGAAGATATAAACAGTATCCTCGAGTTCAAATCCCTGTGGTATTCGTAGCGGAAATTTGCAGTTCGGCAACTTTACTGCAAGAATTTTACTTTATTTGTAAAGTATGGCTTTTCTTAAATACGCGACAAATGTCTACACGAAACGAGCAGAGGTTTTTTTAATATGGCGAATTGGTTGTAAATATTAAGCAATATAATTTAATATAATGCACTGATCAAAATTGTTGAAAAATTCCAACTGAACTGTATATTGGTATTAAATTCTCGTTTGATTTTATTTAATTACAACAATTGCGTATCGCAGATTTATTCGAAGATTTTAGCTTCAGGTATATACTACAAAGACGTAAGCGTATGTGTACTTCCATTTTTTGTAAGCTAAATGCACGAGAAAAAAAAGAAAATAGACATAATAAAGCCAATAGAATCCTCAAAGACCAAAGAAATATCAATCCCTTACCATTACTAAGACCGTTACAAGAAGCTTATGTAATTAATTATACATAATCACTTGTTAGGCTAATTTGCTTTAAATAATCCGATTAGTGTTACCATTACAGGAAACACTTAAGTCAATTTATTACATTTAATATTATATTTTACCATATAAGCTAGGATTTTAGAATAAATAAGGAGTGGTATTGTATGTTAAACCTCTTCTAATTCAGTAAATATAGTTAATTAAATGCGAGTTTAAATCGCAATAAAATAGTATTTTTAGCGCTGTTACAATGGAGTTCTTCCATGTAAATGCTAATTCATATAATTTTTACTGTACACATTCATATTTTACGATAAAATATTATACGTTTTTCTTATAACTGTGTCAAAAGCGCTTTTTTTATAGCAACATTATGCGTAAAAGGAATTAATAACATATTAAAACATTTAAGACAATCTGAAACAAATAAAAAACATTTGCCTCTCTTTAAATTTGCATTAACAATAATTAGCGATTTTTAGAAATCCTAAATCAATAAATGTAATACAGTAAATAAATATTTGTGTCATTATTGAAGTAAATTAATTACGACACGATTATCTTAAAAATGATAAAATAATGGTGTTGAATGGAAAGAGTTCTAAAATACTTTTGTGGAAAATATTTCAATCGTTTAAACTTTAAACAATCCAATAGTGAAGTAGTCAAAAGAACTCTCAAACTATTTCAGCCCGTAAACAGATCGTGACAGAGTTCAAATTTCTCTCCCAAGTTGAGGGATATAATATCAGCGTACTTATAAATTCTACCGTCTTTTGAATTAGAAGCTCGGGTAAGTTTCATGCGCTTCGGATAGTAATTATAATGCTTTCCACCTCATCCAGGAGTAACAAGTTTAATTATTCATGTAAACGATTCGGATTTAGCGTCATAGGAAGTCTTGCGTTTAATTATCATGTATCCTTATTTACGCTGCTTATTAAGCGTATGATATATAATTCATTTCATATCAAGCTTCAAAACCAAGATCAAAATGGCTTATTTCTGACTTATTTGTTTCTAACCTACTGAGAATGTTTTCCCTATAAAGGCAAAATGCTTTTATACAAATTGGTTGTACTTTTCTCGTAGTTTTTTCTGTTATATTGGAATGAAACAGCCTTAGCCATATTTTGTTTGAAGATGCTTTTAAGACAGGCGGAACACGCCAGAATTTACTCTACAGCCTGTTAAAAACTAAGTTATCAATTTTAATTGTATACTAAAAATATAACTTACTCAAAGATATCAAAAAACAAAATTCAGAGCAGACATAACACATCAGACAAAGCTATATTATGACTTTAATTATTTATTGATAGCCAGGAAAAAATGCATTGTATTTACATGGCACAAAAACGTTAAATTATGTAAAATCTTTAATGTTCAAACGATGTTCAAGTGTATAAAAATAATACTCATATCCGCCTCCAATGTGGAGCATATGACCTATGAATAGAGGTATCTGAACAGGAATTTTCTTCGAGAACTTTTTGTTACTCAGTTGCATAACCTCTCGTTTTCGAACAGAGAAAGATAGGGATATAAAATATAAGACAGGACAGGACTAGTGATTGGCTCATTACTCTGGCTACACCTCGTTATTTAAGTATTGGAAAAGTGGGAGGAAAGAATTTTTTAGACATATCAAACATCCATCCCTTTGAACAAAAAACGAAAAATCGATTGAAAAAATACTAAATTTGAATCGTTCGTTAAATCTAAAGTTTTGTCTCTATCGACCCAGGTTTTGTCTTTCGGCATCTTCAGGCGTTCAAGTGCACGGATGAACTTGAACTGACAGTTTAGAAGTCAACGATGTTGACCACTGTACCATAGACCCGATTATATATTGTGCCTTTTAATAAAACGAAACATAACATTGATTTAATCATGGCAAGTATAATACATGAACAATGATGTGGATTTATGTAAATTATTAAATAATTATTATATTCACGTTTTAATGTTCATCTGGAAAGTTTTAGTTTCGGATTTAAAACCTTCATGTGCTTGGCTGACAATAATATAAACGCTAACCTGTACAAAGAGAATTATTTTGATAACTTAAATGAATTAAGTATTTCAAATTTCTTACGTAGACGCAGCAGTTGAGAACTAAGGACTCAAGATTAAGGGATATTAAGAAGGATATCTCATGAATAGACATTATAAAGGAGTACCAAGCGTGTATAAAGATAGCAGTTGAATGCCAAGCAACGCCTGTTTATTAAGTTGAAAGGTGGGTACTCTGAAAAAAGGTGAGATAAGGGAGGTTGAAGAGATTCGCTCATTTTATGTTAACGGGAATAATAAGAGCATCAAAAACTTTGCTCTTCTGGCTACAGAAATCCGAAATAATTACATGAATAGAAAGAAAAGAGAAATTATTCAAAATATACTTTGAGTTAATTAATATTGAAATAACTTGTAAGTGTAAGTGATTTTTAAGTGATTTTTAAGAGAGTGAATGACGTGAATTCGAAAATTCTTCACAGCGTAAACATTTCAAAAAATATAAAAACAATCTTTCAATGATAATTTTACGCTGGCAATTCACCGCAAGGAACCAATCGCTAGCAATTTACTGCCGCATCAATAGATCAAATAAACAATTTATATATATATAGTTCATTCCGAAGTTACGCTAATCTTTATGGTAGAAACAAAAATATAAAATAATTGTTTATGGTTTGACAAAACACACAGCATTGCTTTATACCATCGGTCGGGGAACCGGGGTAAATTACCCCAAATGGGGTAAAAATGAATTTTTTATAAACGTACTGTACTCAAATTGCTCTTACATTAAAAAGCCCCAATTTTAAAGTTATCGTATCAAACATGAAGCAGCATCATTTCTCCAAAAACTGAAAGGGGAAATTTTTCAATTAAAGTTTGTTTGTTCCAATATTATTATTTCATTTTGTTTGTCTATTACATACTTACTATTTTTATGCAACTTTTTTTTATATTCCGTGTAAATTTATTCAATAAAAAATGTTTAATTTAAATTTACATTGATTGTTTCCTTTTCAAAATGAGTAGGTAATATCGATATATTTTTGGGTGATGGTTAAAAAAGTTCCCCGACCGCTGCTTTATACGGTTAAAAATGCTAATGATTATTCGTAGACGGTAAATTATTCATTCATTTAATTGACGCGGTGGTAAACTGCTAATAATCAACTTCTAGCGGCTAATCGCTAGCTATAAATTTTACGGACACCCGAAATAATATTGATTGAATATTGAATTAGATTTTTTCTTATTGTAGGGTAAAAATAGCAATGCATATAATCTTATAAATACAAAACAATGGCTACATATTGTTGTTATCAACCAAGTATATAATATCTTCGATAGATTCGGCGGTAACTTTGTGAAAATTCATTTTTAATACAAAATTAAATTTGATAACTTTGTTATTCCACTTGTGTTACAGAATGTGAAACGACAAAAAACATTCTGGATCACTACAAATTTAAAAAGAAGTTATGAATTTAATTTAATTAATTATATAGTATGTATAAGTTTCACGAATTCGCCAAAACAAATAAAAACTGTAATTCTGACAGTGTTGAAAACATTTTATTTAAGTTCTAGCTTAGGAAAAAAACATTGAATTTATTTTTGTTACATTTGATCAAAAGTTGGATTCAAATACATATGGCTATAAACATTTTTAAAGGCTTTAAAAAACTTTTGTATGAAAATAATTTGTTAATCTTTACTTATAAAATATGAAGATCATAGCTCTTATTAATAAAGTTAAATTCACAAATCTACCGTGGACGTGGTTAATTTAGTTTTATTTATTTTTCAACACAAATGGCGTAAGAAGTCAAAACACATTTACTAAATGATATAGCTCTGACATCTCTATCACAGAAAAAAATCACTAAGGCACTTGCACTAACGTTGTGTAGAAACGTAGACACGTAGACAAATAGAAAAGGATTCTTGTACATCCGCTAGAGCCTTTTGCTTTGTATTGGCCTAAAGTTTTTTGCGTCCTCTTGTAGAGTGGTGTGATAGGAACCCGCTTCCAGAGCCGCGTGTGTCTTATGATAGGTAGAATGTTCACTATCTTTAGGACACACGGTAGCTCGGGACTCGGATTGACTCTTCATTATTCATCCTGGATCGGAAGAAGAGATCTCTGGAGAATTCTTCAAAATTTTAGAAATAGTTTTGTATTTTTTACATTTTTCAAAATCCGACAACTGTTCAATAATGCGCGTAGTTCTTTAAGGAATTTTTTCTACGCAGAAACGTGTGTGGATTTCACGAAATATTATAAGACAGTGTTTTAATGCTATGGAATGTATGTACTTACAATAAAATAATTTATAAAAAAAATATGCTTGAAAATTCGGAATAAAGTGACAATAAACTTTATATATTGTACCTTGGTTAAAGCAATAAAAACATTTAAGAACATATGATATTATTAAAAAAATTAAAATATTTAAAAAGCTAGCAATTATATAACAGCTAAAAATAGTAAAATATATAAAATCAATGATTGAAAATGCTGAGTAAGTAAAAAAGTATTTACAGTGTCGCGTTTTGCGATTCTTAGAAAACTGGCTAAATAGAATATAGTGGCAAGATGAGTGTTTTTCATCACAATTTTAATTCATGCTGTAAGGAAAATTCCTAATGAAAATCTAAATTAAATATAGTGTTCGACTAAATTTTAAAAAAATAAATAGCGGATAAAAAAAATTGTATTTAAAATGATTTAAAAAAATGTATTTTTTATTAATCAAACATTTATTTATTTTTATTATAAAACAAATACCTCATGAAAATAAACTTATGTATGTTTATGCCTGCTGTGGCCCAGTTAGTTAGTAGACCTTGCTTTACCGATCACGCAGGTCTGGGTACGATTCCCGGTAAGATCACATTGAATTTGTGAATTATCCAATTAAATGTTATGATCGAAGACTGGGTGTTTGTGATGTCAATTCACAGTATTTCCTCTCCTCCCATCCTTCTGATTCTTTAATAGCTGGGTGTAGCAATAGCGATTAGTTAACCAATAGTCATATTTGAATCGTTCAAATTATGTACATTCACACAGATTTTGTCAATAACGACCCGGGTTTCGCCTTTCCGCATTTTCAGGCGTTCAAGTGCACGGATGAACTTGAACTGACCAGCACTGAACTGAACCACTAGTCCTTTGAAAAAAGTGAGGTTGAGCGACTGAGAAACAAACAGTTTTCGTAGAAAAAACTTCTGTTGAGAGACCTTTAGGTATCTTAGGTATCACATTGGTAGCGGACATGGATATAAAAAAAAACATTATATTCTGATGCAGTTTTGTACATTACTTATTAATTATGTAACGTTAATATTACAAAAGACTATTATTCTGTAGGCGATGACGTTCCTTTAATTATAATTTGCATTTTGACATTATTTAATTAACATACCAAATTGTACATTAGCATTCAAACTAATTCAAGCTATGCAAGTAAGATGTCATTAGACAAACTATCCAACTGATTTGAGTTTCCACACTAATAAGACCGTTGGGAGTTCAGTCAAACAGACTGAAGTGGGTAATTGGTCAGTCATATAATTTAAATTTATCTAAGATAAATAAACATTGACACTTAAATAACTAACGTAATTTATATCATGAAGAATATCATAAAAAGATCAGTTTTATAGCTATTTTCCCTAATTCAATCATAACAGGATGGTGTAGAAAATTTCAAAAATATGTTTATATTGAAGTGGACTTCAAAAACTCAATGCAATTATCGAATTGACAGCTGATAAAAATTAACTAATTTAAAAAACTGACGGTCACAAATGTCTACTTAAAAAAATATTGTTCTCTATATATCAGCTCGGAAAAAAAAATAGCGAAAGTACAACAACCATAAGTGATCAGCTTGGAGGACAATATATCTAAGTATTCGCAGGTACTTAAATGAAAAATTGAATTGAATAACTTTTATTTTTTTTTGTTTCGGGAATGACGTCTGGAATTAAAAAGGAATCACAAGGTTTCACAGTAGGCAGAATAATCAAATACAAATATATTTTGTTATGTATTATGGATGTAGATTAAGTCGTGTTATTTGTACAAATTCTTAAACAGACAATTATTAGCAACTTGTACATACAGTGTGTAATTATATTCCATTACTTTTCATATTTTTAGGATAGGTTTTACTGAGAGTGTATGCTGTTTCTAAAAAACTTTTTTCCAGCAATTAAAAACTCGCTTTGATTCGCAAACCGTTTTGAGAACCTTTATCTATCGTTCTCGTAGTGGTGTCTGGTCCCAACCAATAAAAGTAATGTTAAATAATCTTATGTTCATCGTATTTTTTGACGACGGAAAAACAATAAATCGGAACTTAAGAGTCTGTACCACATTTTCACAATAAATTGACAGTTATAACCATGACAGTGACATCTTGTATGAATTGATGCCAACAATTTTCATATGACATCATTTACTTCAGTGTGTCGTAATTCAAACACGCCAATATTTTAATGTACATTTTTAAAGCAGATTGTTACTATTCAAAATTATTTGCCGATCCTGTATTAATACCATCTACCAAAATATCAAGTCCCTGATTCTTTCATTAATTTCGGATTTGTTTATTACGATATTAATGTTTGTGATGTTTAAAATGCATCCCACTCATTTGACCCTAAAAAACGGCACATATGTATGTTTAAAGGTGAGCTAACTAAAATGCCTACATTTACTTTTATCATAGCCCTCTCCAAAGAGAGGTTGAGCAGTTGAATACTAACCAGTTATCTTTAAAACAGTTTATTCTAAATTTCACCATTACTTTTCTATATGGTTTATATTAGTAGCGGATGTGGTTGTAAATATAAATAAGACAAGAGATTTTTGTCATCAATTTAATGAATACGACTTAAGCTTAAAAAAAACTATTGGAGCTTTTGTTTTCAGTTCTAAATTTGAAAAATTCTTACCTTTCAGCGACCGTACGCTATTTCGTAAAAGTGGCTTATTTTTTGTTTCCAGCTCGTACATTATTTTTCGTTTTTAATGTAAGCCACGAACAAGCATACCTGAAACAACATAAAAAAACATATTTATAATACTTACTTGTACCTGGGTGTAATAATAACAAATCATTTTCTGCTTTAAACCATAAAAACTCATTATTTTGGAGTCGGAACGAAAAATATCTTAAATACGTATGTTAAAAGAGAAACATGTTTTATGACAGTTACTTTGCGCCAGTAAAAACTGTACTTAATGGAATTTACATTTAAATGTCACTCGAGTTCACGGCATGCTAAAAGAAACAAAATAATATTATGTCTGTCGAAATTTAGTTAGTAAATAGTGTTGTAGATATCGAATATATGTTTAAATTGTGTATTGTAATAGTGAATTTCGGCACTTCGGCTGATTTTTTTTTATTCAATTCTGAAAGACTGGTATTAAAATAGAATTCCAATGTCCATTCGTCCATTGTTTAATCTGATGAGAATTTTCTGCAACTGGATTTATTTAAAGAGTTCAAAATTATTTTCTCCTTTATAACGTCATGATGTTATACACTGTACGTAAACATAACCACAATTATAACAATTAATGTATACCGACCGTAAAAACCGAATACAAAAAAAAACTGGTAAACATGGTGGATATCCCCCATCGGTGGTATTGCAAAATTCTTTGTCTTCCCTTCGAATACATATAATTTATTCTAGACTTAATCAAGCGACTATGAAACAAATTAGGTAACATAGTTATATTTATACAAAAATAAAAGTATGCAAATGGTTTTAATAGAATAAACATTGTACATTTATACACGCGATCTAATAATCACTGCTGCAGTTGTAAGCGAGATCAATTACAGTGGAAGCCAAAACCCTTATACCAATACTAGGCCAAATTTTCCATATAGCAGTGCTCTAAGCCAAATTTGGCCTCTACGGCGTAGAACAAACACTCGTGGGCGTATCTCGAGCAATGAGTTAGATCTGGGTCAACGAGAAGAGTCCATTATGGTCTCACTTAATCCACAGCGATGGAATATGGACTTTAAATGGCGCCACTTTTAGTATATAACGCAAAAAGACGTAATATAATTCATCAACAAAATTCATCTGATTCTAGTAGTATAATATATATATAGTAGGAAAGGGTACAACAGTATAAATGTGTATAATATCAACAAGGATTGGGAGTAACGAATTTAAATTTATACTTCAATTGTTTTGTTGTATTAAAACAATATTTTTTGGTAATTTAATTTGATGAAACATTAATAATTTTTAAATGTAGCTTAAAAATATCGTAAATATGATTTATAGTGCAGAGAAATATGAAGAACAGAGAAAACCTGCTTAGAATATTGAGAAGCTTTATTAACTGGTGAAAAAATATTTCAAATAGCCATAAAATTTCTATAACCGCATAAATAGATAGGATAAACAAAACAAAATTTTGATTTAATGACGTAGAAAGGTTAAAAATATCAATATTTACCTTGTCAAAGACTTGGCCGTGAGGCAAAATGAATTAGTGGTTGCCAAAAGAGGTTTTAATGATATTGGTAATTGATTGTCTTTGCTGTTACTTGAAAAAGAAGAGTCTAAATGAATATGTGTATTTTTGATCAGATAATCAAAGACACTTTGATAACAGTGTTGGCGATATATAAATATTTACACAGAAGGAACTGATTACACATGGCAAGCAATCAGATAGTAAAGTTTCGATGGCTTCGGCGGTAACTTTGTGGAAGTTCATTTTAATAGAAAATTTAAATTAACTTTGATTATTCCACGTATTGTATTACTAACTGTGACACGGGTTTCGCCTATTTCAGAGGCATCTTCAGACTTACTATCGCAAAGTTTGCTTAAGTAATGAAGCAAGATTGATTCTAACATTTTAAAATTATAAAATTACAATATGGAGGTTTGGGTTTTTTCCTTTTAAGAGGAGCAAAGATGAATAGTTTAGAATTTTTAGAAATTAATAAAACTCTTAACAAAAAAGAAATATTATTAAATAATATTCTTAATAGCACAGGTGGTTCCCTGTTACTCAAATTGTTTCCAATTAATAGAGTAATCACAAACCTAGCTGATTGATTGCAGCTCATTAGTTTAATAGTTTGTAATGTTTAACGACATTAGTAGTATGATTAAATTTGTTTGCACTGTTTCGATTTTGTAATCCCCTCTTTGCTTCCCTTAAAAAGGAAAAATCCCAATCTGATTGATTACAACTCATTAGTATCATTAGTATCACTATCTGTTTGTTTTATTTCGATTCTACACCCCCTCCTTGCTCCTCTTAAAAGGAAAAAAACCCAAACCTCCATTTTGTAATTTTATAATTTTAAAATGTTAGAATCAATCTTGCTTTATTACTTAAGCAAACTTTGCGATAGTAAGTCTGAAGATGCCTCTGAAAGAGGCGAAACACGTGTCACAGTTAGTAACACAATACGTGGAATAATCAAAGTTAATTTAAAATTTTCTATTCAGATAATAAAGACTTGGATAAAAGAGTTCGAATCTTTAAATCCAATATCTCAGAAAGCTGTTTTTTCACTTCTCATAATTTAAAAACTTTGGAATTGAAGCAATCTTATATGTATATCTTAAAATTAAAAATTAAAACCTTAGTAAATAAGTTCTATTTGGTTGTAATTTATATTTATCTATTCAATTTAAGTCGAGCAAAGCTAGCCGACTGCGTAGTTGAGTGTCAACGTCGTTGACTGAGAACACGGATTCGAATCCCAGTACGGGCAGTTTTTAAAGACTTATTTTTCAATTGATTAATGGATTTCTGTCCGAAGGCATGGATGTGATGTCTTGAATCCCCTTCCACTCATCCTATTCTAAAACTTGCGTAGCAGGAGCGATTAGCTAACCATACGCCCTGTTTTAATTCTATCTACCCTTACTCTCTTTGAAAAAAATATCGACCAACTGAGTTTACAAACACTTCTCGTAGAAAAAATACCTCCATTAGGATGATATGCTCCACATTGGGAACGGACATGGATTTATAAAAATTCAATATAACAACGATTGATTAATTATGTAAAAATAAAAATTAACAATTTAATTCCAACTAATGTCACGTTTTTATGTGTTTTTTGTAATACGTCACAAAATAAAACGGTAAAATGTCTATTTTAAAAGCTTCTAAATGAGCGCGTGTCTGAACTAACTCAAGTCCACGCAAAATAGTATGCCACCATAAAAAGTAATGCTGTTTACATACAAACACCATTATTTATTGTCAGATAATTTAAACAACGATTTTTCAAAAGAAGGTCGAATAACAAAATCATACGAAATTGATAGGTCTGCACAAAATAACGGCCACACAAAATCAATGACAACGAGCATTACTGGCTAGTAAAATAACAAAATGACCCTAAGTGGTTTTTTACATAACACATTAACGTAGCCCGCAAACATTATATTACATCAGATATGACTAGAGTGTTATAAGGTTCATTATTCACTGTCACCGCGATTATATGAGATTCACCAGTGATGGATCACTATCGTCGTAATATTCTTTAAAGAAATTATCATCATAAAAAAATACAGCAAAGCATCACAAGAAAACTGTATATTTCAAAACATTATTCACATTTTGATTTAACATATGGAAGATGTGAAAACTTTTAAATATTCTGAATAAAATAAAAATAGCTACACTTTTATAAGATAATATGATCATAAAAAAGGTAGAAATTAATGTACTTTTATTTTACTTGAAAACTGTGTCTGTAAATTTAAAAAATACTATTTATAAAGATATAGTTCTTATTATCTTCTATAAACGTTTATATTAACATTCCCTCACGAATGTTCTGCCGCTTCAAATATAAACTTTTAGAAATATTCCCCTAAAAGGTAATTTATTCAGGTAAGCTCCACGATATGTATAATATTATTGTAGTGTTTGAAACGATGAGGGAGAGAGTTGGTGGACAGACAATTTAGCAGTACGGCAAATTTAAGCATTTTACAATAAATAATTACGCACCGCAAAGGCTACATAGACATGATAAACTTTAGATTTTAACCGATCATATACTTCAGAACATCTTCAATATAAATTTCTGTGCAAGTACATTACATATTTTTAAGATATACGTATGGGTACTGTAAGTGCTTCAAAAATGATTCAGAACAGTTAAACGCTAAACAAAGCTTTTTGATGACCATTTGTGGAGAGCAAACACTAAAAGACGTGATATGAAAACAATAATAATTTTAAAATGTGTATTTTATTGTGACACTTATTTTTTGGTTTCGATGATTTGACTGAAGTTTAATTCAATAATAATAAAGCAACTTTGTTAAGTCAAAGTTGCCTAATGTAAGTTTCTATCAAAATGCCTGACCATATGGTACGGTCAATATTTTCCACTACTCCCACTCTTGAAACGAGGGATATATACCATATTCTGATCTAATAGTTATATACTCTAAGTCTTCTTGAAATAAAGAATTAAAAAACGTTTTCGTTCAATGGTCTCGTGTTAAGGCACAACTCTAGGAGCCTACAAAAATTATCCTGAAATGTAAACTTATTTTAAATTGATTGCTTACATTACTTAAGATAATAAAGATTTTTTTATATTTATATACAGATTATCTTATAATACATGTAACTGAAAAACTGTACGTTTTTATATTATGTTTTACGTATAACTGTACTTTACTTTAGGCATAAAATGAACTTCCACAAAGTTATCGCCAAATCCATCGAAAGTATTACTTTAGGCATCTATCTCACTTATATTGGATATATATATTCAATTTATAACGCTATAATAATGGGCAAACATTCAAAGTATCTACATAAAAAATTAAGAGTTTCAAAAAGGAAGTACGTTATTATGTACCTTATTATAAACAAAGGATACGGGAAATCCCTGACGTGACATCAACAGCCATAAGGCGTGTAATTGTTTTATATACTTTTTAGGGTTGAAATCTTCTTTTGACGTTACAAATCTCTATCAAAAAACTGTATCATGGCAATATACATAACACGTGTCAACGGGTAAAACCATATGCTACGTGCGAGTCTCAAACCGCTAAAGGATCGAAGTGACGTCACAGGGGGAAACCCAAACGAAAAGGAAAATAATAAAACAGTACGTATTCTGTTCGGGCAACCTCACCGCTGAAGCGTTTTGTCTGATATAACAAAATGTCAATGTTTTATTGTCCTTTTACAGGATTCAAATAACTTGATTTGAAATAAAGCAACGTATAAGACAATTGGTTAATAAACGGACCAAAAAACAATTCGTCAAGTTTGTGTTTTCTGAAATTAAACTGACACTGATATTTTGACGTCTTCAGAAAAACGAAAGATTCTTAAACAGCTTGTCTATCTACTTGTCAGTCTCTCTTGAAATAAATGCCTAAGCTGAAATATTTATTGTAACAGAAAAAATATGTATTATTGCTACAAATATTATGTAAGATTTGAATTTCTTATTCATAATTCACGATATCATATTGTACAGAGCGATTACACTCCTTTTTTCTAGACTCCAAGCCATTATTAATGATGCGAGTTTTTCAGTATACATACTAAAGAGCGTGCAATCAAGTCGTTATTGGCAAAAATTTGAAAGAACTTGACGTGTTTGCTCTGCAAAATACACCACGTAAGTAGGGTAAAAGTGAGGCGTACCCTCAGTACTCTAGTAATTGTTTTGCGCGTATGGTGTGTGTTAACTTATAAATTGAAGTAAGGTATTGTTAACTCTTATATGTGTATACAATTAAGTGAATATATTTTTTGAACAATACAATGACATTTGCTCTTTTCATAGCAATAGCCACATTCAGATTGGTTTGTTTCCAACAAAAAATATATTTTTCTTATAATCGAAAAAGCGTATTTCGTCATAATTTATGCTTTTTTGACGGGTTCTGGGCACAGCAATCAACGTCGTTTGTTTCCATGAAAGATTTCAAAGCTTCAAATCCCATTACAAACACCAGCTTTTTAATTGATTTATAGATTTATTTTCAAAAATATGGGTGTTTGTGATGTCTTAAAATTTCTTCCTTTCTTACCAATCCTAAAATAACGAGTTAACAACTCATCCTATCTGAACACTGTAATTTTATTCCTACTCTCTTCAAAAGATTTATGTTAAGCAACTGAGTAAAAATCTCGGCGACAAGACTTCTGTTTGCTAAGTATATTAGACAATAAACTCTACATTGGGAGCGAACATGGATTTGAAATAAATACATATTTTAAATATCGGATATTAGAAAAACCAATTTTGTTGTGTAAATGTGTGTTTATGTATAGTACCCATGTTACTTGACTCCAGAGGAATGGATACATATGAACGTTGTACAAAAAGCTGAACGCCATGTGTTTTGCAATGTGCTTATTTTATGTTTCCTATCTCGTTTTTACGCTTCTCTCTCAAAATAAGAAAAGCCTACTTAAGAAATACCATTGTGTAATATCAATCACAAACAACTGTGTCCAATCGCTACGCCTTAGTAATTTTCTGCGTAGAACAAAGGGTAGGCGGCTGTTTCTGACTGAGGGACGACGATTCGCTTTGATATAATAACTGACTACAATGATAAATATTCGAGACATCTAAAGCGGTACAAAGGCAATAGAAAGCTTGTTTACATTTTACGAAGAAAAAGAATTTACCAAAAAGAACTTCATTCACTCCCAATTTGGACTGTTAGTAAAAAAGTATGTGTAAAAGTTGTTTTGCAAAACCGATTGTTTTTAGGTCGATCAACCCATTTTTTGAAGAGGGTAAGGATAGACATGTCGGGTCCATAGTGCAGAAGTCAACGGACCTCATGGTTTCAAGTCCCATTACAAACAGCATATTTTTCTTCGATAGGTTTATCGATTTCTGTTCGAAAGCATGGTTGTTTGTGTTGTCTAAAAAATCCCTACCATCCTTCCATCCCTATAATAATGAGATGTAGCGAGAGTGATTAGTTAACCATTAATCTTGTTCTAACCCTATCCTTTCATTACTCACTTTTTTGAAAAAAGGAGAGGTTGAGTAAATGAGTAACAAGCAGTTTTGATAAAAAAACTTTTATTACTCCATTAGACGGCCATATATTCCACAATGGGGGTGGGTATGGCTTTAAAAAAGGTAAGACGATTTGGAATAAGCAAGGACAATTAGTATTAAGATAATAACTTTTTTTACAATTGTATTTCATAAAATATATATTTTTTGATACAGATCAATTCAATAATCAGTATATTATGAAAGTGTCAAACCAGTGGCCGACTTTTACAAATGCTTAAAAGTTTTCACCACTCTAGGGAACGATGTGTGAATTATCGAGACTAAAATCTTGATATCTTGTTTGGAAGAAAGCGATCATATTTGTCAGGTTCAAAATTCAGTCGCAAATGTGACCATTTTCTCATGTAAAGAAGTTTTAAGAGATTTGAACCCATATTTGCATTTTCAACAACTGGCAGTACCAAGTGATGGGTGGTATGGCATAGTAGAAATCTATTGATGAGATATTTACGGGTGAGTGAATCCTAGAAGAGCTGTGTCGAGGTCATTTACTTGAGAACATATTATACGGTCAAAGCTTGCGTAACTCTGAATCGACGGATTGCCTTACAGTGAAAGTTATTCAGGTTATCAATACAAAATATCAGATCTATTATAAGTGGTAAATGTGAAGAGGCTACAATAATTAAATAATATACGTGCGTAGTGGTAAATAATATATGAGTTTTTAAAATATGTTTTAGTGGTAATAAATTATTTAATTTAAATCAATTAAGTGTTACTTATTAATATGTTTTACGTTTATTAATAAATTAATTTCAATACATTGGTATACTACACTATTAATTTTATATTGTTTTTTTTATAAATAACACTGTAATATTAAATTCTCTAAATAGTTGATAATACTCGTCATGAAAGAAACCGATCCTGATCATAAAAAAATAAAAAGTAAAAAGTCCTGATCAAAGTGGAATTAGTACAAATGCGTATTTTATTAGAATAGAAAATTTAAATTAACTTTGATTATTCCACGTATTGTGTTACTAACTGTGACACGTGTTTCGCCTCTTTCAGAGGCATCTTCAGACTGACTATCGCAAAGTTTGCTTAAGTAATGAAGCAAGATTGATTCTAACATTTTAAAATTATAAAATTACAAAATGAAGGTTTGGGTTTTTTTCCCTTCACGAAACACGTGTCACAGTTAGTAACACAATACGTGGAATAATCAAAGTTAATTTAAATTTTCTATTAAAATGAACTTCCACAAAGTTACCGCCGAAACCATCGAGCGTATTTTATTGTTTGAATTAATAAATAAATATTTGGCATTCTTAAATTTGAATCGTTAAAATTATGTTCATTCACACAAGTGTTGTCACTTACGACCCGGGTTTCACCTTTCAGCATCTTCATGCGTTCAAGTGCAAGGGTGAACTTGAACTGACTCTGGTTCAATCGGAGAAGTTTATCCGTGCACTTTGACGCGAGAAGATGCAGAATGGCGAAACCCGGGTCGTTCGTGACAAAACTTGTGTGAATGAACCTAATTTGAACGGTTCAAATTTAATATTGAAAATCCACCAAGCACCTTCAGTCGAAATCTTAAATTTAGCATTCTGAATTCCACGAAGTTACCGCCGAATCCAACGAAATTTTTTAGCTCATACAAAGTAAATCCTATTTAAAATGTATCACGAATATATTGATAACATTATGATTCAATATCATAACAGTATTAATAAATTGAAATTAATTGAATTACTTTGCAGTCACAAATCCATACAAGAATTTCCACGAGAATAAACACATACCATACATTGTTTCTGTAACAATGTATGATACAATAATTTAATATGTATAACATACAAACGGCTCTATTAATTGAAACTAATGTTGATGGAAACAAAGTACATATTTGAATGTCACAATGGGTAAATTGCGTAAGTGAAAATTATTGAACAGTTACGCGTTCAAATTTTGTAGAAACAAATAGTTTTTTTTTATATATCGATGGTTTACAGCTAAAATATTGTATATATAAATGATAATAAAGAGTGTTTAGATTTATTTTAAAGTTGATTTATTCAACGTCAAAATTTAACAAAAAAAAATCTTTCCACATTACAAAGTGGGATGTAATTGCGTATTTTACTATGTTTATATTCAACTATCTTCACCCCTATTTCAATGAAATCATTTTGAATTATATTTGAGCAATAGTTGAGTTATTATACTTAACAACTTAATATCATAATTGTTATGACAATCTTATATAATATAATACATAATATCAATATCATCGGATTAAATTGACAGGAATTTCAATAGCCTTATCAAGTCATATAATATAATTACAGTCTGAAATAATATATTTCGTGCGTATCAGTGTGTTACATATTTAAATTAAATTAATAATTATCTATAAATAATTCGTAGCGCGTAATAAAATAACCGTCCTATTATTAAATTTATAGACCTCTTACGTATGAATGAATTCGTTTACACCATGTATTGATGATTAGAGTATGAGTAAAGCTCTATATGAGCTTTAATGAAGTGGCGTGGCATTCCTTGCGAGACCTACGTAACCCTAATCATGGATTATAAATTAATTCAAGCTTATGCTTCAATTATTTCAAATCCTAGCTTCGCGATGGTTGTTCGACATTCATTAACCGTTCGTCTTTGTCAGATTAATACTGAACGAAAGCATAATCTATCGTGTCTGAAGTGAAATTAACAAAGAAACAAAACGCAACAAATATTCCATAATTTGACTAAATATTATTACTAATTTTTTCTACCAATTTCATATTGTTTATTTTAAATCTTAGCTAGAATAATAAAATAAACAATATGTCAGTATATCTCGTAAGTAGCCACACAAGCAGAGTATGTACAATATTATACAGTGACATATATTTTATTATATCGCGAGACAATGTAAAAATAAATACAAATGAAATTGATGTTATTTTTATGTTGCGAACGAAAAAAAATAGCACATTTATCATATTATCGTTTCGCAAATTTCAACCACATCAATAAATTATTGTTCAACTTTGACAGATCAATCACTTGTATTGATTTTTATAGGATTACATATATGCAGTAACACAAAAATAAATAACAGTATTTGTAGATGTAACACCATGATTAAATAACTGTTATTTTTGTTAATATTGAATAATTTCAGACAAAAATACTATTTCAGGTACATAAATATCATGTCTGGTCCGAAATGTAGTGGTCAACGTCGTTGGCTTCCGAGACGGAAATTACATGTTCACCTTCTATTACACACAGTATTGTCTTCTATAGATTTATCGAAGTCCACTCGAAAGCATCGGTGTTTGTCTTTCAACCTTCAATTATTAAATAACGGAGCGTAGCTAGAGATTGGCTTATCATAAGTCCAGTCCTAGCTATATCCTTCTATCCACACCCTCTTTAAAAAAAAGAGCTACTTACATATAGTTTTCCTATGTTAAAATACTTGCATTAATATGTCATATTTTCCACATTTGGAGAGGACATGGGTTAAAAAAAATCTTTTACAGACAATTTTTAATCTGCTTTTAATGTTATTTTATACTGAAACTGTCAAGATGGGTTATTGCGTAAACCATTAACTTGTTTTTGAATAAATTAAATACATATCAGGTTTAATTTTGATGTACATATTTACAATGAAAACAAATGTTTGTTTTGTCGCAAACCTCAATTTAAGCGCATATATTTTACTTAAATATTGATAAATAAATTATCAACATACGCAGGCTCAAAGTTCATTATAATATCCTACGTCACACGATGTTTATAAGGGATGCTAGAATAGGCGTCGAATGCAAATTTTCCTAAAAGCTTTTTACCATATGAAACACAATACATGGAGTAGTGAAAATATTGCGTACTCAACATAGACAAAAAATAAACACACAACAGAGAGGACCCGTGGCGTTTGAACCGTAGCCCGAACTCGTAGATTATATGTTATGCTTAAAATATTTGTATTCTCAAAATATCAGGTAAATAAATGATCGAAAAACGTCAGTAAGCAATGCATTCGTCGGTTTTTGTTTATTTATATGTTGAATTAAAATTACTATTGAATTAATTGGGTCTGCATACAAAACGTGGCATACTTTTCCCCTATAAATATGTTTGAAAGATTGCACACGTATAGAATGACAAAAATGTACAAAATCATCGTTGATAACGTAATTTTTTTTTTTTTAATATTTGACATTACAGCTTACGCCAATGCGTCAAATATTTTTGAAGTTGAACGATCATACGAGATATACTCGATGAGAAATTTTTAAAGTTACATGAGATTAACTCAAGGAGAATTGACTTCACAAACACCCATGTCTTAGATCTCAAATTAAAATTGAAAAAAATCCAATTTTGACATTGACCTTACCGGGAATCGAACCCACACCCACCTGATCGGTAGAACAAGCTCTAACCAACTAGACCACAGCGGGCGACATAAATAATGATAAAGTAAAATTGATAGTTACTTATTGTGAAATAGCTAAATTGACGTTAACTGAAAAGTCTTAATCAATAAATGATCATTAGGATAACATTGTAGATATAAGTTGCTATACCGTCTACAACAGAGGTGGGGAACCTTTTCATTTCTAAAGGCAACATTTATAAAAGGAGCGTTTATTTAAGATGTGTGCTTTTAATATTAAACTAAATTTTAATGAAATATTTACGTATGAATGATTTAAAAAAAAGAAAACTAAATTATATGTATGTAAGTATATAATTCTTTACATTTTATAAATAAAAGAGGGAATTTTAATGAACAGAAGGTATTTTATAATCCAGGCTATATTCGAGTTTTTTATGAACGTACATTTACGCTCTCCAGAGATCACAATGCTACAAAGAAAAAATATGCGGGGACTATTTCACAGGTCAAAATTATTCATATCTCTGCTTTTTGGGTATACCTGTCAGACACAATACGCCCTCGTTCTGACAAAGAAAACACCATATCCACACCGCGGGAATCATCGAACCGTGATTTTATATCTTCTCGCTAAGAGAAAACTGGCGAAGAGGTTCTCGCAGAAAAGGCGAAAAAATTCAATTCGGAATCTGCAACAGCGGAGGGCAACTTTACGTCTTGAGTTTTTTTAATGGCTGATTATTGCATTTTATTCTCTTTAGCGAACCGAAAATTAGCTTCATACGTGAACCGTATATTAACAATCGAGGTCGAATTATTTTGACTCAGTTGAAGATAAAGTGGTTAGATTTTTATACCAATTATAATCTTTGCTAAATTTTGAGACTAGTGTTGAAGTATTAAACCATTTTTGTTTTATAAAAATATAAAAAAATCAATAAAGAGAAACATTATCTAAGTATTTTAGTTCTGCAAATATTATGTATACATAGGTTGATTAACTTTAATATAACTATGTTTAAACTTAAATAAACTTATAAATAAATACTGGCTTGATAGAGATACACAATACATTCTCTCATTCACCCGAATATCATTATTTATATTGACAAGTAACATATTAAGTTTAATACTTGGCGAAAGGCAATATATCAATACGTTAATATCCAAAAAACACTAATATAAATTTATTTATATAATTCCTTTCAATATAATTGATTTCTACTGAATAAATACCAATTCAATCAAAATATAAGCTAAGTGCTTTATAAGTATGACGAAGTTGATTTACATTTAAAATACTGAGTGTGTAAAGAATAGCTAGTTTACGGCATTGATGGAAAAGTTTGTCGTCTTTCAGAATTATGTTGAATAGAAGAAGACCTAAAAATTGTAGAAAAAACATTACGCTGTGAAGCACGTTATAAAAATGTCTGCAAATAACTACTTAATACAATAAATTTTCAAAATTAACTAAATACGTTTGATAATGTCATTAAGAAGCTACTTGTACTATGATTATTTACATTACATTATTCCATAGTAGTGCAACATAGTAGTGTTTGTAGGTAGAAAGATAACTAAAAAAAACTTGCTTATTGGAATAATATTATGAATTTTATACTACATATATTTAGTAGTTAGGGGTAAAATATCAACCACCCCTTCTCCTAGTAGATAAACTGTGAGCCAATATTGTTAGTAGCTACATACATTGTGTCAAATAAGTGCAACTCCACTGGTTCTTCGCTAAGCTTTGACGGCGCGGGTTCGTGTATGTACGTTGTGTATAAAAATAGGACGAATCGACAAGAATGCTTTTAAAAAAAAAACACTTCGACGTAGAGCGATAATACATTCGAAAACGCCTCGCGCGACGGGTTGATCCGAGAATGGAAATACTTAATAATTCAACTTGGATGATTTTGCAAAGTTGCTTTCTTAGAATACTGTCAAGAAATATTGAAATTTTTACAGAAGTTTCAAAAAATAATATTTATTTTAAAATGAGGGCGGCGATTTAACTTTTAAAGAAGACGATTTTGGAAGAAATACTTAATATCTATTATGGGTAATATTATGAGTGTAAAGTATTTTTTGGGTATTCTGCGATAAATGCGGAAAATATAAACGAGTTTCGTTGGTATAAAGCAGTGATTTACAACCCGCAGGCCACAGACTAAATGCAATGTTTCTCAAAACTAATTTTAAATATTTGCCAGTTAAAAATTAATTATTACTTATTTTCACATCGACTACAGTTTCAAGAAATAAAAATATGTGTCACATTGTCTGCAGTGCAGGTAAAGTCATTTTTAAATTAAAGTTTTAATGGCATACAATTAAAAGTTAGCTTTACAAAGAGTGTGTCAAAATTTACGCTTGAAGTCAATATCATTTCAGAAGAAATAACATTCCTTTGCTCACTTAATTTAAGCATGCAATGCAGAGCAGATAAGAATTAGAATATTTTATATACAGTCATTCAATTTAAAACATATACACCAGGTATGTCTAACCTCGAGAGAGATTATATCACAATTTTAGCTACTGCGGTTCGTGGACAATTTGAAAATGGATAAATTGGCCCTACTGTTAAACAAGTTGTCCATGACTTATTATTACCAATGAGCTACATAAATTATCAAAAAATGCGCACTTTGAATCAACTTTTAACTAAAAACATTTGTGGGTATTTTTGTTATGAACACACTACTAAAAATATATGAACAATACAACCACCTCCATGATTTTTAAGTATTGCTTGTATTTTTACGTTTTTTATTTGCAACACAATTTTAAGCTGGAAGATGCCGATGCGAAGCCCGGGTCGTGTTCGACAAAGAATTTTATGGAAGTGTACAAAATAAAAATGAAAATAATTCTAATTTATTATTAAATTTCCATCAAGCACCTTCAGTCGAAATTTTAAATTATATCAACAATTTTAAGCTTCTACGTTTAAGCGTACAGCCCTTTTTTTCAGTTTCGCTCATATGTACAATTTTCATTTTAGTCCCCCCATCATATTATGTTATATATTTTATACTTTGATTGTTAAATATCGATACAAATAGATAATTTTCATTATATATTGTTAACTGTCAGTTGTTTGTGGTTATATATTATATAATTATTGATACAAATGACAATTCGAATAGCATACATCTTTGACAATTTAGTATTATTAGTTAGATTTGGTGTATTAAAGATGTTTGCGTTTTTACAATTGAAATACAAATGATGTTTCCTGTATTAAGACTGTCTAGTTGACAAGTTTTTGCCTAAGATCCCATGAAAATACTAAATTTGTATGTTAAAAGATTTTACTAATATGAGACAATTTCTGCTTATATTAAGAAAGTTATCGTACGGAATGAAAATATAGCAGAAGAGATTGTATAAAATTTTTGTTTAATATTAAAAATAAATGATATATATTTGTTGTTTAGTCGAGATCATATGGCTACCTTATAGCAAAACAGTGAGATTAAGTGAAAAAAGACAATTTAAGATAAGTATGCCAATCGATTGCTAAAAGGTAAACCTTAATAATGAAACACTGAAATATTTTCACTTGAAAAAATGCCCCTTTTAAAAGGAAAATCGTACATTTACAATTATTGATAATGCCCTTTAATTTCAACGCTTTAGCGAGATTAGTAAAATAAGTAAATACAGATAATAGTTTACAAAAAAACTACTATTATCTTTTATTATAAACCGTAAAAAAAACTTAATAAAACCATAATATTTTTCAGTGACATGGCAGCAAAGAATTAACAAACGCCGTCAGTCAAAAATTGACAGCTGTTATTTTCCATAATCATTATTTAGAAATGGAAAAAGAGCTTTCTTAGCCTTAATGAAAAAATCTAAATTGAATGTAAATAAATACGAGAAAGACAAATTGAAAAAAAAAACATTAAAATTTGGTGATATGTATTCTCAAAAGTTGGTCCCTTATAATTTTTGACAATTCCAGATAGCGCAAATGTTTCAACACCTAGAAGTTATTAATTTTTAAATAGGAAATTATAAAACAATGTATTAATGTCGAATATCAGTCTCAAAAAACACAGAATGGATGAAGTAAAATTTTATAGTTACATACAGCTGAAGATAACTCGATAATTTAATTAGACGAAAACAATTTCAGTTTTGGGGCCGGATTAAAAGTTTACATTAGCAAAGCATGCCGAGGAATAAACCAAAAATTTCTTTGAATCCCTAGGATTAGCGCTTGAATACACATTTCGGATTAATTATTATAAAATATTTCCACATATGCCTGCGAAAGCTGAGAATCTTAATTGAAAAACCTTTTTGCGAGCCAAATTAAAAATGCTCATGGATTTAGCTTTGCCAAAGCACACAGGATGAAAATAAATAAGATTTTATGTTTTTATTTCAGTAACCAACAACCGTCAGCTTTCTATCCGTTTTACTGAAACAAACGCCTTTTTACCAACCATCATAATGCCATTAATACCTTAACTAATGCGATAACTTTGTAGTTATGTTGTACTTAAATCATAAACAAATAAGGTTTTAGAGAATGGAATTCATATCTGAGGATTATATAATTATAAACATATATTATCAGGTAAATTCTGTATAATGACCTGACAAAAGTAAATACATGAACAGTAAGATATTTAAAAACATATATATAATTCATTGAAAACTAAGTCGAATTAAGCAGGTAGTGTTTGTACCCACTTCAACTATATTTTATAGATTTTTTTTGTATATTGCATATATAATATGAAGAAACAAAAAATTACAGTCGCAAAAATTGTCAGTAAATGTTATAAGGTTACTATAACATGCGAAAGATAGCCTAGTTATATTAAATTTATTTTTTGGTTTTTATTCTAGGATCAAAAAAAGTTTTCAATGACTGAATTATTTTTGGAAAATAAATAATTGAAATATAAGCTCCAACAACAAAAAACTTTTCATTGCAGACATTCAGAAATATGGTTTTGAACATATCACTTTTTTTAAACTACATTTTCGTATAACGTACACTCTTCGTTATATTCTTTAGTTAAGAGCAAGTGGACCGGCGACCGAACGCGACTAATAGTGGTCTAGTTTTTGTTGGTCGTGTACTCTAAGTTAAATACTCATTTGTACTAATTCTACTTTTATTTAATATGTTTCGCTTACTGATAATCAGTTGATGTGTTCATTAGCAAAACCGGTCCTGATCATATTAAATAAAAGTATAATTACTATAAACAAGTATTTTTTTAATGTAATACCTTTCCACCGAGTATTGACAGTGAACACCCTAAAAGTCAGTTGTATACAATAAAATACGCGACCGCTAGCGGTGAGCGCTGGCGTTTTCCCTAGGTTCTGAAACAAACACGACCACTCGAGCGCCTAGTGTGCGGGGCATTGAAACCTATTGAAAAATTGTACGCAGCTGAACGCTCTAAAGTCTAAATGATAATACGAGCCCATTAGGCGTGAAGTGGGCCAAGTGTTATTTTAAAAGAAAATAAGTAAGATGTGTCTTAAGGCATCGCAAAAGTGAAGTAACCTCCGTTAGCACACAATGCAATAGTATTATCACCGTAAAATAAAAATATGCAATCCACCAAAACACCAAATAAAGCTTCGATTGTACTTAAAATTCCAAGATTTTTTCACCACTTTATTTGTATTAATCAAATAAAATGGTAAAAAAGTCATTGTGAACATTCATAAAAACTATTGAAAACGTGAATTTAATACGTCTGAAAAAAAGTGTTTATGAATTATGTATACATTCAATAGTTCATTTGAACTATTTTTCGACAATTATAAATACCTAAATGAGTAATAACTTTATATACTAGATGTTTGAAAAAAAGTCAAAATAAACTACTTTCATATCTATTCGAAGCATTTTTTTCTTTTTATAAGCTAAATAATTAAATACACACTTTATTTTCTACGCTTTACTCGTGTAAGCACATTAAAAATTGACGGAAAATCTTCTACACGTAGACAAGAGAATGTAAAAAAGAATGTATACACTCACTGAACAGTAATCCGTCAGTTTTCAAAAACACGCGTAGCGTAGTAAGAAAAAATAGACAGCGCAAACATCCAAACGATTACTTTGTAGAACAAATGACGTGAGATTATTTTTCACAAAAATACCTTGAATTTTTTCCGTGAACAATAGCATTTATCACATGGACCCCGGCTGGGGTAGGCACCCCTCAGCGCCCTCATATTATAAACCCTCTTGAGTAAGTAGAGGATTCAACCCTCTCAAAATACGGTGAATCCTGAGGAAGCAGTCCTTCCGAATAATACGAAAGCGAATAATTGCGGCGCTGCTGCTCACATTTTGACGTAATTTACCTGGAGCTAAGCTTTGTAAGTGGGCTTAAAATAAAAGCTCGCTACGTAAATATTTAGGTATGAAACGTATTTACTAAAAGAAAAGTTTGGTGATTAAAACTTTACTAGAGCTTTTGATGTATACTTACCATGTGAGGATATATGTTCTACGGACGTAGTGAAAGTACTACTAGATTTTTAAGTATGTGAAAAAGTATTTTTAAGTCAGCAATGAATTATCAACATTTTGTCAAAAAATGCAAAAGTTTTGTTTATACAAGATACAAATTTAGATTCGAATCCGATTTATTTACTTTACCACTTAGTGAACACTTTTGAGTGAGATACTGGCAATAGAAAAGTAATCAATAAATAAACACAACAATTTTCCTCTTTTACCATTTTAGTTATACAATATAATCATTCGTTGAATTACGCTTGAATACAAAGTGGGTATTCTTCAAACAAAATATAGGGAATGACCAAATTGGTTTACAATTTGTGAGTGTTACGTTTTGAATACGGTTCATTCAGCGTGCGTGCTGCGTAGATAGAGGATATGGAAAATTTAACTCAAATTACCCAGCCATTTCGCCATAGCTAACAGGCAAAGTTTGCAATCAAGTAAAGTAAACAGTTTCAAGGTACAGATTTCAAGTAAGTGTGACGCGTAAATAAGGACCATTCGCAGACACGTGTGACCTTAGCAGGTATTCTGCCATTTCGGGCTGAAGAAACTCGCAGGCAGACATAAATAACTTGCAGCCTTTCTCCCAGTTGGGGAAATTGCTTCACACACCATCTGACACGTTTAATGGCCAAAATAGCACCAGTAAGCATTGTCGACTCGCATTGTTTCGTCGAATGTTTGTCCACGTTAGGGTTTGATGTTTGTTTCGGAATGTTCGGAGTGGGTGACTTTGTAAACAATAAAGTTTGCCGAATTGATTTTCATTAGTTTATACAAAAAAAATATGCTTACGCAACCTTCCTAACCTAAAATGATCGCTATTGTGTACACAGTTGTTTTTAGTGTTTAAATAATAGTTTTTAATTTGTATAGAAACATACACAAATAGTGAAAGAGTTGGCAAATGAATATATAAGAATATTACAATTATTAATAATAATTCTTAATACAAATGAGTATCTGTTATTTTTTATTTTTCTCAAATGAATTGTAGGTATTTAACATGTAGTATAAGTTCAGTTTGTTCGAGAATCATATTAATTGATAATAATGAATAATATACATATGTATTTCTTATTAAATGAACAAATGAGGATTAACATCTGTCCTTGACTTTCCGTGTATCCATATTCTGTATTATAATGATTTTAACATCATATTGTAATTTAATAAATTATATTAAATTTTACGGGGAAGAAAGCGTATGAGAAAAATAATGTATAATAAACATATTAAATGGCGGAGAGAAGTATTTTATTAACTAATCTTAAAAATTTCTTCTTTACATTTGAGTTTTTCTTTCTCAGTTCATTTAATTTTGTGCGATAAAAGTTTTTATAAACCAATTGAGAATTTCAAGTTATAAATGACAAATCAAATCGTGAAAATAGCATTAATTTTGTGAGCTTTGATTGTTTTATTTTGAAAGTCAAGTCGACAATTTGTTTTGTTAAAAAATAAGTACTACAGAATTGGTCGTTCGGCAATAAAAGAAGACTGTTAACAAATATTTACTATGTAAATCGTTACTACTCAAACACATTAGATGTAAATTCCACTACGTTTGTAACGAGCAAAAATCTGTGTGAAACGTTGCATAACGCTAGGGCCGCAGAACTAATAGTCGTTTTGTGAAACCTCACGATTAGGCCTTGCGACATAAATTTAGGCCTGCGATATCCGCCGCCCGCGCCGGAAGGAGGGTGGCGAGAGTGAAAAATATATTTGCGTAGGCCTCCAGCGGGTGGGGTGAGCATGGAAACACACCAGCTCACATGTGCACCTTTTTTGTGCGCGTATCCGTCAGCCATTTAACAGGACGTGTGATAGGGGTGGGGAGGAGAAGGGAGATTTGTAAATATTAAAAAATTTACATGCATGAAAATCAGTGGCGGGTCGTTAAATGAGCGTAAAAATCTGCAATTTTGTTGTATCAGAAGAAGAATATTTTCAGAATGGATTTCAATGAAGATCTCCAAACGAAGATTTTTCATATTTGATTTAACAGTTATGTTACTTGTATATAATAATTATGCAGATAACGTTCTTTCTTGTCTTATCCATAAAATGTTCAATAATATCCAATACGGTATTACATAATAAAATATGCTATTCCATGCAAAACGTATTAATAGCGGAGAAAATCAAATGGGGTACAACTATTTATTCAGAAAACTTGGAAACGCAATAAAGGATTTTTTAAATGTTGATTGATCTTCTAAATTCAATTTAAGCAACACTTTTTTTAGAATAACAATTGTGCAAAAATAATAAAAACGACTAGCATACTAAAACAAAATAACATTTTGCGACTATTTTAAATTATTGCTCAATATTTATATCTGAAGTTTGTTTCATATCAGATCGCTTGAAGTTGAAATTAATTGTGTGACTTATTTTCGTTGAAAGTTTTTACTTAGTGAAACCAACTCGGTCAGTGAGATAAAAGACTTGCATGATATAATAACTGCATTCATATAGAAATCCATGATCAGTTGTACCATTCCAAAACCTCAAATCATGTCTTAAATGTATCGAAAGTATTTGAGAAAATACTAGAGGCAATTACACGTCTTGTCTCATAAAGTCAGCCAACACTGAGTCATAAATTCGAATACTGTTTGCCGAGAAGTTGCGTTTTTCTTATATATATTTCCTGGAGAGACATAAATTATTTGCAGCAGATTTGTTGAGCAATTGGTGGTTGTTAATCCGTCTGCAACACTGTGTAATATCTAAGCGAATCAGGATTATTCACTTGAAATCTATCATATGGAAAGATTAAAAACATGCCGTGCGTATTTTTTGTCAAACACAACAGAAACCAAAGTTACCTGTTTTTATTCAAAACAAACAACAACTGCTTGGGACTTGATCTCCATGAGTGAACAATTGAATATTGCTTAACGATCAGTTGATAGTGCACCTAATAAGCAAAACCTGATTTTTATACATAATAAAATATGTGGAATTATTACAAAAAAGCTTTATTTTTAAATATTTGACAGCGGTCTTAAGTCGAGTGGTCGCCAAACAGTTTAATCAATCGGTTTATAGAATTTTGTTCGAATACTTTGTTTCATTCCCTCAGAATATCGAATTTTTACTCATCGAGCCATTACTCATTAGTCAAATACTAATATTGTTTTAGTCCTAATCTTGTTATATCTCTTATCTCTCCAACTTAAGTTTAAGCGACTGAAAAACAAAAAATTCCAGTGACAACTCTTCTATTGAGGTGCCTCCATTAGTAGCTGATATGCTCTACGTCAGAAAATGACACGGTTAAAAAATATATGAATATGTTTTATAGTTATAAAGTAATAAATTGATTTTATGTTTTCATTAGGTAGTCTTAAACGCAAATTAGTTTAAATTAAATTACCTCAGTTTCTTGTAATGGTTTTAGTAATGGTGATGGATTGATAAAATAATAATAATCAATAAAAAAATGTAGATTTAAAATTCTTTTCATTTTGTTGAGCTTATTAGAATGAAGTTCTACGAAGCTAATGCCAATTCAATTAATCTAAATATTGATTTCATTTAAGAAGCAACGGAATTAAATAATCATTCCGTTCGGCACTGCCTTTTGGCATTTAACGTTATTAGATAATACCGGGTCGTTTGAGGCGACCGGGATGGACAGAATTAATCACGGCAAATGACACAAAGTGACGTCACACGATAGACGTGTCCTCCGTTCATTCCATGTCCCATTCAATATTTCAAAGAGATTATATTTGCGATAGAACATACTGACAAGAGTACGCATAAATTGTATTTTATGGCGATTGAATGGCGGAGTTATGTGAATTATATTCAATACTAATAAAGATAAAAAATCATCACAACAGTAGACGGGTAAAAACGACGGAAATTTATTCATCATCACCATTTTAAATTCTGCACAAATTTATCGATGTTTTATGCGCTGCTTATGCCAAAAGCATTATTAAAAAACATGATTATTTAAGATGAAATTTGATGGATTATGTAAGTAATTTATCTCTGTGCAATAAAGATTTTAAGTTTTTTAATATACTATAATAATAAAACAACTGGAATACAACAAACAATTGATTGTAAACAAGTAGATTTGAGATACATTTTCAGTCAGTAGTGAACAGATAAATTTGTGTATTTAATAATACTAGCTGTAAGCCCGTTGCCCAGCAACGTGAGATTTTTGTTGCATAGTATTAATTTTAATTTTATTTTATGTTATTTTATTTTATGGTATTTTATTTTATTTTATTTTATTTTATTTTATAATGTTCAAGTTTGCTAACAACCATTTTTCGTAGAAGCAGAAATTTCGTAAATTATTTAATATTTGGAATAATGTTCAAGTTTGCTTACAACCATTTTTCGTAGGAGTAGAAATTTTGTAAAATATTTAATATTTGAAATAATGTTTAAGTTTGCTAACAACCATTTTTCGTAGTAGCCGAAATTTCGTAAATTATTTAATATTTAGAATAATGTTCATGTTTGCTAACAACCATTTTCGTAGGAGTAGAAATTTCGTAAAATATTTAATATTTGAAATAATGTTTAAGTTTGCTAACAACCATTTTTCGTAGTAGCCGACATATCGTAAATTATTGAATTTTTGGAATAAAGTTTAAGTTTGCTAACAACCATTTTTCGTAATAGCCGAAATATCGTAAATTATTGAATTTTCGGAATAAAGTTCAAGTTCGCTAACAACCATTTTTCGTAGGAGCAGAAATTTAGTAAATTATTTAATATTTGGAATAATGTTCAAGTTTGCTAACAACCATTTTTCGTAGTAGCCGAAATTTCGTGAATTATTGAATTTTTGGAATAAAGTTTAAGTTTGCTAACAACCATTTTTCGTAGAAGCAGAAATTTCGTAAATTATTTAATATTTGGAATAATGTTCAAGTTTGCTTACAACCATTTTTCGTAGGAGTAGAAATTTTGTAAATTATTTAAGTTTTGGAATTATGTTTAAGTTTGCTTACAACCATTTTTCGTAGAAGCAGAAATTTCGTAAATTATTTAATATTTGAAATAATGTTTGAGTTTGCTAACAACCATTTTTCGTAGGAGTAGAAATTTCGTAAAATATTTAATATTTGAAATAATGTTTAAGTTTGCTAACAACCATTTTTCGTAGTAGCCGACATATCGTAAATTATTGAATTTTTGGAATAAAGTTTAAGTTTGCTAACAACCATTTTTCGTAATAGCCGAAATATCGTAAATTATTGAATTTTCGGAATAAAGTTCAAGTTTGCTAACAACCATTTTTCGTAGGAGCAGAAATTTAGTAAATTATTTAATATTTGGAATAATGTTCAAGTTTGCTAACAACCATTTTTCGTAGTAGCCGAAATTTCGTGAATTATTGAATTTTTGGAATAAAGTTTAAGTTTGCTAACAACCATTTTTCGTAGTAGCCGAAATATCGTAAATTATTAAATTTTTGGAATAAAGTTTAAGTTTGCTAACAACCATTTGTCATAGTAGCCGAAATATCGTAAATTATTATATTTTGGAATAACTTTTAAGTTTGCTAACAACCATTTTTCGTAGTAGCCGAAATTTCGTAAATTATTTAATTTTTGGAATAATGTTCAAGTTTGCTAACAACCATTTTTCGTAGGAGCCGAAATTTCGTAAATTATTTAATATTTGGAATAATGTTCAAGTTTGCTATCAATCATTTTTCGTAGTAGCAGAAATTTCGTAAATTATTTAAGTTTTGGAATTATGTTTAAGTTTGCTTACAACCATTTTTCGTAGAAGCAGAAATTTCGTAAATTATTTAATATTTGAAATAATGTTTGAGTTTGCTAACAACCATTTTTCGTAGTAGCAGAAATTTCGTAAATTATTTAATATTTGGAATAATGTTCAAGTTTGCTAACAACCATTTTTCGTAGTAGCCGAAATTTCGTAAATTATTTAATTTTTGGGATAATGTTCAAGTTTGCTAACAACCATTTTTCGTAGGAGCAGAAATTTCGTAAATTATTTAATATTTAGAATAATGTTCAAGTTTGCTAACAACCATTTTTCGTAGGAGCAGAAATTGCGTAAATTATTCAATATTTGGAATAATGTTCAAGTTTGCTAACAACCATTTTTCGTAGTAGCCGAAATTTCGTAAATTATTTAATATTTGGAATAATGTCTAAGTTTGCTAACAACCATTTTTCGTAGTAGCCGAATTTTCGTAAATTATTTAATATTTGAAATAATGTTTGAGTTTGCTAACAACCATTTTTCGTAGGAGCAGAAATTTCGTGAATTATTTAATATTTGAAATAATGTTTGAGTTTGCTAACAACTATTTTTCGTAGTAGCAGAAATTTCGTAAATTATTTAATATTTGGAATAATGTTTCAGTTTGCTAACAACCATTTTTCGTAGTAGCCGAAATTTCGTAAATTATTATATTTTGGAATAACTTTTAAGTTTGCTAACAACCATTTTTCGTAGTAGCAGAAATTTCGTAAATTATTTAATATTTGGAATAACGTTTAAGTTTGCTAACAACCATTTTTCGTAGTAGCCGAAATTTCGTAAATTATTTAATTTTTGGAATAATGTTCAAGTTTGCTAACAACCATTTTTCGTAGGAGCAGAAATTTCGTAAATTATTTAATATTTAGAATAATGTTCAAGTTTGCTAACAACCATTTTTCGTAGGAGCAGAAATTGCGTAAATTATTCAATATTTGGAATAATGTTCAAGTTTGCTAACAACCATTTTTCGTAGTAGCCGAAATTTCGTAAATTATTTAATATTTGGAATAATGTTTAAGTTTGCTAACAACCATTTTTCGTAGTAGCCGAAATTTCGTAAATTATTTAATATTTGAAATAATGTTTGAGTTTGCTAACAACCATTTTTCGTAGGAGCAGAAATTTCGTGAATTATTTAATATTTGAAATAATGTTTGAATTTGCTAACAACCATTTTTCGTAGTAGCAGAAATTTCGTAAATTATTTAATATTTGGAATAATGTTTGAGTTTGCTAACAACCATTTTTCGTAGTAGCCGAAATTTCGTAAATTATTTAATATTTGAAATAATGTTTGAGTTTGCTAACAACCATTTTTCGTAGGAGCAGAAATTTCGTGAATTATTTAATATTTGAAATAATGTTTGAGTTTGCTAACAACCATTTTTCGTAGTAGCAGAAATTTCGTAAATTATTTAATATTTGGAATAACGTTTAAGTTTGCTAACAACCATTTTTCGTAGTAGCCGAAATTTCGTAAATTATTTAATATTTGGAATAATGTTTAAGTTTGCTAACAACCATTTTTCGTAGTAGCCGAAATTTCGTAAATTATTTAATTTTTGGAATAATGTTCAAGTTTGCTAACAACCATTTTTCGTAGGAGCCGAAATTTCGTAAATTATTTAATATTTGGAATAATGTTTGAGTTTGCTAACAACCATTTTTCGTAGTAGCAGAAATTTCGTAAATTATTTAAGTTTTGGAATTATGTTCAAGTTTGCTTACAACCATTTTTCGTAGAAGCAGAAATTTCGTAAATTATTTAATATTTGAAATAATGTTCGAGTTTGCTAACAACCATTTTTCGTAGTAGCAGAAATTTCGTAAATTATTTAATATTTGGAATAATGTTCAAGTTTGCTAACAACCATTTTTCGTAGTAGCCGAAATTTCGTAAATTATTTAATTTTTGGAATAATGTTCAAGTTTGCTAACAACCATTTTTCGTAGGAGCAGAAATTTCGTAAATTATTTAATATTTAGAATAATGTTCAAGTTTGCTAACAACCATTTTTCGTAGGAGCAGAAATTGCGTAAATTATTCAATATTTGGAATAATGTTCAAGTTTGCTAACAACCATTTTTCGTAGTAGCCGAAATTTCGTAAATTATTTAATATTTGAAATAATGTTTGAGTTTGCTAACAACCATTTTTCGTAGGAGCAGAAATTTCGTGAATTATTTAATATTTGAAATAATGTTTGAGTTTGCTAACAACCATTTTTCGCAGTAGCAGAAATTTCGTAAATTATTTAATATTTGGAATAATGTTTCAGTTTGCTAACAACCATTTTTCGTAGTAGCCGAAATTTCGTAAATTATTATATTTTGGAATAACTTTTAAGTTTGCTAACAACCATTTTTCGTAGTAGCAGAAATTTCGTAAATTATTTAATATTTGGAATAACGTTTAAGTTTACTAACAACCATTTTTCGTAGTAGCAGAAATAGACGTTGTAAATTTTTTAATTGTGATTATTTTATCGAATATTAATATATAGGTATTTATTTTTTGAAAAACTTATCACGCTTATCAATCGGATTTTATTATTTTCATACGATCAAGATGTACTGTGTTTAAAAAAAAAATGTTATAAACCAAAAAAAAAAACGCTCGGGGTCAGACTCGAACCACTGACCATCAGCTTACCAATCTAGCGCTTTACCTTTCGGGTACGTTGGAATTAATGAATGTGCAAAAATTAGGATATATATGCTGTGTTTCAGATAAAAAACAAAAGTTTCAAAATTCGAACGTAATACAATATATATAATGTAATTTTATCGTAACTGGCAGTTGTTTGTTTACCCGAGTGGTAAAGCTCTCAACTCATAATTCAAGGACCGTGTTTCGAATCCAGACCAAGGTGCTTTTTTGTATGAGAATTCAATTTTTCAGCGATTTGATATGTTCCATCAAATAATCTATATATTAATAGCCGATAATGTCCGTCTGAGTGTAAGGACGTCCTCGACCTTCCAGTCTCCACTTTTTTAAATAAAATAAAATCTATAATAATCACTTTTTACTTTTCACTTTTCACAAATGTGTGCGTACTGATGTCATCGGGTCTTTTTCTTCTTTTACGAAATTTATTTGTTAGCGTATTTGAAAATTATTTGAATAAAATATATATACTACGAAAAATGATTGTTAGCAAACGTGAACATTATTCCAAAAATTCAATAATTTGCAATTTAAAAACTGCAGGGCTGTCGATATATGCGCCGAGGTCGATTTATGGTACTATGAAAAATGATTGTTAGCAAACTTGAACATTATTCCAAAGATTTAATAATTTACGAAATTTCTGCTACTACGAAAAATGGTTGTTAGCAAACTTCAACATTATTCCAAAAATTAAATAATTTACGAAATTTCTGCTACTACGAAAAATGGTTGTTAGCAAACTTGAACATTATTCCAAATATTAAATAATTTACAATTAAAAAACTGCAGGGCTGTCAATATATGCGCAAAATTAAATAATTTACGAAATTTCTGCTCCTACGAAAAATGGTTGTTGGCAAACTTGGACATTATTCCAAATATTAAATAATTTACGAAATTTCTGCTCCAACGAAAAATGGTTGTTAGCAAACTTGAACATTATTCCAAATATTAAATAATTTACAATTAAAAAACTGCAGGGCTGTCAATATATGCGCAAAATTAAATAATTTACGAAATTTCTGCTCCTACGAAAAATGGTTGTTAGCAAACTTGGACATTATTCCAAATATTAAATAATTTACGAAATTTCTGCTCCAACGAAAAATGGTTGTTAGCAAACTTGAACATTATTCCAAAAATTCAATAATTTACGAAATTTCTGCTACTACGAAAAATGGTTGTTAGCAAACTTCAACATTATTCCAAAAATTCAATAATTTACGAAATTTCTGCTACTACGAAAAATGGTTGTTAGCAAACTTGGACATTATTCCGAAAATTCAATAATTTACGAAATTTCTGCTACTACGAAAAATGGTTGTTAAACTTTATTCCAAAAATTGAATATTTTACGAAATTTATGCTACTACGAAAAATGGTTGTTAGCAAACTTAAACATTATTCCAAATATTGAATAATTTACGAAATTTATGCTACTACGAAAAATGGTTGTTAGCAAACTTAAACATTATTCTAAAAATTAAATATTTTACGAAATTTCTGCTACTACGAAAAATGGTTGTTACCAAACTTAAACTTTATTCCAAAAATTCAATAATTTACGAAATTTCTGCTCCTACGAAAAATGGTTGTTAGCAAACTTAAACTTTATTCCAAAAATTCAATAATTTACGAAATTTCGGCTACTACGAAAAATGGTTGTTAGCAAACTTAAACTTTATACCAAAAATTGAATATTTTACGAAATTTATGCTACTACGAAAAATGGTTGTTAGCAAACTTAAAAATTATTCCAAAAATTAAATATTTTACGAAATTTCTGCTCCTACGAAAAATGGTTGTTAGCAAACTTGAACATTATTCCAAAAATTCAATAATTTACGAAATTTCTGCTACTACGAAAAATGGTTGTTAGCAAACTTAAACTTTATTCCAAAAATTGAATATTTTACGAAATTTAAGCTACTACGAAAAATGGTTGTTAGCAAACTTGAACATTATTCCAAATATTAAATAATTTACGAAATTTCTGCTCCTACGAAAAATGGTTGTTAGCAAACTTGAACATTATTCCAAAAATTCAATAATTTACGAAATTTCTGCTACTACGAAAAATGGTTGTTAGCAAACTTAAACTTTATTCCAAAAATTCAATAATTTACGAAATTTCGGCTACTACGAAAAATGGTTGTTAGCAAACTTAAACTTTATTCCAAAAATTGAATATTTTACGAAATTTATGCTACTACGAAAAATGGTTGTTAGCAAACTTAAAAATTATTCCAAAAATTAAATATTTTACGAAATTTATGCTACTACGAAAAATGGTTGTTAGCAAACTTGAACATTATTCCAAAAATTAAATATTTTACGAAATTTATGCTACTACGAAAAATGGTTGTTAGCAAACTTGAACATTATTCCAAAAATTCAATAATTTACGAAATTTCAGCTACTACGAAAAATGGTTGTTAGCAAACTTAAACTTTATTCCAAAAATTGAATATTTTACGAAATTTTTGCTACTACGAAAAATGGTTGTTAGCAAACTTGAACATTATTCCAAATATTAAATAATTTACGAAATTTCTGCTCCTACGAAAAATGGTGGTTAGCAAACTTGAACATTATTCCAAAAATTCAATAATTTACGAAATTTCTGCTACTACGAAAAATGGTTGTTAGCAAACTTAAACTTTATTCCAAAAATTCAATAATTTACGAAATTTCGGCTACTACGAAAAATGGTTGTTAGCAAACTTAAACTTTATTCCAAAAATTCAATATTTTACGAAATTTATGCTACTACGAAAAATGGTTGTTAGCAAACATAAAAATTATTCCAAAAATTAAATATTTTACGAAATTTCTGCTACTACGAAAAATGGTTGTTAGCAAACTTTTTTTTTATTCCAAAAATTCAATAATTCACGAAATTTCTGCTCCTACGAAAAATGGTTGTTAGCAAACTTGAACATTATTCCAAAAATTAAATATTTTACGAAATTTATGCTACTACGAAAAATGGTTGTTAGCAAACTTGAACATTATTCCAAATATTACATAATTTACGAAATTTCTGCTCCTACGAAAAATGGTTAGCAAACTTGAACATTATTCCAAAAAATCAATAATTTACGAAATTTCTGCTACTACGAAAAATAGTTGTCAGCAAACTTGAACATTATTCTAAAAATTAAGTAATTTCCGAAGTTTCTGCTACTACGAAAAATTGTTGTTAGCAAACTTAAATATTATTCCAAATATTAAATAATTTACGAAATTTCTGCTAACTATAAAAATAAAATAAATTAAAATAAAATAAAATAAAATAAAATAAAATAAAATAAAATAACAAAATAAAATAAAATAAAATAACATGGAATAAAATAAAATAAAATAACATAAAATAAAATAAAATTAAATTAAATACCATAAAATAAAATAACATAAAATTAAATTAAATTAAATACTATGCAACAAAAATCTCACGTTGCTGGGCAACGGGCTTACAGCTAGTAGTATATAATGACGTCATCGAAAAGGTTGGAATAAAAAATGGCGACATAGAGGCTGGTGAAGGGGGAGGGGGAGGAGGAGAGGAAATCGAGGAAAATCATAAGTAACAGTGTATATTGGAAAAATATGTCTTAAGTATGAATAAAAAGTGACAGCGCGGCTTGGCAGGAGGAGGAGGGGGAGGGGAAATCGAGGACATCTTACACTCAGACAAACATACGGACATTATCGGCTATTAATATATAGATTCGTTGAATTTTTTTATGGCATCTGTTAAATTAGTATTTTTTTAAAAAAAAAGCTAAGCGTTTGGATAAAATCTATGGTGATTAGTTTACGTGAATATACAAAATAACTCTTAATGAAAAATGAGAGAAAGAAACTATTCAAGAGTACTTGTACTCTTCATTAATCGATCAACACATCAGTACTAATATATATTATACTTATAGCAGAACGAATTATATAACAATGCGTGTAGTAACGGCAGGGGTGATTTTAATGAGCTTGTTTGCGGCAATGGTCTGGCAAATTACGACTGTAAATCGTGTACAGAGGACTTCGGGCATCGGAATTACGTTTTTAAAAAAATCGGAAAGTTTTAAATTGGAGTAGGATGTTTTTTAAACGATTCCACAGTTCTGAATTATACACCTGGGTAATCTTAACTCTACGCTACACAGGTAAACTTTTAAAATATACACGCCACTTTTTTATAAATCAGTCTTGGTTTGATACGAAAAACTTTTACGATAGAAACACGGCTTTATCGTAGCATAATTTGAAATTTTAACATGTGAATAGAAAATTGTGTTTTAAATATGTAAGTCAGTAGGTAAATATAGCGATACGTTTAGTTTCACGCTACAATATATATTTGACAATTATTTCGGCATTACACAATCGTCAAAACAACCGAGATACCGCAATAAATATCACATATATCTTGTAGTCATTCATGTCTTCAAATTTAAATTCATAAAAGTCAGGTTCGTGGTGAAGTTATCAAAGCGGTTGACAACAGTTCGTGGTATCGAATCCTCTTACAAACAGTTTTTATAAATTCCTTTTTCATTCAATTTCTGTTGGAAAACATGGATGTCTATCATGTCTGGAATCCTCTTCCACCTATTAACGATCTTAAAAACGGGGTATAGCAAGAGTGATTAGCAAACCAACTGTCTTGTCCTAGCCCAACCTATTTACCCTCTAATCTCGTACAAAATAGAGATTGAGTAACTGAATAAAAAGCAGCTCTCGAAGAAAAACTTCTGTTGACATAAGTTCCATTAGAAATCTATGTGGTTCGCATTGGGACAATACATACATGGTTTAAATATATATATCTTGTGGAACTTAATACTTTGTTATGTTGTTTATGTTAAAGAAGAGTAATACCAACTTTAATTTGATTAATTCATGGTTTTAGTTTAACACACACAGGCATGGATGAGAAGACACAAGTTTATCAATACGTTTTAAACCTTTATTTTTATGGGTATAGGTAAATTTCATGTTCATATAAATTACATTTGATAACTGATTTACTCCATTGGTTGTAAAATAAAATGTGACGTGTTTTGCTTCTTTGCGATTCGTCATCTGAAAAACTATCATAAGATTATTTACGCGAAGAGGCGAAACACGTAGCACATATTTGTACACTAAGTGTGAAATAACGAAGTCATCAAATCTTATTTAATATTAAAAATGAACTTTCTCAAACTTACCGCCGAATTAATAAAAAATACTGAAGTAAATGTTTTAAATTCTTATCAAGATTCATAGTTGAAGACTGTTGGGTATTTTTTGTTTCACAATTTAATAAACAAAAATGGTTTTTTCTTATACAGTCAATATTCCAAACAAAAAATGCTTTCTAGTGTGTGTTTAAATAATGCTTTGCTAGACGAATCATATCAACCGCAAGTTGGACTGACGTTTCCAGACGCGTCTACTTGCGATTTCCTTTTACAGTAGAAAAAAAATGCTGAATCATTCATACGAACGTTTTCAGAAAAAGGTCGAATTTTCTCATGCGGAAAGATCCTTCCGGAGCGGGCGCCAGAAAGACTGCGAAAGTGAGAAAACTCTCTGAAAGCTATTGAGACCCAGCACCTCTATTAAAAACTCACTTTGAGACCATTTTTTCAATATTCTTTTTCAATTTTAATTATGGTAAGTAAATCATTTGAACGCTTTTTCAAACGTTTTTAAACACGTATGAAGATATTTTTGCATTTTCACAGAGGAGAATATAAATATACCTTTAACAATTTTGTGTTTAAATTATGTATGAAACAGCTTTATAATTTATTTCAACGTAAATAAATAATGAAAACAGCAATCATTTGTTATTTACTAAATATTTGTTTATTTTTGAGAAAAGGGAATCTTTTCTCGACCAAGAATGATATACGTTATACACAACAGATGTGCCAATAATTTACCGGTAATGTGGCCTTATGAGTGAAAAACTTTTCTTTTCTTGAGTAAGACTAATCATTTGGATTCCACCAATGTTTATTGAAAAATTAAGCAGGAAAGATTCATGGCGACAAATACTTTGCCAATAAACACAACAAATATGTTAATAATTACCGTTAATATAGCCATACGGTCATTGTTATTGGATTTTATTTCCCAATGTCGTACGGTTAAGCATTCGAACCTCACTCATCTCATAACGGGACGGGACTAGATGATAGAGATCAGTTATCTTATTACAGATTAAAATAACAAAGTATTTTAGCTCTACAGTTTTTAATATTTTTATTTGTTGATAGCTATTTCGGCTTGCGCCATCGTCAGAACTATGTTTAAACTAATGTTTTGCTCAGCTATATATACTGGCTCTGAAGAGATACACAATGCATCAAGTTATTCGCTCTAACATCCTAATTATAATTACAATATTACACTTATCAAAGAACGATTAACAATCTGGGTTATCTAATAGCTATCAACAAATAAAAATATTAAAAACTGTAGAGCTAAAATACTTTGTTATTTTAATCTGTTATAAATGGAGTTCTACCAAGTAAATGCCAAATCAATTAATAAGTTATCTTATTATTCGTAGCCTTATCTTTCTAGCATAACACTTACTGGAGAGAAACGTTGAAAAAATTAGATATCCATTAAGTGTTACATTAAAAGCTACTAATTAAAAACTAAAGTGTGTATACAATAATTTGAGGGAATATATAATTTTATAATAATTAATATCGGCGGGTATGTGACGTAGTGGTTAACGCCGTTGGCTTCCGTGACGGATTACACGGGCTCGACTACCACTATGCATAGATTTTAAACAAATGAATTTATCGATTTCTGTTCGAAAACATGGGTTATTGTGAATTCCCATCCAACCATTCCAATCCTAAAATCAAAATCTGACTTAGCTCTCAGCTATGGGAAATTAACAAAGCAAGTAAAATAAAAGCTTTTAGTAACGGAACGTAATGAGAGTGGTTAGTCAATCACTTGGTCTGTCCTAACCCTATTCTTACTTATTCGAAAAAGAGAAGGTGAGCAACTGAATAATAAGCAGTTTTTTTACGAAAATTTATGTTTCGATATGATGATAGATAAGGATGTTATATACTCCACACTGGGAGCGGAATTGAATAATTTATACACCGTATCAATTATTTTTAAATCAGAAATCAGTTCATGTGTTCCGAAAATAGTTCCAATACTAGATAGAGTATGAATAAAAACAGCAAAAAAGAACAATCAATTGCAAAAAACACTTTCAAAATTCACAGGTAATAAAAAGGCAAACCAATAAATCATACAAGGAAACTTTTGATTAAATAAATTTTTCACCGATATATCCAACCAAGTGCCATTTTGGTTACTACTTGAAAAAAAACTCAACTACTTTTACGGCATACTATAAAACGGTTCCCAAGGGAGATATTTTAACGATTAAAAGTTTACTACTATTGTATGACAGTTCCGTTCTGGTTTATTACCTGGAAAAATATACAATGGTTAGTATTAATGTCACTAAAATAATGATGACGTTTATGGACTGCTATTATTCGACTGTGGGAGGGCAAAAGGAGTTAGTTAACAGTAAGGACGCACAAAAAAAGCGTTTTATGGTAATTTTATGCCAACGTCAAATTATGAAATATACACAACCTTAAAGTGGACGGAGACCGATAAACTGGTGTTTATTTGGCTCAATCTAATGCTAATTTAATAAATTGTTTACTAAATTAGAGTTTATAGAATCTATTTTTCTCGTCCATTTTCCTGGCCACAGTTTTCACAGGCACTTCTTTTTTCAAACTTAAAAGCTGAATTTAGATACTAATTCAGCATTTGCAGTTTATAACCTTTTGACAGAACCTGTATCGAGTTGTATAAATTGTAATTATAGAAAAAAAAACTGTATTATACGTCGTATTGCCTTCCCAACATTATGACCGTCGCAAGTTTAAGAAATAACATTTTGTCATCGTTGTTACAACGTGGTCGGTGGTTACTTTTCGGATCGGAAATCGGGTGGCTGAGCACCAAATTTACAGCTATAGTCATAAATCGATTCCAAAACCTAAAACCCTGCAGTATTTTCAACGATCGTTAAAACGGCTGAGTATTTAAACGATTAAGAGAAATCCAGGGCTACCAAATCAGATAAGAATAATATTTGAGTCGATTTTTTTCAACTTTGCTAAAACGAGATAGGGGTAAACATTTAATCGTGCTGCTACACATTGAAACCTTTTACGTGTATGGTAACTTAAAATTAGAAAATTTAAATCAGAGTGGTTTAACGAGACAAAACCTTGGAGTATTTCAAGCTTTTTATCGTTTTGGACCATATTTAGGAAGTTCGCTGTCAATTATTAATACAATGTGTCTATTTAATAAACCCTCTCCAATAGTTGAGCTAATTTTCAACTAGTATTTTGAAAAAAAATGTAGGCTCTATTACACTCGTTACTAGTTTATAGAGAATAAAATAGACGCAAAAGTCTAGAATATATAACTTATATTGTTTCGCAAAAAAAATATAGAATGATTAGTAAATTATCCTTGAACCTAGGATACTGACTAATACACATAGGACCCGCGAAAAGCGCCACACAGATGGCAGCACTGACTCAGATAAAACGTGCGCGGGAAAAGTTCCCGCTCGTTTTCCCCAGCGGCCATATTTTATCGTTTCCCGCCACTTTTATGAGAACATTACTCGCCGGCGGCAGATTATGGGCGGGACTGGGAAATATGGGCTGGACGCTGCGAAAAGCAATCGCCAGTACGCCTATAAACGATTGTTATTAAAAATGCGCATAATGTTCATTTTTTCGTTGCTTTTTTGTATACGTTTTTTTAACAGCGTTGTTAAATGTACATAGTTACTTTTTCAACCAAAATCGAAATAGTATTTAAGCCAATTTTATTTAGATGGTGATTGATAAAAATTTATATTCGAAACACGTATCAGTAGTTCCGACCTTCCATATGATGGCTATTAAGAATAAATTCACCTTTCTGCATTAACTTATAAAATTCAATTTTTATATGGTCCCGGCCTGGGCAAACTACAGCCTGCGGACCACACGCGCTCGTTCTTGTACGGTCCATTCGACTGACGTTAGGAAAAATATTATTTTTTATGTTGTAACTCTTTTTTCAAAATAAAGGTTTATTCAAACACTTAAATATACAAATACTTCTTAGATCTCAATTTTAAATTTGAAAATATCATTTGAGATTGACTTTACCAGGAAAGGAGAAGAGCCAAGTTTCTAAAAAGACAACAGCGACAAATACTTAAAGTACAATAAGTAAAGTAAATAAAAAGTATTTGTCTATGTGAAAACTTTTAATTTATTCTGAACGTATTATGTTTTTTTTAGTTCAAAGTTTACAAAGCTTCGGGCAAATATTTTTTATATACTATGTATGTATTTATAATATTATGCAATATTTATAATATTATGCAATATTTATAATACAATTTATATTATACATTTATTTCCTTGTTTATTTTAATAAAATATACATACTACAGCTAATAAATATATTACAGTTAATGCTTATGCGCTATTTATTTTGAAGTAAAAGATCATAAACTCGATGAGAATCTTAAGTCATTATCCGAAGAGAATTTACATCAAAAACACCCACGTCTTAAATCTCAAATCTAAATTTGACCTAAGCCGTTAATCGAACCGATCGGTAGACCAACTAGACATCGGATGACAATTACAACTTATATTATTATTGACGAAATAGTAAATATTTATGATGATTTTTCTAAAGGGATTCAATAAAATAAAAGTTCGAAAAATTCGATCGTATTATAGGGTTTTTTTATTATAAGATTTTTATAAAAAATTAGCAAAGAATTTTATTTGCATTCCCTTATGTTTATTGCAAAAATCATTATAAAATTTACGTTTTAAGCTAGTTATAAAATGAAATATTATTACTGTTAGATTAAGTCCAAATCGGAAACTTTATTGAAAAGCCTGCGCAGATTTTTTGTCTAGATAAGAAAGTCGAGATGTTAAGAGCCCAACAACCGGAAGTGAAGATTGGAACGCAATTAAAACAAAGGCGAGGGTAAAAGAGTGGAGACAAGCAGATGTGTTTGTTATTTGGAGTGGATAATGTTGTTGTAACAAAAATAAATCCTCGGCCAAGTAGAAAAGTTTTCATAAGGAGAAACATTTCCTAAGATCTTTCAACGGCATTGGGCAACATCATAACTCTTGAAAATGGCTTTGGATAAAGTTTTATCCCAAATACCAAGAGAATTATTTGTCAATGTGTACCCGAATAAGAACATGTGAAGCATACTCAAAATTCTATGAAAAAGGTCATTTAAATTGCTTACATATATATATATAAGAAACCAAGAAATCAAAATTAGTTGAATCACATAATGTAAACATATTTATAAATCATTTTAAGCTCATTTCCAACTTTAATTCAAAATCAGATTTAAAAAAGTCATGCTGAATATTTTAGAATAATAAAATAAAATAAATAAAAACGTTTTTGCATTAAAGATAACACAAAGTTTTAGTTTTTATGAACCCTCCAAGGACGAGCATCACCAAATGATCACAGTAAACACCGTTGTCTATTGATCCCACTATTCATCCTTTTTCTACCTGAATATCGTTGCTTTTGCTCGTATTTGGTTAAGAAGGGTACAGACTACAGTTAATCATCAGCCGTGGGGACAGAAACGGCCTCCAAAAGCACATGTGATTTTTTTCAATTTCCGTTTTTTTTAATTTACTTTTTGAAAATGTTAAGTTATTTTTTTATAAAAACATCAAATTATTTACAGTTACTTTGCTAATATATTTGTATTGAAATTATGTTGATCTGAAGAGGTCAAATTGTAAATATTTAAAAAAAAATCACATTTAGCTATATTTCAACCCCGAATGTTTACGAGCCCATACGGTCACTTTTGTCATTACAACTGTCCGTACTCAATATTACACGGTAATAAAAGGATGAACATGACCATATAGTCATGCGGGGTTTCTATACAACGACTTTGCGTTTTTTTTTTTTTTTTAATTTTGGATAGGAATAAAAGTTATCCGTGACTTCAATATGGCTTAGAAAATATTTTTTTTATCGGAAAAAAGCTCTCGTCTCTGAAGGGTTAATTAATGACATCTTGTAATAAGGAAAGTGTCAAATATTTTTTACATGTTTTTCGAAACATCGAAAATAGGGTCGAAGAGCGACATGGTAAAAAAAATGCATTTAATTTATAAAAGTATCATTGTAGATCACAATAAATATTAGCTAGATATTATTGATATTCAGTGAATAGTTGAAATAAGAAGAATTTTTCAATGTGATTACACCGCATAGGAACTCGAAGGTGAAAAATGTATTTATTTTAAAAGTCTCAACGATCATTCGGATATTCATTTCAGTATTATTCTATTGAAAATTCACTTTATTCAGTGTATACGCCAGCGGCATAATAAAACAACCCTCTATTATATTTATCAATATATTAATTTATCTCAACTTAAACATAATATTTTGGTAACAACATAATACTAAAAATATCAAAAAAGACTTAACGGCGCTTACATTAAGTATTGTCCCGTGATTGTAACCCCTAATCCAGTAACCACTATTGTAATTCACGTCTGTCAATCAAACTAAAACGATTCACGGTTCTGTGAATTTCTTTGGAAAGCCGATTGACTGGTTTCCGTCTAGAAGAAACTGAATTATGAAAATGCGTAACAAGGTCGACGTATGTCTGACATAAATAATGGCCACGAATGCTGCCATTAAAAATATTTTCCAAGGATAATCGAGTTTTCGCGTGCCATTGAAGACACTAATAATACGTATTTACATTGAAAAATCATTTAAATTTGACAACCTAATGGAAGAAAATTGTGGAATATGCGAAATATTCATCTGAAAGCACATTTCGTGGTGTTGAAAAAATTTATCTTATTTTAGAAATTTATTATTTATATTACTTTTGTGTCTTGATTTATTAGCACTCATACGCACATATAAACACATACACACACTTTTTTTAATGCATGCGAAGTGGTCGCAAGTGTGTATTAACTTTATTGAGCGATTGCTTGAACATATTGTGACACATAAATATCGCGCACAAAAGTATAATACATGTGTAGGTAACTTAATATAAAAAATACTTTTATTGTTGAGGTTTAATTTAATATGTTTCAATCCTCAACAGTTGAAGAAAGTTATGTTTAAATTGCTTTTAAACAATGTCGGCATACAATTCAAGTTATATGATTCAAATTAAAAAAGTTTTTTTTCGCAAAAACGGTTTTACTTCCAGATGTTTTTTGACATATTATGTCATATTATGTATGAGTTTTTCGGGAGAAATGAAATTATACGAGTTTGTGAGTGTTGTTTTCTGCTTAGAAAAGAATGTTGTTTATAAATATCTTATAACACAAAAATTCTCATTTTTATACAGTAATTTATGTATTGATATCATTCTTTGTTTGCAATTACTCAGTAGGTGTAATTATAATACTATTTTGGCAAAAATTTATTTGGCGGGTTAGTACGAACATTGATGCACAGGTGTAGGCAGGCATAAATTTCTGATTATTAATCATGAGCATAAAATCATCTGTTATTTAATGTATTCATTATATACGTAACATGAAAAATCGAGGAATCATTCTAATACTTCAAATTTTCATTTGATGTTTGCTAAGAACTAATCAATTGCTACCGACCAACGATCGAACGTTCCAAACATCCTTCTGTCCGTATACTTAAAAAAAATGCAATATTTACATAGTTATGTTAAATATATTATGATTATACGTTAGAGGAAATTTATAAAAGCAATAATACGATTTAACGATTGGCAAACAGATTTATGTTATCTTTCGCGGAACAAAACAATTGTTTGTTAACCAACAAGTTTCGCTGTTATTGGATTTGTCTGTCAGCAGAAACGTGCACTTAATTGCTTTCAAGCACATATTAGGCATTTATGTTTTTTTTACCTATACACAAAAATATATCACAGCTCAAATCTTCTTCTTCTTTGGCCATGTTCGCTCCCTATGTGGAGCATATGGCCGCCACGCGGCACCTCCATGTTTCCCTGTCTCCCGCCAATAGCTTTGCTTCCTCCCATGACATGCCAGCATCCCTCAGTTCCGCCGAGTACATCCTATGGATAGTACCCGACGGACGTCCAGGACGCCGGAATCCCACCGGTCGAAAGAAGAGGCAGGCAGGATTGAGGCTTTCCGGAGGCATCCGCAGCACGTGACCCAGCCAGTTCCAACGTCTCTCCATAACCACTGACGTGACGGGACGCTGTCTTGTACGCTCCCTTATCTCTGAATTCCTCACAAAATCAAACCACCTCACCCCCATTATCCGACGCAAGCATCTGTTCTCGAAGCTCAGTATACGGTTTTTCTGAGTCTTTGTCAGGTGCCATGATTCGCAACCGTAAAGCATTACCGGCAGAATGCAAGCGTTGAACAAGTGGCATTTGGTTTTAATCGAGTACAGCTGTGTGTCCCAGACAGTCCGCATTGAGTTGAATGTGGCTCCAGCCATTCCTAAACGAATGGCGAGCTCGTTTTTTGTACTACCGTCTTCGGGGATATGTACGCCGAGGTATCTGAAGCTGTCAACTCTCTCGATGATCTGTCCCGCGCTGGTAAGGGTCCTATCAGAGTCATGACAGGTTTGGTTACACATCACATTGGTCTTACTAGTATTAATTTTTAGACCAATGCGACCTGAGTTAGTTCCCAACCCATCAATAGTCTCCTGGATGCCCTCAATGGATTTATCGAATATTACAGCATCATCGGCATATTCAAGGTCACACAGCTTCAGACCGGGACCAACAGCTACACCTCGATCAGGCGGAATTGACCTGCGAAGTATGAAGTCAAGGATAATAATAAACAGGAATGGTGCAAGAACGCACCCCTGTCTCACTCCGGTAGTGACCCCGAACCATTCGGTATTTGAGTCACCGATTCTCACACAACATGCACTATTACTACAGCTCAAATACTCGTTTATAATAAAATCATTTAAAATTATTCAATAATAACATATTTGTTTTATAAATCCTCACTGTAGACTTTCGATACCTTATAAAAATAAATAAAAGAGATGGTATATTATATTTAAAAAACCATTTGTAATGAAACAAAACTGTGGTTATGAAAACTTTGAGATTTACCATCTTCTTTTTTATGTTGATATAGCAATAATTGTATAGTAAAGAAAACTTAATAAACATACGGCATATGTTTCTAAAAATATAAGGAATGTTGACAAATACTAGATCATTTAATTTGAATTAGAAATATTTCAAGAAAATCTTGGTTAAAATAAGTAAGTTAATCAAAGTAAATCGATCCTTCGCTGTTGGGCTATCACTTGATTTTGCGGTCAAGGGCTTGAATATTCTACTATTCCCTATCAAGCAATTTTTGTTGAAATGCTTTATAAGTAGTTCAGGTGGTCCAAACTGACACCTTACAGGGGTAGAAAATTCCATAGCGTTAATACGCAGTATTAACATTGAATATAGAGAGTCAAGCAAAGGGGTAATTAGGTGCCATTACCGAATATTTCTAACAATTTATGAATCACGTTAAAAATACAATGGAAAAGTTAGTCGATTATATATCCGGATAAAATCGGTCCGGCTGGATGAATTTTATTTAAATAAACAGCATAAACAAATTTTAGAGAAATCGAAAAAGCTTGAATTGTAAAATTCAGGAAAAAGCTCTCAGAGAAAACTGGTAAACGGCTCGCTATGCAATTATTATTATAAAGCGCTGTTCCGATTGGGTTTGTTTGGATAACCAAAATGTTTTAAAAGGTCAAGGGTGAGACTAGGGTTGTGCTTTCAGATGGGAAAAAAGGCTTAAACGAGTGTATATAAATAAACATCTGAAACGGTTTAAATTTACTGAAGAAAATTTTCACGTTTTAATAAAAGGTTTTTAATAGTTTTCATCGCAAAATATTTCTAATCCAAAAACTTCCAAGAATATTAAATTTTAATTTTCAGCTAAACTTGAAATAAAACACATTTTTTGTTATTCAGTAGTAATTTAATCCAATTATAAAGACCGATTTTGTTCATCACGAGAATTTCCAGCTGATACAAAATTGTGGAAGAAATACAAAAAGTACATGGTGATGTCATTTAAAAACCAATAGTTTTATGTTGCATAATCAAATAATTTAATAAAACCATAAACCACCAAAATTGACACGTGGCTTAGTTCTGTTGATATGTTTTTTTCATGAAAATCACTTTTCGGCTATTAATTAGTATTTAAATTTGATTCGAAAATATACAACATACTCTAAATTTTAACTTTTTTGAAGTTTTTATTGACTTACAACTGTACACTCTCACATTAAAAGTAAAAAATATAACAAACATATATTTCACTTTTAATGTGTCTACTATCTGTCAATACTTGGTAGAAATAAATTATATTTTTCAAAAAATAAAATACTCATTTATACTAATTCCACTTATATTTAATATGATCAGTATTGTCATGAGCGAAACCGTTACTGATTATATTAAATATATGTAGAATAAGTACACATGAGTATTTAATTTTTTGGACAGATATTTTAATAAAAAGGATTTTCAAATTGCACGGTTTTAATACGAAAAATATTAACACGTCAATGATAGAAACACATGATGATTAGAACAGATAAACATTAGTAATAAATGATTTAAAACACAGAAACGGGTTCACTATATATTGTAGTTTAAATTAATTTAAAACATTTAATAAATTATACTTATGAGTAAAAATAGACATAAATGAACATTAATTTGGATATACAATACAATTAGTTGTGGATGATAAAGATAAGCTGTATAATAAAGAAGATGCTTTATCTCTTATACATTAATTAAGGACTGGTATAAAACTTCAGGAAAGCAAACCGATACAATCTAATTTCAATAGAATCTTCATGTATGTGTACCCAAGTTGTAAGACTGGTGTATGAAAATACTCTGGGAAAGATTTTAAAGTTTTAAAAACTTCAATTCTCAAAGCGGAGGGATTCGAAGCTAAGCTTAATGGTAATAATATAAAGAAGGAAAAAAGAAAAAAAAACGTCTTACGCTCTAAGTTTTAGTTTCGAATATTTTTAAGAGTAAATTAATATAAGAGCTGTTACATACCGATGATTCTAATAGATAATTTAAGAGATCGGATTTATTTTCGTGGGGTATAATTAATTATATATATATATGTATTTATCTTTTTATTATAAGCGCATTATAGCATGCAAGTAATAAATAAACACTACAATATAACGAATTTGGTAGATATAGTATCAATAAATAAATCTTCCCCCACTGCTAGGTCATTATGTAAACAGCTTTTTTACAGTTTAAATAGAAATGATTGCCAATAAATTCTAAGGATTCACTTCGTGCTATCATAAAAGCTATACCGTTCACAATCGATCCCTGATAACACTGAAAAGGTTTAACTAAATCGAAAGATTCCACATTGTAAAGCTTCTGTAAAAGGGTATTAACGAATCGAGGATTTTGGATACACTTTGTTAAGCCTCGACTCGAGTTTGCCGTTTCGTTCTTAGAGAAATTTTACGCACAAAAAAGTTTTTCCAACTCCATTATTTGAATAATCGCAATGCCAATTCAATGAAAATAGCCTCTTTGTAAAAATGCGAGCCTATTGACTGTTGGTTCAATCTTGGAGAACAATAAGATTATCAGAAAACGTAATCTTTATTTGAACAGTTGGGTAAAAAAGTCTCCAGACAAAAATAATCCCATAAGAAAAGCCTCAAAGATATTTTGTAATATAAATGATGATAAGACATCCTTTTTAATATTATACACAATAAAATAGTGCAATATACAAATGTGTATTTATTGAGTATTCAGACTGTTTGTATGGCACTGGTAATGTCATTGTTTAAGTTTGGACTTATGTATTAACAAAATGAAGCACTCACTGTTTTTTTACTTGGCAAGGAAAAATACAGGAAACATCTGAAGAAAAAAAGTGTCTTCAACGACCGCGTTACCAAAGGCGACGACCATAAAAAGTTATGCGGTGATCAGAAAGAGCGATTAATAAGGATGGTCAAAGGTTGCTGGAGGGAATTCTGACAGATATAATTTAAGGTAACTTCAATGTTAAAATATATTTAATTTTTTATCCATGTACGCTCCCAATGTGGACCACATGACTTCCTAGTGGAGTTATCTCAACAGAAGTGTTTCTACAAAAACTTCTTGTCAATCAGTTGCTCAACCGTTCTTTTATCCAAGAGAGTAAAGATAGAACGGATAAGGTTACGATGACTAGTGGTTAGCTAATCGTTCTCACTTAGCCACGGTATTTCAGGATTGGAAAAGTAGGTAGAAGAGGATTTTCAGACATCACAAGCATCCATGCTTTCAAACAGAAATCGATAAAACGATTGAAAAAATGCTGTTTGTACTGAGATTCGAACTCGTGAGATCTGTTAGGGAAGCCAACGTTGTTAACCATTGCGCTACAAATGATTTCAAATAAGTAACATTATAATGAAAGGTTGTCCGGTGTATATGAATAAAGGATTATGCTTCAAATTATTAATGACTTGTACTGATTGTAAAATTAAAATTTCCTAAAGCAGTATCAATTTTTATTACGCTATTAATGAGTCTACCAAAAAAATCATCAGATAAAATTATGTTAATTATGCTTACCAAAAATTCACGACAAGCTTTGTTAATTTTATATCGAGATTATTTCAACAAGCATATTAATTATTCATCCATTCAAAATTAATTCTTAAGTGTTGCTTTATATTATATATTCATCGTGATTCAAAGAAGACATTAGTTTAATTATATAACAAATGAAAGGCCTCAATACTACAACTTCGCAAGTTGTATCCTAGATACAAACGTTCAGTATAGTCTACTTCTACTTATCAGATTGGAAACGCTTGTTTAAACGGGTGGATAGATGACACAATACCTCTATAAATCTTGCTCTTGTGAGACACATTCCAAAATTAATCATTTACCAACGTAAAACACAAACTAGACTTTTCTCTTAATGATACATGTGTATTTATTGTTGACGATATTAATACAATATTTTAATCGGCTTGACAATTTATTGCTGTAAACTTTGACCATAAACTATATGTTAAGAATACATATTAATTATTAATAAAACTATAGTAGCATTTCAGAGATCATTTTGATAAATAATTGCGTAATGTTAAGTCAAATAGGCTGAACTTATGTATGAGTTTTGTCCAACTTAAAATAAATTTTAAAAAAAGCAGATGATGACCACGTATTTGGTAGTGATTGTATAAACAGAAAATGAATCAGAAAACAATAATTAGTACAAGCATTTTAATATAAAAAAAATACTACAAGACCGTTCGATTGAACTTTTTTGGAAATGTTTTGCATTTAACAATATGATAGTATGGACACAACGTTGCATGTTGCATTTTTATCTTCCATTTTTATCATTTTTTATCATTAAGTACCAAAAAATGAGTTTTTGGTAGTGTTATATTGTGTGCATAGAAAATTTCTGCATTCTCATATTGTTTTACGTTAATACTGTCTATTTTTTTGTCTCCTTTTTTCAGAAACTGATTATAATGAAATGTTTTTATTTGAACGAACATCCGGTTTTATAAATTATTATTTTTACAAAGGTATATTTTGAATTAGGTTGATAAAGTTTACTTTGCAAAAACAATTGGGGTTTGTTTTACAAAATTTAGATTTCTAATTATTAAATAAATTTAATAATGTTTTGGGAAAAAATTGAAATAAAGCAACTAAATTTGAATTTGTGAAACAATACTTAAGAACAAAAGATTAATATGTATACACATTTTAGATAGGATAGTAAAATAATTAGATTTCTGAATTATTCTCTGAGAACAATTTACCGTTTCAATTATTATTAAGCAGTTGTGAAATAAAGTATAGTTTTGTAAAATTAGAAGCTGAATAAATGATTAAGGTTTTTGTTATCAACTTTTCACAGACTTGTTTTTTTTATGAGTCAAAACGTAGGAAAACATTTAAGTTAGTCTAAACACTAAAAAACCTTTATTTTAAAAGAAAATTGAATAAGAATAATTTACAGTGTTTTATATGTATTTAGAGTTAACAAAATTAACGTTGTTTTTCTACATTGTAACTATATATATTTATATAAACTGTATTTTTTGGTAAAAATAACTAATAAAAGAATTTTTAGGCACAATTTCTTATTTTTATGTTACTCACAGTTTAAAAAATATTATAAAATGAAATTGTTCGTGCGAAATTCATTTGATAAATAAAAAGTGTACACGACACCTCAAATTTCGGATAAAAAATGGAGAAAAAAAAATACGGAAACAAATTGTGTCTCGGGAACTCATTTAAATAAATATCTTTGTAGTCAAGTAAATTGGATAGCATTAAAAAGAGAATAATAATGCCGCCACCGAAAACTTGTTACAAGAATATCGGGTTTTTTTTATTCAAAACACGAACTCTCCGTGATTTTTTTTAAAACTGGCAACACAACTACCGACCAATGAAACATCTCAAAAGTTAGCAAGGGCTTAACAAGAGTAGATGATTAAAATTGTGGGGTGAGTTTAGAGATGCCAGATTTTCAACATAACCGATAGGGACTGTCACCGTTTTAACTGTGCATACTATCAAAAAATAAATGTTAAGAGTTAAGTGATTAATTTAATGAAGCTTTAATATATCTAAATAAGAAAAATACATGAGAAAATTAGAATCTCATTTTAATTGATGAAAAAGCTGTGTTCCTACTATTAAAAGAGTTCTATTGAGTATTAATAAAAAGTGATACACACAAGCATAATACGGGAACCGAAGACTTTAAGTTGTATATACTCTTTGTTTCACGAACAACTATTCTTTAATCAGGATTTGACTGAAAATTTGATCGAAGACCAGAACTAATTATGATGATATTCGTTTTGATACAAGTTAATGTTATTATATTGAATCAACAGATAATAAAAGCAATGTTTAATTTTATAACACGATTGACTCAGAAAAATCAACATCAATTTAATTAAAACCAGTGTTTACAAGTGATATAAGAAATATATTTAGTTAGCACATTTAAATTAAAATGAAAAACTTTAAATATAAACTATAAAAATAAGACAAATTAAATTTATATAAAAAATATTACATTTAATTGCATAGCTCTCCTGTTTTAAACATTGACGCCGGCTTAGTACAAAACAACTCGAGATGGGTTTTTCCAGGCACTTGTGTATAATATGAGAAAAGTTAAAAAAAAAGCTTGAAAGCTAATGTATGTAGGTCAATTTACATCCAGTTGATTTTAAAAAAGCGAGTAACGTCAAATTATGTAATAGTATTAGTCACTTACATTTATTTGAACGTAAATTAATGAATTCATATAAATAAATCATTCGTGTATTGAACACAAATTAATACAATTTAAAAAACATAAATGACTTGTTCACAAGGAAACCAATATGCATGTGTTCCTATACTCACCATTTATATTAAAAAGCACGTCGTTCCCTGGCATAAATTATTCAAACGCCGTCTGAGTGAAGTCAGAAACAATTTTACCTAAAACAAAAAGAAAAATATCGATTTATGAAGTGTTTATAAAAAGCGCAACTATTATATAATATATATTCAAAAATAAAACACTTTTTTGTTTTACTTCCAAATTTATTTAATATGACCAGGAGTCAACGAGCAATTTCAATTGGTAATGATCTATTGAAAATGCTCACCGTGAGCAATACTGGTTCTGATGTTAAATAAATGTGGAATACGTACAAAATAGTGTTTTTTGACGCATTTCCACCAAGTATTGGCAGTGAACACTTTGAAAGTATTGCATACATATGGATACACAGACAATAAACTGACAACTAAAAAGTATTTTTTTTAAATCAATCAAATTATTTTCATATTTACAAATTTTTATTTTTCCTGCAATCACAATAAAAAAATATGACTACAAATTCACTGAACTTATGCCACAAACTAATCAAAAATCAGCTCCGGTAAATTGTTTTTTGTTTGCATTTATTGATGTTTTATTAAGCTATGTCAATAAAGACAAAACAGTATTTTCTTTCAATCATGAAAACTTTTTCATATTACAAGCATCCACAATTTAATATCGTACATTTAATTAACAAGAGGGAACCTAAGCATTCCGTATTATAAATATTGTTTCAGTTATAACTTGTATTTTACCAGTAATTAAATAAATACGTAGCAGTGTAAACTCCACGTGAAACATATTTAGTTCATGCCGTGAAATTGAATCTCACGAAATTACAAACCTTTTAGTAGATTTGGTTGGTATGTGCATTTATGTAGATTCAATTTCCCAACACTGAGAATCAGTGCATGCTTTTGAATGAACAAATTACTAGCAGAAACTGATGTTTTTGATGTGAGTATACCAGGGGTACGAAATTATTTTGTATGAAAGACCGCATAAGGAAGTTGAAATGAATAACAGACTACCAATTAAAATAGTACTGTTCGATCGAGACTATTTATTTTTAGAGAAAGACAACACAGAGTGAAAAAAAAATTAGCTCGCTTGGTAACTGTAATTCATGAATGAAAATGTATTATTAATTTTGTGGTTGAGATTCTTGAAATTGATTGTGAACGGTGTTGCCTTCGGTGGTGCCTTTGATGCTTCTAATATTCTATATTAAGTGTTGGTGTACATTTTATTATAGTTTAAACTTAAAAGAACATGCATTTTTCGAATATCATTCAAAAATAAAAAACAAATCTATCGCCGGCGAAGTATATCTGCAGATCATTCACCTCAAGTATGAGGTTCACTCGGTATGTCATCGCGAGTTATCGACAAACTTGTGTCTAACTCATTCGAATAGTTCAAAAGTTGAACACTGCTCGGACGATAGTTCAAATGTTGTACACTGCACTGGTTTCACCTTTCGTTATATTCAGGTATTAAAATGTACTCGAATTGATTATGTATGGTTTATATATTTGAAAAAATAAGAAGATTGGGTTGTATTTATTAATTCAGAAGTCAAACTTATCAGTTACAGTTATAATTGTAAAATTTAATTTAATTATTACTTTACTTGCTGTGCTACAAACTATGGCACGTGTTTTGCTTCTTTAAGAAGCATCACCATACAGAAAGTCGTAAGGATTCAGTATACATATTCGTAAACTTTATGAAGTTCTGTCTGATGATACTTTTTAAAGACGTGTCACATTTTGTAGCACAACAAGCGGAGTAAAAAAGTTATCAAATTTAATTTCATATAAAAAATGAACTTCTACAAAGTTACTTCTAAATCCAACGAAAATGGGTATATTCGTGTGGATTTCAATTTTTTAAAAACTGTTTTGATTAATGTCAGATAATTTTATTTGATTTAATATTTACAAAAGCAGTTACGAGTTTAATAGGTTGTCGCAATTATTTTTAATGTGGTTTGAAAAAACAATTTTTATCATTATTGTGTGGTATCTTATGATAAAAAAGTCTCAATTGAAGTTAAAATAATTGTCCAGTAATAAACTTCCAGTAATGGCCCGCGGACAGTGTTTTTCCGAGGACTAGAGGAGTAGACAAACCTAGGTAGAGTAATCATCAGAAAATAATATTTTGAGTTTAAACACCGAAGCTTTGGGCGCAACGTTTTCGCGTGCCAGAAATATGTTTCATTCGAAGAACGCGTAATATAAATAAGAAATAAATCTGACTGAGACAGGACACTTGCTCAAATGTCCACTACAGTGTTCATATTTCAACTATTTCACTACAGTGTACCTAACTCAAATTTAGTTAGTATTTCACTTAGTATAACTATAAGCATTTCGTGGAACAAATATAAAGCCGTTCAACACCGAAGTACTCAATAATCTGAATTATTAATCGATTCCGTAGATTCGCCACTTCACTTTTCAACATATTAAAGCTTGTTCAATAATGATACTGATTTTAAGCCTATACATCTCAAGCCGCTAATAAATGAGGAGGCACTTCAAAGTCTTAGCTATGTTCAATTTATACTAAATACATTTTATGCATTATATAACAATTTCAATTAAAATCTGAGAATATTATCGACATACTATTGATTTGGGTGGCAACGTCGGAATTCCGCATAGCATATGAAGTATATGAATATACTGCAATACTTTTAAGAGTATAGAATAATTGCTTTACAATTGAAAGAAACAAAAAAACTAGCAGGCATGAAGTAGATTTAACGATAACAAACCGAGGATGGGATAGAACCATCACTCTTAATTTAAATTATTAAAGACTATTTTAAATTGAAATTTTACTAATTCAAATCAACTGGACAATCATTCGATAAAAAGCTTATATATATATTTATTTTACTTTGTAATAAAATAAATGTTTATATTTCAATCAATAAAATAATAAGTAATAAATTACATCCCGCAAATGATTAGTGGAAAATAACATGTAATAAACGGAAAAAATTTAAATCAATATTTAAATTTTTGTTGACGTCAAATATATATACAAAACACTACGTGCCTGTAAAAGCGGATTAGGTAAATGCAAAAAAGCAACGAAGGTATCTCTACAGCTTAAAGTTCCGATAAATGGCATCGTTGGTGTGGGGAAATAGCAAGCGGCGACGATACGTACGCTACCTATGGCTATATGCTTTTCCATTTCCCATCATGGCAATATTTTGCCGGAAAAGTGCACCGCTACTTCGAAATGAAAAGTTCCATTTGCGCAACCATGGAACTCGTGAACGAACGAAGCTTTCGTGAACTAAAACAGGCACCGTGCTGCTGTAGTCGCGTTGCCTTAGCAAGCTTTAATCAGCGTACTTCATATTAAAACAAAAGCGTCATAAATTCGAAAAAATAAAAATGCTTGATTTTTTACAATTCTCTTTTTGTTAAAAAATAATTCGTTATATATTGTAATAATTTACGTGGAAAAGAGGTATGAATATCAATGTTATGTTCACTTCGGCTTGTTGGCTTCAGTAGTATGTTTGATGATGAAAAAAATATGTGAGGATAAACTTTGATCACCAAGTTATAAATTTTGTCTGTTTATCAGATTTCTGGATTAATTTAAATGATTTAGTTATAAAAACAATTTCAAATCTATTAATAGATAATATGTAAATAGTAACAAAATTATTTAAAGATAAAGTTAAGCAAAAAAAATCCTAACAGTAATCGTTTAGTTTCAATTTATAAACGGATGTAAAAGTCAACTTTTCCACTTCGAGTATTGTCGAACCAAATTAAACTGAGATTAAATTACGAAAATCGTTTTATGCTCTCCCGTTATCTGAATAAAACGTCGATAAAACAGTTTGATTATTGGAGATTTTTAATTAAATTAATGACAACTGAACGGAAAAAATACTGCGTTGTGAAAAAATTACTTCTCTTATACTTGAATTCATTCCTGATCCAATTAGAAAAGGTAGGAAGCGGAGTTTCAAAGAAAATTCCCCTTAGAACAAAATTGTCAAGAGATAAAGTTAGATGCATACGATGTGCGACTGGTACTCGTAGAATGATTACTATCTTCATATGGAGAATATAAGTACACTTAATTTTACGTTATACCGTTGCTTTATGCAGTGAAATTACTAAAATATTGCTATACGTAATATATAACGGTTACTTGACTAACAAAGTATTCTTTTCGGATTCATGTTTTTGCAATTTTCTTTTTATTAAATATGGAAAAATATCAAAGATCGTCGTAAAAATGCAATATCTACACAATAAATTTTATAATAATATCGTGTTGCACTATTTTCTTAATGGCCAAATAGCAAATGTTTATATTGGAATTTTATTAATATCTTGTTATGAAACCCATGTATTTAATAATATTAATTCAAAGTATGTAAGTCAAATTTATAGAACTTTTTTCCTATAGATATGAAAGTATTGTTACTTCAAAATGAATGCTCTTACAACGCTTTTTTATGGACACAATTTGACACAATAAAAAATACAGTTGTTCTGACATGTACTACAGTTCATAATTAGCCACCCAACTCAGCAAACCGGTAGAAATTAATATATAATACATTTTGTGTAGTGGTATTTGTATACTGAAACCACTTTACGTGTAACGCCTTTTCATATCATTTCTAAATAACTTATATTCAATCAAATGCGACGGTATATGAAAACATATTTTAAAGGTTTGAAGAATATGTATTAATTGTAAAGAGCAGGTTTCCTCTATGTCCTCAGCTATGTTTGTCTTTGTTCTTAAAATATGGTCCAAGGATCCACATGTAAGCAAAATAAGAGATTCTCGGATTCATTTAATTCGTGTAAGTTAAAAGTGTCGAGACTCGAGCCAAGCGGCTGATTTACTGCTAACTAACGATGGTTATCTCAGTAATATGTCAACTGATTGCGCTATGCGGATTTACTATCAAATAAGTATAGTTATAAATATATCCAACACTGTATATCTGCATTAAACTGATTGATTAATCAGTTTACAATGAAGTTGGATGCTATGTTTCAAAATAATGCTTTCACCAATAATTTTAACAATATATTATTCGTTGCAGATTGGACTGGCAATAAAATGTGTTATAGAAATTCATTATCAACAAATAGTAAACTAGGTTACACTTTTAATACATATTTAAAATACATTTTTACGATAATGTTAAAGCATTCTTTTTCATTATAAGGCTTTAGATATGCATGAACTGTTGAATTAGCCAAGCACATTGCAAGCAGTTTCTCCCACGTTTATTATTGTCATTAAATTTTCAAAATTGTCTCATTTTTTACTTTCTCCCGTGTAAATCGAAGAAAAAGCTAAATATGGAAGATATTTAAGAATATTGGTTTTCACTGTCACAATTTCAACAAACAGACAAAAATCAATAAAGAATTGAAAAAAACCAAGCGAAAATCTGAAGATCGTTATAAAATCATCTAAAGGATTACGGCCAAACATAATGTTTGCTTTACCAGTACAAAAACGCTCATTACATGATCTAATGAGAATGTCTAAAGTAATAAAAGATAAGGGCGCAGGTAAAAAGTGCTATCCCACCCACAAAGGTAAATATAGGCACCTTGATTAAATTGGAAGGCAGGGATACTTTACTTTTTACAAATAACTCTCATTAGCATCTCACGCACAGCGAGTAAAGTGGTGTCGAACAGAATAATATTTTTTGATTCATGTTTGATATATAAATAAAAACTGTTCATTTGTTAAACGATCCATTTATATAAATGGTAAATATTTCAAACACACATATATAAATTAAGCTTAAAATAATATGCATAACGATTCTCAGGGGCATTTATTTAGTGTCGCATCCTTATTTTTCTTAGAAATTTTCAGGTCAATAAAAAAATAACGATAAATAATTGACACAATTGTGCCACGGCGTGTAGTAATGTGATGCAGAAATAATATAAACTAAGTCATTTAAAATCTTAGCGTTCATCGGGATTGAAACGACATGTCGTTAGGCTTTGTCACTAAGCATTTTATAATCCCATAAGAAGAAACGGTGGTAATAGAAAAAAGGAAACGATGGCAACTATGGAGGTGGTTGATTAAGGTTATATATCACATATATTAGTGAGAGTTTAAGTGATATTATGTATCAATTCAAACACTAACCATTTGAAACTTAAATTCTCATCTAAAATGAAGAAAAAACTGCAAAACACGAGTTAATTTTCATAATAAAACACACGCAAGTAATATATATTTTATTTGAAACTTATAACTGTAAAAAGATTCAGATACATGTTAAACAGTGAATTGCTAAATTGTATGTCATTAGGTACAAAAATATTTTATAGCGATTAACCAAATTAATGCGTCGAATTTTAGGTGATTTTCTAAGACGATAAAGATGCAGTTTTCGTAATACCATATTCTGCATTTTGTGAGCGAACGTGTTTTTGTACAGAATCTTAGTAAGATCTATTGAACTATTGAGAGTCCCTGCAATTTAAATCGCAGTTCGTTTTAATTATGAAAATACGTTTTACGTTATATTTTTATTCGTGTTTGAGCTCAAAAAAATTCTACGGCCACGTTTAGAGATTAACTAAGGTAATCATTAAAATGAAACCTTTTAAGAAGTGCTACGTTATCTTTTTTTCATTGAAATTTCCAATTTAATTAATTATTGAGAAAGGCACAGTTGAAGATTTTTTAAAAATATACATCGTGCTGCAAGAAGTCATTGAGTGATATGTCGATCAAAACTGAGTTGAATTGAACACCCCCCAATAGTGCATTCGCGGTTACATAATTATTGCAAAAAGTCATTATGTGCGGTAACTTACTATTGAAAACTTCTCTGGAATCGAGAGGATAAGTTAATATTTGTGAGAATTTTTGGAAACGTTCAGATTATACAAGGCAAAAAACATTGTTATTATTGAAGTTTGGATATAACTGATAAAATGTAGTTGAAACTCTAATGCCGACTATCTCAGAATCAACATTTTGTCACTTAATGACTAATTACATAAAACCAGCGATATATTTGTTTTATTTACGAGAAGGGGAAATTTTGCTGGAAATGTTATTATTTCATGTGAACAGAATAGATACTTTTGCCGATATTTTTTTTAACCTTTTTATTTTTTTATCTGGATCATATGAACGTTTAACGTGTCATGAGACTGAGTTTCGGATGGGAAAAAAGTTGTATTTGTAAACCATTGCATGCGGGTTTGCGGTGATTTTTTCCGTCCAACAAGTCAACGGAGTGACTCTATCTATATTATATAAGATCGAGAACTTTTATACACATTCACGAGGAGTAATGGCGGTCTCACAAATCATCTGGCAGAATTTATGCATTTCCAAAAATTTTATCACTGTCACGTAGAATTATAATAAATTTGTACAGCAAACAAAATAATTTAATTCTTAAAATAATACGACGTCTGGTAAAACCCACCCAATTAAAATCAGCAGGCATTCCTCTGCTATGACCTTTTGACTTTTTAACAATAATCAAATATACTTTCAAAGACCTGTGGATATTGTAATTGCTTTTGTGATTACTTTACCAATTAACCTTTTGACCGCGAATGAATGCTATAGCAGTCCGACCTGACAAAGCCCGTGCGCGGACGGCTGTTAAAGTAGGTACCCGTGACTATTGGAGCTTTATATCACAGCCATAATAGTTGTTTTAAAGCTCAAACCACTTGAGTATGGTAATGAATATTGTATATTGTCAATGCTATATATTGAATTTACAATAAAAAATAGCCGAACAGGCTAAAATATATTTTTCGCGGAACCCTACCAAATACGTCATCAAAATGGCGGCCGCCGTCGATTATTTTATTTGTGCGCCGATAGTTTTATTGATGTCAAAATAATGATATCTGTGTCAAAATATTTGCAGCGATTTAATTTAATCATACCGAAACTATGAAAAATATTATGTTTTTCATCACTTTAAAAAATACTATAAATCTCAATCAACATTTATAGATACTTTTAAAAAATATTAAAATCTATATTTATGGTCGAAAATGGTATTAACAAATTTGCCAAAAAGGTGCCGCGTACGGACCTTGTTCTCTTTATATATTAGTAGTGTCAATTATTAATATTGAAAGTCATATTCAACACGTCAGTTTGAAGCTCATCCGTGTACATACTTGAATACCTGAAGATACCGAAAAGCTCTGATCGTTTGTAAGAGAATGTATCACGATGAAGACAATTTAAATTGTATCTAATAAAAACTGATTTGTTGTTATATCAATCAGATGGTACGGTATGGATGGTATGTTTAGTTTTATTCAAATTCGTGCCCTTATAAAAAAAACCTTAGCAAAACAATCATGTTAAACAAAAAGTGAAAAGATACTTTACTAAGAAAATGGTCTCGCACGAAATAATGGAGAGCAATCGTTTAAATTCGATTCAAATAAACATGTTGCGTATACAAAGCTGCAGCTAACGTTCTTCTTTATTTAAAGCTCAAATTAATGGACTGGCTTCACGCTCTAATTACACGTCAAAACTTTGGCGAAAGTTTTTTCACTTTGCCGAACAAGCTAATAAAGTACAGCTTTGTATGTTTGCGTTCGCTAATACACAGAAAAAGTTTCGCCTAAGCTGATTTAGTGATAAGGCTTGCAACACACAGTGGAAAATTCTTATCGTATAATTTATACAATTAGATGTATCATTTAAATGAAACATGCCGTGCAAAGCGTGAATAATTATAACATGAAAAGAGAAAATAAAACCATTTAAAAACAACGGGAAATGAAAAAATATGAGTGCATATTGGCTGGTAAAATTCCTGAACGTCCAAGTTATGTCACGTGTGACGTATTTTTAGTAGAGAAAGAAGGATAAAGCCAGGACAGGACTAGTGGTTAACTAATCGCTCTCGCTACGCCCAGTTATTTAAGGATCGGAAAGGGCGGTAGGGAATTTTTAGACATCACAAACACCCATGCCTTTGAACATAAATCGATAAATCAATCGAAAAAATGATGTTCGTACAGGGACTTGAACCCGTAAGATCCGGCACGGAAACCCACAACGCTAACTGCTGCGCCATAGAACTGAGTGAACATGCGACGTATAGTTATTCACAAACAAATTCGTTCAAAATTTATCAATAACTCACGAATTTAAATAAATCTAAACAATCATTTTTGACTGCATTCAAATAACTATCATATGATCTGGTTTTCATTCAGAAAAAAACAACTTTTATAAGACACAATTTGAATCGTTCAAATTTTGCACAATTTGCCAATACCTTGGTTTCACATTTTAACATCTTCATGCATTTGAGTGGACGGGTAAAATTGATCTGACGATATGTTTTCATACTATATAATTAAAATCATTTCAATTCTGTACATTTCCACATGTTTTGTCACTAACGACTTGGGTTTCGCTTTTCAACATTTTTAGGCATTCAAGTGCACGAATGAAATTGATCTGACGCTTGAGTGAAAAAACTTTACCATTGATTTGATTTAACATTTTTTAAAAGAAAATGTAGAACAGAAATAATATTGCCGCAGATAGCAATAAAATGCTATTTGACATCCATAAAGAGAAAATTCATTAATTACATGAAGTTGGCAGTTCTTAACGTTTAAAGCGATGAAGACACGATGGTTCTATTACACTAATAATTTGGTACGCATAATTCTTCAAAAGATATATAGTTTTTATTATGTCGTCGTAAGACGTATGTTTACTTTTTTTTAGACTACACTGACGAAGTAATTCTTAGCCACGATCCAAATTCGTGAAATATAAAAAATATAAATACTCGTGACATAACCCTTATGAACTAATAATGTATATTGATTACCTTGTAAAAGGTCAAAAATATGAACTGTGGGTTTGGGTAGAAACGGAAAAAATAGCATGTAAAAATTTGACGGTGTATGTTATATTTATTGAATTCGCACATTTTATATAAAAATCCGGAAACACAATAAATTGAATATCAACGTTGGCGTCATATACCTTAACATGATCAAAGTCCGGTAAAAATATCGGTATTTAAAACATGTCTGTAGGTTTAAATAACCACCCAATAACTTTAAAAAAAAACCCAATTACGCTGTGTAGACATCTTAAGGGTAACTTCGAAAACGTGGAAGTAAAGTTTTAATATTTTAAAGACCCTTAATTATCTATGAGGCGAGTAATAAAATTGAGATGGACTGACTAATGAATATTTAATTAGAATTAATTTAAGGGTATTCTACTCTTTCGCCCATTCGATTCTACTGAAGAAATATGAACAGTGATTTTCAACAATCTAGTGCATTAAAGACACTTCAATCTCATTAGTATTAATGAGATGCAAGTTAATAATAATTAAAACACTATAATTTAATTAGAAAAGTATTTAATGGTTCTTATATTTATAGTGATATCGGTGTTGTATGAGCATTCTGGTATGAGTATGGTGAGCATACAAATTTTATGAAGTATTATACATATATGAAGTACACAGTGTAAATCCGATTAGGTTGATATAGCCATATTTATATTTAGCCGGATATAAAGCGACAGATTTACACAAGACTGGGCAAAGCAACGTGCTACGCCGCTTTTGCTTTGGTAGGTACTCCATCAAACAGATCGGCAGATGATTTTTTTTTCCATCATGTATAACGTGTTTCATGTATTATAAAAGTTTGGGCTTTCAATGAGTAGTTTAAAGCTTATTTTTTAAGAATAAATATTTTTCGTTAACATCTGGTAATCTATAGTATATTTACAAAACGTACAACCATTCGGCATTACAATATATGAGCAAAAAATTGCCCTTCATCAGTTTTTACACCTATCATGATAAATCCACAAATCTCGCTTCAAATTCCGTTTTTATAGTGCTCATATATTTCACAATTATATTCATAATTTTTTCTATTGATAGAAAATATTTAACTTTTGAAATATTTTAAAATACAGATAATTTCAGATAAAATTCTTTGCAACATTCAAATAACTTTAATAAATTTGATAAAAAAAATGCCATCATATTTTCTTGACGGATAACTCAAAGTGCGTTATTCAAACTCATTACTCGTGGGTAGTGCGTTGTCTGCCTCTGATACGTTATAAAGTATATTAATAAGGTAAATAGCCAATGAGGAATTTCGAGTTAAATTAAAAACGACATACTGACACTATGCAATGGTATGCAAGACCATCTTTCGCGTCAGTTTAAAATAATACGTGAACATTTTGTGATATTTACTTTATAAGATTCCATCACATTTACGATGGTAAGAAGTATATATTTTTTTTTATAATATGAACTGTATTATTAAATAAAGAAACTTACTTTACATATAATAAAATGAATTATTATAACATGTTATCAAATGATTCGAACAAGACGTTAAAATTAAGATATTTTGCTATTTAAACATCCACTCATCATCAATCGTCATGTTTTTCCAACTGAAAGATTCGGAATAGGTCTCGATATTCCATATTTTCAATATGATAAAATTGTGTTCCAACATCGAAAAGTGTAGCACACATCAAACAGAAAGTTTCGACAACTGCATTTTAAAAGTTGGGATAAATTTCACTCGTCGACTCGAAATCTTTCAAAAACTTCTACATTTCTCATTAAAAATAAATCAGCCATCTTGAAAATTCAAGTCCATGAATCTTATGACAATTTCTGTGGAAGTTCTGAAGTTGAGAGCGTTCATCTAAAATGTGTTCCTCGACAATACGCGTTACATCCAGCCCACATGATAGAACATCTTATATAATATTCATTTTTATTTGGCAGGTGAATATTATCCATTTTCAAAAAGAAGTTCTTGACAGTATTTTCATCTTTCAACAGTGAAAGAAATATATTACTTATTGTGAGAGGTTACAGTATTTTTCAGCCTCACTTATATTGCTATAAAATTAAAATGGTTTCGTGGCATTCAAATACGTATGTCAATGGTGCAACAGTCATTGTTACGGAACAATTTTGTAGAAGTCGATATCTTGCGAGTTTAAATTATATTTTGGTTTCACTAAATGTGTGTTTTAAGAACAATATAAGTATCATCGTTACTGTTAAAGACTTTTTTACTAATATAAAAGCAACTAATTTCGTTGCACTTTTGACAATATATAAATAACAACACAAACAATGTTTTAATTAAACAAATTAATGGTATATTGATTATGGTTATTAAAATTCACACACCGCTCAATTTGATTTTGCTGTGCATCAATGTAATTATGGTTAAAACTTCCAAAAAAATACTTGTTCAGGATTTAGTTTTAACTAAATATTCGAAGAAGAATTTATACAGAAAAATCTCACTTGTAATGTGTTTCGTGTCGATTCTTGCTGGAAAGGCATAAAATAAAACACTGCTTGTACTAATTTCATAATATCTATTAAAAACAGCTAATATTGATTGCAATGAGTGAATCCGTTCCATATCTAAATAAATAATGTGGAATTAGTACGAAAAAGATAAAGCATTTATAAAAGCTCTATGTGCGCATATTATATGTGTGTTATTAACATATTATATTACATTTAAAACAACAACAAAAAATCAATATACGTCATAAAATATCTTATGCTTGCTTAAATATTTATTTAAACTTTTAAACTTTAAAATATTTATCGCCTAATGCATAATAAAAGACACCGAATAAGCTCGTATAAGATCAGTCTATAAAAAGTTATGTAAATCATTTCTTGAATAATAATTAAATATGTTGTATATTTCCAAATAAACCATAAACAATGAGAATCAATCACTTGTCCATAAACATGTCCCCATATGGAGTAGAAAAAGCAACCTTGGGTTAGCACTCCCGAGGCTTTTATGGGGTGCAAGTTGATATTTATATAGTGTGATAAAATATCGACCAAATCGTAAAACCTAACTCAATTACGTGATAACTGACGCCTAGTGACGTTATACCTACACTCCGCCAATAAAACCTCCATTCCCTGCCGGAAATAAAGGTTTTTCTCAATGCTGTCGCTGTTTTTATTATGCTACAACATAAATTTCGTGACTAACTACGAAATATCATTACGCTTTAGGTCAAGTTTTTTGACCCCCATCCGTTATTTATTTACAGCATTTTTCAGAAGGAGACCATTCAGACAATGCCTGTGAAAATTGACGCGTCACAAGTTTGGATCTATTCACAATAAGAACTGATGTATCAAACATTGGAAACATCAGTTCTTAGTCAATATATCGACACCTCCTACGTAAAGAATTGTATCTTCAAATCGACACTTTACAGGATAGTGGTTCAAAAAGACAAAAGCTTTTAATCGTTTTTTCTGATCTGTCTGTAGAGATTAACAACAAACAAATACTTACTAAATCTGTGTTAAGAGATGCTTAAACAAATTGTACATATTTATTATATGTTTCACTAGAATACATATTTTTTTCTAAGATGAAATGTCTGCCTTACAAAGGTAATACAACCAAACATACATTGTAAAAATCAATTGAATGATTTCTTTTGTTTAATGTCATTTTTCTTTTTCGGTTAAACTTGCATACAATGTGATCAATCAACATAATTTACGAGACTTTCAGAAATATAACAAGTGACAGATTTAATTTCTTTTGTGATTTCTGGGTAAAAAACAAACTACATATTTTTAAAGTTGCATTTATCAATGTGATTAAGAATTTTTGACATAACACAAATATATTTTCTCGTGTGATAAAGCTTTGGTTGATATAAACCAGTTTTTATGGATATAAACAACATTTCTTATAAGTCTACAATGCTTGCTAATTATTTGAGGATGAAAGTCAAATACAACTGAAGTTTGTACACAAGCATAAGTTAACTTAATGGCGAAAGCATATTACGAAATAATGCCTATCATGATTGCGTATTGAATAGTAAATTTACTATCAATAACTATTTTATCAATTCAAAAGAAGATAGTCGACCATCCGTCCGTTCGATTTTGTGAGCCGCCGATTTTATTGAGTTGGCAATAACGTGTTATGAATTATTTACACAAATATATTCCTTTTTCGTGATCTACCGCCTAGTTCTAGTAGACACAAGAAAAAATATCTTCAGAAATACCAATGTCAATATCAGACGTGAGAAAATACATTTAAGTAAAAAAATAACCTTCGAAAAATGGAAAACATGCATGAGTTGTTTCAAGTGTATTATTTGCTGACAATTAATATTGTTGCAGCATTAAAACAATGCATTATTAAAGTTGAGTTTGACTAACATAAATACTCAACATAAATTTACTTAAATTATTAGTATTTGAAACTTGCCCTTTCTTGTCACAACAATTTTAAACTATTAAGTATGTGTTGAAAGAACTATCAAAAAGAGTTTTGTCTTTCGGTATCGTCAAGCATTCAAGTTTGTGGATACAATCCGGGTCGTTAGAGACAAAACGTATAAAAGCGTATAAAAGTGTATAAAATATAAGCGATTTAAATTTTATATCGCAAAGCCATTAAACACCATAACCATTATACGAATATTTTAGAATAATAATTTTTTATTCGATATTCGAAAACTCAATATTTTTTAGAATTCTTACTGGTGCTACATATGGTGTGTATTTATTTCGTAAAAAACGTTAACATTCTTTTTATGTAAAGTGTGTAATATAAAAAATTCATAGTTCATTAATAAAAAGTCCTATAAAATAATAATTAACTACAACATCATATCAAGACATTCCGAACGGCATGATATACGATTGGTAAAGTAAATGCCTTTAAAACAACAACAAAAATGTCAGTATACAAACACAAAATTGTAAAATAACAACATTACATTATTTTATAATATGTCGGATTCTATAAAGTCTCGACTGAATGTGAAAACGATTTCCTCTCAATATTTTCCTTTGCCACAAAACACAATTTTTCAAACAACATGAAATGAGCTTTTCTTTAACATTTTTCGCCAAAGCACCTGCCATCAGCAGTCACACTTTTTGTCAAACTAAAGAGCTATATTCTACTTGAGAATCTCACCTACCTTATGAAGCGGTTTACTTTTTATCAGATGTTTCTAGCGGTGAAAAGTCTCCTATCGTTAGGTGAATTGACAAACTTTACGTTATTATTTTTGCTTAACGACTTTATATATATAATATATCGTTTATGTAAGATCAACCAATAAAATGAAAATTGAAACCCAAAATAAACCATTTATATCAAGCGTTTATGTAAGATCAAAATAACTATGTATTTAGGTTCTACATTTGTACGGCTTTACGCGTTTTTCAGACGCCTCTTTACACCAATCCAAGATGCCCACTTAGTTATAGATACTCAGAGTGGTTTTAAATAATTGGCATTGATGATTATTTAGTTTTAATTGACTTTGTAGTATTTGTAGAATAAAACAACATTATTTTATTACATTAAATACTATATACATAAGGGTGGTAGAGTATATTAGAAGATCACAGTACATCTTCTAAGCCAGTATTAAATAACGTAAGACTTAGCTAAATTGAGTTAAGTCTGACAAGGGCGTTAAGCCAAACCAGCTATCAAATAAAATAAAATAAAATGTGAAATAAATACAGTATTATATTGACCTAGATATATATATATATATATATATATATATACTACAGTGATTTGTATTATATTTTAATATAAATGAACTTATTTGATAATATACTAAATTTTAAATTTAGTTATTCATCAAATTATGAAAATTCTGTATTAAAAAAGGTTTGTTGACTAATATCTGAAAAAAAATCAACCTTTTTAGGTTAAGTTGATAACGCAATAAATTAAAACATTAACGAGTATGCAAAAACGGTTACTTTTCTTATACAATGAAAATCAAATCAATGTTTATTGCAAAGCTTCAAAGTGGCTTAAGTATTTAATTTTAAAAACGTTGTGCGCTTTGTAACTTTATCTGACAATAAACCTAATAAAAATTAATGTGTTTTTTGATTTCCTCCGTGCAATTGGTGATTTCTAATAAAATCAAAAATTCAACATAATAACGTAAGCTAGCACATTTATATGTATGGGTTGATTTTTTCAGTCTATTAATTAAGCACGTAGTAACAAATATATATATCTAAATGAATACGCGTATAATTAAATATCTTCTAAAGCGCACAGCAGAGAAGAACTCAATTTCATTTTACGTGTGTGCTTTTGTTTCTGGAAACGAATTCTAAATAAACTAGCTTCCCATTGAAAGCTCGACGCATATGACAATAGAAATCCAACTGGCAGTATTGTATGGCCCCCTTACAAGCGAGCGAAGAAAATCACAAGTTTATCCACGACCCTGCGGTTAGAAAGCCTGGTGGAGAGATAAACCGATTGGGTAAGGAAAGCCCCTACTCGAACGACATGAGAAAGTGTCGCTTTTCGGGGGAGGGGGACACGTCTCTATAATTCGATTCCCTTCGGCCCACCTGCCTCACGTTGATTATATCGCTAATACCAATTTGGAGCGTAAAGTCTACGTCATAGACCATCGCCTCGAAGTTAATATGGTTTTATATGTATACACCGGGATAAACACCAGAGTTTTTTTCTGCTGATAGCTTCTATTATAAAACGTGCGTGTGGGCGATTTTAATTATTATCGAGCCATAAAAAGCAGGCGTCAAATTTACCGAATAAGTTCAACAAAAAATAAAATGTCATTATAATTTATTTATTGGCATAACATCTGATGCAAAAGCGACAAATATTTTAAAATTTGATACTTTTACGTAAAGAACTTTATAAGAAGAGATATCATAAACACCCATTTCTAAGATCTCAAATTTATAAATAACCATTGAGATACACCTAGTCGTAAAGATTGAAAACGGTAATAAAATAATGCAAAGAAAAATTAACAAACAGAAGAGATATATCCACTATGGTGACGTGTTTCGTCTAGTTAATTACGTTAAGTGTTTACGCGTTTACATGCTACTGGGATTATTTTATTTACTTTGATTATTAAGGTGTGAATAGTTCACCAGTTATCTGAAAATATATCAATTAAATTTAAGGTTCCAGTAAACATTGAATATGAATGAAATACCACTTTTAATATGATCGCTGTCAATTCTCAGAGGAAAGACGTTATGATAAAAAATGAAATACTTCTTTTTTTTCCTAATTCCACATATATGTATGAAGATTAGGACCAGTGATAGGATTAGGATCTCTCACCACGATGATATTTCACTGCTCTGTTAAAAGCGTTCGCGAAAAGCGAAAAAAAATGTGGAATCAGTACAAAAGTATTATATTTTCTAATGAATCAAATATTTAAAAAAAAAGTTTTTTTTCACGTACCTACCTTTATCATGGGTTTTTAATAAAATAACATCATAAAGTAAAAACAGATTTTCATCTGTTACCAATTCCGGGCGTTGTGCTCTCTGTTATAAATTGTATTCAAAACATAATACAGTAATAATAAGTTCGCCTCATTTACAAACTCATTTAATATAAACACTCAAATATTTGTAAATGTGTTTTGACGGTTTTCCTTTTACTCCAACACGTGCCACTAATTAAATGTACCAATTTCCACAAACGGTAAGTTCACGCTTAAAAGTTTTATCTTAACTAGGTTTCGTTTAATTAAAATAAGTAATTCTGTATTTGCAATACAAAGACGAATGAAAATGGCTCCAAAGATTGAGGTTTGATAAAAAAATACGACGGTCGAAGAACATTGAAAGCTAACGTAAATTAAAAGTCGTGAATACTTAGTAAGGAGAAAAAAAAAATTACAAATCGAAAGCCGTTTTAAATTTTAATATAACGCTAAAAAAAGTTCTTACGTAAGCACAGTTAGACACATATATTATATTATATATATATAATTATTGAAGTGTTCATTCTAGTAAAACAAAAAAGAAAACAATGTAAGTTTTCAGTGTCGATGCTAAATATGTTGGGCTCAATTATATATTAATTTATTGTTTAAACACTTATTGCATCGCAGTAAATATCGATCCTTAATGTAACAAAACATACAGAATTTATATGACCTAATCTGAACATTGTAAATTATAGACAAACTTGTGATTCCCTTTAGCCCAGCTGCGAAATGTGACTCCAAACAAAATTACCGCAAATTTCATCCCAATTTACGTCAGAAATTAGGAATTTAATTATGTTATCGCAAATTTTCCTAGTCGTAATCTACCAAGTTTACGCTTTCTTTCATACACTTAAGTAGAAATGTTTAAGGCTCGAGTAATAACTTTTTACTTAACTTCGAAAACAAGGGAGGAAGCACACGAGAAACGAGATTAAATGAAACTTTCTGAAAGAACGACACAAAAGATGAAAAAAAGTTTCGCTAACAAAGAAAAATGTCTTTTCAAACAGATTTCGTAATAAAAAGAACAATTTTATTGTGCAATTATTACGAATCATTTTGCAATTTTAATTTAGATTTTTACAAATTCAATTCAAGGTTTGCTTGTCTACTTAATATTCACAATATTTCGGCAAGTTAAGTTTAATTGATCCATATCGTAATTTATAATAAATTTTATATATTCTTAACGTGTCACTCAAAAGTAGCACAACAAGTCGAAAGAGGCTAATTACCTAAATAAAAAATAAGCATTTAGGTAATTATAATAATACAACTAATAAGTAGTTTTTCACAGTGACATCATATTATAATGAAAATACTCTTTTACATTGACATTAATTAATCTTAATAGAAAATTTAAATTAACTTTTGATTATTCCACGTATTGTACAAAAAATTTTCAATACGTGGAATAATCAAAGTTAATTTAAATTTTCTATAAAAATGAACTTCAACAAAGTTACCGCCGAAACCATCGAAAGTATTAATTAATCTTCTTAACGTTAATATATCTTCTCATTGTTCATTACACAAAATTGTGATCGATTTTTTTTTATCGTAGTTTGAGATGATTTTATTAAGTAAACCTGTTATCTTTTTCGTTAGTCACAGGGCAGTAACGTTGTCATTCTAACATCGATATTATATTTGATAAAATGTATTGACCGAATAGTGTAAAATAATTATATATTAATCCGTAATTTGTAGATGGTATTTATTTATTTTGCTTATAGTGCAAAAAGAACCTTTTTTAAATTAATTCCTCCGTGATATTGAATTAATATATTTTTTAATGACTTACTTTTTATAATGATAATCTCCTAGTGTTATGATATTTATTATCCTTAGGAATGTATGTGTCTTACTCTAAATAGGTGGTAGACAATCAGGTCTTGAATAAAAATGCATGATTGATTACGGCACCAAATATATCAATGTGAATTTAAAAATATTAACGAAACGGTTTCCGAGTTTGGGGTAAAGTAAACTAATTATATCACCCATAAGCGGAATTGTCGCAAAAAAAGATACTGCAGGATAAATTTCAATTAGGTTAATTAAAAGGAGGGCGAGGTTTATTGAATTAGCTCCGAGAAATACCAATTTCCATTAAATCTTTAACCACCCGAAGAAATTCGCGATGCGTAAGTTCTACAAAGAAAAGTTCCGTGAGCCATGTAATCATTGTGAATATTCGATGCCGAAAATAAATGACCGATTTAAAATAATTGCGGTTTATTGTGTTCACAAAAGCTAACTTCGCAAAGCACATTTAAACAAATAACATTTGCAAGATTTTGAAGAAACATTAAAGTATAATCTAAACTCGGTGGATAAAATAAATATAAACATTGTATTTATAAATACTTTTCATGAATCATTTGATATTTGTTATGTTAAAAATCACATGGTTCCGATGGTTATGTTAAAAATGAAAAAATTCAGAAGGTAACAGAAGTCATGGAGTCGTGATTTCGGTGGAGTCGGACTGGTAAAAAAGTGGGCGACTGCTTTTCAACACTAAATTAAAATACAAAAAGTTATGCATTTCAGTAGATATTAGAAAGCCTACAATATATAAAATTTTGAATTTTTTTTAATCGGAATCGGCGTTAAGCCATTTGAAATGCATCGTTATCAAAATCTATACTTCAGATAATCCAAAGTCTTTCCGGTCTCTTCGGAAACCTAGTTATGCTTTAAGTGTAGGATCAATTAAATCAATACTGTCTACACAATAGCCGCAAATAAGAATTCATTTTATTGCATTTAATACGAAAAAGCAGGCATGTATATTATCCATAAAAGAGAGTCATAATAATAAAAAGATGTTGTAACATATAATAGTCCGAGAGAAAATATTTGGAGACTAGCTGTAATCTTTGCGAAAAACGGCGCATTTTAAGATGTAAAAATGAGCAGTTCTAAACGTACTTCAGCGAAGCACGCATAGTTTTGCGACGATTATCATCAGTAGTGACTTGTTTTCTATGTTGAAAGAAACAAAAGCCAGCTGAAACGACCGGCTTTAAGTATTGGAACCATAAACGCAAGCCTTAAGCACAACAATTTCACAAAGTCACTTATTTTATGTAGCCATAGCCGAAGCTGGAAATTTGTTCGGGCAGCTGGGTGCGAACAAACAATTACGGCAGTAATTGATCGTGAGAGAATAATAATTGGTCGAACTAGAAATAGGAAATATTTTATAATCATAGGTTACATGCGGTTTATATGTATCTGCATTCAATTGAATTCAATAAGTGTAATTTTTTAATTGTAAAATATTGATAAATATTTATGCATTACTAAAATTAAAACAGTTTTATGATACATTGAAAACAGAATTTTGAGTTCTTAATAAATGACTCGTCACATCGACCAAAGGTTGTGGTCGATATGTGTAAACAAAATATATATGAAGTATGTTCCAAGTTTTCCACATTGGTATTTTGAATACATATTAATTTTCTCATTTATAGGTTTTAGCGTTTCGTTACATCCAAAAATATGTTTTTTTTTAACACAGTTTCGTAAATGACTTTAGAATCTGAAATAAGACTATCTCGGCTCCTGACAAATTGCAAGCTCATCAGAATTCCTTAGTGTCAAACAAATTTTCTGGTAAAGTCTACAGAACTAGTAAAAAAACAGTTTTTAAAAAACACTGATATTTTTATCATGAAACTATAATTAAAGTATGTACAATAAACTCACGTTAACTGAAGCCAATTTGTGAAGAAATCTAGCAAGAGTCAGGTTTTGTTAAGATGTAGAATCATTTTTTCTTACCTGTAACAAAAAACAGAATATATTATAAAAAAGATATACAAATACTTTGTAGATATTTATTTTGGTGTGGCAAAATGCTGTGTTTCATTTATGTCAAGAGCTTCCACTGAACAAATGTGGGGAGCAAACATTCAAAAAGTGTTTTGTCACAAATTTTTAAAAATGGCGTTTTATATCAATTCTGATAGCCCATAATAAAACCTATGAATGGAAATCAAAATTAGTGTTCAAAAAGGTTTTTTTTTCATATTAAAATGAAATCATAAATTTGACACATTCATACAAACCGTCACTTTTGCAACACTTAAATCATCATTTTCCAAGCTTTGTATTTGTGTGACAAAACACTTTTTGAATGTTTGCTCCTCATGTATCGTGTTTAAAAACTTCACATCTGATAAAGATATTATTCTGTTGCCTTTACCTTTAACGTTGCTAATTTTCTTGGTGTATCAATCAATGTATCATAAGAAAAAGCTATTAGCGGATAATGTTTATAAGCTTATATGGTAATCCACTCTCTTAGATCTTTGGTAATTATTTAGAAGATAAATAATCTGTTTACGGAGGAATAATGTATGCGAAGATTATGAATACACCTCTTGTGTTCTTGTTTTACTTTATTTGGTAATTGATATAAAACATTTTTGTACGACAGTGAGCTTGAACATTTTAAAAGAATTTTGATTGACTTTTGAAAATATTAATTTTTAAAAATTTAATAATTTGTTTTTTTTTCATATCCGTTCCTAGTGTGGAGCATATGGACTCCTGATGAAGGTATCTCAATAGATTTTTTCTTCAAGAACTACTTGTTACTCAGTGTTTCAATCTCTCTTATTTTCGAAGAGAGTATGGATAAAAATTATAGTAATAAAAACACAAATTCCTTTGTACTTTATTCCACTTTATTTAATAGGTCAGGACCGGTTTTTTTCATTGCGAGAATTGTCAACTGACAAGAAATATAATTTAACAATGCTATTTATACAAAAATAAATTTAAATGAAAATGTGTAAACAATTGGCATTAAAATGAAATTACCAATAACATTCATTATAAGTGATTCTAAAATAACACAAAATTAAAATGTTTAACACACCTAACATATAATCAGAGTCATTCAAGATTAATAAATTACAAGTGTTTTACAATACAATAATAAGAAGTGGAGTGAGCTAAGTATCAAAACCATAAACCGTATAAAATTTTCATGTCGTATAATGTCAAGCCGGGTCCCCGTCTCTTTCGCTTCTGTCCCCAAAGTAGAGCAATCTCGGTTCTCCCTAAACGACCACGGACTAATTATACATATTTTTATTTTGATACAAATGTTATCACACTGTTGTATAGGTATTCAATATATAATATATATATATATATATGTAATACAAAAATGAAAATCTTTGCGTCAGTGTTACTTTGAAAACCGGCATCGTAAAAGTTCACGTCATCCCCGTTTTATTGTCACATTAACTGTAAAAGTACTATAATATAACCAAGAATGATACAAATAATACATTTAAATGTCGTAAGAGAAATGATCCCTCATGCATTTCGCTAGTTCACCTAAATCACGGTCAAGCGCTCTCGCCCGTTTCCGCACGTCATTACAATTTACGGCCGCATGTCGTTGCGGGAGCTTAAAATATTTGTCCATAAACCTTATCTGCAAAATAATAATATACGGAATACACGAAGACAGTTTTCCTCCGCTTTTCGAAGTTCGCTTTCCGGTCAGAGGGTTCCGGTTTGCGCTCTTTCCAACGGACTTGCAAAAGTAACTTTATAAAAAAGTTATGACAAATTATTTCACGATTATTTCACAGAAGTTCAACCCTGAACATACATTTAACAAGTA